>OZ012709.1:1781091-2381091 GCA_963942595.1 Cylloceria caligata
AGCTAACAATCGAGCGGCCTGCTGTCGCAAATCGATTCTTGTTCCGCAAACGTACGACGACGCGAGGAAGCACACTTCTCTCTCGATAAATTTAACTTGGCCCAGAAAGCCGCACCTCACCCTCCGCTTTGCCCCCCCCCCTCCCGCCCCCTAGGTGATTACTTGATTACCAGAGGAGTTTCCTAATCCGTATACAATTTCTATTGTACAACATCATCCTGTAATTTACTGCTACTTTCATTGCAATTACTCGAAGCAATTTTAGTAATCAATCACATTGTAAATATAAATATAAATATTAGATAACAATTGAATTATAAAATATTTTTTTTTTTTAATATATCAATTTGTTTTAAGCGCAGAAGTGCATGAGAAGTCGTGCAAGTAATAAGAAAAAAGAGATCAAGCGTGGTGGTAAAATAAACGAGTAAGCGAATAAGAGGTTAGAATTAAGAGAAAGCAAAGATTAAGAACTAAAAATTAGAGACAATAAGAGAGTTGAGATAAGTTAAGCTAAGGTAGGTTTGACTAAAAGCGTACGTACATTTAAAATATTTAAGGTGTTACAAGTGCTTAAAGTGCTATTAATGTATGTGAAATTAAATTATAAAGAGATAAGGAACACAAGAGATCGTAGAAGACACAAAACATCGTACATGGAAGTAAGGAATTCCGAAGTCGCAAAAAAATGTTTAGTGGCGGCAAGAACTTTGTTAACTGACTTGACTTCTTAATATACGAATAACAAAACCTTTGTTATTGCAGTAAAAGTGTTTGAATGGAATAATTTGTTATCACAAAACAAAACAGAGTTTGATACTGTGACAAAATAATTTGTTAATCGCTGAAAAAAAATTTTTTTTGCGTCATCATAATCAATTGCAACTGCGCAACAATTTTTTTTGTGTCTGACATGATGATTTTGCTGTGAGGACAAAGTCGTTTTCAGTCAAATAGATTTTGTTAAAGTAACGAAACATCTTATTTCCGTGACTTATATTAATTTGATTAATTAAAAATTTATTGCAGTTATCTTTTTAAAAAAACGTGTAATCACTTTTTTATTATAATTATCCCCAATGTTATGTCATGTTCCTCTATTCGAGGTTAACGGTGACTCTACGGGTGCAAACTTTATTGGTGTATTATTAAATCTTGAGGGAAGAAAAATAACACGTTGTACACAAACAAATAGAAAAGAATGAGGGAGAATGAGGAATGTCCTTCGAGAGCTCTCGCCTTCCCCTGACTCTTTCCTTCGACTTCCGAAACCCATACTCAAACCTGCAGAGCTTTCACTCGGAAAAGAAATAAAGGAGAGAAAAGAAAAGAGGGAGAGAGAACTTGCCGATAAAGTTTTCCTACGTCATAATAATTTCACGAGGGGAGAAAAGTCTCTCTAAATGGCAAGTTTATCTGTAATAAATTGTTTTTGCGAACGTTTGTTCGATGAAAAACTAGAGAAAGAAAAAGTGTAGAAGTGAAGAGGCGACGTCTATGTATCGACGATGTACGAACCGAGCTCTGACTCCATCTCAACTTGGAAAAGCTAATATCTTCGAGTTTTTTCTTTGCTTTCTCCGGTCTCGTCGGCCCTTCGACTTATTTTTCTTCGACTCACAATTTTCCAATTCTCCGTCGTGTACCAATGCCGCGCGCAGCACAACATTCTTATAGATGCCTTTCATCGTTCCTGGAAGGAATTCCTCGATCGATCCGACTGTCTCGTTTACCCAGCTCGACTTTCGACTCTCCTCCAGTCCCGACTCACCGTTCTCTTTCATTATCTCGATCTTCACATCCCCTTATTTCTCATCTCACTCGAAGCTTCCGTCTACCTAAACAACTCTGCTCTATTCATCTCAATTGATTGATTTTATTATACGTGAAACTTATCATTTTTTTCTTTTACATTCTTTACATTACAAAGAATTTTAGATTTTTAACCGTTACGTCTCGACTAATTATGAATTTTTTTGTGCATTTAATTGTTGAAAATTAATTGTAAAATTTTCATTTCAACCGCGCCTACGTCGAACCAATAATGTTTATCACTGCTGGGCATATACCTTTTGCTTAGATTTAGCAGTCCCACGATGACAAGCGGAACACAGCACGTATTCGAGATTCGCTGCACCCCGCTAATCATTCGTTATCTTCTTTTTTTTCCTGATATTGTTGGACGGTCGCGAGTCCACTACTTTAAAGTTAGTTCTATTCCGTGCGTCGACCAGAGTGGTCGGTCACAAACAAAAACAGCATTTTGAAGTCCTATCGAAAGTAAATTGAGACGTTTATTGTGATAACAAACCTTCTCTTTCAATATTCGTTGTTTTGCCTAATTTAAAAATACAATCTCTTGTTGTCGTGATGTTTCAGTGTAAACAAAATATTAATTCATATTATTTGTTATTAGTGATTTTTTTTTTCAAACATTTAAATTAATCGCATAATAAATATTTCTTTATATATTTCAGTGGCTAAACAGTAATTGTTTACTTTTATTCTTTTTTTTTTTTTTTTCATTTACTATGCTAATTTTCTCACGAAGAATTAGTCATGCGGTCTCTCGAGAATCTCAAAGATTTCTCGTTTGGATGTTAACACAAAAGCTTTAACGAGCTTTGCTCCTGACGATTGAGTGCTCGAGCGACACCCCTACTTTCAACATGTTGAAACTTATTTCCACCTCCCCTCCTGTAAACCGATATATTCTCTGTCTCTCAATTGCCAACTTCGGGGAAGCTGGTTCCTAATTTCCGACGTGAGGAGAGCGACGTGAAAACGAGTTGCAACGAGCTCTGTTGTTGCTTGACTTCTATTTCCTTTTCTCTCTCTTTCTCTCTCTCTCTCTCTCTCTCTCTCTCTCTCTCGCTCTCTCTGTCCATCTCCATCCTGCCCGCGACTCCCTATTTTCACAGTGACGCCCCGCTTTACCGAGAAAACTTTTGCATGCCGCATAACTTTTGGCACCCCGTGCAATCAACTCCCACGAATCTCGTATCCCTGCGGTACGAGAACTGCGAGAAACCGTGCGAATTGCCTTAACAAGTTTTGTCAGCCAACTACCCGACTAGGGACTCGTTCAACTGTGACTCCAACTGTTATAAAAAAAACCCTATTAGATTCAATAGTATTAGTAACAACCTCCCGGCGCCCTAATACCGTGCCTTTTCACATCCCCATGACTTTTCGCTCTATCGTGCGCAACCTATGATTACAACTTGTAAGTATATGTCGCGTCGAGGATATCGCTGCTCATTACTTACAGCATTAAAGTACACTTACCCGTAGCTCAGAACTACGATTATCGATTATCGATCGTTAACTCGGCGACCAACTTTCACAGAGAATATAAGCTTGGACACATCCGCAATCTTAAGAAGAATAAATTGCTTCGCTCTATTTAATTAATTGCTAATTATTGAAAACTATAATATTTTTCAACATTTTGATGGATCTATCGCCTATTTTGAACGATTTAAAAAACGTTCATAATCGTGTAAGATCTTTTTAAAAATAACCAATTTATGCTAATTTTCGAAAAAATATTTTTTCCTACATTTTTTAAAAACGAATTAACGTTATTATTGGTTCACATTTTGTTTATTAAAAAATGCATTACACACCTCGACTTTTCTTAGTATTATTCATTTTAAAGTTGCAATTATTCAATTGCCTAACGTCGGATAAACAAACGGTTATAATGTTATTTAAATATTTAGTTGGTTATCGTCTAATAAGAAAAAAGCTATCAATAGTCATAATCGAACTAAAATTATGCTTAATTCTTATGCAAAAGTGGCTGCAAGAACTTTTTAACGGACATAAGCGTACGTGAATCGATTGTTTTTTTTTTTTTTTTAACAAAAAATTAACACTTAATGTTTAACAATTAAAACAAAAATGTATTACTGATTTTCCTGATGTGAATTGATTTACTGATTTGTACCTCTTTTCGGAGCATTCGATCATCGTTATACTGATTTCTAATAATAAGTCGTTGAGTTTATATACAATCCACTTCAATTTTTATTCTCGATAGCTTAATTTCAAGAAGCTCTTTGAATCTGCCGATCAAAAATTTCTATGTAATTCCTCGATACGTCGATTTTCCTTTACAAGCTCAAAGCATTTTCTCCGCGGATAAAAGACCTTAATAATTATCTCGTTATAAAAAATATATTATAGGAACTCGATTGTTATCCTATAATTCTTTGCCCTCTTTAAAAGTCAATGCTTCCGGCTTTTTTTTATTATTAATTCATGCGAGTATCTTGGCAGTGGAGGTGAATTCAGCGAAGCGTGGAGAGGAAGCTGTCGCTTATAACCGCTGTATGTATCCTAACTATCCGGATCTCATATCCAAAGATCGAGAAATAGTTGGCTAACGACTCGACGGAAGACAATCCACGTATCTCGTAGTGTTCTCCCAAGTTTCACGGGGAGTTCCGCATCTATTGTCTTTGGCTCGACGTCACAAGTGCATCTCCGTCTTTTCCGTGGATGTATCTAACGTATAACCCACATAAGTGCGCGCATGGATGAGCATATATGAAACTGGAAGACGAGGATGAAGGGAGGAAATCGGAGGAAGGCGAGATAGCGAAGGAATAAACATCGAGGGAGCGGAGCCGCGGAGTCAGCACGATCCCTTCCGGGCGGTGCATCGTCCTCTCCCCCCACAACGGTCTTTCCTCAATCTTTCGGTGCGCCTCACGCTCACGTTTTCCAAGGATATAGCAGAGGAGAAGAAAGAGGAAGAAGAAGAAGAAGAAGAAGCTCAAGCGGAGAATCGTGCTAGCGAAACGCCCCAACGACCACCCATAGTAGCGCCATCCACATCAACGCAATTTATCGTGCTCCACTGGCTGAGCTGCCCCCTTCCCCGCCTCTCCAATTGCCTCATCCAAAGAAAAACCCCCTTTGAACACTGCTTACTGTACCCATCGTCAAATTTACGTTCCTCGGCGAATAACCAAACTTCTATGCTAACGTTCTGACTGATAATCTTAGAATCTTTATGTCGATAGCGCTACTATTACTCGAAAGGGATATTGCTATGAAAAATCCAATCGCCAAATTCATCAACGAATTAATTTCATTGCGTTTAATTGATTATTTATAACCGAAAAAGTAAATTGACGATGGATCCGGTAATCTTGTTAGTACCAGTTATTTATAAATAATTGATGATTACTTTTTAAAACAATTATTTATTATTAATAGCAACTTTAAGTGAAAAAACCGTTAGACACCCTGATTCTTCGTTAGTCGTGATTATATCAATATTACTTAATTATTTATATTTTAATTATTAAATTAATAATCAATTTATGATACCTAACCTCGAATGGAAGAATGCGAGCACGATCTTTTGAATCCCTGATTCTTCTTTAATTATATTTTATTGATTACTGCATTTATTTATTATTGCTAAACCCCTTCAAGTTCTATTTTTTTATTTTAATGTTTCATTTAATTTAAGATGAAAAATATTTTTGAAAAATACATGTGACGTGGTGCTTTTAATTACTTTTAACCGACTCACCAAAGAATCAGATGAATCGACGTCTATCCAGATAGAGGTAACTCATCCCAGTTAACTTTCGTTACTATTCCAAAAATGATTAGCTCGATCGTTGACGAACTCTTATTTCTATCCGAACACTTGAGCAAAGATACCGCACGCACGTCACGGTGCGACTAACGTGGAAAAATTGTCTTTGCGCTACGACGTACATACACGATGATACTAAATGTCGTGAACGCGTTCCAACCAACCAGACTCTATAGTTCTGTGGTGAATGATATAAAGAAGCGACAGTGATACGAACCTTCGCCACGTGCACGACGTCGTTCGACGACGTTCATCGTTTTCCTGCCCCACCAGTCACTACACTGATATATAACAGCACTTAGTGCACACTGAAGAGTGTGTTCTATGCGATTTAATAAATCCACCGCGTACCTCGCTATGTTTACAAAGACTGGTGGCGCTGCCATGACGGCACCAACGGTTCTAGGTAAAAACCGAAGCATATGTTTGTACTAGCGTGTATCGTTTTGTTATTTGATATGTAATAACTTTTAAGGAGGAATAAAACCTACTAAATTGCTAACAAACCGTTAATGGCAATTTTTTTTAAGGTCTATTAAGTTTTTATTAACTATATCCTTACCTGATAGCGTGATCTACTATGCTGAACTTTGATCTATAAAATCTCGAAATCGTAGAAAAAATTTGAACGAAAAGATACGTTTACGATTGAGTTGGCGTTTAAATTCATTTAAGAACCTCTCTC
Source organism: Cylloceria caligata (assembly GCA_963942595.1). NCBI lineage: Eukaryota > Metazoa > Arthropoda > Insecta > Hymenoptera > Ichneumonidae > Cylloceria > Cylloceria caligata. Next base: position 1,787,397 of record OZ012709.1, read on the forward strand.
TCTCTCTCTCTCTCTCTTTCTCTCTCTCGCACTTACCTTAATTAGAACCTCGATACCGACACTTGAATAACACATTTATCTCGAAGCCAGATTTTTGTAGAGACATCTTACAAGTGGAAAAACTTATTGCGTAAACGTGGCACGAAAATCTATACATTCCGACATTCTTTCGAACAAGCCGGGTTTGAAAGAAACGTGTTTTCAGTACAAAGAAAGTGAAAAATAACGATTTAAGATTCACAAAACACTGCTCATAGCATCTGTCGTTACGCGTTATTTTTATTTTATATTGAGTCAATATACCTTGATTACTTTAACCGAAATACACGGACCGTATATGAGGGTTCGCGAAATCACTTATTGTTAGTAGTTAGTCTTATTAGAAACCGCTAGGAGTCGCCATGGCGGTCGTTCACATTCAACTATTGATACAGATGTGTTGAGAAAGTCAACCAACGATGATCGCCTCGATAAATCTCTCTGATAAAGAATATTAAGTGACTCGTCAAACATCTCAATCTAAAATTTAATTCAACAAGTTTGTTTATCATTGTGTTATCTCAAGTTCTAATTTAATTCGATTTCATATATTAATAAACATTAATGCGGACATAAGCGTAATCCATCATCTCCAGCTGCACTTAAGCTCGTCTAAGGGTGAAACGTATCGGTGCAACATCGTAAATATCCGCGTTAACGAGAATAGAACGATCTCCGAGAATTGTTAGGGTATCGTTTGCATCGTGTGTCGGTGAATCGAGGGCTGTTTCTGCAGCAGTGTTCACCCCCGTCGAGCTTATATTGCACCACGTGTCCGCATCGAAGTTCACGTGGCGAGAACAAGTCGAACGTGAGAGAAAAAGAGAAAGAAGATAATATGGAGAAAGGGAAGTGGTTATAGTCGACGAACAAGCCACGTTGTCGGGACAGTTATCTACCTCCAGACGTATGTATATACCAACTCTATCCCCTTTGAAACTCAGTCTCATTGTCCAAGCGCTATGGCGCGCGCACATCCCTCCCGTTAAACATTCACGAGGTATACGTGTTACAAATGCGAGTGGAGGGCATGGCACCCCTCGCGGTATCGCCACGTAGGTCGATCTACTCTCGTCGATTCATATATTTCTATAACACCGTGTATTTATATAGCGTCGCCAATGTATATGGAAATAGTAAAATAGAATAACGATAAACCTGCCAACCAGTCAACAGACCTGCCACACTTTTTCACTGTGTACAACCGTACACTCTTGAGTCTCGTTGCCTCTAACGATTAGTTGAAACCAACTTTCAATTATTTGTTTTTTTTTATTTTTCTTCGGTTAACTTGTTTTATGATATTTACAAGAAAATATACAAGGCATTACATTGTGGACCCATAAGCGGCGATTTAAATATTAACTCGTCAGAGACGGGAAAGAATGCGACTGTGTGTAAACAATTTTCTCCTATACAATTAAAGAAAATACACTTACGTGGCTTTCCAAATTGTTTCTGAATTTTTTCTCACGATTATTTAACGACTATCAACGTTTCAATTGTAAAAACGCACTAGTAATCCGTAACCGAAGGGTTGAGCTATGGATTTTTTATTGAACATCTTCTACGTGTCAAACCAAAAAATTGTTTCCGAGTTGTTAGAATTTTTTTTTAAATTAATTTATTTCAAAATTAAATTTACATATATGAAACTTGGTCGTTGTTGCAACGAGGTTGAAACCCAACAAGCCGTAAACTAGATTCCAAATAGTTGGCGGACAAAGTTGTACACGTCGAGTTATATATAACAGCAGTTCGTGTATTATATTGGAGTCCGAATAACATAGTAGTTACAGAGTTTCCGAGTTCGGTGGATGAAGAGAGAGGGAGTGAAGGAGGATAACGTTATTATAACATCGAGAAACATAAATCATCGGTGGTTAAACACTCGCACACGATTTTACGGTCGTATATGTCAGACCTGTCGGTTGTGTGCGAGGACTGTTCGTGTGCGTCAGAATTTTCGGTGTAACTGCTCTCCGAGCTTTGCTGGGGAGAAGTTTGTTCGTGGGGTACAGGATATTCGAGTAGATACGGACTAGCATAGGTCAAACTTGAATTACCCGAATACGCCGCTATTCCTCCTGTGCGCTTGGAAGCGGCGAAGGGGATGATCAATCGAGAAGCTTACCTCACTGGGAATTCGCGAGAGGAAGCCAATAGAAGCTACGTACTGTAGTATAAGGGTGCTGCGGGGTATACAGAGGGTTAATTTCAACGTCCAGATAACTAGGACTTCGAGTCATTCAACTGCTACTACCATCTGTTGTGCGATGGTTTAAATATCGAGTTTGAAAACGCAACGAAACAACTAGCAACGCGATTAAAACAGGCAATCCTCGGTTGGTGAATCAGTGTCAAAAATCATATTTATATAATTTTTTTTCTTATAATATTTTGAATTAGTTGATCATCTGATTATTATACGTTTTGAAAAAAAATTTCATCGAAGCGTATAAAAAAAACACCCGTTCTATCGCTTAACCCAGACCCAGTCAGTTTAAAAAAAAACTATAATCTAATCGACTCAAAGATAACTGAATTTGTTTTTATTTAAAATGTTAACCGGCTCTGAGTACATTGGATTACAGTTTTGGTTACCGATTACAGTTCCTGAATGTATGTCGCATCGACTTTACGTGGAGTGCTAAAAGTTTCTGACGCTGTCTCTCGCTCTACCGCTACGTATAAGAACGATATATCACTAGCATTCATGGTGGCTTGAATGATGCGCTACTCCTCGGTCGGTAACAAAAACTGTAATGTAAATTTCTCCGCCACGATTGATCTTTCGTATCAAAGATGAGAACGGTGAAGAGCGTTTTACAATTCTACAGTTAAACGTGCCATTTCTCTCGCACGTACGGCATTCGGAGTCGGACGACATGCAGCACACCCGTTTGAAGGGGAAGCGAAAATCCTCTCTCTCCATAACGAACCTTTCCTGGCAACATGTTTTCTAATACGTCGGAAGTTTACGTACGAGAGCAAGGCTTTACATGTTGAACAGCACATTAAGCTTTTATGAAATCTCAATTGGCACCCGGAAAAAAATTGGTCTGGAAAGGTTTATTACCGACTGAGGTGTTTTGGCTCGCGCGCCTCTTTCGCCTGAAATGATGTTCTACTCCTCGATCGGTAACAATAACTCTATTGTAAATTTCTTTGCCACGCCACGATTGATCCTTCACGTAAAGTGAACATTACTCACCGCTTAACAATGTTACAATGTGACATTATTCTCTTTTATCCGATAGATCAACTGCGACGGAGAATAAATTATATCTCTCTTGCACCTTACAGGCAATGATGAATATTTTTTACTCATTTTTTTTTGTAGACAAAAGCAATAGATTCAAACTCCAAGGGATCCTGTTTGCCACCATACTTGGAGAAATATTTCAAAAATAACATAGCGAATAGCAGAACACAAAAGCAAACATTTTTCCTTAATCTTTTTAATCAAGTTCCATTAAAAACGATTATACCTATGAAAAGCGTAAAGTAATACTAACGAGAGGTTAAACTTAAATCGAGGCGAAACATCCATGAGTGCAAAAGAGGTAGAACTAGTATGGCAGCACGGAAGAGTGAAAAGGAAGCAGCACATCTGTGTAAGTATGGAGGTTTCGCCTCGCCTTAAGGTTATGTGGTACACGCTTCTATCGTTCTCTCACTCCTTCACGATTGCTAATAGATTGATATCTCACTTGCGCTCACGGTGGCTCACAGTCAGTGTACCACATCACCTTAAGAACAAAAGTTAAATATTCCATTTTTCCAATAACACGGAGTTTGAGCTAAGATTATAAACAAATAAACAAATGAACTTCTTTCAAAATGTAATATAAATCTAAAAATCCAGCGTTGAAATTAAACCAACCAAACTTCCAATGATTTTTTTAAATAAAAAAAAATTAATTAAAAGCATAAACTAAAGAACTAAACATCAAAATCACATCTAAACATTTGTGGAGCTCCTTCGGAACTGGAAAAATCGCGTACACGGTGCCAATTACAAAATTATAAAATTGTATCAATGAAACTTATTATTAATCAAATTTAACGTATTAATCCTCGAAAACAAAAGAGTTCCGTAACAAAATAAAACTTATCGCTACGCCCGTTTTAATTATCGCAATCATCGGCACTAGGATCGGCTTTGATCAAATTCTTTAAGTCTCCGTTACTCAGATAATCGAAAATTTTATTAGCGCATGTATAATCAGGTAAAACGTAGCCGGAAAGGGCATTAAGGGACACCAAACTCGAGCTCAGCAGGCTATCTTTACTTGCCCTTTTCATTCTCTGCTGGAAGCGTCTAGTGATCATTCTGGAATATAACGGAAATTCGCGATATAAAAACCGCGTTAAGCGCCACGATTCGACAGTCTAAACGATGCTCTCGTTTCTCGTGTAAACCGCTAATTGGTTCAAGCTTCTAGTTAATACATCGTAAAGGGTAATGTTATACTATCGCCGATCTTCTTGGTTTTCATTTTCGTGATCTCTGTCTGGCAAGCTTCAAGAATATCACGATGCATGTAATGCAGATCGATTAGTTTAAGATTCTTGTCACTGACGTAGCGATCGAGAGCCTTCATCTTGACGATGTGATCCTCTAGCATTTTTTGGGCTCCGAATTTTGTTCTCTTCACACCAACTGTAAGGTCCAGCGGCGTCAAAGAGTCCAGGGAGGTGGCGTTGATGTCGGCACCGCACTGGAGAAGAACCCTGAGAACCTTTCCCACGTTGCGTTCCGCAGTGACGTGAAGAGCTGTTCTTCCGAGCGCGTTCTTCGACTCGACGTTTGCGCCGAGTTTCAGAAGCGTGTAAACGACGATCCACTGACTGTTGACGATGGCAAGATGAAGAGACGACGACTCTTCTTCATCCTTGGTGTCAATGTCGGCGCCCCGTTCCACCAGAACTCTTACAACATCTACCCGACCGTTTTTGCTGGCAATATGAAGCGCCGTCGATCGTAATTGATTCTTCTGTCTAGCGTTGACTTTAGCTCCGCAGTCAAGCAGTATATTCGCGATGATCAAAGAATTTGTCCTCTGACAATAGGTCCCATTACTTACTGCCAACGAAACCTTCGATCCCTCGTTATCCGCCATCAGATGCAATGATGTTGTGCCGAGCTCGTTGTAGGCGTTTACGTCGATATTCGGCGCTAGCCGCAGCAGAATTTCGACCGATTTGCAGGCCTCGTTTTTTATGGCAGTGTGAAGAAGTTCCGTTCTAGCTTCAACGTTTTCATAGACGCTTAACAGCAGTTTTATTATGTTAATGTCTTTTATATCCAGCGCATACCATATCGCCTGCTTTTGCATGTCGTTCCTGGCATAAACATTTGCGCCGTGACTTAACAGCAACTTGATGATTTCATACCACCTATGGATGACTGCAATGTGCAGCAGGGCCGTTCTGCCTCCATTTGACTCATGCACGGCCGCGTTTACGTCGGCCCCGAGTTTCAACAGGACTTCGACGGTTTTCAAATGCCCTCGCTTCACCGCCCCATACAAGAGTGTAACGTCTTTAACATCCTCTGCGCGAAAGGTAAAACCGTAGTCCTGAAGAGCATCGATTATCCTTGGCGAGTGAATGTCGAGGCGATTGGCAGCGACGTACAGGCTGCGCCGGTTTGATTCGCTGTTAACGTCGGGACGAAAATGCAAAATACTCTCAACTACGGTGGAGGAGGATTCCGAAATTGCGATGTGCAGCATGGATTCACCGTATTCGTCACAAGTGTCCACGTTAGCGCCATTTTTTAAGAGCAGCTTAACGATCCAAGGATAATTTGCTCTTATCGCTGTGCAAAGCGGCGATTCGCATTTGGTACTTAATACGTTTATTTCGGCGCCTTTGCTCAAAAGCAATATAATCATTGACTCATTCTTTTCACGTATAGCTAAATGCAAAAACTTGCCACTGCCAAACGTTTTCTCGACGTCCGCGTTCACGTCAGCTCCATGATTCAAAATCTCCTTGGTGATCGCCAAGTTTCCATACTTCACGGCACATGAGAGCTCACTAATCCAGTTTATCGATCTAGGATTGATACAGGCTTTTCGCTTTATCAGTAGCTTCGCTATTTCTAGAAAGTTTTTTTCTAAAGCGTAATGAAACGGTGTCATGTCTTTATGATTCTTTGCGTTTACATTTGCTTGTCTGTCCAGCAGCATCGAGACGATTTCTATGTAACCGTGTCCCACAGCGTAGTGAAGCGGAGTCTCTCATTCTTTCTCGTTCTTGCTGTTTACTTGGGAACCACTCTTCAACAGCAGTTCCGCCATCGCCTTCCACCTCAAATTCAGAGCATTGCAAAGCAAATAATATCCGTTCGACCATGCTTTCGCGTAAGAAAGACCGAAGGTATCGATCAGCGCCTTCGCGGTTTGTACGTCCCCTCTGCAAACCACATCGATGAGACTGGCCGTTGGATCTTCCGACATTATGACTCAGGTACTCGGAGAAAATTATTAGCGGTTCAAAATGCTGTGTAATGATCTGTAGCAAGCTTCCGGTACTCTAAGGAGATGGAAGTTCAACTTTATTGAAGTGTGGTATGAACCTCTGAAATAAAAAGTAGCAGAAATAAAATTGCTGTAAGAACTGGTTAAGTTGTTGTTGCAGCTTCATTGATAAATGAAATCTTTGAATCATACTTTTTTCTTTATATTCGATTGCGTACAAATGATATAACTGGTGCTTTATGCTGCCCTAAGAATAAATTCAGAAAGCAAACAGCAATTGCACTAAATGTATTTAACTGTGAATGTGAATAAATCATTTTCTACTGCCTTTGTTTAGAAATATATTGACTGAAAACGTTAAATTAATATATTTCTCATATTATTGTTTGTCCCTCCTGTATACCCTTCTGAGTTTGCACATCTTTGTCCATTTATTTTTCCCTACATTTGCTGAGCCATTGTTCATCTTTAATCAAAAAAATATTCAACATAAGCATGAAAGATTTTTTAAAAAACTTTTACTCGCACATGCAACATAAAAATGATTGAGATCTGTATTTGCAAGGAAAGTAAACCAGTTAACAGCCAAGAAGTGTCTGACCATAGTTACAACCCTGTCGACAACATCCGTGCTTAGAAAATTCTGTTGAAACTGATCGAAGTTCATCAAATCGTTAAAAATCCCATTAAAAATCAATCGACGTATTAAAACCATAAAATAACATTTGTTTAGTTCATTTCCGAACAAAGATCACAAGAAAATCATTAACTCGTCGATCGACGGTTTGGATATAAACATTTTCCGCTGTTAGAATCATCAAAATTATTTTTTTTTATATCAAGGGTTTTTCAATCTTAATTAATCCAAACGTAATCAAAGCTTTCATATTCTCGGTACTCAACATTCCGTAAATTATATGGTAAAACGTAAATTCCTTAAAAAATATCTTCAACAACACAAGCTTTGTCAAACAAGCTCGTACCGACACGCTCGTTTCTTTCAGATCGCCATGCATACGAGGGAGAGGGAGAATTCTTCCATCGTTAATTTATTTCCTACGATTGCTCTTTCAAATGAAAGACTATAGCCGTCGACTGTAGAATCGTTCGACGAAGTTCACCTACTCTTATATCTAAGCAATCAATCGTGACAGAGTAATTTGCATTCATGAGAAAATCCTGCTATCTCTTACGCACGCATTTTGATCCGAGACAAAGAGTAACATATCATGTAACTGTCCCTCAAGTTTTTATTAGAAATAAATATAGTTAAAACATAGATTTTGCTACTTTGTAACATACCAGTTTTTTTCTTTTTTCTTAATCGTTTTTATTTATCCAGTTGGGTGAGTGAAGCGGAAAAAATCCCGTGTGAACTTGAGCCACCGTTTTCTCTATCGTTTCTATGCTTCAATATTCTTCTCTGACTCGGGGCTTCACCTTCAAAGAACAAAGAACCTGGCATCCCTCACCCTTGATCCTCGAACCACTTCTACTGTGCTACCAACGTACGTTCCAGCCATTGTTGCCAACACTGTTTTAGAGTAGCTTCTCCGCCATAACGTCCGTCAAATACAGTTTCCACCGCGACGGCGCGACTGACATCCAACCACGGTCTTCTAGACCAGGGGTCTCCAAACTACGGCCCGAGGGCCACATTCGGCCCGCGGACAGATTTTGGACTATTTCACTTTTTACCACCGGCAACAATGATAATATGGTTTTGGCCCTCGGAACTTACTGGAGTAATCAGTATGGCCCTAAGGCTGGAAAGTTTTGAGACCCCTGTTCTAGACCATGAAACGGGTTTTAACTTTAAACTGCATTGAAGTAGAGATCATCTCTGGAACCGATACCTGAAGATCAAAGAATCTCTGTCGATGCCCTAAGTAACTGAAGACCATCAGGCAGATTCACATACACGATTGGCTACTTTACTACCTATCTGTAGGCTCAGATAAGTACGCTCCTCATGTGACGGCAATTCTTATTTACTTGTAACTTTTAATGAGTCGTTCCTGTTAACCTAATTAGCTCCCAATAGTTTACCCAATAGTTCGGTAGTTAGCCCTTTTTCTTTTTCTAAAAACAAAAACAAATATTGACCTGAATTTGGCTGGACAAATTCTTATTTTTTAATGAAATTGATTTTTTTTTGATCTAATTAATGCGTATGCGATACTGGTCAAGAATTTTCTCATTTCAAAAGAACGTTTTGTGGCCACCCGGTGGCGCTTTACTTTTAAAAAATCTTGGTTCACTGCTACCAACGTACTTTGACATTCATTGTTGCCAACATCGTTAATTCTTCGTAATCGAACAACTTCGCGTCGCTCTCTCGATCTTCGTTCTTTTCTTATTACCACAAATTTGTTTCACATATATCAAGCAATTACCGCGTACATTCCACCCAATTACCTTCATAGTCGTGAAAGGCAATGAAAATTACATGTCGGATCTCCAACTATGTCAAGAATCTGTGGTGGTTAACGTGAAAAAACTAATTCCGTACGAAATCCTGCTCCGAAATCCGTAATGGTTTTCATCTGGACGAGAAATTTTATCGAAACATCAAATTCTCAGGGTGACTAAAATTCCTCCGATGGACAGCTTGTCGGATTCTTCAAGATGCGAGCTCGACTCTGTCACCTCCACGGAATCGCTCCATGCTTTCACCGATGAATTCCGCCTCCGCCACCTCAGCAGCCCAGATGTCACCAATGCAGAGCTCTCCAAGAGAGTCGCTGTTCTCGAGCTGGAGAACGAAAGGCTCAGGATAGACGTAGAGACGACTCGGATAGAGGCAAATGCTCGTAATGCCTCCAATCAAGGCCTGAAAAACAAAATTGCCGAACTCTTTGTTGAGGCGCAAAAGTCGCTGCAGGAAAAACAACGTCTACAAAATGCTCTGAAAGACTCGAGTGGTAAGCTCGCCGCTGTTGAAAATTCTTCTAAATGGTATCGTTCCAAGTTGCACGACTCGCAGGCCAATGAAAAAGCTCGGCAAATGGAGATCGACACCTACCAGGGAATTCTCAGGCAGAGGCAACAGAGCCTCCTAGATATGACCGAGAGATACAAACAATTCAACGCCAAGTACAGCGAGCTCATTTTGCAGTTCAAGAGAGAGAAGAGAGAGCTCCTCAGCCAGATAGAGATGCTAAGGGCAAAAAATGAGTCGTGCACCATTTGCGCTACTGGAATCGAGAGACAAATAGCGAGGGACTCGTCGTCCGATTTATTGGAATTTAAATTGGAAGCGATGGAGAAGTCCTCAGAGGATTGCCAGGCGCAATTGCGGCTACTGGAACAGCGCCTCGGTAACAGCGAAAACTCGAGAAATTCGGCGGAAACTGCGCTGAGCAAATATCGATGGTTGATGTCCTCTATGGAGGAAAATGCAGAAAAATTGGAAGCGGAGAGAGGGGACCTGAACAATAAAATTTGTGAAACGCAAACAGAGTTACAAAAATTGCGGGAGGAAAATGAGCAGCTTCAAATTTCTGTTTTGGCAGCCAAGAGAGAGCGAGTACAGGTCGAAGAGGGTATCGTACAATTGCGATCGCAGCTCAACAAGATGATTGCGCAGCACAAATTGCTAAAAAGCAGGAATTCTGAGGCTGAGAGGAAATTGACTTCCATGCAGGAACTTAAGAGTGAGAATAACCGATTGAAATCTTTATCGTACGCCGCCAATAGTACATTGTTTAAGAAGTTAAAAGATGAGAAGCGACGCATCAAAAATTTGGAGGCACAACTGTGGCGGGAAAGAGCGCGATTTAATAATCACGATGAGGTATCGATCGATCTATTAATTATTTTTAATATTAATTAATAATATGATAACTTGAATTCATGAATCTGTCATTTTACTTGCAGCACGATAAAACTATCGCTTCGATGCGAGACTGCCTCAGACAAGCTCTAGAAAGAAACAAGGTAACTATCATAAATAAGTTGCATCAGGTCTTAAAAGCGTCGGTCTTTCTGTGAAAAGTTTTAAAAGATGTAGAACCTTGTGCGTTCCTTTTTCATTCTTTTGAGTCATCTTTCACACGAAGAAAGTGCCTTCTACAAATTTTGTGTCATCGTGAAGAAAGCTTTGTGGACGACGAACGAAAGGAATGAGGAAGCAACGTGCAAGATTCTACTTTGCAAACTTTATATTAACATTTCAAGAAGCCCAATGCCCCAGCTACCTCATTAAAGTTTAATAATTTAAATATATTTCAACGAAAATGACAAATAAAGAAGGAGAACTTAATACTGAAATCACGATAATTTGCAGGAGCTGAAGGATCGTCTGATTACCAAGATATCGGACGAAAGTATTGACGAGGGCTACGGTGATGGCAGTACCGTGAGTTCAGGATCTCCGGATCTACCGTCGCCTCCTCCGCTCGATTCAGTATTGATAAAGTCAGCCATCAACGTATTATCTAGAAGTAAGAATTTTCTGAATCCCATTCAATCGAGTCTGGACGAGCTCCGATTTAGAATGGAAAAGTTACGAGACAATCAGAATCACGTGTTATTGCCAAACACTTCGATATCGTCACACTACGACATCTCTTTAACTCCGCCGCAAAATAACGCTTCGTCCGTAGCGTAAAAACGCCTCGACTCCCATTTTTTATTTCTTCAGTCAATTGGGAGTCGAAAAAAATTGTAAATTTTCGTTTATCGAGGCTTCGTTAGTCTCCATCGAATGCATTTATCAACAAAAAGAGCGATTGACGTTTCGTATCGTCGTTTATTTATTATTCATTCAATATACTATGTATAAGTTATGTATATGCAACAACATGGTGGGATCAGACTTAAGATAATTCAATCTTAGAAGATATTTTTCTTCTTCTTTCTTCCTTACGAAATCCCTGACTAAAGCGTATATAGTCTCTTCCGGTCGTCGGTATAATCATCACTGTTCTCTGTTCTTACAGATTAAATTGTATATTGTTGATTAGTATTCATTAACACTCGTTTATCATTACTGCTGTATGTAAAAAACAAAAAACCGAAGAGAAAGGCAGAAAAACGATTGTGCATGGTCGAATGTGCGTTGCGCGACAAACTACTGCCGATGGGTGTTTGACACTCTATTTTCCTTCGCGTCATTCCTTGTAGGTCCTATCTACGCGGATAATAAGTATTATTGTACTTAAACGGTGGAGAAGGGGGGAGAGGACGATTTGAATGAGAAAAAGTATTTTTTTATGTTTATTCATAAAAAAAATCAAAAATCCCAGACGATTTATTGTTTGTAACGGTATCAATATAAAAAAATCTCCTGATCCGAATATAAACAATAGTTTGAGTGAACCTTTTTTCTTTTAAATACAATTAATTTAAAAAATGGAATTGTTACAATTTTTTATATTCTGCTTTGGGAATATCTTCACGTGATCAGAATGTTACGAATTCAATAAAAAATCATTCGTAAGTCGATTTTCTTTAACGATAAAAACAATTTTAAATACTTTTTTTCATCTAAAATCGGTGTATCCCCCTTAAGGTATTAAAAAAGAATGGCGTAGACGTTTGAACGGTACGAATGGGTGTCGTCCCTGATTCGTCAAACGAATTTACCGAGAGATCAATCATACGATAGGTACACACCTAGTTTTAGGATATACAATGAAAAGTGTTATTTCTTTATGCTTAAGGTGATATGTGGAACATGTATGGGTGCGAGGGAGAACTAATCTTGCGATCCCGAATTTCTCAGTCATTGTTGGGCGGAGAGCAACGTTCTCGGCTTTAATCCGACGGATCAATCATGACAAAGAAATAAAAATTACAGTTCTTGTTTGTTACTAGCACCAATACATGTTTCATATCACTTGAACGATCCTAACGAGTATTGCTACTTTCGAAGTACGGGTCTTGCAGAGAGCTGCAAGAGCTCTCTCTCTCTCTCTCTCTCTCTATCGTGTATCATCGTAATCATTACGAATTAAAATGATAATTGTTACAAGTTTGTATAGAAATTTTAAAAAGAAATAAAGAACGTTACAGATATATTTAACTACTTGGAAATTGTTTTTCCTTTTTTTTTTTTCTCTTAAGGGAAGAGACCTTTATGCATTGTTCGATATCGTAGGAGATTATACCCCACTACATCCACACTTTGACAATTTATTTTCTATCTTTAACAAGTGAGGGAAAAAACATCAAATCGATTATTCAGTGGATCTGAGAATCATAGTCCCCAGGCATACTTAAAATAGTTTTACGCTCTGAAATATCGTCGCGCAAACTCCAGACTTTTTTTGTACACTTGTACTACCACGAGAAAATAAATTATCAAGCAATTTGACGATATGTTCTTTTTTTTCATTAAATATTAAATGAAAATTATTTGTTTATTATCGACAAAAAAAAACCTCAATAAGAAATGACAATATCGCTCTGTAATTTCTTTCCTGGCGGTAGTATTAGTGTACAGAAATAACCTGAGGGCAAAACTATTTCAAATGTACTCGGCACCACTAAATAGTTGTTTTATATTATTTTTCAATTTTTTAGAAGTTGAAAACAATTACCAAGACGTGGATGTACTTAAATAAATGTCTGCGATATCGAAATTTCATAGAGACGTCTCCGATTAACTCTCGTTTAATCGAGAGCCCTTCAACGGATCATCGGATCTACTGTCCCGATAAACAACGATCTTGGGAGAATACTAAGGGTTACAAAGATTTGTCATTGATTTGGCAACATTTATGGCACGGTATATAATATGGGAGCGTCCCACTAGAATTTCGTCGTTTTGAATCTCTAACACACGTTTCCATAATCTCTCTCTCTCTCTTCTTCTTCTTCTTCTTTCGACTTAAGCTCGTGATAATTATTCTAAACGTCAGCAGTTCATTAAGCGACGTAAAAAATAAGTAACTTTTAGATTGAGCAATTGTCACGCGCTTACTCAGTTTGTTGGAGGAAGGTGCAAAGTACTTTTCAACTGTGCCTAAATAATAATACAAAATCCTAGAGTTCGTTCACTTATTTTCTGCTCAGTTTACCAACGGAAAACATCTTTCGCCTGACAATAAAAAATATATTAAAATATCGAAAACGTATTTTCCACGCAATAAACTTTTCAAAATGTGTGTGTTCGTTAAAAAGTTATTATGATTTCATTCAACAATAATATTTAAAATATAAAAACAATATTCGACAATTTCTTAAAGGAAATTGCACCAATTTCGGTAAAAAAAAAGTTTTTAGCTTTGTTTATCGAAAAAAAAAATTGTAACGTAAATGTTTTATGATTGATTGTTCACTGCTCTGATCATGTAATAAAATGCCCGGATCCGAATATAAAAAATTCTAATAGTTAATATTTTTTCAACAATTACTATTTAAAAAAAAAACATGGAACTTCTTTCATTTTTTTATATTTCGATTTGGAGATTGTTTTACATTATCAAAATACCTTTACAATCAATCGTAGGGAATTTATCATAAGATTTTGTTTTTACCAATAAAGAAACATTTTTTTTTTAACTATAATCGGAAATTTTAGATTGCACTTGAAAGAATTGAGTAATTTGGTATCATTTTGCGCAGTTGAAAATCGCTGCACTGTCCCCTTAAGCTCGACGATAATCCGAAATTGAAAGAAAAAGAAAAAAATTCTATCCGAGTACCACGAGATCGTGTAAAATTACCAAAAAGTATAAACCTACAATACGTTAGTTATTGAAAATAAAAATAAAAATCCAAGTATACTCTCAATGACTAGCTCACCTATCCTTTCCAGTTTTATTCTCACAGGTGAATAAATCAAGGAAATAAAGAACGAGAGAACAAAATAACAACGCGAAGTAAAAGAGAAATAAAGAACGAAGATCGTGCACGAGCGGAGTAAATGTAACTTTTTCTCAAAAAAAGTATCACAGTCGAGAGGATAGCGCGAATGAAAAGTGCAAGCGATCTTATGAGGAAAAAGACAGTGGCCCAACGATTTGTACGTAAGTATCTCAAATACGTGTCCAACTGTTTAAGCAAGAGAATCCAAGGAAACTTTCCATTCGCTTTCCGTAAGATGATGTGCTACATGTCGTGTGTCTCTTTCAGATCGCCATACGTGCTAGATAGCAGATTTTCTATCTTGCAAATTTCTCCGCAACGATTGATCTTTCGGATAATGAAATGAGAACGATAAACTGCAGAATTCACCGTTTCACTTTCAATTTAACGTTGAATTATTATTCCAATTTTTGTTACCGATCGGAGCTTAAGCTCATCCGTCTTAAGCGGACGAGTCGCCTTGTGTGCAATTGAGATAGCACCATTGGCGATCACGATAGATCGCGAGAATGACAAAAATCTGTAGCACATCGTCTTAAGCACCTCCGTCCATCTCAGATAAGTTACACTCATGTAAACGGCTCGTGCAAATAAAAAATGATACCGAATCTCGTGTATATTAGCTTCGCGTTACCAGAGCCGTAGTACGCTTATTCGAATATTTCAAACTAATTGAAAAACTACAAAAAAATTTAATAAAAATAAAAAAATTATAGTAAAATAAAGAATAAATAGTGTTTTGTTGAAATCAAAGTTAAGGAAACGTAAATTAATTGGAAAAATATATTAAAATTATTTTAATTAAAGAAATTTCGATCATTTTAACACAATTAATGAAAAATGTGTGTGAAAAAATGGAAGCATTTCGAATAAACGCCCTGCCCTGGTCGTAACTGCTACCTTCCAACCGAAGTAACAAGCCCTGGCACGTGCCTATCGCATGCAAATCGCAGCGATAACCGCACACTTTGAATTTCATAATTTCGTCAGCTCTCCTCGCGTGCCCTATGAGCGTAGAATCGCGAGTACGCCTGACGTTCGGGAGCTCCATGCGCTCCAACTTCTCCCATCTTATACACCGTTGCAACGGCAATGTTGCTGAACAACGATGCCTATAACTTAACGACGTGATAATAATGATTGAAAGTATTAGGTCTATCGTAGCGGAATATCGAGTTGATTATTAATCTAACGATTTTACCGAGGCGACGTATAGATGCATCGGAGTAGCGACGAAAGGTCAACGTCGCTTTATACTCGGCAGTAGTTGGACTATTACAGGCCCATTGTCATCTGGGGGCTGACTCGGTTTGCCGTGATCTCTCTAGGTATCGGCGATTGCTTCCCCGGCCACCCCGGCCGCGATTTCGCCGACCATGATGATTGTTGTGCCCATGGTGATTGTTCTGCGACTGACGAGACTCGTTTTGATTATGATTTTGTGAATTTTGCGTCTGTTGCTCACGTTCTCGTGGCTGCTGCTGTGCCGACGAATTCTTCGATTCCACGGAAGGCTGCTGTTGCTGCTGCTGCTGCTGGTGGTGGTGCTGCTGCTGCTGTTGATTCTGATTATGATGATGATGATGATGATGATGATGGGAGTGTCGAACAGAATTTACCGGATGCGGAATAACGTTTAGGCTGGGTCCCGGCGGGTTTAGCTGTTCCGCGCCGGCTGACGATTCATCTTCCGTTCTCAGCAGCATCTTTACGCCCTCAGCCTCCGGATCGATTATTCCACCGCGTTGCTGCTGTCGCAAAAAGAGCGTCGACATTCGACGCTGAAGTTCACGAAGTTCGGCGGTCACGGAAAATTCCGAGGCGGCTTCAACGTCTATGGGCGGTGGTGCCGACCACAGAGTCTCAACGTCGCAATTTATCGACTCACGACAGACAGGACAAATAGCTTGAAAATCCTTGGTCGAGTCCTGCTGCCACTGAGGTAATTTTTCCTTCTCCTCGCGGTAGTAACGCTCCGCTGCGGCCACGTGCGCTGCCAAGCAGTGCGAGTGGAAATGATGATAACACTCGGTCTTGGTGAACTCGTCGCCCTCCCGAAATCCGTAAAGACAGACCGCGCACTGACCCGTTGGTAAGTTGCTCCTCGTTAGATGTTCTCTCACCAACTGCAATTTTAATATGATTTCGTATCTGCACAATGCGTACAACAGTTTTTATTTGAAATATTAGAATTTTTAGTTTTTGCTATTAGCTCGCAAAGATTTTTTATTGTTGTTTAATGTCCAAGAGCATATGAGAGTTGGAAAAAGTAGAAAATTTTATCGCTTCCACCTCATATCATCAAATTTTTATTATCAGTATTTTATTATTTCTTTACATAGTTATAATAATTAATAATATAATTTTTACAGGGCGAGCTACCGATTTTATTTATTTTTAATGGTTCATTCTTTGTTATCAATAAAATATCTCATACGATAGATCAATCGTGACGGTATTTTGCTCATATAAAAATTTTTTTAATAAAACTGTCGCCCTAGCGTACGCAATAACATAATTTTGTAGTTTTTTTTTACTGTCTATTACTGACTACAATTTTATTTAATTGATATACTTGATTAATTTATCAGATAATTGATTCTCACCTCAATCAGTTCAAACATCACCGGCTGCCCTATAAAATCCTGGCACTTTGCTTCAGCCTCTGTTTGTATTAGCTGTACGGTATCCTCGTGTAGTCCTCTGGGATTCTTCAAACTGACGGTGGGGGATACATCCGGATATCCTATATGCAAATTCACCACCAATCTCACACATACGTACTGAGACTGTGAATCCTCTCCAGTGGAAGGAAATACCAGAGTTTCTATACACTCTGGCTCTCCCACGTCGTTCTCTTTTATACTTAGCTCGTCATCCAGCAGTATTGCTCTGAGAGCTTCTATCTCGTCTGTAACTCTAGAAGCATAATACCAAATATTGAATTAAAAAATCAACAATTTACAAAGGATTATATCTTTACAATAGAAAATGAGGCAGAGTTATGCAAAGCTGAGAGACGGCAGAGAAAAATTCTATAATATGGCTAAATTATTACGAATAATTAATAAACATTTTTAATATTCTCATTTTTAATATTAAAATCATTCCATCTGCGCGAGAACTAAAAAAAATGTTCCAAACAATTGAGTCAAATGGTAGTCTTCGGTTACATAGAAGATATCCAAATCAGCATTGCGTCATACATGGAGCTTTCCTGGCGACGTCTGGCTATAATGGTGCAGGAGTATTGCGAATGACGATCGAGGTGTGAAGTAGATAAAAAAAAATCATAGAATAATCCACAACATATCGATACGTAACCTGAGTGTAAAAAAAGTGCTCCGACCGATGAATTTAAGAACAATCACATAAGATAGAAGTAGAATTAACAAAAAATCCAAAACATACCTTTCGTCTGTCATATCTGACATCCTATCCAAACAATTGTGCTGTTGACCCAAAGGATACAGAGACGAACTTCGTGAATTACGTTATAACAGACGATTACACTGTTAAAAAGAAATCACGCTATTCACTGCCTTGAGGCTCCGAGTATTCTTACGAATAAAACGTTCGTGAATTTTAAAGGATTAAAAAAAATCACCGAAAGGTGGTTGACAATCCTTAGCTCGTCTTGATGAGCACCTCGGGTCGCGTAATCCTTCAATGAGATTAACAATTATGAACGATCTGGTCCTCGCGTGATACTTCGATAGCGAATTTTTCGTTCTTTCTAGACGTTTGCACTGCAGACTCGATCGTTTATATTAAAACGACGTTTGCGAATGTACGGTTTTGTGGAAATATTGATAAATTTTTGAGAATTTCGTGCTCTCGGATGCCGCACTACAACGGAAAGTACAAGATTTTTGAGGCCTTACTGCCATCACCGAGCTCCGAGGGAAAATGGTGTCGCGGGACTCGTCGAGAAACCAACGAATCGGAATAGTTCTTTTGGCATCATTATCATCATCTCTCTCATTTTCTGCTTCTCGCGCTCTCTCTCTCTCTATTACTTGGATTCTGTATCATTTCGCGAGAATACACCATTGCAGACCACTTGAATACACGTGGTTGAACGAAATGTGGACTATGTCGGGTTCGCCAATATTTTGAAAGGTTCTCCAGACATCTCCAAAAATTTACAGAAGATTTGAAATGGAAACTAGGGGACAAGAGACTCATCGTCCGGGCGCTTTTAAGCAAACGAACAAGAGCCACAAAACTGGAAGACATCGTAGCAAGGGTTCCATCAGTTCAGCTACAAAAGGTTAGTTTATTTACAATTTTTAAGAATTTTTTTATTTGCTTCTGCTTCCTATGGTTTTATCATGAAAATTGAGTGGCAACCTTTTTCTAGGCAAAGTCAGTGTTAAGAGTTTGACAAAAAAATTGAAAAAGGAACTCAACAAGGAGGCGAGGCGTCATCAGGCGCAGCAGATTAGGCAGAAGAAGAGAGACGAGGTTCTCTCGTTTAAGCGAAACCTCGGAGGATCGCTTTCCGCTCCTATTCTTATCACGGTTGTACCTCTTCAAGAAAACTTTGACGCAGACTCTGTGATTTCGGTTATCACCAAGGCTGACGATACGGCGAACGTAGCAGTCAGTCCATGCGGAGTTACGCACATAAGGTATTTTTTGGATTTTAAATTCGTTGAAAAGCTGTTCATTAAGAAATTAGGATTTGCCAACTTGAGGTAACATTTTTTTTGTTTTTAATTCCATGTACAATCTTTTAAAAAAAAGCTACGTTTCTAGTTAATTAATTAATACATTTTTTAATTTAGCTCGCCCAGATTCAAACAGAGATTTTCACTGCTCGTTCCTCCTGTTGGAAATACTCTGGCAATTTTGGATGCCGCCAAAGTTTCTACGACAGTGCTCTTTATCGCCTCTGCCGCAGAGGGAATCAATGGAACTCCAAAAAAACAAATAATCGACGATTGGGGAGAAGAGATTATAGTGGCTTGCCTCGCTCAAGGACTGCCTACTACTATCGTCGCGCTGACCAATCTGGAAGACATACACGTCAAGGTTTACTCTCGTTTTAATTTATCGTATAAACGAAACAAAGTTTGAAATTAGAAGAAAATCGTCATTTCAAAATTTTCAGAGATTCAAAATGTGGCTAAGTGTTCTTTACTGCGCTTTAAGGCTTAAAGAACTTACAAATTTCCTACTATTGATTAATCGTAACAGTGCTTTGATCTTGTAAACAGATGTTCAACTCTGAGTTTAAAAAATTATGGGAACTCCATGTTTAAAAAATTGAAAATAACGATGGAACTTCTTTTCAATTTGTTTATATTCAAATCTAGGGTTTTTTTTACATTATCAAAACACTGTTACGAGCATTATATCGTAGGAAATTTTTAAATATAATTCTTTTTCTTGATAAAAAACAATAAAAGACGATTTAACCAACCTTAAGAACCAAGTATATCCCAAAAATTCAACAATTTTATGTGAAAAATGACATAAATATCTTTAAAAACGAGTTTTAATTCTTTGTTGTTTATTAAATATCAGAAACGCCAGGAAGTGAAGCAACATGCTCAAGAGCTCATTTCAAAGTGGCTTCCGGAAGAAAAAATCATGGCACTGGACAAACCTGCGGATGCTTTGAATGTGTTGCGACGAGCAGGATCTCAAAAGCAGAGAGCCGTAGCTTACAGAAGCAAGAGACCGCACTTATTGGCAGAGCGTATTAAATATACGAGTGTAAGTTATCTATTTGAGTCTCCGTGGAAAAAAAGAATATGCAAAAATATATTTTTCACGATAAATTGTATTACATTTCATATATTTCCTTGTATATTTAATTATTTATGTAAAACAAATTTAACATACATCTGTAATATATTTTTAAACGTAAAATTCATTATTTAAAAATATATTTTTCAAATATAACTGACTTTCATCGGGGTAATACAGCACTTGCTATACAATTCCTTCCGGTAAGAGGTGACCCGGTATAGGTTTTTTGTTTTTAAGCAAAGAAGAAATTTTTTTATTTCTCGATAATTTTACACACAGCGAAGCGAGGGCTTCGGAACTCTGGAGGTGACTGGATACCTACGAGGTTTAACACTGTCAGTGAACAGCCTGGTGCATATTCCTGGATTCGGTGATTATCAAATGTCACAAATCGATGCTCCGGGAGATCCTTGGCCTCTGGAAAAAAATCGTTACAAAGATAACGAGGAAGTGACCATGATGGAAACCAGGTTACTGGAGATCGCGGATCCTAAGAAGCAAGAATCTCTACAAAGCGAAAATATTCCAGATCCGATGGACGCCGAACAGACGTGGCCTACGGATGAGGAAATCGCGCAGGCGGAAGCTCAACAGAAAAGAAAAATAGTGAAACTCGTACCTAAGGGAACCTCTGAGTATCAAGCGGCTTGGATTCCCGACGAGGATGCTGGTTCGTACGGGTATTCTACGTTGAATAAAAAAACTTTATTAAACAACAACAATTGTATTTACTGCTAAGAATTGAAAAATAATTAATAACATAATATTTCATAATGTAAATAACAAATTTTAGCAGAAAATGTGAATGACGATGCGAAAGACGAGGACGAAGACGACGATGACGATATGTCGGTGGAGGACGCTCAATCTGAAGTCAACAGCGTTGAAGGAAACAAGGACGACGAGGAATACGAATCCGTAACGGTATCGGAGGCTCCGCCGGACGAGCAAAAGTACGATCAGCAGATGGATCTTCACGAGGAGAGAACGGCCATGGAAAAAATTAAAGGTACGTGCAATACAAATTGTGTATCACTGTTCGCTCTATGCGTGACATAAGATCGACAACCAGCATCGCACTCGCGAGTTTCGGTAAAATATTGACGATGGGTGCTCGTTTTTCTACCAAATTCTGTCGTCGATTTGTTAATCATAAAAAAAATCTTGATCTCTATGCGATTGTTCCTTCATTTTATCGAATAAAAAATCACGACTTGACGTCTATCCGTTAAACAGTGTGCCAATGGTACAAAAATGATGACAATCGACGCCACTTAGCTTCGTGCACATAGCGAATCGTTCGTATTTTTTTTATCTGTTGTAAATATTGATGGTTGAATTATTTAATAACAAAACAATATGAAAAGAGGCTAAATTGGACGCTCAGTTCCCCGACGAAGTGGACACGCCGCAAGACCAACTGGCCAAAGTGCGTTTTCAAAAATACAGAGGACTCGAATCGTTCAGAACGAGTCCTTGGGACACGAAGGAAAATTTGCCGCTGGATTACGCGAGGATCTTTCAATTCGAGAACTTCGAGCGCACCCGACGACGAATATTTCGTGAAAATTTATTAAAATTAGACGAATTGCAAGGCATCTTGGTGAGTGCATGTGATTCATGATTTTCCTTACATGAAATCAAATGATTATCACATTTCTTCCATGTTTCGTGATAATTATATATATTTTTTCTCCTTTAACACAGCCCGGCTGGTTTATTACTCTACACGTGGAGAACGTGAGCAAAGAACTCTTCGACAATTATTTTAACGTCGTCAATCGACCTCTCATAGTCTTTGGTCTTCTACCAAA
Source organism: Cylloceria caligata (assembly GCA_963942595.1). Taxonomy (NCBI): domain Eukaryota; kingdom Metazoa; phylum Arthropoda; class Insecta; order Hymenoptera; family Ichneumonidae; genus Cylloceria; species Cylloceria caligata. The sequence continues at coordinate 1,809,316 of OZ012709.1, forward strand.
CGAGCATAAGATGTCTGTCGTTAATGTGACACTCAAACGCACGACGAACAACGGCGAACCCATTAAATCGAAAGAGAGACTCATCTTTCAATGCGGATTTCGACGATTCACCGCATGTCCGATATTCAGTCAACACACCAACGGAACTAAGCACAAATACGAGAGATACTTTCATCCGGACAGCACCGTTGTCGCGAGTATGTACGCGCCGGTAACCTTTCCACCTTGTCCAGTACTCTGCTTCCAGGAACATAAATACGGATCTCTGGTAAGTGAATTAATTTTTTTAAATTAACATTAAGCGTCCCGCAATTTCTCTTGTACTCGATAGATCCTATCTTATGCAATATCACTGAAGAATTAGTAAAACCCGAGTGAGAATGATTGTGCGAGAGGAAACTGTAGAAATCTACGACGTAGACTTGTACATTAAATAACAAAAATAAATAAAAATTAAAATATTTCTTTTTATTACCAGGAATTGATGGCCACCGGAAGCATCTTGTCTATAAATCCCGACAGAATAATCGTGAAACGCGCAGTGCTGAGCGGACATCCTTTCAAAGTTCACAAGCGTTCGGCCGTAGTTCGATTCATGTTCTTCTACCGCGAGGACATTATGTGGTTTAAGCCTGTGCAGCTGCGTACGAAATATGGACGCAGAGGACACATAAAAGAATCTCTCGGTAAGGAGATAACTACGCAATTGGAAATAATTGCAAAATTCCAGTTTCTTCTCAAAACGAAACAATTATTAAGGGCAATGTCTTTTATCGGACAAATCAACTGCGAGAGAAAAATTTGAGATTGCAATCATTACTTCTATCTCTCTTCCACCCATCATGTTCCAAATTATCTTAAGGTGGTGTGGAAACTCGCAACCAGCCAGAATCAAAAGCTGTAATCCAATCTACTAAATAAATAAAAAATTGTCTAAGAAAAAAGTAATTCAGTTCCACTGTAGATGAACAAAGTAAAATCGAATGAACCTTTTGTCTAAAATATTAATCAGCTCTGATTACAATGTATTACTGTTACCAATTATAGTTTCTTCAAGTCCGTAACATAATCGTAACGATTGTTATAATGAAATGCTTTTGCAGGTACACACGGACACATGAAGTGCGTCTTTGACGGTCAACTCAAGTCTCAGGACACGATTCTCTTGAATCTGTACAAAAGAGTCTTTCCCAAATGGACTTACGAGCCGTATCGGCTAACGGATGTATAGAAAGACATGTGAGACGATACCATGGGTTACCGACCTTCGTCCATACGCAGCAGTTTACCGGAGTGAGTTGAACTAACCACGAACAGACTCCACTGAGCATACGGCGCGGACAAGGGGTCGCACGTGGAAAAAGACAGTGAGCTGACGAGTCAAAAAGCAAGACAACCTCAACGAGAACACGTACAGTAGTCTGATCGTTGGAAGGTGAAGACGTCCACCTTAATCCCGAGTAAAGCGCGACGAGTGAACGTCGGTCCACGGGGTATACGCGTGCGGTCGGGAGTGACTACGTATACTTTCAATTACTTCATTACTGTACAATAAAGTTCAATAATACGTTTATTACTGTTACTCGAAGCAAGACGAGTGTACGCTTACGAATCATTCTCCCACACTTTCCCAGGTCAATCCACGCCACGAGGTAGTTTGCCGGGGCCAGGAACACGCTACGATCCCTGTAATTCGTTAATTCTGATCGAACAAATAGAGCAAACAGCATAGGGACCCTGGTGTTGGGAGATGCATAATATTCATGCATTTAAAATATCGATAACATAAAAAAAAAATGTACAAAAATTAATCTGCACATTGCAACAACGTAACAAAGAAATAAAAGGAAATAAATGTAAATATCTTTCGAATATTCTCTTTTGTAAAATGCCATATATATTTTTCATCATTCATACCCCGTTCACAGCTTCGCACATTTATTATCTTCCACTCGTGCAATAACGAATAAAATTATACACAATGTGTCTTTACGTTAAAATAAAAAACACGTCATTGATTCCGCGCAGCTCCAGCGAATTCGTCGATCTGGACTGAGCGTCGTTGATTCTCAAGATTTTAACGTAGCTTCCTACGTGGAACAACACATCAGTCTTCTACGGCTAATTATTTTATTTTACAGCTTTTTCTCTTTATTTCTACATTTCTCTCGTGTGTTTTTTTCGTTTTCTCTTCAACTCACGCTTTTGTAAGCCCTCAGTCATTCTATTATTCTACATAAATACGTAACATACATCTCAGGCGAGCAGATAATCCCATCCTGCCTTCGGTGATTTTTTTTTTTTAATTCAACCACCAATTCACGTCTTAAGGGGAGACGAAATCTTCATACTTAAACAGATGTGAGGCTTCTCTTTCACTCCGCCGTGAGCGTCATACTAGTTCCATCACTTTTGCAATTATAAGTGAAGTATGGAAGCCTCCCCCCTTAAGACTATGCGACACACCCTCCCCTGCGACGGTTCCAGTCATCGTCGGTATGAAAAACTGTTTACTTATTTATCCAAGAATGCAGGATGTCTTTGAACAAAAGCAAATTACGTTAATATTCGTAGCGTATGGACAAAGATATTCCTAATTTGATTTTATCCAGAAACCCCCGGGATCGTTGGAAAAAAAAAATAGGTAAACAGTTGTAGATATCGACTGCGGTATGTCACATAACCGTAATTACGATAATACGCAAGTTTTTCTTTACGAAAAATTCATACACTGAGTCAAAAAAGGGCGAAATTAGCGTTTAAAGTACACTTTTGCGAGTACTTTGCACGTTGTCAAATTTATTCATTTTCTCGACGCCTTTTCGGGAGGGGGGGGGGCGTAAATCGCTCGCCCGGCTCGGTTTTCGTTTCCTTCATCTCGGGACAATGTACAGACTCGGTGAATTAAACGATTCCACTCGTTTCCGCGATGAATCTCGAGCTCGCACGTTGAAATGACTTTCAACGTTTACCTATTTGTACCACAACAGCAATTGAAAAGATTTTACGTTGACGTGAGCGTAACGCGATCTACGACGACATTTAGCTCACCATTTGATTGACTAATGTACAAAGAATAAAGTGTTCGTTCTCCCGAGCCGTCGTGACGAGTATTAGACACTTCGAGAAAGAAATGCGGTATGAATACGATTCGCGCGATCGTGTAATAAATAACGAGGAAAAACACGGCGAATGCCTTTAAAGAACTCGCGCGTTCTTCACGTCGAGAGATAGAGTCGGTGATAATCGTTCGCACCGAAAGCACAATTGCACTTTGGACATTTACGTTGCCGCGTTTCGTACCGCGTGCGGAGACAATCCCAACAAAATACGTGAAAGCACTTAGTCAAAACAGCGTCTTTTCGTTTGACTTTGCACGACGGACACGTAAGTGTCTCCTTGTACTCGCGCAACTCCTCCGCCATCACTTCATCCAGCGTTTCCGCCAATTCGATTTTCTTCATTCTCTCGACCTTGCGACGTAACTGCGCTATCTCCTCCTGAAGTCTTTTTGTCTTATACGCCTCAGCCTCCAGTGAACTCGTCTTCTCCGCCACGACTTGCTGCGCCTCCTTCATTTGCGAATGATATTTCTCTGCGTAAATACAGACGCATAAAATAACAACAAAAGATAAGACAATAAATTTGTATCTACACCCAATTTTATAATCGTTTATAGCTCTGATTAAACATTCTTTACTTTTTTTCCTTTGTACTATTTATAATAAAGTTTAAGTTTCATTATCTTTAGGAGAACCTATAGACTCTCTGTGAGATTACACACACGGACGGGGTCCCTCTTGGAGCATTTCTACCAAACCTGGATTATTCTAAATCCCTGGCCCAAGGACAGGGGAATTCTAATGAGAGATTAGGGCTCGTCGCTGCCAAACCGTACGAAATTATATTTTGTTACGATTATATTTAAACACAGGATAGTCGGGTACTGTTTTCTGATTGGTTACTGGTATCTTTGACTTAGGTTGTATCACTGATTATTAAAAATTCCATAATGTATTTTGTTACAGAGATATAATATTATTCGTTTAGATTTTATTATATTAGTAATAAATTGTATAAAATTTGTAAAATAAATTAAGAGTCGACGTTCACTGATACAGCTGCCATCAATAAACAATAACATTGTCGTTGTCGATTATTTATTTAAAAAAATATATTCATTACTAATATTAAAAATCTAATACGACAGATACTTGAATGAGAAGAAATGAGAATTCTTTACCTAAATGAAGTTTCAGATCAGCCGCAGACTGCGCACTCTCAATGGCTTTTCTCTTATGCATCTCCATCGCCTGTTGCCGTAGCGCGAGCTCCTTTTCCACCGTAGCCAGCGAGTTTTGCAGTAACCGTTCCTTCTCCTCGAGTTTACGAACTACGACATTTGCCGCCTCAACCTGAGTCGTAAGGGTCGACACCTGTTCCTTCAGTACGTCCTTTTCCTCTCTCGCGAGCTTGTGCAACTGATTGCTCTTTATCCTCTCTGTCATGAGCTTGAAGTTTGCGTCGTCTTTCTCCCGCAATTGCTGTATTAATCGTGAATTTTGTTCTTGCATATCCTCGAAAGCTTGACCGGTCACCTCCATCTCGTTCAGAAGAGCCTCCTCCTCCTGCAGCCAGACACAATTCTGTTTAGGGTTACACCACCGTTCGTTCACACACCAATGATCAAATACTACGCGCCCGCGCACGGCCATACATCTGCCAAAACGCATCTCGTTTTTAATATTATCATCATTTTTTTGTTTTTAATCATACGATATATTACTATCAGCGCAAGAAAACTTTACCGCTGACTTTAGATTTCGATATATCTAAATTTTTTAGTTTTTTCTTTCACCAAAGTGAGAATAAACCCGAAACTCAGACGTAGATACCAACGACGAATGGGGTCATAATGATTTATGCTTTAATTATTTTATTAAAAGTGACATAAACGGTAAATAGCTGAACGTTTGAACCGTTTTGGCGAAGAGTCATATTTTTAAATGACAGTCGCACTAAATTTATTACACTTGACTCACTTTTATAAATAAATAATAAGCAAACCATACGATAAAGAAACAAGAAAATATATCTGATAACCGGAAACTTTCGAATTTGATATTTTTGCAATTATGGCAGTTGAAAGTAAGAAATTTATATTTCAAAATGACCAGAGATGTACATCTCTCTGCAGAGGTCAATATATATATATTTTTTTTTTTTCAGCGCGGATAGTAAAGCATTCGTAGAGCATTCAATTTATTTGATAAAATCAAAAGGATTTATTAAAATTTTTGTTTGTTTGTTTTTTAACAATGTTCACGATACCTTTCTGTCGAATCCGCTGTTGCCTCGTACCTCCTTCGCGAGGCACGGAATATGCAACGACATCATCGAGACGATTTGACGGTAGCAACGTTAGTTTATAAAAACACACACGGAACAATAGTAACGGCTAAATTAGTTAGGCGAGACGGTGCGGATTAGTGGCGATGCATGCAGAAGGCTCTTGATCGTAAGACGACTCGCTCCGTGCCATTTTCTGGGGGCGAAGAAGCGAGACGGCTTAAATCTAAGAGATAACATTCGATGGTACCTGTTTCTGCGATGCAACCTGTCTCTGAAGCGTGTACGCCTGTTCCTCGAGCTTCTTTATCTTAATCTGCGCGTCCTCATCGGCGAGTTTCTTTCGCTCCTCGCGCTTGCTCTCCTGGAAGTCGAACATCTTTTCACGATCGTTATTATTTGTTATTTGCTCTGAACGAGGTTTCGCCGGCCCTGTTTTCACTATAATTTCCTACAATCTCACCTGAATCTTCTTTATTTGCTGACGAAGCTCTTCCACCTCCGCCCGTGTCTTTCTCTCCGCTGCCATCAGCTGTACTTTATCACGTTGCTCCTTTCCCACTCCTTTGTACATGTCCAACAGGAGTTTCATCTCCTTCATCTCGTTTACCGCTTTTCTGCGTCACGATAATATAATTTTTTTTTTATATAAAAATTGACAATTACAATTCGAGAGAACTGACAAGTACATTCACAAGTGAATGCGAGAGCGATAGAATTAATCTTTCAAATCCAAATTCCTCCACCACCGATTATCTATCGGACAAAAGACGATAACGGTGCTCTGAAAAATTGTTAGACAGAGAGCAGTCTCATCGGTTTATATGCGACGGATCACCCATGCCAGAGAAATTCGGATTACAATTTATCTTACCGATTGCAATTTGTGAATGTCGCGTTATCTTAAAAAAAGAAAACTCTTTTCAATCTACTTGGACAGTACACGAGCCCTATCACTTCTTGATAATTGAATATCAAAGAAACATTTTGAGAAGTCTGATAATTCTATAAAAGGCAATTTATGAAAAAAATATCGAAGGAGAACTCACTTCAATTGTGCCTTGAGATCGCGCACGAGTTCCGACTCGGCAACTTTAGTCTCCTTCGCCCGATGGGCCGGGTCTCTGTGCTCGGTTTTCACTGCCTCCTTCTTCACGTCCTTCTCTCTCTTAATGTCTTTTTCTTTCTTTAGCGTCGGTGACGTAAGAGCGAGCGAATCTGGCGCTCCTTTGCTACCTTCGCCCTCGCCAACCTCGATAGTCTCTACCTCTTCATCCGCGCCAACTTCCCTCTTGATAGTTATCCCGCACTCCTCTTTGATCTGGGTTGATCCCGGCAACGAATTCGACGCGTCTTCCTCCTTACCACTGCCGTCCGAGTTGCTTCCCTCTTTGCTCTCCTGCGACGTCTGTTGTCCCAATTTTGCAGTCAATTCCTCGATCTCTTTCTTCAACTTCGGTATCTCGGCCGATGCCTCTTTGTACTTTCGTTTGTAGCGATGAACCTCGCCCTTGAGTTGCTGATTGTGATTCTGCAGTGACGTTATGAGGTGACGCATCTCCCGATTAATCGGTCCAGTCTGCTCGTTCGCCGCGAGATTCTGCTCGAATTCGATGCGCAGCATCTCGTACTCCTTTCGCAATTGAGCGAGTACGTCCTCGAGTTGTATGCATTCGCCGCGCAATTTTTTCTGCGCCATCAATTCCTCGCTCTCCATCATTTCGATTTGTCGAAGATGCGTGTTTTTGCTGGATTGCAATTGTTGACGGGCATCGTCCAGCTGCGTCTTGAGCTGCATCGACTCGTTGTAAAGAACGGAAAATTGGGACTGAAGACACTTGTACTCGGTAGTTTCGACGATCACCGACTCCGGAAGTTGACGAATATCCATTTTCAGCCTCTCGACCTCCTTCAGAGCGTCCCGATGTTGCTGGTGAAGTTTGTCCAGCTCCTGGAGTCTGTTGTTAGCCAGTTCTCGAGTTTCCTCCAATTCTCGTTGCATATCTTCGAGTTTTGTCTGCGAGACACTCGAAGCAACGAGTGTACTCGGTTTATTGCTGCCCTTCTCGTCTGTTCCGTGAATCTGCTGGAATGCTTTTAATTTCTCGATCGCCTCGCCCAGATGATGCTCCAACTTATCGTTTCGGGCTCGAACTTTGTTCAATTCGTACTGCAGATCGTCGACTTGATTCCTCAGCTCCGCTGCCAAAGTATCTTTGCCCATTATCGTGTCCTGCAACTCCGACATCTTCAGGGACATCGTGTGATACTTTTCATGAAGTTGGATATTTATCGCTTGAAGATTTCGATTCTCCGACTGAATCTCGCTGTTTGCCTTTCGAACTACCTCATCTATCTTCGGCGCTTCGTCTGTTATACAATTATTGTAATTAAATTTATCTCAATATTATTTCCTATTTTCAAAGATGCACTTTCTAAAATTATTTTATAGTATAATCTGGGGATTTTTAACATGATCGGAACACCGTTAACATTTTACTCACCGCCATCAAATTCTCCCTTGAGAGCGAGCGTTATTTTCTCATTTCTCTGCGAGAGTCTATCGAATGCCTGCACGACCTTCGAAACAGCTCTCTTGGACACTTGAACACGATTCGCCAGTTTGTCATCCAGCTCCTCCTTGTCCCAAGAGGAAAGTTGCATGAGAAAGGAAGTCGTAGCTTCAGATTCATCTGCAAAAGAACGATAATTTTAAGTATAACCGCAGTTAACCTGGGTTGGATTATCCGGACAGCGAATAAATATCATTAACAAAGTAATAAAGATTTTTTAAATCATGAAAACGAAGCTTCCTCTAGGAGAAAGCAATATCGTATTATAATTGCAATATAAATAAGAAACAGTTTAATCAAAAAATCTGAAAACACCGATAAACGAACGAAGCTGATGCAGTTTACGCTTTTAATTAAAATTAAGTTTCGATAGCAAACTGAGCATCTGCAAGAAAATGGATGAATTCAGAAAACTACGTCGAGTCGCAAAAAAGCTTTATCCATTCGCAGGTGACTTGAATCTACTTAATTTCATTAAAACAAAATACGTCGATCGACTATATCGACAGTGTTATAGTCGATGACTTAAAATTGAGGGAAGAAAACTGTAGCTTTGGACAGCATCGAACTTATGGAAAGCTTCCTTCCGTTGTTTTTGAATTTTTGAGTTCCCACCACTGTGGTTGATCCCAGTTTGATTCTTAATATAAATCTATTCTCTCAAGCATACTTTTGTTTTCAGACTCGTCGGCGGTCTCAGCGTCGAATCTCTGAAGCAAAACTCTGATATCCTCGTTAAGTTGATTCCAATAACGATTGACGACATTCAAAACAGCGTCGTCCTGTGTCTGTCTCTTTTCCAACTGTTCTATTCTTTGCCGCAGTTCGGCTTCCATACGAACTCGTTGTTCCAGCCTCTGTACGACAAAACAAAACAATTCATCGCGGTAAAATTTATTTCTGGGCCAGCAAAGCTTTTTATCCAGAAGAAATACACACGAAGCACGCAAATACTCTGTGTTGTTACGAAGCGAACAACCGTTCTTGCTCTCGACAATTCCAATTATTTTATGGTTAAACAGCGGAAGATATACCTGTTGCAATTTTTTATTCTGAAACTGAAGGACCTTCATGTCCATCTCCTCGAGAGTGGAAATAGGTCCGATGAGGATAGGTTCGAACTGAACCTTCTTGATGGGAGGCTGAGAAACCGAGTCCCCGCTATCCGCTGCTGACCGCTTTGACATCTTGATGAAATTGGTTGTCCTTAGTATTTTCTGGAAACAAATAAAAAGCAAAGACAGTTGAATTCTCGAGATTGACAGATTTTATGCGGATGACGTTTCCGAGTCTATTGATTGATTAGTTTTTTTTTTTTTTTTTCTATTGATCTCGTATGTTGAGTAAAGGTTTGCTGAAGCACCTTTAAGGAAGGAGATTACTGTACGTTGAGCGAGCTAGCGCCCTAGCCCTTCTCCGTCGTCGCGTATTCTTCGAACCTTTATCGCGTCATATTGCGCCGAAAAACCCTCAGCGAATTAGCCTGTGATCGTTAAAGGCGTCGATTGACTGGTCTTAACATTTTTTTATCAATTATTTCAACGCGAACGACGTTTAGGAGCTAGGAGCCAAGTGGACGCCATTGAGAGACGGCAGTGCATACGCGGCGGTCATTGAAATTAAAACCGGACGGGACACGAAGCGCTGTTCAAACGAAACGACGCTTCGCGGGGAAATTCAAAAACATTGAAAAGGTAAATAATTCTTTTTTTCTAAATTAATAATAATGTAACAGAGTTATTATCTTGTTTACGAAGCGCGTATCTTCGTAAAAAGTCGAAAGGAGAAGTGTCACATCGTGCTACCTCTCACGTAATTCTTAACAAAGTTACATGACACTTAAAGAAAGCGTATATCGTTTATTAATAAACGTGATCGATCGGTCAAACAGTTTCTAAGACATCGTCGCGTACACCCCGGTAATTGAAACTACGTCCGAGAGAATAGACATTAAGCGCCACTAGCGTCCAGCTATGTTTGGCGGGAAATTTCAAATACTTGGAGAATGTAAATGTTAATAATCAATAAATTATTATGCAACAGAGTTGTCTTATTTATAATAACCTATAAGTTAAATAATTTGTAATTTATCGAATGTCAACTTTTATTTTCTTCTCAATTGTGTGATAAGTTGACGATAAACGAGAGTTTCCATAGTTACGTGCTGCCTAGCAGCCTGAAATCATAGATCAAACAGTATCGAGTCTTATTAAACGGAAAGAGAACTTGGGTTTCGAGTGTCGAAGATATCGTTAATGTTCTTCGTTTACGATATTATTTTAAACAGAGATAAGAACCGTTATTTACGGTTGAAGATATGGAAACTTCACGAGCGATGGCTATTGTGCCTCCTCCTCCTCAAAGATTTACTATGGACGAATGGCATCTCAACAATCGATACAGGTTTTTACATTTTCTTCATTTTACGTTTGATTTCTTCATTGATCATTTAAGGATGTATACAAAATATTATTATTCTTCATTGATATCATTATAAAATACAAATAGCTTCACAGAGGAAGACATTTACAATTTTTTAATCTTATACAGAAAAAAAACTGCCGAATAACGCGGAAGCTATTTTACCGTTTCTATTGGAAATAACAAATTTCAGATATCGTTGCTCGGAAGCCCAACAAGAATTAGCCGATCGTCTTCTGACAGAATCGAATCGGGTCTGTGACTTGACCGACGAAGCTGTAAGAAGCAACAAGGACGAAACCGACCATCACTTGAAGGAGAAGCTCGAGGATATAGAATTTCGCAAGAAAGAACTTTTGCGAATTCGCAAAGAAGTTTTATTCGAAGTTGATGCACTCGTTACGTACAAGGAGCGTCTAATGGACGCCCTTTCTTCAGTGAGGAAGAATGCTTTGGTAATTTGTCAAAAGTGCCTAATTGCAAGGTAAACATTTATTATATAAATTTATGCAATCCAACAAAATCATTAAAGAATGTGTTTTTTTTTTTCTTCAAATATTTCTTCGTTTACTTTACAGAGAACACAGACTGGGAATTGATTTGGTACGCGACGACGTCGAATGCGAATTGAGAAAAGAATGCCAAGTTATAACGGGGGCTGAAAATTTACTTGTGAAAACTTTGGAACAGACTCAGGAACAGATTCGTCGATTGAAAGCTACGCTCTACTACATGGATCACGATCTCGAGGACAAGGATAATAATTTGCGGATTGACAAGCACAATCTTTCTCTCAAGGAAACGAGCTTCAATCTGAGTCTTTATCATGGCAATGCACCCCTCGATCCTTCGTAAGAAGCGGCAATTAACACTCCAATTAATAAATATTTATTATTTAAATCATATAATTCATTATTACATTACATTCGTAGGAGTATTACGTTGAACGAGTGGGAAATGCAGACAAACAAGAATATTGTTTCTGCATCAAAGGAATTAAATGGAGCGAGGCCTCTACGTTGTTACATCGATACTATCCTGAAGCAAATAATTGATGACTTGAATGCGCAGAAACAAGCAACTGACAATGCATTTAACAGTAGAATCGATGAGATTAAGGAGGCAAAGACTAAGCTCGAGTTACAGCACTCGGAGGTACTCTAAAAAAATATTATTATTTTACCGAGATGATAGCTTCTAATGCTTTTAGCTGTATTGTTAAAGTTGTTCATTTATAAATTGATTCTACAGGTAATGAGACAAGCGAACGAGATGACGATGAATATAACGCGTCTGGAAAAGTCAATAGCCGATAAGGAAGGTTATATGGCTTTGGCTCATACTCGATTGGGTAATCGTTGCCAGCGTCCAGGTTTGGAGTTGACTCGAGATCTCGTCGAGACTCATTTAGTCAGAGAGGTCTACGAATTGCGAGATATCGTCGCGATGCTTCAGCAGACTCTATGCGAGGTGACAATCTATTTGAAGTTTTTATGTTAATGCTGAAAAAAAACTTTGATTGACAACTCTGTACTTCAATAACGTGGTACTTAGTATCTTTGATTTTGTTAATACGTAGCTGAACAAAATATATCACTCTTTGTAGGCTCAAGCGTCTTTGCGATACCTGCTCAAGACTCAAATCCAACTCAAAGAAGACATAAACATCAAAGCTAACAGTTTAAAAATCGATCAAGTTGAGTGCACGACCATTCGTCAAAGTATGAACTACCACGCTTACTAAACCTCTCAAAAAGTCATATAAATTACCTTGTAGTAACAATAAAAAGCTTCTTCTCTTCAATCATCTATCATTCGACCGCAAAAAATTTGTTTTTCCCGCGCGAAATAAGCACGTAGAGACTCCTGGCGGGGAGGAGTTTCCTCCATTTCCGGTCGCTTCGAAGGCTGGCTTCACTTCCGATCTTCACTCTTCTTTTCCATTCACTTTTGAGAATGTGTTTTTCTCTAAAAAATTTTTTTACCAGAACGCATAAGACATTACTTTTATTAATTAAAAAAAATTACCATTAACAAATCACCGTCGCCGAAGCTACAAGGACCGACAAGAATGAGATCGATCATCGTGTGAAGAAATAGCTCAATGACACAGAATTTCGCCAGTAACAACTTTTTCCTCGGAATCAATGGACTCGTTACATACAAGAAGCATCTAGTAAGATTACTTGAGTAATTAATTAAGACTCCTTTGATAATTTATCATTACCAGCTAAATTCTCGTTATATAAATTATTTTTTATTCCATTGAATCATATAAAAATATTCTTGCAATGGAAAAAATGTATTTCTTCTATATTTCAAATATTTCTTAGTTTTTAATTTCACAGAGAACGAGTGGAAACGAATCTGTTACGCATAACGACTTTAAATGCAAATTGACATAATAATGCCAAGTTATAAAAGCCATTTGCAACAATTCATTTTGTTAATTCCGATAATATTGGGACTTTGAGTACTTTGTACTTCAAGCTATTGTTAATCGGCTATTACAGTCAAGCTTAAAAAAGACAAATATCAAAGCCAACAGTCCAAAAATCGATGAAGCTGGGTGCACGACAGGCTCCGTCTACTCTTCCTTCCATGCCTCGTCAATGTCGTGCCTTGACTCACCTTAAATTACATTCTACTCACAAAAAAATGGGTGTTAACTCATTGAGTCTCGAAGACTCAATCTCTCGAATTGTATTTTGACGAATTGCATCAGTCGTTCCTGTCAGTCAAAAGCCATTGGAGAGATTGAGTCTTGGAGATATTGGTTACCACCCAAAAAAAATCATTATCATTAATCTACTTGTGATAATGCCGCGAAAAATTTGTATTTTGTTAAAATAATAAACAAGAGATGGCGCTGGTGCAGCTTTCACACCCCACACACGTGAGTAATTGATAAGTACGTAGTACGTTCCTGGCTCTAGTTCTGATTTCGTGCTTGTACCGATAACAGTTCAGCCAGTTGATGCGTCGCAATCACAGTGCAATAGTCTGTTTTACCACAACGTATCAGCCTCGTTTTTACGTTAATGTACAAAAAAAATTCACTCAAATTCGCTAAACTCATCTTGCTTGACCCGGTGAAATCGTCGATCGATAATGGCAGCTGACGTTCTCGTAAACGCTCTACCGTGCGAGGTACTCGATCAGATTCTCGAAAACGAAAATCTTCAGATAAGCGATGTTATAAGTTTCGCACTGACGTGTAAACGTCTCTATTGGACCGTCACTACGAGCAACAAACTTTGGAGAACAAAATTTCTGCAAAGGTTCCATTTTCTTACTATTTACGAAATATTTTCTGTTGTTGTTATTATTAATTTGGGTGGGACTAATTGATGTATAGCTCGAAGGCATTAAGCGTTAATTGTGTACAGTTGAGTCATCTTTGAGATTTTCCTTGTGCAATCAGGTGGCCTTTCCTGCAAGAAGCATTTGAAAATCATGGAGCAAACGTGGATGGCGGAAATCAAAGTTTGGTGTGGCGGGAGGAGATCAAAGCAAGGATATTGTGCCGGAGGAGGTTGATGGAAAAGTTGGAACAGATGTCGGCAAAGCATTACGGAAAATTAGCACTGGCTCCCTCTGATATGAAGGAATACGATCCTTTGTTTTTGCCGGAGTACGGAGCTAATCGCATGAATTATCATTATCTGACGGATGAACTTGTCAGTCTCATAGAGCAGCCTGACGTGTGAGAAATAAAGGAATATTCTTTCTAAAACATCTAGGTTCAATTAAAATATTAATTGCTTCGTTGATTCAAAGAACAATTTAGTATTTTATAGTTTTCACTTTAAGTTCTAGAATTAAAAAGTATTTATTTAATTACTTTTGCACGGAGACATCGTTTTTTGTATTTTGTGGGATATTTCGATTGATCTTTTGGATAAAGTAGAAGAACGATGAACTGTGTCACGATTTCACAGTTTGCCGTTCTAAAGATCGATCGGGGATGATAAATTTATGAAATTCTGATCTTACGGCGATCTGTGAGGGACAGGCGATACGTAGCTCATTGTTTATCGATCTATCGTCAACCCTATCCGATTGAAAATGTCCAGATAATCATGAATTTGACCGTGATTTCTTCAAAAACTTAGAAACTGTATGAAAAATTGTTTGAAATAACATAGAAATGTCCCTTTATTACATTTTTAAACGTACGAATTTTTTCCAGTGAAAGTAACTTGACCCACAAGCATTATGCGTACAAAGTCGTGCGTTACCTCCGGCAAACGTATCTCGCGAAGGAGTGGGAAAAGTATTTGGCATTGCCGGCGGAACGTCAGACAACGGAACGCGGTGCGATTCTCGTAGCTCAGTGGAGTCAACCGGAGAAGCGAGTTCCCGCTCAAAAGGTATCAGAGATGTTGGACGACATAGCTGAACAGACGAGGGTACTCGTTGCGGAGAGATATCCGACAATTCCGATAAATCTCGTTACACGGGCCGAGTTTGCAAGGTGGAAGAACGAAAACTTGTACGACAACGTGTGGAGCAACGAGGACTCGAGAATAATTATCACGACCCTCTGCGAAGTAATGTTCAACAAGCTTGGTTTCCACGGGAATAGCGAAATGTATTATTCCTCTGTAAATTCGTTCATCGATCAGGTAGTCAAAATCAAAGAATTTTACTTTCTTTTATCATCCACAATCAATTTGTTTTTCTATTTCTTCATTTTTACAATATTTTTTTGGGCTTCAGGTGTTGATACACAAGAGCGGGATTCCAATTACGCTTGCAATTGTCTTCGAGAGCGTCGCACGACGACTCGGACTTCATTGCGAGACCGTCAGCTTTCCCGCACACTTCTTGCTGCGATGGAAAGAGAGATAGTGAGTTACAAATATACAGCGAGGACCAAGTGGTGAAAGTAGACAGCCCAATGGCGCGAATAAATCTGATTGATTGATTTATGGCCGACAGCCTTGATTCGTACATTTCAAATTACCTCTTCGAGGTGTCCAACTTTATTTCATGCGGACCTCACTGTATACCAATGAAGAATTTACAAAATCGATTCGAAAAAAAAATCTGTCAAACGACAGACAGTCGATAAAACAGTTAAATCCTTATTTTTATTCCGACTGTTTAGATTACATGCAAAAGGATCGCGTTATCCTCTCCGTGTACGAATACCGAGTTGAATGACACTTTACTTTTGTCCGTAATCTCTGCCGGATGAATTTGATCCGTTGGAACGTCAAAAAACTTTCGTTTTCTCTGCACAGCATTCCCAAAGTCAAAGAGGACGAGAATGTCGAGAGTTACTACATCGACGTATTTAACGGAGGACAATTTTTAACGAGAAACAGTTGCTCGGGTATAGCCGGTGGAGCGAGATGTCCCATTGAAAAATACAATGTTCATCAAGCGACGAGCGCGGTTAAGGTAAAAAATATAACAAAAATCATTGTCGCCTTGTCCATCGTCGTCGTTTTAACGTTTTCTATTTCAATTTTTTAATCTCTGAAGGTCGTTCAACGAATGGCCAACAGCCTTGAGGTTGCTGGAAGACAGAGAACGCACAAGAACGGTCGTGCAGCTCGTTTGCGATCAGCCCTTGAATTGCTTCATATGGTGAAACCTCGCGACACCAACACAATTCTCCATCTCGCACGATTCTACATACTTCACCAGATGGACGTTACGGAACTCATCGAAACGCTCAATGACATGCTCACCGCGGGAGATGACGAGGAGGAGGACTCCAGAGGACAAGCGAGACACATAATGTTATTACTTGAGGATTACGATAAACGTATAGAGGAAGTAGGAATATCTCTATCAATAATATATTTCTAATATAATCAAAGCTCGTCTATTCGACCGACTCGGGATTCCGCCGATTCATTTATTCAACGAGAATAGGGTTCGCGACTTTATATTCCATTGCCCATGCGTCCCGTCGAATACGTGGATGAAAGTCGAACGAATAGACGTGTTCGTCGAATACATCGAGGCAAAATAGGTTCGACCGTATCGACAGCTAAATCTACATTCGGCTTTTTTTTTATTTGCGTAATCGTCAATTGTAATTTATGAAAATTTTCGCAATCTGACGAAGTAAATGTTCAACAAATTCTTTCAAGAAAAAAATGTCAAATCCGCCAAATTTGTTGAGGGAGTCAACGTTATTGTAAATTTTCGTTGCAGATAAAATTACCGACGCCAAAGAAGAGAACGTCTGACGTTAAGTACGCTGTTGGGATGATAGTAAAGGATCGAATGTACAATTTGTGCGTTATCACCGGTTGGGACACTCAGTACAACAGATCGTGCGAATCTGAATTTCAGCAACAGGCGGGATGCGGCCGTTTGGACGGCGGTAACAATCAACCGTTTTATCATATTTACGTCGAGGACGGATCTTGCCAATACGCTGCTCAAGGTAAATTCATAAATTTTCAAAAATTCTTTAAATCTAATCCTTAATTTATCTCAAAAACTTATCATTCCTCTATGAATTATTTTATTCAGAGATAAGAGAACTTTAGTCAAAGAAAATCGTGACAATACTAAAAACATTGATTTTTAATAATAATCAGGGAGGTTTCGCATCCCTGCGCGCTTCGCGTACCAACCCCCCTAGGATAACCCGAGCTTCACCCGCTGAATTCTCCTGACCCACCCTGACATATTAAATTCTTATTATGAATTCAATTAAAAATAAATTTTAAAAAAAAACGCACTTACTCTCTTCTCTTTTGTCATACGCAGAAAATTTGTTGTTCACCCGTTCGCCTTCGTGGGTAAATCACTACGACATCGGCAGGTATTTCTGTAAATTTATGGGAACGTATTATCTGCCGAATGAGGAAAAAGCGAGGGAATATCCCGAGGATGAGGAAATCCGCAACGAGCTTCACGGTATTAATCACAATCTCACGAGTACAACTGTATTATAAAATTCCTATTAGATCTTTCTTATTCTCGTTTCAGATAAACAATAATTATGCTTGTACGTTTAAATTAGTTACCAACTATTGATTCGAAGACATTCTTTTTTTTTTTTTTTTTTTTTCCTTTCATTGTTACTACCTTAGCCTAACATTTGTTCTCTTTTCTTGCGTTTATCATTAAGAATTTATTATTTATGTATCATGGAACCAGATGAATCGTTAACAACGCACGAATAATATTTTCTAAACTTGTATTGAAAACTTGGGCGTGATTACGATAATCTTTTACTCTCTGATTGAAAATTGTCAACGTTACGAAACGACTAACTATTTGCTACGTCGTTCATGTATTATACGAATCGAAGAAGACCAAGGAAAATAATCTTGTGTCAATTGACGAGACAGAGATACACTCGTAGCGATTATAAAGCATCACAGTCGTTTTGTGGTTGTTTTTTTTTTTCTTTCTTTCCGAAAAGTACGATTATGAATAAATAACTGATAAAACGAATCATCTTAATTTTCTTTCGAATGAAACAGTCTTTGAATAAATTAAATGCTATTATCATCGGAGAAAGGCAGAGGCAAAGTATCACCAAAGCGATCCGAATTTCGTTCAATAAGTGATCAAGAAATATCTCGTTGTTTTATTTACCAAATTTCACGCAACGTCGTATCTAAAATATTCCCTTTTCACTCAGAATTCGAATTTCTTGTAGATTTTTTGTCCTCCACCGACCTGCGAACAAAGCGTTTGTTGCATTTTTAAGTTCGCAGATTTAATCATGAAAATCAGGAAATTCAAGAGATAATTACACTACAGCGGGATCTCCCGGTAACGAGATACATTTTAAAAAATGCTCAACTCACTTGTTGGGACTACCGACGTTTCCTGACTGACTCGACGTTGGTTCGTAACTTTCATTCTGACCTGTAAGCATCACGTGAATCGTAGCGAAGCGTTTTTAAATCGATCAATTTTACGTTTATCGTAAATTTTGTGACCCGAGGAAGACTATCTTACCAGGTTTGTACCATTTGTCGAGTACAGGATCCCAGATTTGGATATTCGGATATAAATCAAATTCGGAAACATTGCCAATGCTCGAAGCAGAGGCCGTGGCGGATTCTTCGAATCCTCCGGGTGACGGAGAGACGACATTGTTAGCTGTATCCGCGATAGTATCCGCTTCGTCGACCTCTCGCTCGCGAAGCAAGCCTTGAGTTCTGTGTAAGAAAATGGAATTATGCTGAAAGCTCGACAGACGTCTCAGTGACTAAAATCGACAATAACAAAATAAAAAACGTTGCTTACCGCATCATCGTCCAACAAGCACTGGCAGCCTCCTCCGAGACCGGCCCGTCTGGCATACACTTGATCAAGTGATAGGTTAGATCCAAAATTTGATTACCAATTTCTTGACTGTTGTCACTCATGGAACTGAGATTTGTCGACGATGTAACGGGACCCGAGAGTCTTCGAGACGGCAGATTCTTCGATATTATTTTGTTGCTATTCAGGGCAACTGAAAAAGAAGAAAAACCTCAAGTTGATAAATTGTTCAAACGTTATCTCGTTAATCTACAAACCCAATTTTCAATTATTGAGATGCAAATTGATATAATTTCTATTACTCGTAAAACAAATGATTTTTTCATCATAAATTTTATTAACAAAATTATATTTTGCTCTCTACCATTTGGCACTGTAAGATCCGAAGTTCTCGGCATCATTTCGGGCGTGTATTTCGCAAGTTTTCGGCCGAATCGTTCCTTCAGGACCATGGACAATGTCTTGAAGGAATTACCGTGCGTTACGTCCTCCGTCGATGCCGCGACAGCAATCTCTTTTTGTTTATCCAATTTCATTTGTGTATTGGCGACTCTTGTGATCATCTCAAGATCCGGACGATAACGATATCTCGATGGATTTTGAGAACCTGTCTCGAAAGCTGTGATCTCGCGATCTGAATGTCTGTGCGCGTACGATAAGGAGAAGCAAGCGGGCAGACCAGAAGAGACCTTGCCATGGCATTGAAGAGGACTCGAGCTGCAATGCTGAAGACTCGCGGCTCCTGAAGCTTCATCCGGATGTTTGAGACCGAGCGAAGACGATGCGGAATTGCGATCCTGCATCTCGAAAAGATGAAGCAGCATTATCTCTTGTTCGAAGCCGTCGCTATTTCCTCGGGGCCTAAGAAATAATGATAATAATAATAATAATGATGATCGAGCTCAGACAAAATATAAAAACTCGAGGAATCATCGATAGACGTTATTTTTGAGACGATGTGCTTCGCGTCGTCTGTCTCTCATATCGCTGTACAATACGAGAGAGATAGCAGAAATTTACCATCGCAAACACCGTCGTCACGATTGATTTTTCGGGTAAAAGACGAATACATTGAACTGTACAATTGTGAGAAGCAGTTTACCGATCTTTTACCCGAAAGATCGATCATGATGAAGAAATTTGTATTAGTTTTTCTTATTGAACGGAAGGAAAGCACATCATCTTAAGACAATGTGACATACCGACCGAGATACCGATACTTTTTAATGAAACTTCAATCATCTCTCATTGGATTTAAGTTCCCGAAGGTCTGTCACATCGGATAAAATAGTTTCTTATTTAAAAAAAAAAACAAATCGTACATGTTTGATTCGGCATTTCCATCGCTGTTATTGTCCTGCTGCTTGTTTTGCATCCCGAAGACTAACGATTCCGCGACTTCCACGTCGTTTTCACCTTTTTGTAACGAAATTATTCAATTATAAATAAGCTTAAAGGGTTAATGATCCATCGAATGTACTACGAAAATTGTATTTGAAGACTAATTGAATTAACTGTAGTGTTTAGCGATAGTTTATGACGTTTTTTAAATTCTTTTTACAACTAAATTAGTTGCAGACTGTAGAAAAATCGAGTTAAGGCGCTTGAAACGCTACTGTTCCTTTTAATTCCATGATACGACAACAATACGAGACACGATTTTCAGCCATAAAATTTTTCAGATTTGACAATTTTTCGTTATTTTTAACGGCAACGGAACATTCGGATGAATTTTATTCGGCTCTTGGTAAAGGAGGATACGTGAGGAAGAGGCCAGGATCGAGAATGTTGGACAAGGAACTTTCTTTGACGCATTCATTGAGGTTTCCGGGTTTTTCGTTAGTCGGCTTTTCGTTATCCGGTTCTTTGTCTAATTCGCTTCGCGCCTGCCAACGGCGCAACTCCGTCTCGCCGAGGGAGGAATCTCGCGTTGAACTAGCACCTAGCGATAGTCATCAATGGAAAAATGCGTTATTCGAGTGGATGTCAAGCTCGTAACGATTAAAACATTTACCTGACATCGTCTCGTCGTCTACGTCGTTCTCGTCGTTAGAATTATCGTCCGGCAGTGTTACGTTAGGCTCACAATCGTCCAAGTAAATATCGGGTTCGCTTAAATCCTGGAAAACGACGGTAATTAAGGTGATGTGCTACACGTTGTCTGTCTCCTTCGGATCGCTATACGTGCGAGAGAGTTAGCAGATTTTTTCCATTGTAAATTGATCCGCCACGATTGATCTTTCCAATGAAAGAGAAAAAAAACGGTATATCGCCTCTTACAATTCTAGAATCTCTCTCTCGCACGTATGACGACCTCAGAGAGACAAACGACGTGAAACACATTACCTTAAGGTACATTTAGGCTTTGCAAATGCAAGAACTTGTGCTCAAGTATCAACGTATTAAAAATTTTTCTACTATGCGAATAACTACAATGATTTATATACCGAGAACTTGTAAATGATAAATTTCAATGTAAATACACGTTTTTCGTGGTTTTTTTAGATGACTTACTCCACTGTCGCTGCTGTTACTGCTGCTGCTACTACTGCTGCTGGATGGTATGATGAGTTCCCGAAGTTCGCGAAGGGTGGTAGAATTAGTGGGCGAAGGTGAATGAGATCCATCGATTTGACAATCGCCGGCACCGGATCCGGCAGTCGCGGCGCCGCTCGTCGGTGATATAGGTTCGATCAATGAACTTCCGTTACATGCGCGTTGATGCTGTTTTACGTTAATTTTCGACGAGATCGAAGAGAGCGTCGAAGTCGATCCCAACGGGCGTATTCCCGCGAGTTCGGAAATCGCGGCGCGACCAGTTGTCGGACGAGACGGACGAGCATTCGAGCTCTCAGCGACATTGGTTAAAACGCTTTGCACGGATCCCGTGGGAGTCGAACATGTCCCCAAAGACACGTGATAATTATCCAGAGTTCGGGATGTATTTATGTTGAGAACCGGATCGCCCGCGGCCTGATTCTGCTGTTGCTGCTGCTGTGGCTGCTGAAGATTTAGATTCGTAAGATTTACTGCGCTTGGACCGCTCGTCGCTCTCGTCGCAGTTACCGCATTTCGAGATATCTCGATTGCAAGTCGCTGCAAAAATTCACCAAGATTAGGCAAAGGACTTGAGATAATGTGAAACTGCAATCGGTAACGAAAACTAAAGAGAAACTGAAGAGAAAATTACCTCTTTTAGTTCGTTAATGTGCGTCGCGTACTGATTTTGCACAGTTACCAATTGGCTTATGTACCACTGTTGGTCCCTGCATCGCTGGTAGAACGTTGGAGGTCTGACTTGAAACCTAAAAACAAATAAATAATATTTTTATTACAATTGCTTGATCAACGTTCTGTGCAATGTTTAATACAAGTTGAGGGGGGAGGGGGGAGAGGGTGACTTAACCGATTTCAGTTAAAAAACTTGATTTTATTATTAACAATCAATCGTAGAATACGATTTTTAATACGATTTTTTCACCGATAACAAAAATTAAACATGTTTTTCGTTACGGAAATTGATGGACCCCTTTAAATGAAGTTAATAGTTGATATAATTCATATAATTGTAGCCAGAAATGGAATCTAGTTACCGGAGAATCAACGTGTCCAATTCCGTATTGAGATAGCCTTCGGTAGCCAAAAGATCCAAGCGAAAAAATCGATTGTAGCCCCAGCATTCGCCAATCTCAAAGTCCGATGCGAATTCTCGAACGATATTCTTGCTGGTATCTCGCGAGCCTTGATGAATCATTTCGACTCTGTACTCGTACCTGCATCAACCAAAAAAATGGTCAAAATCTTAAGAAAATCTTTCTCAAAATAAGAATTCAAAAGATTCAAAGGAAAGAAAAAAAAATACTTTGAAGTTTCAGGCAAGCCAGCGCTCAGTTCGAGAAAAACAGACAGATAGTTTCCCCGAACAACGCCATTGCCGTCCGGATAAACTTTGAGTCGCCAGCAGAGACCGTTGACGTGGAGCGGAGCCGAGTAAACGGGATCGGCTTTAAGTTGCAGCTGAGTAAAGTGTTGCATCGCGAATGTCGCACTGTCGTAGCCCGGCACAATTTCACTGTGAAAATCGGCGGGTACCGGAGCTGTTACGAAACTCGTCATAGGTTTCTTACGAACTTGATGTATCATTCGCGACAACTCGGCACTCTTGACGATAAGTTCGGATCTTGTGCATGAATGCAACTGGTGCTCGACCTCTTGCAACAGAGCTTCGAGTTGCTCGGTCTCGAGCGTCAGGGAATTTTTTTGACCCATCAGAGTGAGTAATTTCGCTTTCAGCTGAGAATCCAACCGCGCTATCATTAATTCCACCGCGTTTCTGATCTCCCGCACTCGTTCGTCCTTCGCTGCTCTCACGGACTCAACGTTTCGCTCCTGGTAACGTCGAAAATTCAAGAAATAAGCTTTTATAATTATTAATCACGTATAAATACGTGAGAAAGAATTTTTCTTTTAAATTTTATTTTATATCGTAAACGCACCACTTCTTGGACCAGACTTATCAACTCCATAAGACGCCTCTTAAGCTGTCCCACTTCGGCCTTGATCTGCGTGACGTGCTGTTCGTATACCTCTTCGAGAGGTTTGAACGTGTGACCGGAATGAGTGCCGCCCCAAAGAGCGCATTGATGGCAAATGCATCGTCTGCACGTCCAGCAGTAGACTGATAATTTCTCGTGATGCGCCGTACATCTGGAAACAGCGATAATTTAAAAATAAGCGAGAAGACCCATTTACTTCAAGTTTTGTGTATATTCACTGAAATACCGACATCTTTCATTATCAACAAAATGAAGAAAATACTTTTATCGAGTCCCAAAGAAGCACTGAATAGTTTAATCCAGTGCGAGATTAGCCCTACGGAAGCTTGAGACATTTTCCGGTGGGCCACGGATCATAAAGGGCGTAGGTGGTGGCGCGGGCGGTGGAAGCAACTCGCGCCATCCCTTTCTCCTGGGCTGGTTTGAGTTTTCCAATCCGCCCCTCGTTTATAACAATAAATTAACAACAATTTAATAATAATCTAACAAGAGAATAATTTAGATCCGGTTAATGGTATAGCACAAGTTGTAAACCAATGTATTCAAGGATCTTGAATACTTCCGGGCAAGCGTGAATTGTTAGCTTCGTCTACAAGTTGTACAGACGCTGATAATTTGCGTTTCTTCCAAAAGATTTAGCTACCTTAAAAATGCTTTTTGTTACAGCCTAAGCACTGACAAGAAAAATGGGAAGTTTGTCGCATCGCCTTATTGTACCGTTCACAAAAACTGTCATTGTAAATTATTAAATAGATCTGGCCATTAGTTTGTTAAGTAAGAAAATAATATCTATGAATTCTCAATAGAATCACCTATCTCTGATGGAATCGTCGTGCCTGGAATTCGAAATTCCCACAGCCTGAAGAGTGTCCAATTGCTGAGTGACTTCTTCCACCCATCTGCAGTTTACCAGCTCGTGCAAATGCAACGAAGCTCTGCAGTGAGGACACTGAGATCTCTGCTCCGTCAACCATCTTCTTATGCAGGTATAGCAGCATAGTTTGCTACAGTGAGGACACAGATGCGCGTCGCGTAATTTTTCCATACAAATGAAACATCTGAATACTTCGGCCAGGGTCTGTTAAAAAATTGCCAAATTATTTTACATAGAATTTAATTATTATTATTATCTCTTGAATGCGTAATATGCATGAAAATGCTCAAAATTTGAATCGCGCAATTTACAGACTAAACAAAAGTGCTGTCTCGCTAAACATCGGTTTACGGAACAACCGCATCTTGTCTGGATGACAAGAGGACATTCGCTTAAAATGAAAGCAACGAATTCAAGAAATCTTTAATTCTAAAATATAAAATTGTTCATTTTAAAATGTATCTTTCAGTGAAAAAAAAAGTTTTCTTACGGAATCTTGTAAATCTGTGCACGGTTCCATGTTAATAGGAAAAATTGTTCTGGCATAAAATTTCTAAAGTTAAAAAAAAGCTTAAAGAGCCTAAAAATTGATAAACCACGAAATTTAATGTCAAAATATAATCATCAACGTGTGCAATTGTTTTGCGGCAGTCTCAAGGAACTAGGGAAACTGCTCCATTCGACGTGTCGCGAAAAATTATGGAAATTGTGGTAGCGATTTACAAAAGTTAGAAAAAGAGAAAGAAGAAAAGGGCCAAACCTCGACACTGTGATCATCGGAGCTCTTCGGAGCTATCGAATGTTCTCGATTATCCATTTCGCGTATTTTCCGATATCCATCAATGAAGGAAAAACAATTCTTTGTTATTGATCGTTCCGCCAGACGGAATATCGAAAAGACGAGTCAATAGGATATCCGAGGTTCCATGCTGTTGGTTATCGTTTCTTGATCATTTAGATCGCGTTTTCTCTATTGTCGCTACGTAATCGAACACTCCTCAACGATTTATTGAGTAAATAAAAGGTTTTTTTTATGACAGTTTAAATAAATTTGATAAATACACGATCCTTCTTCCTCATTATAATTGTTATCACTGTTATCAACCGACACGACGACGAAAAAAAAAAACCATGGCAATCACGATAAATCGACGGCAACTACAAAGGTAACTAGAAAATTCTGCTTTCATCCAAAATGTTACTAGAAAGGAGCGAATTAACCACGTGTGGTAAGAGAGAAATCCTGAGAAGTTGACACAAAAACTCTCTCTTCATGACAGATGTGACAGTGACCTCTCGTGCCTAAGTACGTCGATAAGAAAAAACTGTAAACCTATTTTCTCCAAATTAATATGATTTTTGAGGCAAAAATAAGTTTACAGGTTTTCTTACCGACTGCGGTATATCACATAACCTTAAAGCAAATCATTGTACATATAATCGAGCAAGTAAAAGCAAACAATCAAACAACAACATTTCAAAGTAAACCGTCTTGACAGTTTTAAAGTAACTATTCGGTCACAATGGAAACAATACAAGCTTTAAAGGACAAACACAAAGTGCCGAGTACAGAGAAATTGAACGAGTTCATTCGCACCGGCTTTCCTCGTTTGCAGGATAACCTCAAGTACAAGGAACAACATTTATTAGGTAAGACGTTTTGCTCGTACATCAAAACTCGAAGAAAATCTTGTTTTTGTTGTATCAATATTTTCTTGGCTTCAGAATTAAATATAAAGCTACAAGAGCTGAAATCAAAAATTTCGACCTTGGAAGAGTCCCTCAATATCGAGGAACACAACCTGCGTGGCAAGAACAACGAATGTGTCCTAGTTAGCAATAATTTGGTAAGGTAATTTCTAGTTTCTTTTTCTTCTTCTCTTATTTTTGTACTTCTATCATGAATATCGTGGTGAACCTCTTTGCAGAAAGAATTGGAAGTAGATAGAAATAAGTTGTTGTCGGAGATTCACCAACTCGAGTCACGGAGAAACAGTCTTAAGAACACAAAACCCAACAGAAGAGATCAAGAAACTCTGGAGCATGGAAAGTATGCGATTCACGAGCATTTTACAAATATATTTTCCAGAAAATGTTGTACCGTATTGTATATTTCTCTGCCACGATTCATTTTTTCAATAATAGACAAGAACAGTGAACTGTGCCTCACAATATTGCAGTTGACCGTTTTCATTGTAACAGATAAATTTACAATAGGCAAATTCATGTACGAAGTAATTCAAAAGAGACAGACAAGGTTACTTAGCCAATAACAAAAACTGTAATCTCAATTCTTTTGTGACGTTTAATCCGTTTCTGCAGGGCGACATTCTCGTATTTCATATGACGGATCAACTGTGACAGAGAAATTTGAGATAGTGAGATAAGTTCTATTTCTCTTGCTCACATAAATGTTCTACATTGTTTTAAAACAATGCAACGTACCGATGGAACTATTATATCTCAGGCTCCGCCAGACAACATTTTCTTTCCCCATCTTCTTTAAGATCGAATACAGAAATGAAGATTGTTGATCGAATCGTGTGTTACGAGCTAGGGTTAAATTCTACAGGATAAACTAAAATGATTTCATTCTATTTTGCAGGAAAAAGTATGACATTTACAAACAATTGACTGGAATAAGATGGGATTATGGGGTTCCCAAAGGAACTATCAAAGGCTGTAAGCTTCTTGGTTGAAATTCTTACAAATTCTCAAGGGTGAAAATGCAATCTCGATACATTGAGATTGTTCCTGTCACCCACTATCTTGTACTAATAGAATTAAGCAAAAACTTTATAATTTTTTTAATCTAAGATGTAACCAACGGAAAAGACCACACCCACACATTCAACTATCGAGAAAAGGAATCTGAGAGTTCCAACTTGGAGGATGAACTATGGAAACAAGTTGCAAGAGGAACAGGACGCTTAGAGCTTTTGGAATCAAGCTGCAACGAGAAAAACGTACCCAACGATTAACGATATACGATTGACTGGTTTATTCCTATCCACATTAAGATGATGTGATATATGACGATGAGCAACGAAAGTTGTAATCCTAAGAATTGATAACCGCAGTGAACTCCAATTTACTTTGGACGTAACACTCAGCATCCCTGACAAAAAAGAATAACAATTTTTGTTACTGATTAGGCCTGAGCTGGTTAGGCAAGGGGATATGTCACATCACCTTAAGGTGAGGCGACACCTCTATACTCCACCGGTGAATACGAAAGAGACAGGATAGTATAGCGCTTCCGGCGAAGCGAAAGAGAAGCAGCACATCAGGTTTCACATCCCCTTAAGGGGAGGCGAAACCTCCATACTTACACAGATGGTCTACTTCTCTGTCACTCCGTCGTGAGCGCCGTACTAGTTCTATGTCTTTCATACTCATGAATGTTGCACTTCCCCTTAAGCCGATGTGTTACACCCTCCCTCACACCCATTCCAGTCTCACTCGGTAAAGAAAATTTATATTTGAATTTCATTGTCACGGTTAATCTGTCGGATAAAAACTGTGAAACGTTGCTCTCCGCCTTGAAATTCTAAAGGACGATGTTCTTGTCTTTTATCCTATAAAGCAATCGTGGCGGAGAAATCAGGATCCCAAGATTAATTCTATTTCTCTTGCACTCATATAAGTTCCAAGATTAAACTATTTTTTTATACCGACTGAGCCGTTGACGAGCTGCGTGCGAGAGCGGCTGCGTCGCTGAGAGAATTTTAAAGTCAGCAGCACTTTGTATATTGCGCGCGCAGTACGTGACACGTTCAGGTTGAAAAACCATGTGCTTTGCCGTTGTGTATCAAAGTGAGAGTGTTAAATAATTTGTTACATTACTTGATGAATAAACGAATATAAATAACATTTTTAAACATTGTGAAAATAAAGGTAATACGACTGTTCAGTAACAACGGAAATTTCGATGAATTTTTATCTTAAAATTGAGAAAAATTCGTCTTTAGAATATTTTTAGGTTAGCAACGCTGAAAATATATATTTAAAGGGAATTAATTTGTTAAATTACAATTGTTAAAATTGTAAATTAGCTGCTTAAGAAATCATGGGAAGGAAGGCGAAATTCGATGATACGGTAGTACCCAGTGGGCCTGGGAGGAAGTCCAAGAAGCAGAGCGATCCTACATTCCCTAAAGCTTTAATCGGTGAGATAATTGTATTCGGATTTAATCAAAACTCTAAGATTGCTGTGGTTCATCAATGCTAAAATATATATCAAATTGTACCCTTATGAATTAAGATAATGTGACACATGAACGTAGCTATTTTATTTGAAGCTCTGTTGGCATTTACAAGTTTTTTCATATTTTCTCAGAAATAATTAGTATTTTTGGTTAAGATAAATTAGTTTCACATGCAAGATAACCGGATGCACAGAACATATTTTGCAATTGTCCAAAATATTAAAAGTTTTTAAAAAAATAATGAATCTGTAATTTTGCAACCGAGTCAGCATTTTGCACTATTTTAACAAAAGTCTCTTTTCTTCAGTGAAAGAAGCCACAACTTTGAGTCACAGACAGAAGCAGAGGGTGAAGAAGCGACAGTTGAAAAAAACTGAGAAGCAAATGAAGAAAGAGCCCAAGGCTAAGAAAGCTAAAGAGATTAAGAAGGAAGAAACCGAATCAGAGGATGTGAGACTCATCTCTGACTGCTATCTTACTTCTTTTTACTTTCTAAAATTACTTTAGGCGATAGAAGTGGGAGAGTCAACTGATCTTTTACCATTGATCGTTCGTAACGGTGTTCTGATCATATTAAAAAATTCCAAGATAAACATTTTTTTAAATTGTATAATAGTTTGAAAAAATCAGTACAAACATTTTTTATATTTGATTCGAGGTTGTTTTTTACATTATCAGAATATCGTTGTGAACAATCATCAATTTTTTTATGGATAAAAAAATCAATAAAACTTTCTTTCATCGGAAAACGATGGACCACCTTAATTACCGATTTCCTTGAATTTGTATCCAGGACGAAGAAGAATACAACTCCGACGACGATTCAGATGCGCAAGAAAATGGAGTTTCCGAGCCTGGAGCCTTCGTGAGGCCGCTGCCACCAGCGGACAGTGACGAGGATTCCGATAGCGACAACGAGGATGAAAACGGAGAGAAAGTTTCAGAAGATACCGACAACGACGACGACGACGATGATTTGTTGCCTATCGAAAGAGCTAACAAAAGATTGAAGAAAAAACAGGAGAAGGAACGGTAGGCATCGAACAATTCCTAGTTCGTGCAACGAAATAAATTAAATTTTCTGATACACTTATTCCACCTGTCCCCAATTGCAGAAAACTCGAACAGGCTGAGATGAAAGACATGATATCCCAGCAATGCGTTTTCACTTTTCCATCCGAAGAGGAGCTCAACGATCCGACAAATATCAAAGACGTTCAGCAACGAATACGCGACATTATAATGGTTCTCAACGACTTTAAGAAGCTGCGAGAACCCGATAGGTCGCGTACCGATTACGTTGAATTGTTACGCAGCGATTTGTGCTCCTACTACAGCTACAATTCATATCTCATGGAAAAATTGATGCAAATATTTGCATTCACCGAATTAATAGAGTTTCTCGAGGCGAGCGAAGTACAGAGGCCAATGACGTTACGGACGAATACTCTGAAGACTCGTAGACGAGATTTGGCTCAAGTACGATTTTTAAATTGTACTTCTTTCGATATCGCGAATCAATTAGATTAAATATTATTAATTAACAAAATTTTAGGCGCTGATAAACAGAGGCGTTAATTTGGATCCAATTGGAAAGTGGACCAAAGTCGGATTAGTCGTTTACTCGTCTCAAGTGCCGATGGGTGCGACGCCAGAGTATCTCGCCGGTCACTACATACTTCAGGGTGCATCGAGTTTTCTGCCAGTGATGGCACTCGAACCCAAGGAAAACGAGAGGATTCTCGACATGTGCGCAGCACCTGGAGGAAAATCCTCGCACGTTGCCGCGCTCATGAAAAATACTGGAGTACTTTTCTCAAATGATGTAAATAAGGACAGGATTAAGGCAGTTATCGGAAATTTTCACAGGTTGGGAATCGTAAACTCCGTTATCTGCAGTTACGACGGCAGGAAGATACCCTCCGTGAGTATAAATTATTTATGAATTCATTGAGAAAACAAAAATTAAACGAGTAAATATTTCAAATGCACTATTTTATTATCAAAGATAATCAAAGGATTTGACCGTGTGCTTCTGGACGCTCCTTGCACGGGCACCGGTGTCGTCGCCAAGGATCCAAGCGTTAAAACGAACAAGGACGAGGTGGACGTTCAGCGTTGCTGCACATTGCAACGAGAATTACTGCTCGCGGCTATCGATTCGGTAAACGCGCGTTCAGAGTCCGGTGGAATAATCGTGTACTCCACGTGCTCGATACTACCGGAAGAAAACGAATGGATCGTCGATTACGCTCTGAAAAAACGTAACGTTAAGATACTACCGACTGGGTTGGATTTCGGGGCTGAAGGTTTCACCAACTACAGACATCACAGGTTTCATCCGTCACTGAAACTCACTAAACGATTCTATCCTCACGTACACAACATGGATGGATTTTACGTAGCTAAACTCAAAAAATTCTCAAACATTATACCGAAACAGGAGAAAGACGATGAGAGGAAAGACGCGGACGAGGATAAAGAGAGTTCGGAATAAATTGACGATTATTTGAAATTCTACGAACCAACCTTACTTTTTTCTTCTATGATTAATTATTGTTGATTATTATGTACAACATACGCCACGCTGACTTTATACACATCTCCGGCCAGACAAAAGGGATCGTAGATAAATTTTTTTTACACATAATCTGGCTATACTGCTCGAATTCTCTTGGAATGGTTGGATAACGTCACTTTTTGCGACAACTAGTGAAAGAATATGCTCTTCAATTGCTTCTCGCAGAGTCTTTTCACTTCGTCTGAGAAAGACAGAGATAAAAAATGGTCGTTATTGTACATATTGCATGTTATACGCGTGGGATAATGCATTCCAGGCGAAATAAATGAAATACGCGAATTTTTCACGCACCTTCGATATCAATGATGTTTGCATTCTTTTGCTGTATCACGACATAAAATTCACGGAGATTCGAGAGTTTTCCGACGACCCAGTAATCGCTCATACTCTTTATGACGATCTCCGCAGCTTCCTTCATCCTGAAAGTCAATGAATATCTATATTTGTCAACATTTCAAGAGTCACTTATCGTTTGTACCTATTTGTGTCATTATTGATGTCCGTTATTATCCTTAAGACCTCGGGAGGTGTGAGAACGTTCGAGCAACGTCTATTGAAGAGATGTATGGTGCTTTTGTAAGCTAAATTGAGCTTATTAAAGTATAAATATTTCGGATTAGACTCGCCGACGTCAGTAACGTGTTTCGAGCACTGATCAGCCACCGTGCTCACTAAAGTCGTTAGCTGAGGACCGAGAAAGCTGTCGAGACTCTTGAAAAAGTCTATGAGAAGAGTCGTTTTACCTTGCAATTTAACAAAAGATATACAATTAGTAAACATTTAGTAGACCATTTGATTTTTAAGGTGAAATGGTGCACACGATGCGTATTTTATCAAATACGTTCTATCGAAAATTAGAAATTACTTTAATGTAATATGATATTACTCGATCGGTTATCAGGGCTCAGAGCCAGTTAGTATTGTGAACAGACGCAAATTTCGGTTCATTTTATCTACTTTGCAATGGAAGCGGATTAAATTTTTTCTCATACATCGATAGTCTCTGAGTAAATCGAATAAAAGTTTTTAAAAGTATGTCCCATCATCTCGAAATTACTAGAGAGGGAATGAAGTTCCACGTTTTTCCTAATTTTACAACAAAAGAAATAGCTTACAGATTTATTATCATTTTTGAGAGTAGATCTCGGTCGATAATCAAACTGTAAACTTTATTGCAATAACTTTCGATCGATTCAGGATGAAACTTGCTTTTTAAATACAAATGAGATTTTTCAAGTGGAGGAAGCTCGTGCTTTTTCATCTTAAAAATAATAATCGTCGAGAACGATTACAAGTTAACTTACTGTCGACGAAGAGACATATCGTTGCGCTCAGTGCGCTATAAACAACCAAATACAACGGAATCGGACTCGTCGAGTAATTAATAAAGACTTTTGGTGATTTTGTTATTCCGATGGACTCGTTGATGCTTGAAGTTCCGGTGACGAATTTACCGTAGTGAGAGCTAGTGAACGGTGAAGGTGAATTACGAGGCATCGAACCGCCATGAAGTTCTTTCTCCAGATGCGCCGGCAACAGAGTACTGACTAGATAGTTGTAGACGACTTGCATGTCCTCGGGTTCTAATCCACTCCATACCAGTTGATCGTTATAGAGAAAAGCTGTGTATTTCACTTGGGAAAATGTCGACTCCACGAGATTCATGAAACACTGAACTCTCAAGAAGGTCACTTTATCGAGAGGAAGGAACTGCAAGCCTTGAAAAATGTCGAGAATATCGCCGCTGTTCAGCTTGAGGGAAAGCAGATACTGAAACATGTCAATTCGACGCGGTTTACAATTTGCGGATCTACCGTTGAGAAATTATTTTTACTTTCTGTTGTTTTGTTGAACATTTTAAAACGTTTTTCGAGATCTCAATGTCAGGATTATCAAAGCTATCAATGAGGAAGCTATGTGAACGCTTCTACTTTGCACTTTTCCTTGCATGAAAGAAGGTTTGTAAAAAAAAAAAGAACGATTCCGAGGTTATTCCTGAGAAAAGTGATTCAGCCTGTGGAATTTTCCATATTTTGGGCTGAAATTTGGTTCACAAGTGGACTATCGCTAAGCAGAGTTTGAAATTTAATTTGGTGCAAATCGGTCAAGAGGTTTCAATTTTATGAGAACTAAGATTCTTCGATAATTAATTAAAATTACTGCAACGCGACAAATCTCTGTTACTTCTTTGATAGTTGAGAAAAAAAAACTTTACAAACTAAAATGTTGCGCATAGATTCCTCATTCTTTGTAATGTTCGATCGCTCTTACTTTTGTAAATGTAGAGCTAGCTTATACAGTGTATAAAACCAAAATTTCTTCCATAAAGAAACAAAAGTCTAAATATCTGGAACCTTGCAAATTGCTTTATTGCTTTAAATAGTTGAACAAAGTTCTCTCTGCGAGGAAGTTAAAGTCGATTGACACACTTCTTCACAGAGGTGACTTTGTCAAAAATAGAAAATAATGTCAAAGGAACATGCGAGCTTTGCACGTTTTTAAAAAGTTTATTCTCCAATACGTCTAGCGAGATACGCCGTAAAATAGATATTTCATTGCAACATATAAATAAAATGTGGTTTTCACCTCGGAATAAAAGTAATCGAGTTTGTGTATGAGAAGAGTAACAGAGCCGCAGCTTGGATCTTCCAGAATAGTTTCGAAAGATCCCATGAACAGTCTAAATCTCATGTAAGCCTGTTTTAAAATAGCTTGACAAACGCTGCTGGATACTTCGTCATTCTGATACTCCATGTACTCGTTTCCATCTTTAACTTTCCACAAATAAGGCACTCCGACTATCTGCGAGGCAAAATAGACGTTTAAACTTTCTAATCGAGGGAACAAAATTTTTGATTCACATTTTTCCAAGACCTACCATCACCATCCAAAAATCTGGTTCTGGCTCGTAATATATCTGTCGTGTTTTGTGCGTGTGACAGTAATCGCAACTCTGGCCGGGATTAAAAGATCTACAAGATTTAAAAGAAAAACAATAAAATGAAAAAGAAAATATCAAAATTATTGAAAATTTCCTTTTTATTTCTTACTCCGTGAACTTAATTATCGCCTCGCTCAACCCGATATTCCTTATCTTAGTGTCGATATCCGTTTTCTCTGGATAATAATAAAGAATTTTTTTGTGCTCCTGCGATAACAGAATCATTATTATTCGTTGAATTAAATTATCGTAAGAATTATAATTAAATCCAACATTAGCGTACTTCACCCTCCTTCTTTGCATAAGTTCCATTGAAAATATAAAAATGTTCAAGTGTTATCTCCGGTTTGGACGTCATTTTCTTGTTTTTCCTGACACAAGTGCCAAGAGTTTTTTTTTTTCTATTTTACTTCACCGTTTCTTTGAAAGTGGTAAAAGAGATTTTTTTTTAACGAGAGCTATCGCTCGGTTTATCGTATCATTTTACGAGTTTTTCGTGCAGCTTCTTCTGATAATGTTTGACAGCTAACCTATCTGAAAAGTAGAACTTTACCAATGACGACAAATTCACATAGAAACGTAGTTCTTACGCCAACTACGCGCTTCTGCGTCCCACTTAGTTGTCTTTTACCGGAAGTACGATGTTGCGCAACGTTGGCGGCAACGTAGCCGGAAGTTGTTGACCGGATCACCGTCCTATTCGAATGCAAAAACCTTTTCGTAAACAATTTTATTGCAAAACAGTCGGAAATTAATGCGAGGTAGTTGGTAATGTTTACGACGAGAAAGACAATACGATGAACGAATCATTTGATTCTTTCAATGATTCAATCAATTTTTATTAATCCATTAATTGTTTCAATAATCGATGAGAATAAATAAATAGCCAGCTATGTTACATCGTTTCGCAAGCAAACAAAATTGGTTCTCCAAAATCGTCACTGAGATCAGAATAATTCAATAATTTACAATTACGATTTCCACATAATCTAATCACAATTTTTTCTTTTTTTCTTTTTTTTTCTCAATGAAATATTCATCCACGCATTTTCACAAACGAGATACTTAAAAATTGTCGAAAAATCGGTAAATTCCAGTTTGACCAACTCTGGTTATATTCGAGTGTCACAAATACGAAAAATTTGTTGCGATGACCTCGGGAACATTTTTGTTTTTTTTTTTTTTATTCCAAAGCACATCGATTCGTTTGCAGAAACGATACACCCTTTTTTTTTTTTTTTTAATATAAATACTTGACCAAGTACCCGCAAGATCTCACTAATAATTATTACAAAACACTATATACAGCAGAAAATTAAAAAAAATTCTACCAAGAGGATTGATTTATGTATAAAAAGCAAAAATCATCACCGAAGTGTCTTTCATAATTCTATAACGTTACGGTGTTTAATCCAAGATGGAAATATCGCGAATTCAGTCCTCAACTGTGATCTCTGGGTCCAAATGAGCTCAACGAAAAGTTTATTCGTTTCCTTACGTTTGTGCGGTTGATATAATTAGAGTTTTTTCTTTTTTCTTCAAAAATTTTTTATAACTCACACGCCACGAAACCGTCCTTGAATGGGATTATAAAGAGCAGAGTAAGTGTA
Source organism: Cylloceria caligata (assembly GCA_963942595.1). Lineage (NCBI taxonomy): Eukaryota > Metazoa > Arthropoda > Insecta > Hymenoptera > Ichneumonidae > Cylloceria > Cylloceria caligata. The sequence continues at coordinate 1,844,682 of OZ012709.1, forward strand.
ACGCGTTCTTATAGCAGAACCAAAGACTCGGGATATTCATGTGACTTATAAAGTGTTTAAGTTTCATCTTTTCAAAAAATTATACACTTTTCTCTTTATATTTATCTTATCGTAAAGATATGATTATAAACTAGATTTTGCATTTTTTTTACTCAAACATTTTTCTTTACGGACAATAAGTTTTTCAATAATTATAAAAAATCTTTCGTTATAGATTTAGATTCTGTACATTATTGAATTATGTTCGGGAACAATGACAAAAGGTTCGTTAAGATTTGTGGAAGTTAGAGTCAGTCAAAGACGCATTGGATCACTTGGACCCAGAGGGATGTAGAATTATGAACCAAGAACAGTGACGTAGGTGACTGTTGACCCCTCGAGTTGCAATAACGCATATATCTATAAATATATACGTCAATAACGATATATCGACACTCGAAGCGTTCCACGAATTACAATTTTAATTCCATCAATGAAATTTAAACGTTTGATCAAAAACGACCAAAGTCCCCTGTTCCAGGATAAGGGCACGGGGAGTTGGGGGGCGTTTACAGGTTTAAAAAAACGTTAAAAAATCGTTTCAATAATCCCATACGTTTGATTGTTCGCAGTGGTATCTTAATCGTGTGAAAAAAATCTCAGATCGGAACATGAAAATGTCAAACTCTCATTTCGCTTTATAGATTGATAAAAAAAAAAAAAAAAAACAGAAATATCTTCTGAAATTTTTTATATACCGATCTGAAATTTTTTGTACATGCTCCGAACATCGTTACGAACAAACGTGCGAATGGAATTTTTTGTACAATTTTTTTTGCCGATAAAAAAAAAATAAATCCCGATTAGTTTTTTGCTAAAAATCGGTGGAATCCTTTGCCCCTTCAATGTGTGTATACGTACAATATAAAGCGTGTAAAAGTTCGTAATACACAAAGACATTAATCCTAATCGAATCAGCCTTATCTTTTTTTAATTCTTTTTTTTTTGTTTTTCTTCGGGAAATAAGAAAATAAACGCGTGCCTTGAAGCACGTGTTTACACAACGTGTTTATCTGAGGTCGCAGATTCTTGTGCAGAGCGCAAAAATGCAGACTAATCGCTAAACAGTACGGGTTAAGTGGAATTGCTAACTACCTGAGAGCTTGATGTATAGAATTTTACAGTACAACCTTTCATAAGAAAATAATGTGCGATTCTGCCTGTAGAACCGTTGAATTATCATTTTTTTGTTTGTCGTTTCTACGACATATTACTTGAACTTGAAGACGCTCTTTTTACGAGCGTCACCGGGAAGATGCCTAGCACCGAGAAGAAGTCGCGCCTTGTCCTCCTCCTGCGGAGTCGATTCCTCCTGAGGCCCCCGCGGTTTTATTTGCAATTTTTGTTTTATCGCCTGACTGAGTATGACGCGTCGCGAATCGCTTTTCATCGCGAGAAGAAGATCGAGCCACGTCCACGTTACGTTGTGATACTCAAGGGTCGGTATCACCAGAGCAAAATCTCGGACATCCTCCAAATTTTTTTCTTTGTTACCCTGCAGCGTGACATATGAATTTTTATTAATTTTCATTAATTTCATTTTTAACCGTATTTAATGAATTTTCATTTACCTTGTAAGACACACGAACAGGAACTTCCGGTATTTTTATATAAATAAATAGTTTATTCTTGTCGGCTCGCTCCTTCATCTTCTCCACGTCGTCTCGTCTCTCCATGCGCACGTAGAAGGACGAATCTCTCTGAGGAGCTCGAGGTTCCTCGATCGGAACTTCCTCAATGCCATCGGGATCTCTCTCGGGGAAACAAAACTTGAGCATTGTGTTGAAGAATTTTTTCGTCAGACCTGGAAACATCGATTCATTGTTAATTATTTCATAAAAGTGCATCTGCTATTAACCATTTGTTGTTCATAATTAGTTTTAAAAAACTTTTTTAATGACTTGAACAAGTTTAAATTAAATTACCATGCAGGATACATTGATAAAATAATGAAAACTTCAGGGGTTCGTATCGTACATGGAAAGGTTTATTTATTAAAGGGTCACATCGCCTTAAGGTGATGTGGCGCACCTTCAGAAACTGCAATCGGTAACAGAAACTGTAATCCAATTTACTTAGAGCTAGTTGATATTTTAAACAGCAGAAGTTTCATTCGGTTCTACTTTATTTACTCTGCAGTAGAACCGAATTTGCTCTTTTCTCAATCATCAATCGTCCATGAGGAGATTAGGTTATAGTTTTTGATACTGATTGGACCGGGAATAACTTTGATGTATCTCGTCGCTGCAATTATGTAAAATATGTTTAAAAAAAAAATTACCAATCGTCAGAGGTACAACGTTGATCTCAAAATGTTCTTTAACGGATATTCCGGCGACAGGAGCTTTCTCTCGGCAAAAGACCCTGAGGGCTCTCTGCCTATCGACCGGCATATTGCTCTGAAGTTCCGTGGGCGTAAGAACTTCGGTATAAATCTGATTAGGCAGTAGATTTGTCATTTTAACGTAGCCAAGCTCGAGAAGATGTTCGACGGAATCGTCGGTTTTGCTCGTTTTCGTGTAGAGAAAATTAGTCAATATCAAATCAGCGATTCCGAGTTGTCCGTCGGCATCGGTGAGTCTCCACTGTGCATGCTTGAAGCATATTTCCGCGGCTCTGGCAACAGCCGCGGGTTTATCTTTGAGCGTAGCGGCGGCGATCGCCGGTGCTGTTGTTTCCTTGTAACAACTTAGCATTACGTCGAGCTCTTCAGCGCGAGCTCCCAGTTGTTCCTTGCACTCGAAAACACGCGCCTCGAGCTTGTCCATCTCCAGGAGTAATTCTTTACTCGATTCTTCGGCGAGAGCTTTCTGCAGCAAATACGTTTCGCGCTCGAGACTCCGAAGTTTCGAGACCAAGCCACGCACGGTATTCTGTAGTTGCTGAATCGGTCGCTTCTGATCCTCGTCCGAGTGAAGTTGCAACTGAAAGCGCATTTTCTGAAGCCTCTCAAGAGCCTCCTTTCGTCGCGGCTCCACGTGGAGCACAAGATTGTTCACCACGTCGAGAATCATCGCATATTGGAGAGAATTCGTGCAGACGTCAAGGTCGTGATGCATCAGTGTAAAAGCATCAGCGGCCGAAAGATCCTTTCTCTCCCAGGGCGAGACCTCCTCGCGCGGCAAAAGCGGCACCTCGTCCAGGCAACCAGAGTCCAACGATTGACCATAACCGACGTAGAAAAATTCGCATTTGCAACGCGAGACGATCCGCTGTAGCTGGTGCTGCAAACCACCGCCACCGCCGACTGTTTGACTCACCACTCCGCCAACGCTCTGACCGGAACCAACGAGAGCTGGCACGTCCGGAAGGCCCGCTATTACCGTAGAATCTTTTTCCTGAAACGCCCAACAACATTCGATTACACAAACTGTCGAAAATTAAAAAAAATATAAATAGTTTTTCAATATTTTTCGTGACATTCGTCGAGTTGTCTACCTGAATATTGTCGAGCGTCAGCCACATTATGTTATCGTCGATATTGTCGTCAATATTCGCGCTAACGGTAGCGTAATACTGCATACACTCGAGGGAGCCGACCCAGGTAGTCTTGGAAACGAGGGTTCGCTCGCGCCACACCGGTCTGTGAACTCGCTGAAGTATTTCGGCTTTCGCTGCCGAAAGAATTACATATCCTCTCGTTTCAATGCCTTTCAGGAGAACCTGACTGTTCACCAGAGCGACTGCCGAACAAAAGTTCATTGAGAAAAGAAAATTTATTACATTTCGGGCTCACAACATTTAAGACGTTGCGCTACACTTGGTCTGTCTTTCTCAGATTGCCATAAGCGCTCGAGAGAAAGACCGAATTTTCCCATCGCGAATTTCTCTAGTACGATTGATCTTTCGGATAGAGGAGGAGAATAACGTCTCACAATTTTACAGTTCACGAAAGACCAATCGCGATGGAAAAACTTCCGATGGAAAATTTCTGCTATTCCACTCGCACTCATGGTCACTCAATAGGTATATAACATCACCTTAATATTATTTGAAAAAATATTGTAAAAGTATTCTCGAGAATTCTAAACCACAATTCAACATACTCAGCCAATTTTTGTGAAGAACATCATCCTGATGACAAGCGGCGAGTCCCCTCAATTGCTGTCCTCTCGTTTGCACCGACAAATCATCGCTAAAAGCCACAGGCTTATTGGCCGCTTCGGCTATAAGTCTCTGCAGCATCGCCGCAGCTTCACCCTGATGACCGGCTGTTTTTGCGGCAGTCGACGGCGTAACCTGCGTGGCAGTTGCACCGCTGCTCGGAGTCGTCTCCACAGTCCTAGTTCTGCTTTTCTGTGGGGTCACGCTGCTATTCTCACGATGAAAACCCTTGAGCGCTGCGGTCGATAGATTCTTCTTGAGCTGCTGAGTCTTGATGAAAGAATCGAAAAGAGCAAATGCCACGTCTCTGTTCGTGTTGGTCCATGCGCCTTTTAAATAGTGAACGACCAGTCGATGCGTCGGCGTGTCACCGCTCACTCCTGTGACCAAAGCCTCGCGTCCATAGCTGACACGAGCCACGCTCAAGCAGTAACACTTCTCAACAGGCTGCCTGAGTGACGCACTCTCTTTGCCCTCTTGCAGAGCGCTCTTGAGCCAGATTTCCGCGTCGCTGAGCTCGCAAGTCATGTAAATAACCGACCATTCGGCTCGCGGCCGATGTATCAATCCGTCGTCGGTGGGATGAAGCGACAGATTGTGCTCGGAGCTGCAGGTAACACGTCCTCCGGTAACTTCGAAGCCTCGCTGCATCGCGAACGACATCCAATAGCTCACATGAAAACGATCAAACGCAAGACTCAATCTAACTTTTCTGTAGTGCCTGCTCAGCTGTTTTTTTCGAGGCCTAACGTTTTTAAATAAAGGACCTTTGCGAGTTGGCCTTGTGGCACCCGAAAGGATGAACTTGAGATTCTCGAACCACCGCAAAGTGCTTCCGTAGAGGACCGCGGTGGGTGCGCTCGTTACAGTCGGAGAACCAGTCTCAATGGGTTTCGTTTCAAGAGCGAGGGTTACGTTGAGATTCTGCGAGCGAAAAGCCCGGAAGGAGTCGTGTTCCTGATTGCTCGAATACTCGGGCAATCGATCGGGAGCGCAGGGAATCGCCGCGTGATGATCTCGCGGATCACCCAGGCAGACCCAGGCTAATTTAATGGACAATCGGACGTTCGGCAGATGCAGGAGACGGCAATCGTCGTATTTACTGGCTGTACGCACGTATACATCGAGATCACCTTTGATTATTATCCTGCCGAGAGTCCAGTCGAGTTCGAGGCTCGACCACGTGAGCTCCATCTCCTCCGTCGTGTTATAAGGATCCAGGGAGGCGTGTAGAAGGACCGTCAATTGTTTAACGCACAGCGTAAGCCTCCCGTGAAGCGCCAGTCGCATTTTGTCCCAGAACGGCAGAGGAGGACTCGGGTCGCGAGATGGATGAAGAATTTTCTCGAAACTTAGATTGCACTGTGCTATGACGGGCTCCCAGCACGGCCCGAATGCATAACGAAATTTATCGATGTCCCAATTGAGATCGTGGTAATATTTCAACGATGTCATCCCTCGCTCGACTACTATGTCGTCCCAGGGCTGACCTACATCTATTCGCACTGTTCGACGAGCTCTCGGTGGCGCGAGAGCCTCCGCCCCAGCCAAACGGCCCCAGATACTCAAACCCTCGACAAGAAGCAAAGGCTGAGGAAAATCCCGCAGTTGGAGCTTCCATTCCGCGCATTTTAACGATATTCCGCGTACCCAGAGCGTGTTGAACTCGAGACCGTCCTCCGGCCAGGGTGTCTCGCTGTCCATCTCCACGAGAGCCTTTGTAGCTTTTTCTGTACCATGGATCGTTGGATCGGCCAACGCTACGATTTCTAGGTCTTGCATCGTCCACGCGAAGAGACGAGTACGCGCTGGACTTGCTCGCTGCATCTGTCTCCAACGCTGCACGTAAATTTCCGCGTTCTTTTTGTTTAGACTCGCGTAGAGCTCTTCGACTTTACCCTGAGGCAGCAACAGATGCGTACGGTAGAGACCCTGCACCTTCGCATCCAACATTGCTTGACGCTTCAACGATTCCATGTACTCGTCCTCAAGGAGCTCGTAGTTGTCGCGCAAACGCACCTCGAATGGATCGTCGCTTACTTCGAACACCCATTCCTTTATCTGTACAAGGAATGTTGGTTCAATGAACAAAAAAACTTTGAGTGTTTAGGTTTTTTCACGTACAATATAAAAATCGCAGTATTCAATATGGAACCAGCAGTCGGACAGTTGAACCGATTAAAAATTAATCGAATTCGTATTACCAATCGGATGATGTGTCAACAGTAAGTTACAGTCGAAAAAGACGGCAACATGAATCTTTTTTATTTTAAAAATAAACCTTTCATGCATGTAAGACCAAAAAAAAACGTTCTCCAAAGAATTTCATAGCTGCAGAAGGCCCGCAAAGTTACTGTAACTGTTTCTTACCTTGATAACGAGATCGCTGGGCAAAGGCTTGAGTTTAACGAGAGGAGATGCGTGAATCTCCTTCAGCCATTTTCTAATGCTGAATAGTTCGTTCTGAATAGCTTCGGTAAACTGATGCTCGTAGGGAAAGCAAGCTTTTGCGGACTCGATATTACAGGCCCAAGTTTCGTTCCAATCGAGCTCGAAGCCCTCGTTGTTTTGTCTCTCGATTCGCACCTCCTCGCTGTCTCTCAGTCGCACCAATTCAAAGCCTTCTATCATTATAATATCAGCCATGTCAAGAGCCACTCGTACAAAATTGAGGGTCCACTCGCCGTTGGAGCAGCGCAATTTGTCGGACGACAATTCGAGAAAATGTCGCGGTGAAATGTCTATCGTGAGTGCGATGCCTCCAGTCGCCAATAGATCGAGCGATCGTTTGATTCTCGGGCTTTCGGTATCGTCCGATCTTGCGAAATTTCCTCGGAAATCCGCGGATTCTCGCCAGAGATGTAACAGCCTCAGATGAAGATTCGGACTCCACGCTAAATTCGTCCCTTCGAGACTCACGTTCATCACATCCGCCGATATAGCGCCTTTGCACTTTCTTATAGCCAGGAAAGAATGCTTGAAAGTCTGAGTATCCTCGAAGATGATTGGCTCGTTCTTGTTCAGAGTTATAGCGCAAACGCCCTCGGCAACGCCGACAAAACGCTTCGCGCTCTGTTCGAGGGTCGCCGAGTCCAGTTTCAGCATTATTGACACTGGAAACGACAGTTGAAACATAAAAAAAAATTTCTAGTTTTTTTATGTTTCAAATAAAAGATTGTTCCTCTCTAAATAACAACTCACGCTCGTTGTCGGCGATGAAAAATAAATAGCAATTGGAGACTTTGAGATTCAACTGTAGTGCCACCGTCTTGCCATCGCATTTTGGTTTTTTCACAGCTGGTACTCGTTTGTGCTCGTTCCAGTATCTAGAATTGAAAGGTTTCTCCTAATAAATCGCATGTATCATCGATGTAACGGCAAATTACAACGAGAGAAAGAGAGCAAAAGGGCATTACGTGAATCCTTGCTGAAGGAACCTTGCGAGTTCGAGACTCCATTCGGTTCTCAGAGTGTCAAGGACGATACCCACGGCATTGGGAAGTGTAGTGGCCACTAGAACGCCGATGGAGAGAGGATTTCCCCAGTGATGAGAAGATTCGGAGATGCTAGGTTCGGTGCCGTTCATAGCGCAGCGCAGAGATCCGATCATTAACTTCGTGTTCCACTGCTCCTCGGAATTACCTACGAACGAATTGAAATTTTATCGACCTATGTGCCAGTGAAACAACTGAATTTTCTTTTTTTTTTTCGTTCAACCGATATCCTGGATCACTTTGCCCTGTGTCTTCAACCGTAGTACTGACGATCGGATTTGACGAGTGATGCTGGTTTATACAGAGCACATGACATTCATTTTGGTTAATGAATTAAACTTGAATTAAAAAACGCGATCAAGAATTTCTGTTCGTGATAAATGTATTTGCGAAACATAAGTTTTACCGGCCGTTCTGTCGAGCGATAGACTAACGTGAGAGACGCTGCACGAGGCGTCCGGAACGTCCGGAAGTCGTACGACCAACGAGCCATCGTGCAGCTCTGTCACAGCTTGAATCTCGAGCCAGGGAAATTTGGCCGTTGATGACATGTGAACATCCGGAGTTGGAATCTCTTGAGCGGCGTTAGAGATGATGGATTCCCAGTCCCTGGGATCGTATGTCATGTAGAGACTATTAAGCTGACTCTCCACGCGAACCAAATCATCCTTCAACTGTTGTAAAAGCGAAAAATCATTTTAATTACTAATTATTATCCGATTTTTCAAAATAATTACGTGAAAAGAGTAGAAATTTCGATCGTACTCCCAATTCGATCGAAAGCAATCGCAGAGAAAGAACAGGATGCTTTCCGCGAACGGAGAGTCCTTCCAAATTAACGGTGAGATGAACGTGAGGACCTTCCGGCTCGAAGGTCGCTTCCACTTCGAGGCCCCTCATCGTTCCTTCGAGACCGACGATCGCTCCCTCCTCTCGTCCGGCTATCACTGACGAACTGCCCATCTTCAACGTCAGATTCTAAGACAAAAATCGATCTCGCACTCATTATTTAGCTCTTTATTGTTTAAGTAAATTTTTATTATTACGAATTACGAATAATTGTCGTTGTTTTGTAAATAATAAATCGTGATGAATGATTAAATAATATTGTGTTTGCGAAATAGATCAAGGACATACCTTTGGCAAAATCGGTGCTAACCTGGCCAATAGATCGCTGGCCGTATGGCCCGGCGGTGGTAGAGAATCGTAACGCGGTGATGATCCGGGTCTCAACGATTTTCTGTCCCTGAGGAACTGAAGGAGACCAGCTCCTCCAGAACCTTCTGTCTGTGTCACTCCGATATACAATTTCTATAAATCAGAGCCCGGCTTGATTCCACCAGCTAGATTCCGTTTCGAGGGACAGAATATCAGCTTCGCCCGCTTTTTGCGAGTGCTCGAACAATCGTGCACGTTCGTCTACCTCATTTAAAGCATATACGGCAAACTCTCGTGTGAAGTGAGAAATAAAAGAAAATTGTGTCTCTGCCAAGTGAGGTGAAAATAATAGTAAAAATTAACGAGAAATGCGCATAGATCGTGATGTAACGGATGATATACCTCCACTGCCAGTTCGCCCTGAGCCTTGAGAGTCGCCTCAACCGTTCCCGCGAAGCTCAACTGCGAGAGACAAGCATCCGAAGCGTGACGCAACAGTTTCATCGATCCTCCAGCTACCGCCGCCGATGCTAGGAGTGTACGCGCCCCGTGAACGACGCTACCGTCGAGACTCAGACTCTCGGCACTCCCGTTAGCCAGCCAACCGTTTCCTAGCGCCAGAAGACTTAGATTCTCCACGTGTACAGCCATGAACTGCGCAAAATATGCAAATATTATTTTTACTTTATATTGATTCACGCAGTGAATTAATTTTTAGTAGATTATAAGTATGCCTGCTTGAATTCATACTGTACCTGAACAAAAGTAATGATTATAGGTGGAATCTTTCGAGTTCTGAAGTCGTAAGGCTTATCATAGTTATTTGATTCACGGCCAGGACCCACAGGAACATCCTTGTTGATCCTCACATCGTGCATTACTACCTCCAGAAGCTTTGCAACTTCGCTACTGAAGAGACTACTCCTAAGAGTGATCTTTTCAACTTGCTGTAAAAAAATAACATTTTGAATATATCATTTAATCAATATAGATGCAAAAAGATATTCAACGTTTAGACTTGCGGCTCCTTTACTCACAATGGTAAATCCATTTTTCGAGACAATAACGTCACGTAATATAAAATAAGGAAACGATATGTGTCCTACTCGTAGATGAATCTTGTAGCGCCTCTTGACCAGCCATGACATTGCTCTTGGGAGTACCCTTTGAACAAAACATCAATAAGAATTTTGAAAAAAAAAAAAGAAAAAACTTACAAGAGTACGAAAAAAAAACAATTTACCATGTAAAGCAGCAGTATACGACGAAACAGATGAGACAAAAGGCAAATAAGCCAGTCATGTTGCATGAGAATTAATTGAGATACCTGCAAAATATCCAACCAGCTTTCTTTCAGTTCTATTGAATTTCTAACCTATAAATCACATTTCAGTAATTCCACTGTATTGCGATGAAAAAAAGGTGCTACGTACAACATCGATCACGAAAATCGTTCTTTGGAGTTAGCAATATTTTCGGGTAAACGTTTCATACCGATAACTTCAATATTTATACGTAAAAAGCGTTTATAAACATTATACCCGCAGAATCATGACGAAAAACATGTCAATTTACGTACTCACTAGATTTATACAGTCACGACGTCTGGCAATTTAAGGAATAAACTCGGAATTTGTCGCTCGATCGGTAAAGAAAATTTACATAATCATTCTAACGCGATTTGAGTAAAACTCTCGATATCGGGATGATGTAGATGCTCCGACAGGGTTCTAATTTCTATCATAAACAATGACGGAAAAAAGCAAGAAGGAAGTGGTGAATAAAGATGTAAATAAGAAAGAGGCCAATGAGGAAAAAGTGAATAAGGAAGATGTTAATAAGAAAACGGCGAATGAGCAAAATGTGAATAACGAAGTTGTGAACTCTCGCCTAGATGAATGGATGGTAAGTCATGCGTTTCTCCTAAATTCTCTACAGCTTCAATCGTAATCTAAAAAACAATATTTCAGTTGAAACCCTGCGATTGGTACCTCGAGGAGTACAAAGAGTGCAAGTGCACGAAAGCTCGTTTTAATCAGTACTTCATCTATGGCGAGCTACTGAATTGTAAACAGTGGAAGATCGACCATGATAATTGCGAAAAGTGGCAGAAGCATGATGACGACGAAGCTTATGTATGTACAAAGTATTCAATGATATAAAATAGTATTAGCTTAGTGAAATTTCTTAATTGGTACTTTGAGATTATGTAATGCACCAACTGTGTCGCTAAAATTTCTAGAATCTATTTTCGAAGCTAGTCATCTTGTGGACAAAAACTAATGAGGCTTAACCGCATCTATTTGTTACTATAATTTGATCTAATTTGCTTTTGATAACAAAAACTATAGTCAGAATTTCTCTTTCATGGTTCGTACGTCGGATAACAACCAAGAACAATGATTTCCGTCTAATAATTCTGCAAAACACAGTTCTCGTCTATTATCCGACGGATATGTTTGGCAGAGAAATTTAGAATAAGAAGATAAATTCTATTTGTGTCCCATCCATACGTGTATTTCACATCATCTTAAGGTGATGCAACATACCAATGGAACTGCCATATTTAAGGCTCCGTTGGTATACACCTGCGTTCCTTATTTTCTGAGAGACAGTTAATATTTTGGAGAAAACCATATGAGGTTCATGTGTGGGAGGACGATACGCACCCAAAATTAATTTCCTTTTGTCTGAAATATTGAAAAATCTTAGAAAAACAGGGAATTTGTAATTTTGTAACTAATTCCGTGCGGCACTGCTTTAATTCGATGACTGGCAATGTTGTAGAACATGTTGTTAGCCAGTGAGAAGGATCGACGATACCAAAGAATGAAATCTCATGTTAACAACGATATTTGGACCAAGCGGGACAGACCACCAGAAAACTGGAACGTTCCTCTTCCCGAGTGGATGCAGAAGCAACAAGAGAACACTTATCTTGATTTGAAGCAAAAGGGCTTGGAAAGTGGTAACATCAATGATCTTGATTTGAAAATACCGTGGTGTACAATATTGTAGTTAATATTTATAGCTATATTTACCGAGTACATATTGTACCAAAAATAAAAAACTAATTTTCCAGTTGTGGAAATTCATTTGCATCTTTGCACTTTTGTAACACTAATTTTTCACTTATTGCAATCGCCAATGATGCTATCACGCTTGAGCTCGTAGCGGATTAGTCGGTATAGCGCATCGCCTTAAAGCAATGTGACACCCTCCGCCCATTTTGCATCCAGTCATTACCAAAAACAGCTTGCCTACTTTTGAAAGGTGCAGGATGCTTCTGAGTAAAAGAAAATTAGCTTAATATGTGTAACGAATGCATGAATTTATTTTTATCCTGAAAACCCCGGCATTCTTGAAAAAATAGGTAAACAGTTTTAGATACCGATTGCGGTATGTCACACAACCTTAAGACGATGTATTACAATCGTCCGTCTCTCTCATATTACCATAGCGCAATATCGCTGAAGCGAATTTAAGATAAGAGATGAAAAAAGATGAACCGTAGAATTGACAGATACAATTAACCGCTCTCACTATCCGAAAGTACATTTTTTCGGCGGAGAAATTTGCATTAAAGTTTTTTTTACCAACTGAGGAGTAGCGCATCGTCCTAATTCCTGCGAGCTATCAATTCAAATATTTCCAAATTCCGCTCCACACCGGAAGTCAACTGAAGAATCATCGAATTGATGCATTCTCCCGCCTCGAGAGGCCCTCGTAATCACAAATTACGATAAATCCGCGAATAACCAAACAAGACATTGCCAGGGGGATAGAAAATCTAAGAAATTGAAAAAAAAACGTGTGAAGAAAGGTACAATTTTTCGCAAAGTCATCAACTGGGTCACTCGAACATCAGTCTACTCGCAGTTTTAGCGACATTATCAACAATTATCCACATTCTTCGACCGTAAAAGGATTAAATAAAACAAAAAAAAAAGTTACGTATTACGGCCATTTTAGCCATGCGCAATCAACCACTCGTAATTTCGATACGCACTTGCCACTTCGTGAATACAATCACGAGAGAGAGGCGTCTGTTGGGAAAGTAGCAAAAACAACAGAAAAAAGTAATCTACCGAGTGGCCGAGTAACGCGTGTGTTTCAAGCAAGCTCGACGACTGTTTACGTTTTCAACGAGGAACTGAGAAAGAGCCGGACGAACCCCACCCCCCTACGACAGTACGCACACTGAATACCGGATAACCTTTTTTTTTTCTTCGCAAAGCAGTCGTGTGACGTTTCGTGCGTGTGTTTATCGTCGTACGGCGACTAAGAGAGAGAGCGAGAGACAGTGACGCAATCCAAAGTACAAATATCGCATATCAACGAGTATTTTTGTTAAGACAATACAACGAATGTTGATTGTGCGAAAGGCGCATCCTCCCAGTATTACGTATCGAATGCGAACCTGAGAGAGAAAGAAAAAAGATAATCGGATATTTTTATCGTTAATAATCGTTGTAAAGTGATTAACACATAGAGATTAGAGATAACATAGACTGCGACTACACTTGGAGTTGTCTATACATCCTTCGCAGCATTTTGTCTACGTTAGAAGAAACTATGGCTTCCGATCTTGTAGATGGCGATTATCTTGGATCTTATAGAAGATTTATCGTCGATTTTCTTAATAAGGTCAATCCTGATGATCAGCTTCCCATCAAGACCAGTGGTCACGATGTGTCCGAGGGGGAAATGGTCGGCGAGATCATTCACATGACTCTGCAATACCTCAATCAACAGTAAGATGATTTCTTTATTTTTTTTTTAACCTTTTGTTCGCAAGATTTTGGAGCTTTTTCAATGAGAGGATGAATAATTGCAATATTACTTTGCATTATGTAAAAGATTTAATGTTTGTAATACTGCGCAACCCATTTATATAGAGAGGAACAGGAACTACATTTATTTTTACTTATTTCTCTTTAAAAGATAAATGTTTTGTTTACATATTCCGCTAATTAATCATTTGTGGAATGAAGTTCCTCAATTTTCAACAGGAAAAATGCAATGGTTTGAATTCTTGTTTTGTTTGAAAGGAAATTGTGGGTGGCTCCCAAATATTACCAATCTGGCAAAAAATACTTTTCCCGCAATTAGTACAATTCTAAAAAAGCAGAATTGTTACCAATCGACGTTTAATTCATGTCCTTAAATGTAACACTAGAATGCAGCCTCCCTTAACGATTTGAAGGGAGGGGATACACTTACACCACGAATGTATCTCGTGATGCTTATTATGCTGTTTCTATCGCTCATTGGTATCATTGGATGAGTCTCATTCTCTTAAGACTATGTGACACATCCTCCCCTATGCCTATCCCGTGTCCATTTGGTATAAAAAGTGGTTTACTTATCGTTTCAAGGGTCAATGTTATTTCTGGTCAAAAGCAAATTTGGTTAATGTGCATAACGAATGGACAGAGAGATACATAATTTGCTTTCAGATAACTACAAACAACGTAAACCCTTAAAAAAAATTTGGGCCTAGGAAGGGCGAGTAAGAGGGTGTGTTACATCGTCTTAACGTGATGTGTTACACGTTTCTGTCATTCTCTCACTCCTTCACGATTGCCAATGGTGGATCTTACTCGCGTTCATGGTGGTTCAATCAGTATATCACATCACCTTAAGGGGAGGCGAAACCTCCATACTTACACAGATGTGCTGCTTCTTTTTTACTCCGTCGTGAGCGCCATACTAGTTTTATCTCTTTCGTACTCATGGAGATTTCGCCTCCCCTTACGACAATGTGCTACATGTCGTCGTTTTCTCTTAGATCGCTATGCACGAGGGAGAGAGATAGTAGAATTTTCCCATAGCGAATTTTTTGAAATGTATTTAAGAAACCGGCTTCTAAGGATTAATCAATCGAAGCTATTCATTGTACGATTCTTTTGTAATATCTTTTCGCTACTTCGTCACTCTTTTCCCGCGACATTGTCTGCAACAGTAAGACACAGGGTTTGAGTCAACAACAACAATCTGTTACTGCAGCATCAGCATGTAACGCCTGTTCTAGTAATTCTTCTCTTACCACTATCACTTGCTCGTCGCTGAAATCGTATCTTCGTACGACTATATTGCCGTAAGCAGTTTTTGAAATAGTCACCAGACTGTTACCTTCCAATGTCGTAATACTCTGAAAGAGATTCCACGATATTCCTCATGTTGTTAAATTCAACACTAAATACAAAGAAAATGCAATAATTTAATTGTACTTTAAGCGTGTCTCCGGAAGGCATAGTCTCTTCGTATTCGGAACCCAGAACAAACGTAACTTCAAGGGTAGACATCAAAGTAATATTTTTTATCGTCCATTTGTCTCCTTCCTGAGATATTTCTAATCTGGGATGAGAGACAATCATCATTTTCCTCACTAGATAAGGCACTCCTTGTTAAAATTAAATAAACAAATAAATCAATAATAAAAATGTGAAAGATTACAAAATTACAGATTCAATGCTGCAAGTAGCTACGATTAAAAAGTCGGATAACTGATGAGATAGTGAGCTACGCGCATTCCATGTAATAAAAGTCTTTCATAAGTAACACTTTCATACAAAAATATTAACAAAATCTCGACAAACGTGCGCGACCTTTTCGGAGCGTTATGTTTCTCTCAAAATAGATATGAGAATCTTTATTTTCGATTGTTTATTGTATTTAAAACGATGTACCGCACATCGTCCGTCTCTTTAAGATCGCCGTACGTGCCAGAGAGAGAGAGAGAGAGAGTAGAATTTTCACGAATTTCTCCTCCGCGATTGATCTTTCGAATAAAAGACGAGAACGGTGAATTGTAGCATTTTGAGATGCAGTTCACAGTTACACAGTTAGTCTTTTATTCTAAACATCAATCGTAGCGGAGAAATATCCATTACAATTTTTATGTTCGACTGTGGAGTTAGCACATCGTCTTAAGGTGATGCGCTATACCGACTGAGCTGCTATGAATGCAAGTTAAATAGCATCATTGGCTATCGCGGAGGAGCGAGAGAAATTCACAGAAATTTGTAGCACATGACATTAACGGTTTAGAAAAATGAGTTTTCTGCTAAAGTCCTTGAAGGATTTATCAATGTTTAACTATACTCACCCAATGACTTGAAGTATTCGTCGATATTCTCATTGCGTTCGTGCAGATACTTTCCAGCAATCGAAATCATATTAATGCTGATGATATTATCAATTTTAAATGATGGACACAGCCTCATGGACTACCGAAGCTTCACGAAGCAACTGTAATGACCCAGAGGCTTGTCTGCTAGAAAAATACTAGCTGATTAGCCCCTTCTTTAATATCCATCTCGTATCTCCCCAAAGATATAACGTATATCTCGGAAGCGAGAAGAAACGAGTGGGGAATACAGCCTTCGACTGCTAATTCTCATGAATCTTTGTTCCGCAGGCTCTGCCCGCCTAGTTTGCAGTGCTACATAGTTCAACTAGTGATCGTGGAAATAAAAGCAACATGCAGAAAACAACCGGAGAGTTGTGGCTTCAGACAAGAAGAAAAGAGTTAGTATCGTGGAAATATTCTTTAATTTGTCAATTTAATCAATTTGACAATACAATTAAATTTATGTAATTATCCTGACTATTTTTTCTTCAGCATACGCACCTCTCAAACTGATGCAAGCAGTGGCCACCAAAGTCAACGAGATATGTCAGCGATACCTGGAGAACAGCAGGCTGGCGTTGCTACCGCCGCCGCCCTCCACGCCGATGCCTTTGGCCAATGCTTTCGCCATTAGAAATAACAGACGAAAGATGGAGGATCGACACGTTATTTTGCACGATCTAAATACTATTTTTAATATTAAGGTAAAAATCATAAATGAACGCGCCCTTACTTTCGATAAATACAAAAATTCATTTGGGGCTCAAATTAGATACTTTAATTTTTGTTTTTTTACGTTCACGAATCTCACAGTAAAAACCAATTATAAGGTTCATAAACAATAAGAGTTGTACGTAAAGGATACTATGAAAATACAAAGTGATCTGTATTGAGGAAGACAGTTTCACTGAAACCTCTCGTAGCACACATCCACGTATCTGACACGACTGTGTGGTAGGAGGAGAATCAAGATTTCCGTTCCTCGTACGTGATTGGGCTTTGAATCAATTTACTTGTTCCGGCATTATGTAAACTATGAGAGGTTCTACTGTAATCTTTATCGTGTACGAAATTGAGTCAAAGTGAACTTTTTTGAGACTACGATCGAAGAGAAATTTGATGCAGCACGGAATAAGTCCTGCTGTTAGTTTTTACCTTGTTAAGAATAAGTTTCAGCTGTCGCTACACAAAGTGGAGAGTCGAGGATTAAATCAGACGGTGGAAATGAAAGATAGAAAAACGGTTCCGTGCAAGATTTAAACTTTGGTACCTTATTGCATTAGTTCATTAGTTGAAGTTATTTTATTTCAATTTACTATTTAGATTCTGACTATTTTTTTTTTTTTTCTATAAAATTGAGCGAGATTGGGATTAAAACTTTTTAAAAAATATTAAATTCCTCGTAAGTTTTCGAATGACGAAATAATGATGTATTTATCGTTACAG
Organism: Cylloceria caligata; assembly: GCA_963942595.1. NCBI lineage: Eukaryota > Metazoa > Arthropoda > Insecta > Hymenoptera > Ichneumonidae > Cylloceria > Cylloceria caligata. The sequence continues at coordinate 1,862,058 of OZ012709.1, forward strand.
GACGACTCGATTGCTAGTTATTACGCAGTATTCGATGGACACGCAGGCTATCAAGCCGCTGTATTTTGTGCCACGCACCTTCATCAGTATTTGGCGGAAAACCGTCACTATCCTACAGAGCCAGAGCGTGCCTTACGCGAAGCATTTTTAACCACTGACGAGATCTTCGTACAGAAGTCAACGAGACAAGTACGTAAATCTATGTATTTTGTATATATGGAGAATTCTCCGTTAATTCAGCCTTCTTTCATCAAAAGTTCATTAAAAATATGAATTTTTTATCTCGTATTATTCTGATTTAGAAAACATGCACATAAAGTACTCTCAATTAATAGAAAAATCTTGTTAATTATGAAATATATGTTAGAGGGTAAGGAAAAAAGTGGTTGTGTTGACAGAGAATGTCTCATATTTTCATTCAGCGATAAACTGTTATATCGCGTGACTTAAGCCAGAAGGACGTATCTTCTATACCTGTACACGCAAATATGGTTTTAGTCACGCGATAAGTATAACAAAAAAATGTTTGTAGCATAAAAAAAAACCTTTCGATGTAGAAACATTGCAATTTTTGTTTTTTACGTTACCGATCGACAGAACAATTATTTTTGATGCCTATTTGAACATTTTATCCTTCAGCTACAGTTGAAAATTTGACACAATTGTATTTTATCACTCACTCGCAGTGTCGTAAACTTTTTTGACATTACCCTGTAGAATAATTGCGTACGCAGATAATTAAGATTTCGTGTAGGAGCTTTGATTAATATTTGTCAATTTTTCGTTTCGTTTCAGACATCTTCGAGCGGCACCACAGCAGTGTGCGCATTAATATTGAATAAAAAACTGTACGTCGCTTGGGCGGGCGACTCTCAAGCGGCTCTGGCCAAGAGAGGTGTCATCACGCAGCTAGTCAATTCGCACAAGCCCGATCGAAATGTGAGTTTCATCGACATCTCCTCTCCCCGTTCTCCGTATTCAGCGAACTGCGTGATCGTAGAGAACAATGTGTTCGTATTGATTGCTGTGTATGCGTACGCGAGTGGTATTGACGCCGGGGGTCTGGCAATATGGATCGACGGAAATTAACTTTCCGTCGAGTATATTTTTAAACAGCAAACCGCGTTCGTTGTGAACCGTAGGACGCCAATTCGACGTACTGTTGAGAAGAGTTTTTCCCGATCGCCAGTTGTAGTAAGCCAGATCGTTTTTTCGTGGCCGAATCTTTCTTTTTCCCTTGAAAAATTGTTGCCACTCCTCGGTACTCAATCTGTGAGCAAAATCTATGTAGCCGGAAATCTCGTAGTTGAATTTTGTCGACTGTCGGACGTAAATAATTGTCGATAGAGCGCCGAGACGATTTGCTCTCTCGCGAAGGGTGAGTTCTCGCTGCAGGGGATCGCGACCCGTTGTTAACTCGGAATCGAGGACATAGGCACGATAAACGGGATACAGAAGATCCTTTACTGCTCGCTGACGCTTGTAAAACGCTTCCTTGCTCACTGTTTCACCGGTTGAACGATAACCGAGCTCTGCCACTTGTCGCGACAATCCCGAACTCCTCAAGTAACAGATGTCCAATGGCGTTACAAGAGAATCCAAATATTCTTCGTAGCTTTTGAATTTTAAAAGATTTCGATCACCCGCGATTCGAGTTCCTGCTAAAGCCGTCATTATCGACTAAGAATTTTCCGACGAGAAGCGAAATACGTAAAAACAATCGAAAATCGAATCAACTCGGATAAAATCGAAAAACAAAAATGTTTTTACTTCGATACAAACATTTGTTGCTCATTTCATAATATTTTACATTCAGATATGCTACACCGACTGAGCTGTTATCAGCGCAAGTGAGACCGCGATTGACGATTGCTGTGTCGTGAGAGAGATAACGAAAAAAAAGTGTTAATTGATAAAAGCTGAGCTAAAGCATTATTTCATAAATATTTACTTACCAATCCTCCTGAGACAAAACATAAATATTGCTTTCTGCAATATTTCACGGATTGTCACTCAAGAATCGAAATTAACGAGGAATCACTATCATGCAAAGTAATTGCGATATTTACGCCTCCATATCGACTAAAATTTCCATTAAATAAACCAGAAACTTTATTAAAAACGATAATTAGAGAATAAAAAAAGCGACGTGCCTACTCATAACCCTTTTATATATCGTACACCGCTCCTTTCAGAATCAATGCTTCGGCCTAACCTTTATCGTAAGCTGTACTTTTATCCTTTCCGTCTCAGTGTTTTGGCACTAAATTTTTTATTTGTCGTTTGTCGCGCGTAAACAATCCCGTACAATTCGAGATACGTTGCACGAAGATCGAATTTATTGAAACGAACTTTAGGAAATCGGTCTGCGGACAAAGCATCTCGGTTTTTATTTATAATTGCAGTGTATAAAGTAATTTCTCGCGGAATATTTATACGACGTTGACTCCTTGCACCAAGTATCTATACCGTTATTTTGCTACTGTCTCAAAACTGGAAATTTTACTACAGCAAATGCACTGGCCGGTTCATTAGCTGGATATCTATAGATGGTTTAGATATAGATACATAGCCAATACATTTGCGTTGTACCAATGCGGCGCCGGGATGCTTCGCCCGCACACGGTGCAAATACGTTATAAGTACGGCATACGAGGTACGACGAACGAAAGAGTGTGAATAGAAACGTCGTAAAAAGAATAGTCAGCTAAATTTATCTTAATTAAATTAATAACCTGAGATTTCATTATAAATCTGACCTATTTCGTGCATTCTTTTGCAGGACGAGAGAGAGAGGGTGGAGCAAATGGGTGGAACCGTGATGCACTTAGGTGTATGGCGTGTCAACGGTAACCTCGCAGTTTCTCGAGCAATTGGTGAGTATGCGAGAATTTTACTTAACAAAAAAAGCATCGATCGCGGTGAAAGATACGGTGACGGCGATAGAGAGAAGTCTATATATCCTCATCGCGTATTATCTCGCTCCACCGAACGCGCGCCAACTCCCGCGATACAACGATCGTCGGACTAATTAGCGTTCGAGCAACCGGCGATATGAAAGCGATTGTGCATATTAGAACGAACTAAATTAAAGATGAATATAGGTTCAACGAACTAACACCGAGCGAATAAAGAGAGAATAGAAGCGTGCTTGAAAAGCGGGCGTTACTATTGTGACTATGCAGAGCGTTGGAAGAGCCGTAAAATTCCGATCGAGGAAAGTCGGGATAAATCGCGTTCAGTCGCAGCCGCTAGATTCCACAACCTGATAAAAAACATCAATTTTTAACTCTGTGGCAAGCCAAGTAGACTTTTTATCGTCTCCTTCCGTCTCATTCCATGCAATCCTTGTGTTCTTCGTCTCTCTTGCGGTCGGCATGATTCTGTAACCCGAGCCGCTCGATCTACAATTTTTTTTTCACCGATATCGTCGTTCTTTCTCTTGAAGATTAACTAAACCACTTCGGCGCCTTATTTTTTGACTGAATAATAATTTTTTTACGGATACACACCGTTAAAAATGAGTATTTATTAATTAACAAAATTATTAAATCATCCTGCCATTAAAAATTAATTTAAACACAAACATGATCTTTCAGATCCACGATTTCATTCCTTTATAACTTTTGTACAAATCCGTATTTTGAAATTCATTTATAGTAAAATTGTAAAACCAGACTTTAACTAACGTGATAAAATTTTTATTATCTATTTTATTTTATTATGTATATAATTTATAAATAATAACGCTTGTGAAAATACGTGTTATGAAAAACAGGCGAAAATGATATGTTCACCGTTGGTACACCGGACATGGTGGTAACGTACCATGACAAGGACAAGTAAAGTAAAACGATTAGCTCGATATAAACGGAAATGAAACGAATGATTCGTTGTCAATCGTACCTTCGTGTTTCATCAATAATTCGGGGGTGACAATCGACATTAGTAAACGACGAGCACGGCGAGCTATTACATATGGGTCTTATACTACGTGGGGGGAAATTTTCATGAGTCACCGTCAAAGAGGGACATACTCTCGAGCACCCTTGGCTAGTTAGGGAGGGCTATACATATTCTTCGATGCTTTCGTTTGTCGCACTAGGACGGCCAAGTACGGTAGGCTTTGGGTCAGGCCTCGCCATTTACGGAACGTTGAAAATTCCGGGCGCGTCTTCGGTATCCTGGTGGCTAGTTCCTTTCGGAGGAAACGCGCGTAAAAAAGCGACGATGGTGGGGGATACGTGTGCATTGGGTTTGTGACACAATGGTATATACGTGCAGTTACGCTCTGCGTTCGTGGGTCGCGCTCGTTTCGTTTCAGCGGGGCCGCGGCATGTCTCGAATAATTAACATCCCATTAGGGCCACCTCGGGAAAACATGACGAGCTAAACAAGCGTCGCTCTTAGAGATGTGAGCGGTAAATACGATCAGTATTTTTATCGTCGCAATAATGCATTTATGTCAATCGCAAACTTACTCTTGATAATAATTCTCAACTGCGAGAGGAGCGTTTTATTTACTCGTTTCCCTTGGTGTATTTATCAAAAAAAAAAAAACTTTATTATCCGATAATTTCACGACTGTTTACGTACATTCTATCATTTTTTTTATGGTATTATTGATGAAAAATGTTTGTGACCGTAATCTAATTCTACAACACGACAAATATACGGTATTTTAACTGTCATTTTACCGGTCACAAATAAAACGCTATTCCCAAATCTTTAGTTGCTCTTTATTCGTTCTCATAACTTATTTTTTTCTGTTTTTTTTTTTTAAATTATTTTTTCGAGGTTGATTTTTCAATGGAGCGGGAAATTCATTACTTCGGCTTGTCAGGAGCTCAGAGAAATGCTTGGTACGCTTGCTTCTCCCTCGAATTTGATGCACACCGAGAAGCGAGAACTATGAAATGTGTAATAACCGGAAGCGCGCCCACGTTTCCCTCCCCTCTCCTTCGCACGCTATTATTTAAATGAGCTCCGCATCCATTAATTAGATAATTATATTTAATTAAAAGAAGAGAAGCTTGTAACCGGTATCTCGCGTGTTTCTCGTGCGTATATCCCCTATGAAATGAGACGAGGAAAGAATATCGGGAGTAAAAAAGAAGCCTTAATTATTATCGGGGCCACGTTCAAACGCCTCTCACGAGCATAAACGAATTATTGAGAAATCAGACCTTTCGGTCTTACACAAAATGCCACTGAAACTTTTGAATAGACCTTGGGTGTTACATTTTGAAGAATAGAATTTCATTTGTCAATTTTGTATAGTTGATTAAATATTTTAACAACAATTTTACATATCGAGTATTCCACATCATCTACATTTAAAAATAAAAGCAGAGAATCAAAAACAAGTACAAAAAATGCTAAAATGGCATTCTAGAGAGCGTTAGTCTGTATTTTTATTTCGTTCGGCCAAAAAGTCGTCCAGAGATCGTGTTGAATGCCAAATATTGAAAATATTTAGTCAAAATTCTTGTATAGAATCAAATATCTTGATTCATATTTTATATACGAAATATAATTAAATCGAGCTTCTTCCGCGTAAGAATAAATTACGATTTTCAAGAACAAATCAGGTAGACAACAAAATACATCTAACGTTCACCCGATTGATAACTTTTTTTATAATGTAATCTCTATAAATTTTAAGGATGTCCAAATAGTAACACAAAAAAAAACTTAATCTTAAAAAACTTATCATCCTGACGGACATATGCTTTTTATCTACCAATAGGATAATTTTTTTTAAAATGCCATCATTCGTTACTTAGGCAGTCGAGAGTCCGGATGATCGTTTGATTTTCATCTTACCTTGTGCTCGTATTTCGCAGGTGACGCACTGTACAAGCCATACGTAACGGGAGAGCCGGAGATTCGCTGCATCACTCTCGACGGCGACGAGGACTTTCTTATAATCGGTTGCGACGGTCTCTGGGATTGCGTGACCGAGAACGAGGCCGCTGCTCTGGTCTATCGGGACCTCTGCAGAGATCCATGTGAGTAATTAATGCCAACACTTTGCGCACGACTCTTAATTATCATTTATTCTACCGTTAATATTAACCACAAACTCTTTCACAGTCTATCATATCAGCTTTAGACACGCAAAAGAAGAACAGTTAATATAACACAAGTTTGAATCGTCCAACTTTTATAATATTCCGAATAGATGGAAAAATCTATGACAATTTTACGTTAATTGATCTCGCGTAAATTGCACAATATCGATTTCTCCGTCTTTCGGCCTTTTCTTATTTCGATTCGAAAACTTGCCGTGAAACGGGTACGATTGACCGCTGTTACTCGGATCTCGAGTTCTGGGTTAACCGCGGGGAGGCTGCTGCTGCTGCTGCTTCTACTGGTTGTATGTAGTCCTCGTGCACGAAGGTCCATCCGTTCACTTGCTCGTCTTCCGCTGCGAGAGTTGGCCGAGAGACGAGACGAGAGATCTCCGCGGCACGCGCGAACCCTTGCTACAACATTTTCTTATTTCGTTATACCCTCGGTTGACGGGGACACTGCTACTTCGTGCGTATCTCTTCTTCATCGTCTCGTAATCGTAACTCGCGCCTTATTCACCGTATATACTCGCATATCTCGCTCGAGTGATTTACAAGTGTCCGAGACGGCGTCTCGAGAACGAGACGAGCCTGTAGAGCGCGACAGAGTGACCAAAAGAAAGAGGGAAAGAGGATAATCGTGCAGGCGTGTGTCTCATCATCTCGGGCGAGATTACGTCTCGGGTCTCCGAACGGTGAGTCCAACATGACACTCCCCATGATTATTGTTTTATTATTCAACCCTCTTTCAGTTATTTTAATTCCCTCCTTCGCTACTAAACTGATACTAAATTTGATAAATCTCTTTATGCTTGTTGTAAAAACTGTTATGAGACGATACCGTTTTTTCTTGACTTTAAGGGAGTGATCCACCAATTTTTATTCAATGAATGTGTTTTATTTTTTTCTTCTCATTAGTAAAATCATCTTAAAAATCCATTATCATTGATCGTTCATAACGTTGTTCTGATCGTGTAAAAAAAAATCCCTAGATTAAAATATATAAAAATTGTTGAAAATATATTTTTTTAAATATAAAATAATGTTTAAAAAAATGTATCTCTTACAATTTTTTATCATCGGATATAGGAATTTTTTTCACAATATCAAAATGTCGTTACGACATATTTGTCGCCGAAAATTTTTGATAAAATTGTTCGATGGATAAATAAATAAAAACTTTTCGTTTACTGAAATCGGTGGACCCCGTACCCTTCATCCTTTGGGAGACATTGACGCCATGGGTCTTAGAGGCAATTATCCTCTCGAAGGGATTAATAACTTTCGTTTAAACTTGGTTAATAAAATTTTATCGCTACAGATAAGAACAAAACCAAGATATTTGCTATGCAGTGTCAACGTATTTAATTTATTCGATTTTTTAAACCCTTTGAGAAGCATTGACTCAATGGGGCTTAGAGGCGAATACATCCCCCCCCCCTATGGATTAATATGTTTCGTTGAAAGTTGGTTGAAAAACTTGATTTTATCGCAACAGATGAGAACAAAATCAAGATATTTGCGATGCGTTATTGTATTTAATTTCTCCTATTTTTTGACTACATCTACCGCATTTATATTCGTGAAATGTTGTCTCGTTTATCTTCATTCGTGCAATATTTCAAAAATATCTGGCGTCAGGCAGTTTCCGAGATACGTGAGGTCAAAGTCATCGAAATTTCCTTCCACGGGTAAACAGCGCCGTACATTACAACGTCTAGACGTTAAAAATGTGAGAAATTGCGACATCTTGGACTTTTTTTTCATTTTTTTACAAAGCAATATTTTCTAAACAATGCGAAGTATGAAAATCTAAAAATTTTATTTCACTCTCTGTGTGTCTCAATGATGATACGTTTCAAGGGAAATATATTTTTTAAATGACATTGTACTCTGTACACGGAATAACAAAATATTATTGTGATTGTAATAACCGAATCACCTTGAGGTAATCAGATCTTAAAATTATTGTCTTTACAAATAGCTGATACTTATTTTTGAATATTCTTTGAACATGTACGATTGTGTCAGCAAGACCCGAAGCTTGGTCAGCGACCATTCGGAGAAATATTGTATTTCAAAACTATGACAAACGAACAGTCGCTTGTCACGAAAATACTCCTTCCGGTGTTCAATTCGATAAATGTTGTTTGAAACGTTTCGAGATATCGAATTTCCAGAGCGGAAGAACTTGTTATGGACCAGAAAAATTCGTAGGATTTCATAGATTACTGAAGAATTTTGAGCCTCCGACCATCTTAGAAAGAAACCAGCGAAAGCTTGAGCGACTACATTCGAAACACGCACCGAATGGCGCTCCCCTTAATCCCGCGTTGTCTGCATCTCATTGCAATATATGCAATTTTAGGATTCATTTGACAAGATTACAATAAATATCCGTCCAGCTCTTATCACACTTTTGATAAACGGAATGTCGGTTGCGTTGCGTGGAAAGCGTACAACACAAATAGCGAGGATTCTTGTCGAGAGAGCGTCGTGCAGAGTCCTTCAACCTCCTCCTCGGTCTGTCTCCGGGTTTTTTAAATTATTTTTGTTTTCATTTAATTTTTATTTTCATCTGCAGGCAGAGGGACATGAGAGTACTCGAGAGTTACACGAACTGTAAGCCACATAACGAGTCTAAGAATTTCGTTGCGACGATTCTCTCGGTCTAGGAGCGGAGCGAGGGCACACGCAAAGCGACATTTATCGCTGAGGACGTAATTACTCCCTCGTAAATGGAGATTTGTCCTGAAACGAGAATAATCACGTCCTCCGTACTCGGTTGTCAAGCAAAGATAAGAACGCGCTGTGTTGTACACACATACAGTGAAAACGAAAGAAAAAATAAGAGGAAAAGGAAGAGGAGCACCGAAGGGCTCTCAGCCGAAGCTCCGTTTCATTCCGGCTGGGCTGCAGCCGTGTGTTATGGAAAGGATTGCCGGCACAGAGGTCTTGAGAACATCTGGCACCGGGTGGTCCGTCAGCAGCAGCAGCAGCAGCGACGCGGAGAGCAGTCGCAGCAGCGCCTGGCAACAACGAGGGAGCCTCGCGCCTCGCTCTCTCGATACTTAAAAATATCGCAACAAGGCATTAAACGAAGAAATCGAGGAGTAGCTGAACCAAGACATCGGGATTACTCGAGCGCGACCCAATTCCAGTTTTTCAGCTTTTGGACCCCGTAAGATATGCCTCCGAGTCGTTTGAGAGTCACTGCTGTGATTCAAGTACGATGGAGAGAGACGGGGAGAGTCCTGGAGGCAAAGTCGCGACGAACCAGCTATGGGAGAGGATGAAGATCGGCGGCAAATCGAAGCACGTAACCGCAAACCCCGGCTGAATCATCCGAAGGACGGGCTGGAGGGTTCCCGACTTCTCTGCGAATTGCTGGTATCGATGCACAAGAAACTTCGTAGCTTGGCGCGATTCTTATCGACTTTCACGCGAAATTTACTGCAGCTCTCGTGCTTCCTCTTGTTGGGACTCTCTATCTCTCTCTCTCTATCTCTCTCTATTAAGAAACAACTATAATAGGAAGAAGGCTACGCTCGATGAGACGAGAGACTTCCTCGAAAACGCTCGTGAAAGTCATCGATCAGCGGACGACGGTATTCTCAACCCGCCGTGCACTGTCCTCCCTCTCTTCCTTTTTCTCCAAGGATAATAATAATTCGAGACGCGTGTCACGCACGTACAAGACCGCGGATGGAGAAGAGTTTGTCACTCGAGGATCCCACACCCACCTCGTTACCACTAACGCTGCTTGTCGTAGAAACCAACTTTTACGAATGTCGAGTTGATCTTTATGAAAATTGGACGCTGATTCCGAATGTTTTTGAGTTTTTTGTTTGTTTTGTAATCGTTTAAGCTTCAAAATGGCTCTCAAACGGTTAGAAAACAATTGTTTAAACATTTTATTCCATATTTAATATTTTTGAAAATCGGTGCATATTTAATTTTTTTTTCTTCTGCGGAGACAATATTTACTTTTGTTTTATTCTTTTAAGGCCCCCCCCCCCCCCCCCCCCGATCGTAAATGTTCTACCGATCACAAATCCAATCGGGTTTTCGTCGGAAACTCAAAAACTTAGAGAAAAAAAAATTTAAAAAGGAACAAACTTGAGTTTTATGTGTCTTGCAACGTTCGAACAAATTCAAGTTGTTTGGCAATAAGCTACAGTTTCAGTTTATATCGGAATATTTTTATATGAAGCATAAACGCAAACGGTGGCCAATTAAAAACGTAATTTTACTAAATTTCATGTAAAACAATTTGTAGAAAAAACGTTAACATCGACACGAAGTACTTATTTCAATTAATTAGCAAATTCGAAGATAATATTTCAAATAAACAAAGCCTGCGATTGTCAATTTCAATTGCTGTCTGAGTGTCGTTAATGAGATCCGAGGAATTTTCACCGAGATATTTCATCCCGTCGCACTCGAAGTAGAATCGATTTTCTGAAATGAGAAGCTCGTAGCATTGCGTAGCAAACGCCCGTTGATATTATTTCTATCGTTTTCTATGTCGCCTCCTCTCATTCAGCTTTTTTCGCTTTGTTTTTTTCTACGTTGAAGGAGAAAGAGAGAGAGAGGCGCACCATTGCGCAACATTCATGAGTTTCTCACTATTTATCTCTCTCTTCGCGCTGGAGCTCCATTTCATGGTTACTCGTTTCACTCTAGTTTTGTCATGCGGTACGTTCGCTTCGACAACGAAGGTTTTGAGAGACCATAGGATCAGGAGAGTACACGATAATTATGAGCACGCTTCTTCTATTTATACTTTGTCGCAACATCATCAAGTAATGATAAAGTTGTAAATTGTATATCGTGCGTGAACGCCAAACGCGAAACATTACAGTACGCGTAATTTTTCTTCGAAGCGAGTCCCGTTGCTCACGATTAACGAACAAAACAGGCTTGTGGCAGGCGCGCGACATCCGAATATGACTTTTCACGCGACTGCAACGCTCGGGACTCGGAGCTTTTTACATAAATGACGCCAGAGCGATTCTAATTATAGTCGAACGCTAGTCAGTCGTGAGAGAAAGATAAAGCGAAGAAAGACGTGCGTGTGCGCGTGTCTCGGCTCTCTTAATATTTTTATTTCTCTCATGGTTCTCCCGGCATAACCGAGAGGCTCGCGAGTGAGTCACTCGCGACGCTCCCAACGGTCCTCCCGAGGATCCTCCGTTTCATCCATTTTGCACTGGGATGAATTTCATTTTCGTACAAGATAGTCCCACGGCATGGCAACCAACTGAGCCGGAGCATGAGATCCGTGTATGTCGAGTTATTTTCACACACCGTGAATTTTCTCCATTCTCGCGCGAGCTACGCGACAAAGAGAGAGGTACGAAACCTCAGGAAGCGAACAGTTGTTTCGCGTAATTATTGCGAAAGCATACAGTTTTGGTCACTTTTTTCTTTCTACTTTTTTCAGGCATTCGCTCCGGTTGTTTCGCTTGTCGGCTACTAGGCAATCTTTGGTAGCGACTGTCCTTGATGAGAGCGCCTAGCGAGACTAAACTCGACGGCTTCGGATAGATTTACCGCTGTGACAGCCACGCTACCGGTAGATCGTCGGCTCCTGGAAGCCGTAAAACCGATCGTAAACTAACTGGCCGAACGCCCGTGAAAGTCTTTCTTTTCTCAATATATCTTCGTGGCTCTCGTTCTCCGCGGGACCAACGAGCTGCTATGCTCTATCCTCTCTCTCCCGAGCTATCCTCTACGGAAATAGAGCGACACTGACCTCGGCCAACACCAATGGAAGATCCTCGAGACGCGTCTCGCGTGCCTCCAACTTATCTACACGCCCTCGACCTTTCTTCTTTATCGTTTATTATACGGCTCGTGCAGCTCCCCCAGCCGCCCGTATGTTATCTCGTTGCATATGTCAGTGTAATCGGTTAAACGCATGACAATGACCCCTCTCGCGAGTCTTTGGCTCTACGTGGACGTCTAAATCTCTAAACGGACACTATTTTTGATAAATATCGGAGACAAAGTGTGCTTTACGACTAATTCGCGGTTATTTCGACAGCGTTTTTCGTTATTTTTCAATTTTCTAACTTGACACCAAATTAGATGTAAAATCTAATTGGGGGGGTTGGGGTTTCATCAATTAATATTCGTGACGGTGTTCTGATAATATAAAAAAGGCCAGATCCGAATATAAAAAAATGTAGAAGTAGTTTCGCTTATACAATTTTTTATCTTCGGATCTGGAGATTTATTTACGTGCTTAGAACACCGGTACGAACCATCGATCCCATGGGATTTTTGAAATAATTGATTTTTAACGATAAAAAAAATAAACAACTTTTTATTGAAATCCGAGTATTCGTCTCTTAAACTTCGGATTGTTATTTCAAAAATGAAATTGAAAATGAAAAAAGAAGGGAAAAAAAATAGAAATCGTCATGTGTTGCACTGGCATGAGGGAAAATATAATTCGGAGACCCCGCTGACCTCCACATTCAGTCAGAATCATAGCCAGCGTGATTTCCGGTCGAATGGTCTGCGGCTCGAGGCTTCCGGGATATTGGAAAGATATTAAAACTGCAGTGAAAGAAGGTTCGCCGCAGTTGCCAGGATTATCCGGATATCCTGAATGCAGACGAGGTCTCTCTCTCTCTCTCTCTCTCTCTCTCTCTCTCTCTCTCTCTCTCAACGGGTTCCACGGCCCCGTGAAAATAATGAAAAGACTGACTGCGAGCCAGCCAGCACAGCCACCGCCTACACCCGCAGACGAAGCTAGACGGATCGATGAGTTCGTCGGACGAGTAATCCGCTCGGTTTCTCTCTCTTCCTCCCTCCGCGCTTCAGTAAAACTTTCGATCTATCCTCGGGCGATGTTCTCCGAGAGCTTTCTTCGAGAAGGTCGGAGCCTTGCGACCTTTTTTTCTAGACTCGTAATTTTTATTAACAATCCCTTCCTCGAAACGTTTCGTCTTTCGAAGATCACAACTCAGTGCTCACACGCAATTCTACCACGAGATATTCCTCGGAGTGAGCCCTGGCCTCGATTTTGAGAGCCGCGGGTACGTTCCCCGAGCGGAACGGTCTTCCTTGCCGCTTCAGCAGCCTCTCGCTCCGCGAGAGACAACGGAACCGGTGATGCATCCCACTTACTCGTCTTGTCCCAATGGTTAACCAGTGCACGAGCCACGAACGTGCTTCGCATTTTTCCTCAGTTTCCTATGTATCGCTCGATTTCGTGAAGGAATTCGAATTCCCTTTTCTGACCTAACCACCGGCTCTAGGCAACGTACGCGAGCGCGATCTCGCGAGAGCTCACGTTATTGCTGATAAAAAAAAGCTAGGGCCGATCTCTCTCTCTCTCTCTCTCGGTACCTCAGTAATTCTTCAATTATATCGTGAGTCATCCGACGCAACCTCTCGCCATTAAAAGATAGATCGTTATCGCGAAGTAAAGGCTCTTCGAGCTTCGATACAATACACGCCGGAAAGAGAGAAGAAATAAACGAGGAGAAACAGGAGGAAGAAGAGACAGAGGAAAGAGAAGATGGAAGAATCGTTCCACGCCCACGCGGACCAAGTGCATTTCTTCTTTATTGTTGAATCGGATAATGCAGACAGGAACGAGACGTTTGTTGCAAGAAGAAAGAGAGAGAGAGAGAAAGAGAAAGAAAGAGCTCACTCGACCGTATCTCTATATTATTAATCGTCTTCGTTAAAACGGTACAACGTTGCCTCAAGAAATTGTTCAGAGTCGATTGCCGACTCGAACTCTACTTCCAACCAAACAAGATTTACGTTATTCCGCGAGACAAATGTTCAGATTGTGCTAGTTTCAAGTATCGTTCGTAAAATATCTCTTCGTATGAATGAGTGTGAAGTGGAAGGTGGTATTGAGAGGAAGAAACTTACTCCAAATCATTTATTTATTCTAACATTGAGAAAACCCCACGAAACATGCGACTCTGGTGGTCATGATGAGAACTGACCCCTGAATGGCGCTCACAAGTTTTCAGGCGTTTACAGAGATATGGATGAATTAAAAAACAAAGCTTAACCCTACAGAAAGAGTCGCTGGAGACAAAATTTAAGGAAAAATATTATCTTTGAATGAAATTTTCGACTTTGTAATTTTACAACAAGTGTGAGTTTAACGCTATTTCAAAAAAAAAATCGTACAGTCACGAAAATCATTCTTTTGTGCTGAAAAATATCGTTTTTTTTTTTTTGCCCTCGCAGACATGACAAACGTGCCAATTAGTATTTCCTTCTTTCTGTCTTCGTAACGTCCGCCCCGAAAACCCATAGAATCAATTTCATTGATAAGATTACTTTATTGTAACATAATCTCAAGGTCCACAGAGTTTCATGTTTGGTTCTTCAGGTTTTTGTTATTTAAACTGGTTTACTGGTTTTTTTTTTCAGTCAGAGCTCAGCAATTACCGAAATAATTGTTTCTCCTTTGCAGCATTTTTTTCACGTGATCCCAAAGAACCTTTCCCACAGTGTGTTGATCCATTCCAGTGACCAAAGTATATGAATTGCATAGGAACATGAATTATTCAACTTTTTTTTTTTTTTTAATATGAGCTTATAAAAGAATGTCGACCGAGAAAACGTTTTGTTTATTGTCAATTCAGGATTATTGAAAACGATCTTTTGTAACTTAAAAACTCGATTTACCAGGCTGTAGTGAGAACAATAATACAAATCTTAAAGATCGTCTACGCTGTCTCTAATATCGTGGCTGATGTGTCTCGAACGGTTCTGAAAGTCGCACGTATTCGCGGTTGTTACGTGACGTAACATCCGGATGAACTCTCGAGCGTTTAGTGGTAGTAAAGGTGGAAGTGAATCGGCGAAGCGTGCCGCGGTTGGACGGTCTGTCCTTACTCGGGTGGTGATAGCTTCAGGTTTTTGCGCTTGTAAAACAGTCTCCACCGTTTTCCACAAAGCTTCTGTCTCCTCTTAGCTCTCTATCGCGCGGTCTTATCCAACCTTCTGTCTTTCTCTAGCAGAGCAATATTCATTCGTGGCTGTCTCTTGAGCTTGTCGAGACTGAGAAAGAGCCTGTGAAAAGGATTGCCACATTGCGCATTCCGCGGGAATGAATCACCACATCGAGGAAACGCGTGTGCATGACTTGATACATGAACCATTTGCTCTAAGCAGTTACGAAGCTTTCTCGTCCTCCAACACTCTCTCTCTCTCTCTCTCTCTCTCTCTCTCTCTCTCTCTCTCTCTCTCTCTCTCTCTGTCTCTCTCTGTCTATCTATCTATCTATCTACCTATCTATCTCTCTCGGATGTTGAGCGTTCACCAACGTCACGAGTGTCAGCACCCGTGAATTATCATCGATCACAAAGTTTCAGGCTGAACACACAACCAGTCTGAATTTTTCGGGCACGCAAACGAAATTACCAGATGTTGGGGAGTGAAAAAAGATTAGTCCATGGTAGAGCGCCATTACATCCATTTCGTCAGCCAATAATCCGCACGGACGGATGCTTGGCTAAAATTAGCCGTCAAAACATTTATATGAAGTGCTATTTTTCTGCTTCAAAATACCATCAGAATCACCGAAAACTATACATAATTAGGGGAATGGGGTCCACTGATTTCAGTAAAAAGTAGTTATTCTATTGTTTTTAATCGCTAGAAATATCGTATCAATAAACCCGTACAATTGATCGTTCGTAACGGTGCTCTTATCATTAAAAAAATCTCCACATTCGAATATAAAAAAATGTAGAAGTTGGAAGAAAATTATATTTTACTAATATTTTTTTTTATGTTTGGATCGGAGCTGTTTTTTACACGATAAGAAGATCGTTCCGAACAATCAATCGCGTGATACTTTAGACAAAATTATTATTTTTTTGATAAACAAACAATATGTTTAAACTCGTCTCGTGGCCTTGGATATTGCCAAATGATTCGTCATTAAATATTCCTAGTCTTCCTCAACCTTGTGAAAAGTAATCATTCAATTTCAGACTTAATTTTTCCAGAGAGAACCACCGAAGTCTCCTCTGAAGCTCATCCATCGAGTCTGCAAGGAATCAGGAAGTCCGGTGGACTCGCCCACCGGCTCGTCCTACGCGTCTATATCCGCAAAGTACACAATACAGCTCTCGGCAGAACGCCCGAGAGTTCCCCCGTGTCATACATATATAGCGCATCCTCGTACACCAAAGTTCTGGCTTTTGCAAGGTTCATGAATATGTTAATCGTCGAGGGAAAAGAGCGAGAGAGTTGTGACCAAGGACAAAACTGTACGCAATGGAGTAACAACGAAACCCGGTGCGTCTGCGAGGGGAAGCACACATGGCAAATTATCCGACAGTCAGCTTACACGCATCGTGTCGAATCTTCGATGTTACTGGAGCTCTTATGTCGCAGAGGAAGAGGAAAAGCAGACAAAATGATATCGATATCGTTCTATCAGTCTGGGGAGCGATATATATTGACAGCGCTCATATCCCCGCGGGCTTCGTTGGTGAACCACGAGGCACGATCTGTGAGAGAGGAGGGGGGCCGAACTACTGTGAATTGGCGAAACATGGCGTTGGGGGAAACCGAGAGAGAGAGAGAGAGAGAGAGAGAGAGAGAGAGAGAGAGAGAGAGAGAGAGAGTCAAAGAAGAGGTAGGTTGCTGGGAACGGGGGTGGCGTGAGTCACGTAGCGCGACAGCAGCGGGGCCTCGGCGCGCGCGAGTTCGTGACGGAACTCACCGTCTCTCGCCGGCAGTTGATCGCGAAACGCCGCCACGCCCGTAACACCGTTTCTCACTTCTCCTGACTGCGCGAGAGTCGTGTGTGAAGCTCTCCTCGAGGAGGTCGCGCGAGGTGCTCCTCCTCATCTTTACGACCCGATATATACGACTTTCGTCGAGTGTACAAGCGCGAGACGTGCGCGCGACTTCAATCTCACTCTCTCTCTCTTTCCATCGTGCGACAATAAACGTGTCGTTCCGGATACTCGAAGCGCACACGAGGCTCTTTGACGGTGGTATGATCGCTAAATAACCTTGTTTAAACATAGAATACAGACTTTGAGAAGATTAAAGAGAAACGCAAGTGAGTTAAGACGCATTTTTCGTTAGCAAAACTTTTTTTTAGCGTGCGCCTCACTTGCCTTTGAAATTTGAAATGCGAGAGACCCGCCCCGGTGACTCGTTGGTTCATTCGCGGAATAGCCTTATCGATTATTCGGGTTTTGCGCGAAGAAGTTCGCCGGCCGGCGAAACTAGACGACCCCGGCAGACTGGTACCTCGGTGACAGCTGGCACGCGTTACGAACGAACCACCTGGCCCAACGAGACACCGGCACACCCACACCCGCCTCTTCTACCCCTTTTTTCACACATTTATTTACTCATTCGGAACAGCTCGTGATAGCTATATGAATACATTTGAGCTCTTTTTTTTTTCTCAATTAGCGGTGTCGGTAGTTTGCTCGTCGTATCATAGACGAGCAGAAGGTATAACGCAATAGACAGAGGAGACGGTGTGATGTGCGGTCATTGTCCGGCTGGTGATAATGTTCCAACAGTCGAACGAGGGCTGCGTAACTCAATATTTCCTTGTAACTCTACACCGCGGATGTGCTCCAAAGTGACAAAGAGGCTGACAGACACTCCGGTGAATACGTTCGGACACATAACAATATTTTTTCATCGACTCTTGTCGATTCATCGTTTATCTGGCTTATTTGTAATTAAATAATTGTGGGCTTTGGACAAAACTCACCTGATAAACAGTGCGGAAAACAATCAATTTACTGGCGACACATTACAAAGAGGAAAAATTATTAGAAAATAAATTTAAAAACTGAAAAAGATTAGCTCAACAAACGAATTGTTAGTGGTGTTAATCAATTGTCCTGTTGATCCATTTACAATGTTTTAAGTTGGAAATTAAGAAATATTTATTGGGTTTAAATATCCGTGTTAATAATGAAATCTACACAAAACAGAGAATGGATGAATAAAGAAAAATTGCAGAGTGTTGTTAGTTTTGTAAAGATAGACTGTATAAATACGTAGCGAAAATACTTGCTTTACGTCATTATGGCGCTATTTTCAGTCGCTCTCCGTGACATTGAACACGTCAGGACAGATAACGACACTTGTTCTCTTACCGATTTATCGTCTATCCGGCTAACTTGTAATAAAAGAATTTTATTTCGGGGCTTTCTGCAAAACTTACCGGATAAAAAAATTAGATCGCTAATGACATTGCAAAGAGATAAAACTGCTTGAAGATAATGCACGAAAATTAAAAAAAACTAGAGAGAAAAAAGATTAGCTCAGCCAATCGATTATCAGCGGTGCCAATCAATGAACCTGTAATTCCATTTCCATCTTTGGATGAAAATCATAAAGATTCCTTGGGTTAACATATCCTTGATAGTTGAGGATACAAACTCACAAGACTGTAATTGGATCAATTAGGAAATATAAGACGTAAAGAAAATATTTGCTTTGCGTCTTTACTGCGATATTCTCAATCGCCCTCCATAATATCGACAAAGTTACATTATAGTTGTGTTTCTAGGCGCCAGATAAATCTTATTTCAGTGAATTCCCGAGGGTGTACCGAAGGAGTCGGGCGAAATGACACGTAACGACTATGAGATCAGGCTTTCTCCGCCCTGCAGTGAAATATATGTTAGGGGTTGAAGAGGGCGAGCCGAGTCCCCTCGTCGATAGGGTTGTTAACAGGTCCATGACCGACGCACACCAATAAAGTTCGCTGACGCACGCACGTTCGTCAGCGCGCTCTATTGATGCATAGGGTGGAGCCCTCGGCGATATAGCTCACTCCACCGAGTCATACATTCTAATCCAGACAATTAATCCAACCGCTCAGTTATACCGTTGCTATGACTAATTTCTCTCATTCCACGGATTGCGAGCCGTCTCTCCGTCATCGGATCTTCGAGCACTTACGAATTTAGTATATATACAACGATGCGTTCAAGAGTTTCGACGACAGATGAGATTCGTGAATCATTGGCTTCGCGAAAGGCGGAGAAAAACAAAATCTTACGAGAAGCCAGGATTGCCTCGTGAGTGGCGAAGTGAAGTCGAGGCTCTTGATAATGTAATTCACGGATGGATTTGCACGAGTCGCGGGAAGAGTATAAGAGGCAAAGAGCACTCGAGAGTCATCGCCAAAAACGGTACGCATACGTAACGCACTTGGTGAACTGTCTCGTTTCGGATATAAAACAAGTCGGGAACTTGAACGACGTACGAGGCGTGGCAAATTGCGAATGTCATTACGTTCTTTTCTCGCACGATAACAAATGAAGGACACTCGGGGTGAAATGTAAAACCTCTTTTTGTTCTGTCTGGGCTATTGACTGAAACTGTCTAGCAGGTTTCGATCGTTACAAATATGGCCTCGATAAGCAAGGACTCGATCCCTTTTTCAACATTATTTCAGGCTTCTCGGAACTGCGTAAGTTCATCAGTTCGACAAGTCAAATTCCTATTTATGGCTCGATCGAAGTCTTATATCGTTTTGGGAGTGTTGTATCGCGTTCGAGAAACACTCCAGCGGGTCGCCACCTATGGGCACTTTGTGAACTAATATTTTGATTATATAACTGGGCTGATTTTATTAAGCCGCCAGCTACTTTATACAATAGATATTGAAACTGTAACTCTTCACTAAACAACAAAAAAAAACATTGTTTTTAGATATTTCGTTTCTTATACTACGATTTATTGTAGTTTGTAATTAATGTCGCCAATCAGTTACAAGGTAAAATCTACACCACGAGGAAATAGAATCAAAGCTGGCTGAATAATATTAACGCAGAGCTTGTTTTTTTGTCACGAGCTCCTACAGACTCGCTTTTTGCAAGACCGAGCGTTCTAAGAGTTCTCAGAGTGAATATTCCGACTCATTGTTTGTTGAACGGAAGGACGTATAACCGAGAAAAAGGAAATCGTGTAACACGGTATGAATAACGGCGAAGAAGTGCGTTAATGGAATGAGAATAGAATAAGAGAATCTTGGCTACGAATAGACGATGAACGTCATTCCTATATGGTGGAACAAAGTCACTGGAGCGCGTTCGCTCGCAGAGTAGCACCGGGGAGCGCAGGACCGAGACTACGAAATAGTAAAGAAGAAGAAGAAGTAGAAGAAGAAGAAGAAGAGACTAGCCCAGAAATAGAGAGGCGGCAAAGACGAAGGAAGAGAAAATTCTCTTTCTCTCTCTGTCTCTCGGTCTACTGTCGTGGCGTACTGTGATGAGAGCGAGGTCAACGTACCTAGCAGCCACGAAGCCCATTCCGTACGATCGTGAAACGTGCCGTTGGCTCTCGAGCAACGCTCCTCGCACCAAAGTCACTCACAGCGACTACACCAACCGAGAGACCATCGCTCTATGACTCTCTTTTCACTACTTTTCTCTCTCTCTGGCCACCAACATTGCGGAGTTCGGTATGATACGCGAGGGGAGAATCACCGCGTACATGCCACTCCGCTATTTCTCTTTTGCAGCCAGGGCAAAAATCCTCTTTACGGCATCAACCATGCAGCCTATGCTCTTCCCGCTTCGAAAAAAGAGTTAAATAAGTTATAAATAGCGCAACTCTATTTTATTCTTCTGCATTTATCTTTCACGTATCAGTCGTAATGTTTATTTGATTTCATGCATCTTGCTCTTCTGGGTTTTATTCACGTTATTTTCTTGAAAAAATTGCTCTAAAGCTTTTTAAGTAATTAAAAAATAAATAAATATGAGTGGTAGTAAATGAGAATGATACATTTTACTTTTAGACACGATCATTGTCTATTTTATTTGTTATTCATGAAGGAGAGTAATATAAGTGAGTAGTGGCGCACCTGTCAAGAATCCTCGAGCGGACGCTCCGACAGACTGATAGAGCCTGTCGACAACCCCCTCGGATAATTGTTTCCAATTTCCTCCATAAATCACGTTTCACGGATGAACGAGTATAACACGCGGGACGAGGGAGTCTCGGGGCGGATTTGCTCGCTGGCTCCCCGACTCAATACGTCTGTACGTTGCACTCGGATATACATCGCTCTCCTAAATACCCATCTCATGAAGGAAATGAAGGAACGAAATTGAGCGACGAGTGTCTTGAATCGGGGCACTGAGAGACGGACACTCCCTGGCATATCCGTTCCGAGAGGGAACCGAGAGGTCCTCCCTGCAATAATTCCAAAGCATCACGCTATTCCGACTTCTCAATCCGTAAAGCAGAGCGCACCGGTTACGCGTAATGCCTTTCGTATGAATAAATTTATTCGGAAAGCAAGTTATTATATTTGTGCACGATTCCGAGGAGTCGAAGCCGGTACGGTTTCGTTGAATCGGCGATGAAATTCTTTTTTAAAAAGCTGTTCAAAGGTTGCGTTTAAAATCAAGCGACGTTAATAATGCAGCGCCATTAAAGGCTTAAGGGACGGAGGTCCATCGATTTCAGTTTTTAAAAAATGTCATTTTTATCGGAATTTTAGTTGAAAAGCGAAATGGAACTTCTACACACTTTTTTTGTTTATTTGGGCATTTTTGACATGATCAGTACACCGTTATGGACAATAATTCGCATGAGATGTTCGATACGATATATTGAACCGATAAATAAATTTTTTTCACCTTAATCGGTGGATCCGCCCATCCTTTAACCGTTGCAACACCGTGCGTCACTGGTACACGATCTTATTCACGTTTCTTATCGTTCAATTATAGGAAATGACTTTCGATTTATGTTCGTTGTAAACTATATAATTTTCTTTGTTTTTTTTTTCTCTTTGCAGACAACTACGAGTCGGCGAGTCAACGATTAGTGGAGTTCGCCAAGGGTCAAGGCTCGATCGACAATATAACAGTGATCGTTGTGTTTCTTGCGACACCGATTAAGATAGCATCGAGGTATCCTCATTGCGGTAATACGCTACTCGCGGATGTGCAATTGGACAACATGGAGCCCGACAATCGGTTTCTGTCAAACGCCAACGGCCAGTTCGACGTGAATTCCGCATTCGCGAAGCAAGCAACTACGGACAACGGTTCGCCGGATTTGATGGACGACGAGGATCCTTACGGCAGCTATGTGAACAAATCGAGCAACGGTAAGCATCACGAGAACGGTAGTAACGTCGTGAAATCCGCGGATTACGACGCCGAGGAGGATGACGAGGATCTCGGGCCGGAAACCGACGTCGATGCTCTTGACGACGTCTCCGAACCTCTGCCCACACTCGCTGATGTCTCGCGCCAGCTTTTCCCCGAAAAGCAGGATCCATGCGAGCTCTATCAGAACAAGGAACGAATGGACGACGAAACGCTGCCTTCTCCACAACCTACCAGTGAGTATTGCACCCTAATGGAGTTGAAAAAAAAAACAAAAAAAAATTTTTTTTGTCTCAAATACAGCTTGGTTCATCCTTCCGGTGTACCAGGGAGATAAAAATAAATGTTTCGACCCTCTAATCAAAATACAAACGGACGAAACTCATAACTCCCGTCTTTTTGTCCTACGGATAATTTAAGAATGTTAAAAAAATTAATAATTCACAATATCAACTCTTAAAACGAGGAAAATAGTCGAATGTTCATTTAAATTGAAATCATTTCTTGAATTGTCAATTTTTTTTAATTTATAAATGAATTATTGACCTTTTATTGCGAATTGAACGATTGAATTTCGATTAATTAACATTTGTTACGGAGGTTTTAGTGTGCTGTCTACTGGTTGTACGAGGTGTGTAGAAAAACACTTAGGACGGCACGTGCCATTGTACACCCGGGTTTTCTAAAAAAAAAAAAACTTCATCTCTTTTGCCCGTACCGGAATCTTCTTCAACCGGTTTTCCACGCTTCGAGAAGATCCTTGAGTGGGGCTTCTGGCGAGCACTGGCCTTTCCCTCCTCTCTCTCGTGGATTTCATAATTTACGAGAGAAGCATCCACCGATAATTCTGCCTTGTACACTCGGCTTTCTGGTTTTATTCTTGTAATCTCTTGTACGAGGATATACCGGGTACGTATACGTCTCGAAGTAAAAGAGGGTTTCTTTCTTCTGTACGGTTGAACGAAGTCTGCGGATCGTCACGGTGCACTCTCGCAAGCCCTTCCGTTCTTTCTTTATCCATCTTATTCTTTTTTTTTTCCTCTTTTACTTTTATGATTTTTACTCAAACCTAGCCCACGAAGCGCAAAGCACCGGGAATAACTTGGCTTCCATCGACGTTCGTCTCCAGCGCCATTAGACGCGTGTGTCACTTTGCTTTTACAGGCGAACCTTATCTCTCTTTACAGAAATGCCCGTCGCGTGGGTCACACGAGCTCTGCTTAGTGGTATAAGCTGCCGAACAATCGTCTAAAAATCAAAGAATAGACCATTCGCGTTCTATCAGTTATTTTTAAGAAACCAAATCTTTTGAACCACGTTTTCTTTATTTAATTTTACTCAAACGCAACTCAAAATTTCATTTTTTCTTACCAAACTTATTTTTTTAACGCGATGTGCTCTGCCTGTCTCACTCCACCGTAATCACAAATGGCGATATCTAAACTCGTATTCATGGCAGATAAGTCGGTGTAGTACATCGTCTTAACCCGATGTGAAAGATCCAAGTCCGCCACACGAGTACGAGTTTTATTTTTCGCGTAATGTCTACAGTGACTAAATGTCATTCATTACAGTTTTTTGTAACCGACTGAGTCTGTTTCGCGTCTTGTCTTTACGACACTGTGCTACGCCTCAGTCGGCAACAAAAACTGTAATGCAAATTTCTCTGTGACGTTTGAACTTTCGGGTAAAACAGTAGAACGGTCAACTGCGTCTCACAATTCTACAGTTCAACGTTCTTATTTTTTATTCGTAAGATCAATCGTGACTATCGTGATCAATTCTGCTATCTCTCTCGCATGTTTGGCGATCAGAGAGAGACAAGTGTTATAGCGCGTCATCTTTAAAAAAAAAAAAAAAATTACATACAAAAAGCTCGTGAAGGAAATGTAAATAAAGAATTAAAGTTGAAAATATCTGCTGGAACAAGCGTGGTCGACGACATTATACAAATATGGTGGTAACTCGCTGTTGAACTTGGAGCTGAGAATTCGTGCAGGTATTTTTTCTACTTTTTTCTCTCTCTCTCTCTCTCTCTCTCTCTCTCTCTCTCTATGTATATATACATAGAGATATACATAAAGTATATATATTCTCATTTCTTTTACCGCTGCAGCTATATTATATTCCTTAATGAAGTTTGTCTGTTACGCGTTGAATGGTTACATCGAGTTGCGGTTCGTTCATTGGCCCACTTTGTGAAAACTTTAGCTTTCACCGGGTTGTGCCAGTCAGTGCACTTGCTGCACTGATAGTCTTCTGTAAGCCGGTGAATCAGACCAGATTCCTCGCTTGTTCTCCTCGTGTGCCCGAAGAAGCCTGGAACGCGCTCGCGCTTAAGTTAACGCCGTTCGCTCGACCATCCGCCCTCTTCTTTCTAATTGCCAATTAATCACAACTCAATTATAATGTAACGGCATGAAAACAACAGGATTTTCGAATTTTCGAACGTAAGACTATCTCCGGGCTCCACAGCCTGTTAAATCTCCTCTTGCTCTCTTCCCCTCAGTCGATTATCATATACTTTGTAAACTTACATTCATAACCGACCGATAATGTTTCTTAATTAAACCAGCGCGTTAATTGCGCGACTGCGCTCTTAGAATTTTGCAGCGCACGAAATTCAAATTGCGCTTGCGCCATAGGCCCGTGGATAAACGCGCGTTTGTACAATTTTACCAGAATTCGATGCTGCGTCGAAATAAAATAAATAAAAAATAACTAGAGCTCCATGATTTCCTGTACGCCTTGAGAAGTATCGGTCAATTGGAAAAGAAATTTTTTAAATTACCAATTAGACCGTAAAGATATAACCTCTATCGAAAGGTTTCATGAAAATAACACGTGCAAGCAACAGCGCCTCTCTCCCCAAATATTCCAATTGCGAGCTGCGTGAAAAACCATAACTGCGTATCGCGCAACAAGTAAATCGTCCCGCGCACACGCGTGTGACGCTTCTGAATTCGCGCATGCGATCATTGGCTCCGAACGCGCATGCGCGTTTACCCCTTACGTATGTCACGAAACATTGAGAACCAGTGCGACGTCCGTCCAGGTCATAAACAGAAAAAGAAGAAGATAACACCGAGGATCATCGATGCTTCTTCGAAATTGTTAGCCTTCCTTTCCTCTGTTATCGTCCGTTCCTCGTAATATTGAGTCATTCGACGGATCTTACGTCTTTACGTAAAAACTATTGGCGGTCCGCTTGAAATTCAAATTAGCGCCCGCGAGTTCGAAAAACGTATCGGCCGGCCGGGACGTTCGGTGATTGGTTAAATCGAAGCCTCGTCACAATGCTCGTGAGACGCAGTATATATCGTCTCGTCCAATGGCCGGGCGTGGTTGGTCGCTCCTGCTGCGCTGCTTGGCGCGGGGGAGGGGATTCCGGCAGTTGATCGCCCGAGAGTCTCTCACGCAGTTGCGCGACAGTGTGTCCCTCGTTTATTTGATACGTAAAAAACAAACGTAAATTTGGAATAATACGACGCGAGTTGACCGAGTTTTAACGAGTGAAACGCGTTGATTTATCGCAGGAAAAATAAATTGTACAGAACCACGAGGATTCTCCCCGGCGAGCCGCCTTCTCTCTCTTTTCTCTGTTACGAGAAAACGAAACGACAGGCATCACGGCAGGGCCTTCGGAGAGCTAATATCGTTCCGTGAGTAGGTACGTTCATGGACACTTAGTCGTCCCTCACACGTATCGCCTCCACCGACATTTCACGCCGGCCGGCAACTCGAAAATCATCGTTCACAAGTATCAACGACCAATCCGCAATTGAAGGCCTTCAAAGTACTTGTAACGCGACTGGAGTTGCACCTTTTTCGTCCTGTCCGTTCACAGGCTCTGTTCATACTTTTAATTAACTCGTGATCTCATCGAGAAGTGAAATCGTAGAGAGAGATCACTCCGTACTAAACGGTTTTGAGTTTAGCCTTGATGCAGGTTCGCTATCGATCAAATGGATCCCTAGGCGGACTCTCCTAGCTGCTTGCCACTGCATTTTGTGTTTGCACAGTTTGAAAATAGTGGTGTTTTTTTTATCTTTTGAGGTTTTTCTGTCTTTTTTAATGAAAGAACTTGTCGGAAGGTTTATGCAACAAAACAAAGGCTGCGCATTTTGTAGTTTGCGTATAGAAACCTTTGGACAGTCATAGGATTTGCCAGATAAAAATTTGTGGTTTCACACAAAGTTATTTTGTACTCCCTGTTAAAGGAGAGCTCGAATTGTACGGAATTAACAAATTTTCTCCCATACCTGCATTTACAATCAAGTTTTGCTCGTACGCCAACGAATTTGATGCTCACAAAGGCTCATCGATATATATATAAACTTGCTCCTTTTATGTTTAATCATTTTGTTGCTATTGTTGTTCTTTATTACAGCATCTAGCTTTCTCGAGATGAGGCAAAACCACGTCCATGCATTAGCTGTTTCTCTTTCGCTTAGTCACGGAGCACTATTTAGTCCTCCGTAAGAACCCCACCTATTCGACTTACGCAGGGTCAGTTGAAGTTACGTATCAAGCTTGTCGAGTGATCTTGACTAACTGATCCCATGCCTAACTGCGCTGCTTGATAACCGCACAAGTTGGTCAAAGTGTTCATGAAGTAAATGGACGTCGAATAGATAAAGTTTGACTTTATCTGTCTTGCATACATGTTTGCCTCCTCATGAAGGGTGGCTGAATGGTAGAGGACATATGAAATTTCACAAAATCATTTTCAATAACTAATTGCTATCGATACCGCTGCATTTCCAGCAAAGAGTGTCTTTGAAAAGAATAAGATAATAGTTATACGCACAAAGCACACATATATTCGACTTTTCGGCCTATTTTTGATGGAAAAAAATGGTAGTTGAGATCTAAAAAGCGTACCTCAAAATGTTAATGACATTGTATGTTCAAAATATGACAATCGAAGCGTAGATTTAAAAATCTTAAAATATTTAAATAAATGTATCATTAATCTACTGCGACGCATCAATAGCTGATGCATTATCTTGTTCATTAGGTATTCGGATGTATATTTCAGCTTTGTAAGAGCGTCAAGCACAGCTGCGACCCTCTTACTTGGTATTCTTGTACATAAACTATGTTGATGTGCACCCACGTAAAACGTATAATTGGATATTGATGCGTGTCAGCTCAGCTTACATTGAACTTGAACGAATGATCTTATTATGACGCCATTCCGTAAAAATTTTAATGGCTTCTCAATATCGATGCCTATTTAACAATAAGACTAATTTACATACGAAATACCGATTATTACCAAAACTTCTTCGTCAACATGAAGTTCAAATTTATTGAGTATCTAGAAATATATTTATTTATATATTTTAACTAATAACAGTCGAGTGAGACAATTTATTCGTTGGGCCAACTAATTTATTCATTCGTATAACTAACCTGTTTGTTCTGTCCAACTATTATTATTATATTATTAGTTTTCTAGCACAAAGTTCGTTATGGCAACTCACTAGTTTTCTTCGTATACGAATTTTCTATTGCTATGACATTTGAAATAAATACGAAATTTGTATGATAAATATAGATGAACTGTTGCTGTAATTACAAAATTATAAATGATGACTAATTGCTGTTACGAAACTCGTGTTGTATACTAATTGGTTGGTAAAACAATTGAAAGAAAAAGGAAACAAAATTAATAGAACGCGAACGAGGCCGAATTTAACAGAAAAATATTTGTCCTCGTAATATGCCGACCCGACATAAAATACTCAAAAGCAAATAACGATTTCGTTACCTGGCCTTACACGCTTCTGCGTGACTCATTATCAGCAAGTCGAGTTGTACATATTCAAGGTTAACAATCATTTAACGTTCTACTTGCTCCTTCTCTCTTGACACTAGGGGTTTCTTCGTACGTTGCTCTCTTGCTCTTTTCACTTTTTTTCTTTTTGTACAAACTGTTTTAATTCCGCCGGTAAGTCTGTTGGCACAACAGAAACCCGGAGAGCTGATAAGCTTCGATGTTTTGTTATTCTTATCTTGCTCCGCTCGACTATCGCTCCATTGCTAATCGCAATCCCTTCACGATTATCAACGAACCTTATCGCTGACTTCAATTGCAAACTGTGAAACGTTTCTTTGCGAGGGGCTGCTTCAATGGTTTCCTTTCACTCGGTATATCCAGTTCTCGGGTAGCTTTCTACTCGAGAATCTTTAATTTCTTATCGTGTGTCGTATTCTGCCTTATCTCCAGGAGTTTAAGCAAAAACTCTTCAGTCAAATGACTATAAATAATCATTGATAAATGTAATAAACGTGTATGAAGTGAAGCAGCAAATTTCAAAAAATGATTGACTGATTAAATGATTTATTGATAATAGCACAAAGGATCGTTCCGAAGGTCAAAACGTTAACATTTTTTCACTTTTTTTTTTACTTTTCAGTTTGGACAACGAAATTTCTCATCTGATGACGAATTTGAGATTAAAATGTCTTATTTCTCGATTTCGAGGTTTCAAAAATGATCTAAACCTTGTCAAGATTTAGGTCATTTAAAATTTCAACCTTTTAGAGTATAGCTAAAGTAATAAAAATCATTGAAACACGAATAATATCATTAATCTGTATAATTTTATCGTTAGAGCAACTTTCAAAGAGCATAATGAATGATAAATCGTAAAAATCGAGCTTATTTCGCGAATAATACTTGAGAATAACTGATCAATACAATATCCATTGCATTAAACCCTTTATAAGGTACAAGAATATTTACACTCCTCGGCTCTACCATAAAAACGCGTCGTTACCCTCACTTTGTTCTTCATATTCCCATTCCGAGACGGTTTCGGGCGATGTGACTTGTAAAGGGTTAAAATATATAAATAAAACTAAGTCTGTCGTTCTATAAAATTATCATTATCAACTGTTATAAACTTTACACACAAATGAACAATAACAATTGAATATTCTTAAAAAATTGCATAAATTTCAATTTCACGTCTCGTTCTATACGTAGAAGTCCCTGAAGTCGATAACTACGTAATAACAAGCCCAAAATATGCTTAAGGCAATGTGACACACCCTTCACATCAGTCGTTTCGGGCTCTGATGGTATTAAAAACTCTTTAACAATTATTTTTTTAAGGTGCAGCATGTTTCTGGAGAAAAGCAAATTAGGTTAATGTTCGTAACGAAACCTAATTTGCGTTTATTTCAAAACAACCGACAGACTTGAAAAAATAAGCGGTTTTAAGTACCGACTGCGATATGTCATATAAACCCTTAAGGCGAGGGTAAATTATGTACTCACTCCACAATGTACTTCGTGTTACCTGGTATGCCCCCCCCCCCCACTCATATGATTCTTGTGGTGATGTCTTTCTCTCGCATACATGTAGTGTGGTGTGAGTCTCCCGCCTCCGTACAAGGGGAGGCTCGGGTCACGTGACAGAGCTTAAAGTTCTTAAAAAATGTTCTCCTGATACAGATTTTCTGATAAACGTCGGATTTGTAGGGCTCACTTCGTGCAACATTTATGCAGTGAGTTGAAAGTTTTAAAACGAACTGTCGGTATCGACATCGTCTTAAAATGCTGTGCTTAACCGACTGATCCGCCATGAGGGCGTGTGAGATGGCGTCAATGGTGATCGTGATGGAGAGAAAGAGACAGATATAATTTTACATTACATTGATGTACAATCATTTATGAATGATCGGAATAAATCATTTATGGCTACTCGAACCGGGCTTTGCAGGTAATTTCTCTGTGAGAAGGTCTCGCGTATGAAACTCAACGAAGAGGTAACGAGAAGTACCGAATTGCGCGGGAGAGAGGAGGGAGAAGGGAGGCAGGCATAGGGCGCTTTCTGGCAGTGCATAGCAGCCTAAAGAACCGAGGATAAACCGGGCCTTGAATAGCGGTAGCAGCAGAGTGAGACTCCGGTATAAAATTAGCTTCGCCTGGCTTGTGGGATGTGCCTGTGTTCGTTGTCCGCTGTGTTAGTCTCTTGCAGCGTTCCCCTACAGCCTGACGTTGCTCGTTTCGCATACTGTGCCATGAGAAAGAGAGAGAGAATTCGTGCATCGTCGTGTCGCTTCTATAGAGACATAGAGATATACGCGGGACTCACGTTTCGCGCGAGGGAGAGAGACATTTGTAGTATGTTACAGTAACAGCACACGTGCGTGACTGGAGGCTCGCGCGTATCGTACAAAAAAGAAAAGAAAGAAAAAAAAAAAAGAAGGAGAAAAATGTAGGAGAGAAAGAATGGCGCTGAGTGAGAAGGGCAGTAACAGAGGGAGAGAGAGAGAGAGAGAGAGAGAGAGAGAGAGAGAGAGAGAGAGAGAGAGATTTTGCTCGTACGGGGACGACACATTCCTTCACGTACTGCACACGTCATGTCCTCTCGACCTCTGGTTTCACACCATGATACACATTTTTCTTTCCTCCAGGCTCGTTCGCTGAAAATATATCATTGTATGTCTGCGCAACATTGTCAGAGTCGTCAACATTGTTGCATCCTATAAGGGGACGAGAAGTCGTTAGGAAACGCCGCGAATCGTGAATTTGAATATTTCAAACGTATTTTTATCGAAATTCAGTTGATTGACCAAAACGGCTTTGAAAAATTAGCTTTTTGTTTTGTTCTTTCTCTTAACTCAGAACCATTCTTTAGATTACAACGAGAATACTAATAAATTTGGGGCGAACGTTGGAGATATTTGAGAAATAAATTGAGGGACAATCGACAGGAAATGAACATTCCATCCATAAAAAAGTTATACACAGAGTCGAAAAAAAAACCTCGAATGAGAAAATAAAAAAGTTTAGCAAAGTCATGTTCAATCATGAATAAAATCTCGTAGCTCATAGTTGACAAGGCACACTCGAAATCCTTCGAAAATCCGAACGTACAGGTGTTAACGGAGCGAGAAACTTGCCGTAAATTTGCTTCAGCCAGACGTCTATATATCTCAATCCACAGAACATTTATTCGACGGAGAGTATGACAGATGCATTGAGAATGTCTCGATGAACGTGGGCTGAGCTCCAATAATTTTTTAACATTTATTTTCCTCTCGATTCTCGCCTTCACTCGGATGCCTTACCCACGCTCTCGACATATCGGAGACTGTTGCATTCAATATTACCTGTGCTATCACCTCATTAATGATCCTAATAGCAAATATTAATTTACGTAAAGGGAGCGCGAAAAAAAAAAAAAAACATTCCGTAGTAAATGGTTAAATGGCGACTGGTGGGGCTTGCGGGAATGCGCGAAACCTGCAACTCCGAGCGTATCGGCTATGCGTGGTTTGACTCTGTTGCTACACGGAGGACAGGTGGGCGGTAGCTCGAGAATCGAGATTCGGGGGCGGTCGTCGTCGATGGTGGGGACATCTCTCTCAGTCTCTTTCGTTCTAGTAGCATTTTCAAAGCACTTGATCGTTGCAATGGATCCCAAGCTAGCGTACCGGCGAAGGGATCTCTAGTTTTTATCAATCTACGTTTCGTCAGTAACCAAACGCTTGTCTGACCTCTCGTTTCGATCTTATATTTTAGAAACGAATCAGCAAGCACTGATTCCCGAGACGGATAATGTAGGAGACAGCGAAGACTCCGAGGACGAGTGGAACTACTATCGAATCGATCCAAACAAGGAGAAGGAGTCTGCAGGAGCTGCAGGTTTTAGTCCAGAGCCCAAACCTAATAACAAAACACGAGAGGACATCGTCGGGGCTGCTTTCTCGCCAACCGAACTCTGTGATTTGCTTGGCGACGAGAAGAACGACGAGAAGAACGAGAGCGATTCGAGCAGCGAATCCGACAGCGAGAGGGAGATTCGTTCGAGCGCGCTTATTGACAATGAGGTGAGATTTGACACGATATACGTTATGAGCTTATCAATGAAGGTCAGTTTGATCACAGTGATAATCAAAGAAATTTAGGATGATTGCTTAAAAATGTGATTTAAAGAAATTGTGTAACTTTCATTATCGTTTTTCCATTTGCTGTAGAGAATATTTACGTACCCGTCTTATTCGGACAGACGATTTTCACGTTTATAATAGAAAATAATGTCTTGGAAGCATTTTTTAAACTTTTTTTTTTTACGCATTCAAAAGTTGTTAATTTTACAAAACTTGAATTATTATTTACAGATAAGCGCCGACACGAAGTTTGGGACAATTCCTCCCTCTACTACAGAAGAAAAAGCGGACAAAGAAGAAACGGAGAAGTTTAAGCCGATTCCTTTCCCAGTTACAGAAGAGAAAGCGGATAAAGAAGAAACCGAGAAGTTTACGCCGATTTCATCGCCAACTATAGAAGAAAAAACGAATAAAGAAGAAACGGACGAGTTTGAGCCGATTTCATCACCAATTACAGTAGAGAAAGCGGATAAAGAAGAAACCGAGAAGTTTACGCCGATTTCATCACCAACTATAGAAGAAAAAACGGATAAAGAAGAAACGGACGAGTTTGAGCCGATTTCATCCCCAATTACAGAAGAGAAAGCGGATAAAGAAGAAACTGAGAAGTTTGTGCCGATTTCATCACCAACTATAGAAGAAAAAACAGACGAAGAAGAAACGGAGAAGTTTGAACCGATTCCATCACCAACTACGGAAGAAAAAGCGGACAAAGAGGAAACGGAGAAGTTTAAACCGATTTCATCACCAACTACAGAAGAGAAAGCGGACAAAGAGGAAACGGAGAAGTTTGAGGCGATTTCTTCACCAACTATAGAAGAGAAAGCGGACAAAGAGGAAACGGAGAAATTTGAGGCGATTTCTTCACCAACTATAGAAGAGAAAGCGGACAAAGAGGAAACGGAGAAATTTGAGGCGATTTCTTCACCAACTATAGAAGAGAAAGCGGACAAAGAGGAAACGGAGAAGTGTCAGCCAACTTTTGTCCAAACTACAGAAGAAAAAGCGGACCAAGAGGAAACGGAGAAGTTTGAGTCGATTCTATCCCAAACTTCAGAAGAAAAAGCGGAAAAGGAGGAAACGGAGAAGTGCGAAATCGAGAAAGAAACAGAAGAATTTAATCTTGAAGTGCAGCAGGACGAGAATAAGGACCACCAGGAAGAAATGGATTTTCAGCTCAATCCCAACGCAGCGGAATTCGTCCCAGTTACGCCAACGCCAATAATAACCACGAGAATGGAAATGGATGCCCCGATTGCGGGCTCGCCCCTCAAACAAACTTCGATTATGGACGACATTAAGATCCCGAGTCGCCGGGAATTCGAGAACGAAGTGCGCAATCGTCCCTGCGATATTGAGGAGAAATCTTCGTTCACAAATGGGCAATTGCTCGATGAGCTCGACGATTGCCCTCTAGAAAAGCCCTCGACGGTGCCGAATTTCGATCTCGACGAGTCTGAAGTCTCGTCGACGAAGGCCGAATTCGGGGACGAGTCGAGCTTCCTAACAGCCTGCGAATTTCAAAGAACCGGAGTTTCGAATTTAGATGGTTCGTTCGGTGATTCTTACAGCGGTTTCGAAGATTCCGGCGTCGATCCTATGACAAAATCTTTCGGTCCTAGGGATTTCATGGATCTCGGTGATCCTGTGGATCTGAACGCTGTTCACGAACTGACGGATGCCGATCTTATACCCGAGGAAAACGAAGTTCAGGACGTTGCGGAGGAGGACGAAAAAATGAATTTGGAGAATATTAAAGCGTCCGAAGTCAATACCGAGAGATTGGATTCACGGTACAATGAGGAATCAAGCATTGACCCTTTTTCTGACAATCACGCGGCCAATATTTTAGATTCTTCGTCGCCGGTATCGTCGCCTAGTTCGCCAGTTGGCAAGATGCACTTTGGCACCGGGATTATTGAAAATAGTTCCGAGACTCCCGTTTCCACCTTGCTGGAACCTGAGACAGTCGATAATAAAGAAGAAAAATCGTTGGACGAGGTCGAGATCGCTTCTTTGAGCTCACAGCCGCTTTCCGACGAGGCAAACGTTGAGGCGAAGCTACTGGAGATGGATCTGGAGGACAGAGGCTCGCAGGACTGCGGACTTAAAAACTATAGCCAGAATTTTGTAACGGAGGAAGAAAATTCTCCGAAGAACAACGAGATCGCTGATTTTCTATCGTTTTCGGTGCCTCGAGATGATTTCATCACCTCTCCCGTGACCAAAAGTCTTCCAGTCGAGTCTCCGCAGATCGAAGAAGTCGACAAACTCGCAGAATCGCTCGACGATCTACGCGTCGACGATGATTCGTCCACGCAAAGCACGGTCGCGCTAGACGTGCAGGTTCTGCGGAATCCTCTCGTTCTGCACCTCGATAACTCGCAGGACCTTCAGAACGATATCAGTTCCGAGGATATACCGGATTATCAAGTGGCCAAGGCACCGGATAGCCCCGTAGACATTATTTCGCCTCTCGCTTCGTCGAATGAACAGAAAAATAATCCTTTTGAGAACGCGGACTTTGGTCATCCAATCTCATTCGAAGATCCGAAGGACGAAGAGTTCAAGTTTCAACATTTAGAAGTAAAGGAGGAATCCGTTGAGTCAGAAGACCTAAAAACA
Organism: Cylloceria caligata; assembly: GCA_963942595.1. Classification (NCBI taxonomy): domain Eukaryota; kingdom Metazoa; phylum Arthropoda; class Insecta; order Hymenoptera; family Ichneumonidae; genus Cylloceria; species Cylloceria caligata. The sequence continues at coordinate 1,896,778 of OZ012709.1, forward strand.
CAGCCGGAAGTCGAAGAACCTCATGTGATTCCTTCAGAAATAGCAGAAGTTTCTTTGAGTCAAGCTTCCGGCTTGAAATTGTCAGAATCGCTGCAAGAATTCACAGGATTGGAGGAGCAATTGAACCCTGAAAAGAGCTCGAGTGTCTCGAACGGTCTGCCAGCGGAAAATTTGCTTGAAATTCAGAGCGAAGAATCGAAAATTAATTTCATATTACCAATGGAAACTGCACAACCTGCGGGATTGATCGTTGAACAAGAGGCTAAAGAAGAATTGACAAAGGAGCCGTTAGAAGATGAGAAAAAGGTGGAAATTCCGATGACGGCGGAGCCGACAAAGATTGAAAAGGAGAATGTAGTCGCGGCGGTAGTAGCAACCGTCGCGACGGTCGCGGCAGCAGGTACCGTCGCGGCAGCGGCTACAAAAGTCACAAAAGCAAAACCGACGGCGGCGAAAACCACAGTAAAATCGGCGACGCCGACGAAAGCTCCAGCTAACAAGTCCACACCGACTTCGCCAACGAAACCGGCGGTCGCAGCGCGAAGTTCTTCGCTTACGGCTGCAAAAAAGACCGCGTCAACGACTTTAGCGGCACGTCCGACTAAATTGGAAACTGGAAGAGTGGCACCCGCGGCGAGTAAACCAAGCGCTGCCGCGGCAAAGAGTACAACAACGAGCGCTCCGAAAACGACGGGACGCCTGAGCGCAGCTTCACCGCGAACGAAGTCAGTGTCTTCGTCAATTTCAAAGATATCGTCCTCGAACGCCGACAAAAAGCCTACGACCAACGGCGACGCGACAAAGACTTCGGCAGCCCCGAGCAAAGTATCTACGACAACCTCGAAAGCACCGAGCGGCAAGCCTCTGGGAAAGTCGTCGACGGCGCGTACCACCGCCTCAACGACGACAACGACAACCGCGACTACCGCGAGAGCTCGAGGTACCTCGGCAGCCGCTACCTCCACTCTCGCTAAAGCCCAGAACAAAACTACGACTGGAACTGTCGGTACGACGACTCAGAGGCCGAAAACAGCGCCTACCGGTGGCGCTACCACTTTGGCAACGAAATCCCGCCTCGCAACGACCACCAAGTCTCCGATAACGGAGAAACAGATAAAAGAAACGGCGAACAAGCAGATATCGTCGTCTCGCACAAGCACGACGACCACCGCGAGCAAAACAAGCCGAACTTCCGTGTCCTCGTCGACCACGACCACAACGAGACGCCTCACTGCCTCGAAAACGACAAGCAGCACCAGCACCGCTGTCGCACCGGTTGTACCACCGCCCATTAGAAAGCCGGCTCCGATAACGCGACCGGGTGGCAAAACTGTCGCTGCTACTACCACCGTCGCTGCCACGGCTGCGGCTTCACCGACCACCAACGGTAAAACCCACGTCACGAAAACCACCGTAACTAACAAGACCAAAGTCGTGGTTCAGAACGGGGTCTGCACGGCCGCTCAAGATACCAAGATCGTCACATCGACGACCAGCAACGAAGACGAGGACGTACCGAAGAAAGATCTCTCGCCCGTCGAACCCCCGACCGATAACCAGCTCATCATTGCCGCGGATTGAGGAGACGTTTGAAAGAAAAGAAAAACGAAGAAAAAAAACTAACAAACGATAAACAGAGTGGAAAGAAAAACGAAACTTATAGCTTTTTACGATATTGTACGTTGCACCGATAGGGAGAGAACAAAATCGTCCCCCTTTCCCTCTCTGCCCCTTCCTCATTACGAGAAAAATCGTTCATTAATCGATGTGGATGCATAAGCAACGCCCTTGGCGCGCGATTCCCCCCCACGCGGAGTAACGATTTTAATCATGAGACACTTTTGCTCCCTCCGCTTATTATCTTTATTATTATTATTATTATTATTATTATTATTATTATACTTATAAAAATAATATATGAATATCGAATAGATTCGTATTTAGAGGGAGACGCGAGAAAGTTCTATAAAATGAAGAATTTGCATTAGCTTCTACTGCTTCGGTGTGCTGCAAAGTTTTATTGGAGGTTCTATCGAAATTGACGGGAGGCGGGAAGTAAAACGAGAGCTTGAAAAAAAAAACAAGAAAAACTCTTTTGTTGTGTAAATAATCTGATATTTTCCTCTTTTTTTTTTTTGTTTTCTTTTTCTTTTTCTATTCTGATGTAATCATGAGTATCTTTATGCCCAAGTTCTGAATATTATTGCCGTAGCGGGAAAGGGCAAAATTCGTGCGGTGCTCGCGACCCGACAGTCGTACAGCTGGAATTTATTATTGGATCCGCAGTTTAACCGGATGTCCGGTAATCGTCGCGCAAATCCGCTTCGTCCCACATACATTTTTTTTTTTCTTTTTTAATTATTATTACAATAAATTTTAGAGAAAAAAAAAGTAACAAAGGCAAGAGACACAGAAGCTACAAGTTTTCTATATTTTTTAATTTTATATGTGCATTATTGATAACTGAAAACACGCATACACATACATAACCTACACACACACACACACACACACACACACACAATACACAATACACGCGCAACAAACGTACTTTGAACGAGTATAAATGACAAAACTCAAGCGTAATATTTATTTTTGTCTCTCTTTTTTGTTCCTAAACTATGACGAGTCGAGACAGTACATACAATAAAGAAAGAAAAAAAAGTAATAAAAAAATGTAAGAAAATACACCAAAAAAAAAAACAACCGTCACGTCATCAACAATACTATTACTATTATGATTATTATAACTATTCCTATCTACCATCTTATGTACAGCACTTATATGATTTAATGTGATACCTTATTATTAAATAAATTTTAATGAGTATGATGAATTAATAAAGTTTTTATGAAATATACAAGCCGAGAGAGGAGGGAAGAAACTCCGTCGAGGCTTTTTCAGACGTCACAGACGGAAATTGAATGAAATTTTTCTCAATCATTTAACCCATTGAAGCATTATGACAGTACGTCGGCTATTTCAATTCGGTTTTTTTTTTTTTTTTCACAATTCATATGTGTTTTAACGCATGCGACGATTTTTAATTCATATTTAGATTCCTGGGAGATGAATTATTAATAAATAAAACATAATATTTTAGTTGTTATTTTCATCTGGTGGATGGTTTAGATAACAAAGGGCAAAAAATAGATTTTTTTCCTCGATAAATGTAATTCTGATTAATCAATCACGTGAACCATGAATAAAAATTTAATACAAAGAGATTTTTTTTTTAGATCACTACGAATCAGAACTCAAAGTTAAAGAATTGAAAATGGCGGATCGTAATGCAAAATTTACTGGATTTGGTTAAATCGAACGTTTTGCTGATTGATGTACCATATTGGATCTGCCATTTTGAATTTTAAGTTCAAGTCATATTGGATCTGCCATTTTGAATATTGACTTTGGATTCGTAATCAACGATTTCAAAAACACTCCGTGTATCAAACTTCAAGTAAATCGTACATAAAAAAACAATTGTATGCTTCAAAGGGTTAAGGAGATACAATGACAATCTCATGTTATTTAAGAAAAATATTAAATACATATCTCGAGACTTTTATACCTGAGGGAAATTTAATTGAACGACAATCGGTTTATCTTCAAAAAATTTTTTATTCCTTCGACATTATTTTATTTATTTAGATAAAAAAAAGCGCAACAAACGATAGCAACTGAAAGAGATAAATCTGTGTGTGTGTGTGTGTGTGTGTGAAATTCTTCTTACAATCTCTTGTAGGTGCGAACGGCCTTGACGCCAACCTTCTTGTCGGACAAGTGCTGAAAATAAGGAAAACGATTAAACCGAAAAACAATTCGGCTGTGAGAATAATCGCGAGAGCAAAGTTCACCGATAAACTTCTTGGAATGAAATCAAGGAGATTAATTAACGAGATATTTTTCGTTTGCGTTTTTAAATTACCACTGTGATTCCGGCGTCGGTGAACTCGTAGACGCGGACGGATTTATTGCCGTCCGGAAGATCAGTCTCGGTGGTGAACTTGTCGCCATCGCGGGTCGTTACGCTCTGCAATAGCAATAAATTAATTTTCTTTCTTCGTTCGATAATAATGAAAATATAATAACTGCAAGTTCGTTAATTATAAATCGTAGACAATTTTTAACATTTTACGAAAAATGGGAAAACTTTCGAAAATTTATGTAACTCGATTGATCATTTATATCACGAGAAGTCTCCTAGGGAAAATAAAATGGCGACAAAAGTTATTGCGAAGAAAACTTGGAGTCTTGAAGTATTTAGTTTAATTTATCGTTGTAAGAATTTTTAAAAACAATTTAAAGTACGAAGATTATCGAAATTAACAATGTTTTTTTTTTTCCAATTATTTCTTTCTATTGTGGTGGCACGATGATTCTTTTTTAAGAGCGTATGGTGTGTTCGTCGAGCTTGTTCGGAAGGCACGAATCACGCGAGATTATTCACGAGCCATAAAAGACTTTCAATTAAATAATAATCGTATTAATGGGTTCTCATTGTCGTTGAAAGGAGGCTCCGTTGGTATAGGTCAGGGATCGAGGGGCTGCGAGATCGAGAGGGACCGGATGCTGTCTCTTCTCGCGCGACAACTACCATCGATCAACGAATTGTCGCGGACAAATTGAATTTTTTATATAGAGAATTATAATTAAATATTCTGCCGAGGCATTCGTCAAATTTTCATAAGATTTCTTGGAAATTAGATAAAATTTTTGTATAAAAATGATTTCCGGTGATCGTTAAAGTTGAACCTTTGACGTTTGGATATAAGGTGGGTCCAACGGATTTAAATATCTTTAAAACGTTTGTTTTTGTTTATTATGAAATATCGTTAAATATAATATTTATTAGAAAAATAAAAAGTGTCGAACCTTAAGAACAGCACCATGGGGCAACGTCTCGTCGTAGGGGGTTCCAAGCTTGAAGGTCGACGAAGCAGCTTTGCCCTCGTTGGTTACGGTGATTACGAACTCGTCGCCCTTTTCGGCAACTTCGAGGACAGGTTTGCTCTGAGCAAAAGCTTTGGCGGCTTCGGCTTGAGCGGTACCACCGATAGTTTGCAAATATTCCTCGAGACCCTCGCTGCTCACGTGCTCGTACTTTCCCACAGTTTGCACCATTTTTGAAAATTGATTAAAATGTTACGAACCGAGCGTTCGATATAGTCTGTTGGGTACGTCGGAACGAAAGAAGCTTCGACACCGGCGCGCAGCCGGCTTTTATAAGCCAGACGACGGCTGCCGGACCCCCCAGATTATGCAACTCGGTTATCCGGAGGCCTATCGTAGTCGTCGCGTCTCACTGATCCTTGGATTAAGCTATCGCCGCAGAGTCCACTGGGTTAGAGAGGGAGGTGGAACGTTTCTCTTGGACGCTTTCCTCCCTGCGTCTCCTACCCGCGGTCAATCTTCGTCTATTATTTATCTGGTGCATTCATCATCATCGTCATGGACCGTGGCCAATGTCGAGCACACGCACACGACCGCTCATCCATCTCGGAGAGAAACTCGAGTGAGCGCGTCCCAGGATATGCGGGAGAGGTTCGCGGGGAACCCCCCAACAACCTCTGCGACAAGTGGTGGAAGAGGATTGCGCGTTATCCCCCTTCTTTCTCTTTATTTCCATATGGGCTTTGACCCTTTCGACGAGAACTCATTGCTTCGCTCGAGACATTCGCCACGTATGTTATCGACTATAGAAATTTTGGCATGACAACAGTATCTCTCGTAGTCTCATCGGATAACTGATAAGACGAAATTAAAAAATTGAAAAATAGTATCAAACGACGCGGTACCGTCTCGAATGTATTTGCACGTGCAATTTATACAAGTGTATATCTCTCTTGGACGAGACTTATCAGAAGTAAAGATATAAATACATTTTTTGGACATCGAACTTTTGACTTTAACCACAAATCGACGTACCGATGTAAAGTACTCGTCGGTGCTAAAGTATAGCTACACGTTCCGTCTACGGTCGAACACTGATTCAAATTGTACATAATTAATATTTCGAATATTATTGCGAGATTTTTAATTATCGTTCTTTGGTCTGGAAACGAAAAAATTGTTGTTACAATGGTTTTGTTCTAAAACGGACGTAACTTTGCTTTTGAATCGAATTAGGACAGCAGCCTGTTGTTATTTTCTTCGTAAAAAACGTTACTGATTCAATATCATCATACGTAACGACTACGATTGGTTTTTTATTTTTTTAAATAAATTAATCAAGTCGAACGATTTATCTTTTAAGCTTTTGTATACAAAATACTTTTACAATGATAAAAAAAATGTTATATCGGTTTCATTGAGATTATTTACGGCCTTAACGAAAAAAAAAAAAATTTGATTTTACGGACATCGAAGCAAACATAAACTTTTGTTAAAAAATTTAAAAATTGGTAAATCAACGTTTTTTTTTTAAGATTCTGTGAGATAGATATTGTAACGAAACAATTGATTTTTAGAATATTTCAAGATCCCATTCGATCGGTAACAACCAGCCGATTACCAATGAAACAAATTTTTTTGTTAAAAGTATAACAAATATTTATTTTAGTACTTTTTTAATCAAACCGGTGATAAATCTCTCGTAGATAACTGAAAAAATCTTAAAATCTCATTAAAAAGAACTCTTGAAAGACGGGATACTGTATCCAGCAGTAGCCAAAATATTTTAATTGTTAAACAATACGAAGCTCTGACCTCTTTCTCGTATGACGTGGATAAAAGTCCGCTCGTAATCGGCTTACGTTTAATTGCTTGAGGAAAGTATATTAGGACCGACTGAGAACGACTCATCGTGAGCCACGTCATAACTTTGGGACGTGTCTGAAAAATATTTCGATCTCGTATCATTTACGAATAATATCACGCGGAGCTTTTGTGTTACAGAAAAATGTATCCTCGTCTGTGTTACGTATAGCAAGCAGAGGGATAATGCGTATACTCTCTCTCTCTCTCTCTCTCTCTCTCTCTCTCTCGAGTTCACCAGACGAACTGGGTATAAGGGCTTGAAAAGTTCACGAGCATTGCCAGAGCCTTGAATTGACGACTAATTGCCACCGTCGAGAGAGACGTAGAGAGAAAAAAAATAAGAGAAGGACAGAAAGCGCGATACAATCCACATCAAAGACCCCCAGCCCCCTCACCCTTCTCCTTACCCACACATACGTTGTACTCTAGACCTCACGTGACCGACAGACGGGTTTTATATACTGGGATATAAGAGAGAGAATCGGCATGAATGAGCTTATTCCCATCAAGAATATACAGAGCGTCTCGTTGCGTGTAGGAGTCTAGCCGCGGAGCGACGATTGAATTACACGGCGGACCTTCTTCTATAGAGCATTAATAATACTCGACTTGAGGGTGGCGTGTTCGATAAGTGCATTACGTTCTCTCTCCCTCTTTTTCTCTCTAGAACGGATTATATTCTCAAGGATTTGTGGACCGCGCGAACACATTTTCTTCATAAAATAGCGAAAAGTAACTTGTCACTTTTGATCGTTGCGATTAAAGTTTGATTTTGTATAAACGATTCGTTCTCATTTGAAAAATAAAGAAAGATAATAGAAAACGTGACTTACGGAGAGGCTTGAATAAAGTCGATAGCTGCGCGGTACCGGAAGTCTATCATCGTCTCGATGAATAGAAAGTATATGCAATAAATCTGAAGGATAATATCGATGGGTTACAGGAATTTAAACTGACGATTATCGAAAAAAAAAGCGAATAAACAAGAAATTAAATTTACGGTAACAACAGTTTTTATTCATGAGAATTCGCAAAACCCGAAGAACACCCTTAGTCTACGATAGAGACAGATTCGCAAGGTATGCAAAAAGCTATGTTTGAATAAAAATTCCTCATCGGAACAGACCGGTCAGACTTTTAAAGTTATATAACGCATTATTTATGCGTTTTGCTATAATATTTATTCTCTCGCTTTATAAAATAAATAATAAATAACTCTATTACGTCCTAAGCGTCATCTCATTTAAATAACCGCACGCGCGTGCCTAATTCTTAGGTTTATGTGTTATTTTTTTTCTTTGTTTTCATAGTCGATCTTCTCTCAGTTAATAGTAATTCGTATTGTACAGTAAGACGTCGTTTTTCTCTGGTGTGTTTAAGTACGTATTTTTCTTTTTCTCCATTCAAGCGATGTGTAGGATCGTCCCTTGGTATCCTATAGCTTGCACAGGCAAAAGAGAAGCGGTATGAATGCCCCGATCGCCACGAATACCGGTAACATTATCGACGAGTCCTCGATCGAGTAAGGATCCGGTGTTCGCGGGCCGCTCGTAGGACGGTTTCGTACCGTCGCCTCCTCCTCGTCCTCCTGCATTCCTTGGTACTCCTCCGGCTCTTGGGGTATCGGGCCTAGCTGAGGGACATCTAGAAATACGAATATCTCCGTAATTATTGTCAAATGCCAAGGTAAATGTACATTTTTGACAAGATGACGATTTTAGACATTTGTCCGAGCACTAGCAGGACGTGATGCTGCTTGACTCGCGCGTTCATCGCTTACAGCGATATTTAATGTACTTTTTGCGTACCAAATGGATTACTTCTCAAAAATCGACATCTTTCGCTATTTGCAAGTTTATTTATTTATTAACGAAATAATGTACCTTCCACTGTTCCTTTTATAACGGCGATCGCGTTAACCTTTGGGTTGTCTCGGTAACCCTAAAAATAATAAAGCAGAAACATTTTCATGAGTTTCTTCATGTTAAGATACGAATTTGACAAATAAGCTTCTTTCGTACAGAATTATTGGGATTAGAAGGTTTCAGGAGGCGTTTTTATAAGACGATGTGCCATGCGTACGAGTTTGAGCTTAAGCTGCGACAAAAATTCTTTTTACCTTGATAAACTCGACTCTTATCTTTCCCCCGAGAATATCAGATTCCTCGTCGTTGTATATAAGCTTGCCTCTCTGTACTTTGAAAGGAATGTACTCGTCATGAGCGATACCCCGACCTACCCTCTCAAAGATATCCAGATCAGTTACGACGGTGTGATCTCCGTTAAGAACAACATCAAAAACCTGCAACAAAATACTCAAAATTAGCACAAATCAGAGAAACTCAATAAAATACAACTACGGCAGCCTCTCTAACAGCGTACGCTTAGCACTTTAATCAATTTTTTATTGAGAAAGTAAGATTAACAGAGATAAATCTGAAACGCCGAATGTCTACCTACTTTTGTTAATACATGAAAATCGAATTATTCTTCAATGTTACACATCTTTAAAAACTGTTATCGATAAGAGAGACTGTAATCCAATTAACTCAGAGTCCGTTAATACATTAGATCAAAGCAAATTGGCTTTTCCTTTCTGTACGTACTCCGCGGTAGAATGGAATTTGATTTCTTCCAAAACATAGAATGTCTCTGTGTACATTGAATTAACGGTTCATTCGCCAATTAAAGTTCCTGCGGTGTGTCACACCGTGTTAAGGGGTTACAGAAAAATGCTGAAAATAACTTTTGCATTGTCTTAATAAAATTCTTGTACTTGAGATAAGTACATTCTGTACTTATCGTTACATTCTGTACTTATCGCTACAGTCTGTACTTATCGTTACAGCTACTAGAAATAAAAATAACAAATTATTTTCAAAATACAGAGTCTAAGATGCAGCGGAAACTATCATACCTTCATGTTGGGAGAATTGAAGTAAACTTCGCAAAACTTGAGTATCATGACGTACGCTCCATCCTCGTTGATAGGAATATCGTAACCAAAGGTACTGTGATGGTAGCGCTCCGTCTGATAGAGAATCTGATCTATCGTGTTGATACGTCCGATCAAAAGTTGCTTTCCATAGTCCGAAGCAGTGCCAACCTTCCCCATAAGTGGATCTCTCAGGTAACGGACACCGTAGCTGTCGGAGTAACCTTCGCCGCCAGCGTTTATAGCGTAGATAACTTCAAAACAGTGAGATCCGGGTAATCGAGCGACGATCAGTAGAGCGGATATTGCCACAGCGTAAGAAAGCCATCGCGATGATCGCATCTTCTTGAAATTTGTCATTTCATTCGGAGAAAGTGTGGAGTGTGGTTTAGAGAGAAGAAAAGAGCTCGAATGCAAGGAGTTTCGGCTCTTTTATCATAACTCGAGGGCTAACAATGAACCGCGGAGGTTAGAATCAGCTGTTCGATTCTTCGCACGTTTAAAAAGGCCTTTCGTGTCGTCGCGTTCACTGTCCTGTTCTCGCATCGGTAAATCAAATATTTCATTTAACAATCTTCACCTTAATCAACGAATGTTCTATCACGCAATCACGAAAAATTCCGACTACAACACCAGGTTTCTCTCGGGATATTCTTCGAGTTACTGACCACGCACGCACGACGACATGATACTATTTGTATGTTTGTAATTCGTGCGCGCGTTGTGCACGTTGACGCTTTTTATTGGGCGAAAAAAAAAACCAATTCTAGAGATAATAATAAAATATCTATGCGCAACAATGATTTTACGGTTGCACGTCGATAACCGTGAAAAAAAAAAAAATCTATTGATACCGATAGCTAATGCGATAGATCCCACGAACGATCGATTCACGCGATCCATTCCAATTGCGAATCAATCGAATTTTCTAAGAAAAGAATGTGAATATCTAACGCATTTTTAAATAAATGTAGAGGAGACTGCACTCAGTCCAGTGTCCTGAATCCTCCAATGTACCGGAACCTCATCATCAACGTCTACCGAAGCTTTGGAATTCTACTTTCCTTCGTCCGAATATCGCTTTAAAAATTCCATTAATTTAACCCTTTGCACTCCAGCCTAGTAAGGCATAGAGGCTTTAATGTCGCAAATACGGCGACAACGGAGTGCAAAGGGTTAAATAGCTAATGGAGCACATGAATCGCCGATTCACACGATTTATTCCGATTGCAAATCAAACGGTTTCGATTGCTTTTATTCTCGAGATTATCGACTATCGGTCGACAGAAAATCTTTCGAATTTCTCTCTTTTATTATATCATGTTGGCAGCCAAAGATATATTTCTTTGAGGTTAATATTGTCGTTCTCTCTCGCTCCTTTACGATTGTCAATGGTGATATCTCACTTGCGCTCATAGCGGTTCAGTCAGTGTACCACATCACTTTAAATTGTGTTAAGAGTAAAAATATTTATCTAATACACGACACGCGTATTGAAAGAAACATGAGAGAGAATTATTAGGAAAGGCGTGTTAAAGGGAGACAATTTCGTGAGGGAAATTCTTTTTGATACTCGTGACAAGTATAGAGATAAACGATAACTATTTATTATATATATATATTAATTCAGTACAGTTCTCAGGCCACTGTCTCATTATTTGCGCGTAGTTCGAGGTTTTTACACTGCTACGTTCTCTGTGTCCGAACATTTTGGATACAGAATCAAAATTCCGAAACTTTAGGGCATCCGGTCTCTTGTCTCTTTCGTTTTCGTGCACTTCCGCTTCGAGCGTTACCGACCTTTTCCTATCATTCCCGCGCAAATCACGCGTAGAAATAATTTATCTCACAATTGTAAATTGATAAACTTTTCATAGTAGACGATGAGATGATCTATCTTCAACAAGATTCTTAAGAGAAAAAAAAAACGATATCATTAGATTTCGCGAGAATTTAAAGAGTTCGATAAGTGTAGCCAACTGCTCACTGAATTACCGTGACAAACGTTATCGCTGCGATCATGCGACGCCTTCGATGCTCGTTTCGTACTTTGTCGCAAGTGCAATTTCATTGATCGGTTATCCGACACTTGATTCGATCGTTTAAATGTAAACTCCGAAGATCTTGTAGCTCGCCGAGTCATCGACTATCTTTATTAAACCATCGGTCTCCAAGTTTGATTTTCCCATGGAATTACCCATCAACGGAAACGTGTCGACTTTGTTGTCGGTGTCCTCGTTCTTGGGATCTTTCTCAAAGAGCACCTGGCGGAAAAAAAAAATGTTACGTCCTTCCCTTGGCCCGTCGACCTCACATCGTGATGAATTCCTTTTGTTACTTGGAATCTCAACGTATATTCAACAAAAGCAGAATTTCATTGCCCTAGAGAAACTAAAGATCATTGAGCTTTGTAGCATTTCTTGCTTCGTACACAACTCGCCGATATTGCATTTTCATGTATCGTCACAGCATAATACAGATTATGCAGCAAATTTTATAGAACGAGAATACATATTGGGCCAATTACGAAGCCTTTTTAATCTCCTAACGTCTTCAATAATAATATTCAACCCTGAAATTTTGATCTTTTTAACTCACAAGATTTATTCATACATGGAGTCCCACGCAAACCCGACCTACGCAGCGATGTGAAATTATTTATATCTGTGGTTAATCCATATTCGTAGAACATATATGTTGCTCCGTCCTACAATCGTCCGTATTATTTACGCGTATTGCCCCCTCCATGTATAGAAATCAAATTAAATTTTCGTACAAATTGTACAAGAAAAGTAGTATTGACGCCGATGATTCTCGCAATGATGAAATAAATAAAAAAAAATTGAGGAAGCACCTAGATCATATGATAAATCATAATCGCGACGACGATGACGCACGATTGCGCGTCACAATGTCGACGAATAAAAATCGCGTCATCGTCGTAGGACACCAGTCAGTCGATATAAAACCGAATAATCGTCTTTCACGACTCTCCGGTGTTTCGTGCCCTCGACAATTCTAGAATTAGGCTAGATTTTTCTCCATGCTTCCGCGACAGTCATTTCCGGTGCGGCAGATGCGCCGGAAGTGACTCACGGTCGCTCCAGGATCTTAACCGTAAAATTATGCTCGCTCAACTGCTCTTATTCGTTTCTTCGAGATACAACTGATGCTCGAAAATACGTTAAATCTTTTATTGAAAAGCCTAAATCGATGGGTGACGAATAATGCGTAAAGTTCGTTTTTGTTAAGACGTAGAAACGTCGTGCGGCTTACCAGTGTAGTACCGACATTTTCAACCAATCTACCGGTGCGAAAAACAGAATCAGGACTTCTATTGGCGCGTACGATCGCTCGGGCGGGAAAGAACATTCCAGAAGCGTCTCTATCCGGCGTGATATATACGGGCGAGGCCGCGCGAGCTCCTCACTCACGTTGCGAATCGTTGTACTGAGAACATCTCTTCACGTCCGCTCTATACACTCGTACGAATAAAGACAAAAAAGGTATGAGATAAGCTCGTATATTTTTTAAAAAATAAAGAAGAGTCGTTCGTTCGTTCTTCAATTTTATTTCACGATCAAGGTGACAGCGCAATCAACGACATCAATATATTTAATTTATCGTTCTTTTTCTCTCAGAATATCAAAAATGGCCAAAGCACCCGCAGTCGGTATCGATCTTGGAACTACGTACTCCTGCGTCGGAGTTTTTCAACATGGAAAGGTCGAGATAATCGCCAACGATCAGGGTAATCGTACCACACCCAGCTATGTCGCGTTCACCGACACCGAACGTCTCATCGGCGACGCTGCAAAGAACCAGGTCGCCATGAACCCCAACAACACCATCTTTGGTGAGTCCTCCATTTTACTCTTGACGCAGCTATTTTCTTTCTCTCTCTCTCTCTTTTTGCGGTCACCACGTTTTTTTGAAATCGTTTCTCGCTGACCTTTTGAATCTCTTCGCGTATATTACAACGAAAGATTTTCGTTAACTTTGATCGTTCGATAGTCGACTAGATTTACGAATTAAAAAATATAAAAGATCTACATTTTTCTTTAAGTTTTGGCATTTTTTTTATTTCAAACATTTGCTTCTACCCTTTGTTCGAGAATCCGTGACGTCCGATGTAAATTCCATGCAATTTCTTTGCTGGAATGAGAATTTTTTCATTTTTATACCGTACGGGCAAACAAAAATACGTAAAATGGAAATTATCAACAATTTTGGATTTTTTTTTGCTTCGAAAGCTTTGACTTGATCCTTCGATGGTATTTTATGGGTCGGCGGGGTATACTCTTGACAACTTTATCTCCGCGATAGGAATTTCTTCTACGATTGTGCTACATGAGCAAATAAAAGTAAACAAAACAGATATTTTTCATATAATTTCTACCATTTTCGTTTGAGAAGTTTTTACCACAGTTTTACTCCGATGGTGTCGCTCGGGATACTTTTCAGGCAATTTTATCACTGATAATTTTTTTTTCTTCACATTACGACAGTGACGTTTGCTTTTTTTTTTTTTGGTTACTCGAAAAGTTTATACAAGTTGTCGGATATATTTTGTTAACGGGAAGCAATACTCTCGTTTGTCTCGTTCCTCCGTCCAGATTGAATCTGTATCAAAACCTTTGAATGTCGAACGGTTAAGGGAAAAAGAAAAAAAGATCTCGCTGCAAATCTGACTAATGCAGTGGAATTCTATTTGCTTTTTTTTTTCATCTAATAAAATAAAAAGTGTTTTTTCTTAAGAACGCAAGTGATTTTAGCAACTCGACTAATTTTACTGAAATTTCCACAGATGCCAAACGACTAATCGGCAGACGCTTCGAAGATGCGACGGTCCAGGCTGATATGAAACACTGGCCGTTTACGGTGGTGAGCGACGGTGGTAAGCCAAAGATCGAGGTACAGTACAAAGGGGAGTCGAAGACATTCTTCCCGGAGGAGGTGAGCTCAATGGTCCTGGTGAAGATGAAGGAAACAGCCGAGGCTTATCTCGGTCAGAACGTCACCAATGCCGTGATCACTGTGCCGGCTTACTTCAACGACTCGCAGCGTCAGGCAACAAAGGATGCCGGTACCATCTCGGGGCTGAACGTATTGCGTATTATAAACGAGCCAACCGCAGCGGCGATAGCATACGGTCTCGACAAAAAAGCAACGGGCGAGCGCAATGTCCTTATTTTCGATCTCGGCGGTGGTACCTTCGATGTCTCGATCCTCACCATCGAAGACGGCATCTTCGAAGTTAAATCGACCGCTGGCGACACTCATCTCGGTGGCGAAGACTTCGACAATCGTATGGTCAACCACTTCGTCCAGGAGTTCAAGCGCAAATACAAGAAAGAACTGACGTCCAACAAACGCGCTCTCCGACGGCTCCGAACAGCTTGCGAGCGCGCGAAGCGTACCCTCTCGTCGTCCACCCAGGCGAGCATAGAAATCGATTCTCTCTTCGAGGGAATCGACTTCTACACCTCGATAACTCGTGCTCGTTTCGAGGAACTCTGCGCGGATCTCTTCCGCGGTACCCTCGAACCCGTCGAGAAATCTATCCGCGACGCTAAGATGGACAAAGCTCAGATTCACGATATCGTCCTCGTCGGTGGTTCCACTCGTATCCCGAAGATCCAAAAGCTTTTGCAGGACTTCTTCAACGGCAAGGAACTCAACAAATCGATAAATCCCGATGAGGCCGTGGCCTATGGCGCTGCAGTCCAGGCGGCCATCCTCCACGGTGACAAGTCCGAGGAGGTTCAGGATCTTCTGCTGCTCGACGTAACACCCCTCTCGCTGGGTATCGAGACCGCCGGTGGCGTTATGACGGCTCTCATCAAGCGCAACACAACCATTCCCACCAAACAGACGCAAACCTTCACGACCTACGCCGACAATCAACCCGGAGTTCTCATCCAGGTCTACGAGGGAGAACGAGCCATGACGAAAGACAACAACCTTCTTGGAAAATTCGAGCTCAGTGGAATTCCACCGGCGCCACGCGGAGTACCACAGATCGAGGTGACCTTCGATATCGACGCTAACGGTATCTTGAACGTTTCTGCCGTCGACAAATCCACCGGCAAGGAAAACAAAATTACCATCACCAATGACAAAGGACGTCTCAGCAAGGAGGACATCGAGAGAATGGTCAACGAGGCTGAGAAATACAAAAGCGAGGATGAGAAGCAGAAGGAAACGATCTCTGCCAAGAACGGACTCGAATCTTACTGCTTCAACATGAAGAGCTCCGTTGAGGACGAGAAACTCAAGGACAAGATCAGCGCGTCCGACAGACAAGTCGTTCTTGACAAATGCAACGATATCATCAAGTGGCTCGACGCTAATCAGCTTGCTGATAAGGAGGAGTACGAGCACAAACAAAAGGAACTCGAGAGTATTTGCAATCCCATCGTCACAAAGCTTTATCAAGGAGCCGGCGGGGCCCCTGGCGGATTCCCCGGCGGTATGCCCGGTGCACCGGGAGGCGCACCCGGAGCTGGAGCACCCGGTGCCGGTGGAGCTTCCGGACCCACCATCGAGGAAGTCGATTAAATCATTTCCAACTTTATTTATTTAAACTCACCGAAAACTCACAACTACGCTCTCACGTTTCCTTTCATCTGCTAGGAAACTCATGAAATAAATAAAAAGAATCATAGAAGAATGAATTACGATTATGATACACTTTACTTTATACCCACTTTGCCTACAATTTTGTCGTTAAAGCCATGTGTGACACATTTTTCACGTTCTTCCTCCACCACCCATGCCCTTTATCGTCGACTCACCCGCACTCCTGGCGACTATCAGTGTTTTACATCACCTGAAGATTATTTGCCGTGTGTTATCTTGAATTGCCGTTCACGTAAAAGCATTTTCCATCACTAATTTCTTCGCCACGATCCATAGTTTAGTTATTAACCGAAGAATATCGCATTGAGAGAAGGTGAAACCTCCATTCGCTATCCATAAGTGCCTGAGGAACAGACTAATCGTGCTTGTGGCGCAGTGAAAGGAATACCGCACCTGTTTAACCCTCGGTCGGTAACAAAGACTTGTGCAAATAGCTCAGTCACGATTGATCTCTCAAGTAAGAGAGAACAGGTAATTGCTTCTTACAATTCTACCTTTTACCGTTTTCACTTTTTATGCGGATCATCCGTGACTGAAAAATCTTGTTCTCTCTTGCACGCATGGCGATCTGACAAAGAACGACGTGTAGCACATTGTCTTAAGGGTAGTTTGGCAAATTATTTCGAGAATTCAACAATGTACGAATTTTTCGATATAATAAAATATATTTTTGTAGTTATCGATGGGAAAATTTTATTTACACACATGGCGACGTCTTGAATACATTTTTTTTGTATTAAATTACACTAGATTTAGCAAAGGAAAAAAAATCAATATTCGGGAGACGATAGAGTTTTACATGGCAAATAAATCTTTATTGGATACCAGAGGCCTCTACAACGAAACAATAAGAATAGTACAATTTATTATTCGTACACAACGCAATTGACATTTGTCAACTTAAAATTTAAGCAGATTCGCGCCGTCTTCAGGTTCAACGATGTTAACGCGTTTTACCCTTCATCAAAACTGCTACGAAAGTTCGTCAGTGGTTTCTCTACATTTTACAGAAGGCAAATGAAGGATAAGCTTGTTGTTTTTAGAAGCATTATCTATAGTAAATAACCATGATCGGGGAATCATGACGCTCGTGACATGCTAGTCGCGAAAAGAACCGTCGGTTTGCTCTTTTTTTTCTTCGTCTTTTTTCCTGTTACGCTCGTCGCTTCGTTGTTACGTCCTGGAAAAAATCGCGTAATTCGTCAAATGATTAATTAAGCGTATACGTAAAAATAATTATTAATACGTTAAAACGATTGAAAAATTCGCAATAGCACTAATAAACGATTAACAAAATCAATGGTGAATTTCATAACATAATTATATTAACCATTTGTAGAATAGATAAATTTAAATAAAAAAAAATGTATTACTTATAATAAGTTAAATTACCGGCATCGAAGAATTCCGTTTTATCGAAAGCTTGGGCCAGAGCATCGCCGAAGCTCTGATTGTAAGAAGGTGCTGCGGCGTAAGCGTCTTCCTCGTTGTCCCCAGGAACGATTGCCAAAGCGCCTGATCGACTTCCAACAGATTCGGAAATACCGACCGACGGCCAAGCGACGTTTGAATTTGTTCGGGATCCTGTGTTCCTCAGCATCTGGGCGAAAGAAGGACCGAGCTGCTGTTGATCCACGAGGTTCATCGAACTTGCTTGCCATCTGTTGTATTTGTCGATTACGAGAGTGTTGTCCTCGACGAAGCTGCCACACGAAGGGCTACTCGCGACACTGGACGTAGCCAAAGATTCTGGTGGCGATGGAACGCTTATTCTGCAGATAAATGGAAATAAAAATGTTATCAACGTCGGGATATGATTCGATAGAAATTGTTTACTTTCGATTTTGTATAATTTCAAACTCGCTTGAATAATCGAACTTTCTTACCCAGCGGATTGTGACTCGGGCTGCCACTGAGGAAAATGTTTGTGCGACTCGATATGCACCTTCTGGATTGGATACTTTCCCATTCGCTTGTTCTCCTCAACCGTTATTTTCTTCTCGCGTTTTCTTTCCTCGCGTTCGCGCCTCTGTCTCCGTTTATCTCGGTTCTCCATCTGTTCGGCAAAGTAACCGAGAACCTCGTCAGTTATCAGTGGCGGAGCTAGCTCGATCTCCGCTATCTCAAATTGGCAAGTCAGCGGCAAATGGTATAAATAACGCATCCTTCGTCGCAATTCTTCGCTGAAACTTCCGGCCTCTTTCTCCATGATTCTGCCCCAAATTTCTCGGGGACAATTTTCCAGGGTGCCGTACTGTAGCTCCAACATCTTAACGTTCATCGCATGAAGATACAGGTGCTGCCCGTCCTCAGCTGCGTTAATTAACAAGATTAATCAAAGATTGACAAAAGCTAAGTTTTTAATTAATATCCAAAATATAATTCCAAATAACTCGTTGACGTACTACGTGAAATTGTCATTAAGGCGATGTGACACACCCTCCCCATCGCCCATTTCGGGCCCAGTTGATATCAAAAACTGTTTATCTATTTTTTTTTTTTTAAGTTCAGGATTATTCTGGACAAAAGCAAATTTGTTTAATGTACGTAACGAATAGACGAAGGTTTGTCCCTCTCAGATCGCTGTACGTGCAAGAGTGATAGCAGAATTTCTCCGCCACGATTGATCTCTAAGATAAAATACGAGAGCGATCAACTGTATAATTGTTAAGAACAATTCATCGTTCTCTTTAATCCGAAATATCAATTTGTGCCGGTGAAAATTTCATTACAGTTTCTGTTACAGTCAGAGAGTTAGCACATTGTCTTAATTTGTGATTTACATTATTGTGAAACGTCTTGTTTCCTTCTTTATATATTTTAAAAAATGAAGATTAATTTGAGTCCCCGTACCTTGATAGAAGTAGAAAAACTTTGATAGAGCCCGAGAGCCTTTGCTATTAGCCTCGTCTTTACCAACATCCAGGTCCTCGTTGTAACCCGCCGATCCCTTGGGATCCAGCGAATATAGACAAGTTTCCAATTTTCGTTCCGGTTCGATCTTCGATTCTGTTGTCTGCACGAGAGCTTTGCGAGGCTCGCTGCTTCCAATTCCCACTGAGCTTGAATCTGGCTTAACGTCCTTCTAACAACGGAATATTATCGATTAGAACAAAAGAGCAATCTTGAGAAACGAACATTTCAATGGCGTTTTTTGTTTTAAATGGAATTTGTTAAGGAGAGGTAAAACGGTCTTAAGCCGAAACGACAAATGTATGGGCACGAGAGATAGAAGTGAATGGTGTTTCGCCTTATTTTAATGGAAGGCGAAAGACTCAGCCCACACTACTTGTGTGTAAGAGATAGCACCATGGGGATCGAATGAGTGAGAGATAGATTGTACCAAGTGTCGCGCGGTACATCGTGGAATAATCTTAAGCGAGGGATGAGCTTACCATCGTGGATACTTGTTGTTCTCGTATAGAAAGTTCAGTCAACGCCTGTTCGATGAAGCAATTCTCCGGCGAGTGAGGATCTTCGTCAAGTTCGAACTGCAGTTGAACACGTTCGTTCTCAATGATGTTTCTTACGTCTCGGACATTAGCGAGCAACAATTTCGAGTAAATTTGACTGGAATTTTGTTCCGAAATTGAGATAAAGGTCGATGGGATTGGAGTATCGGCTTCACGGACCGGCATTGCGATTAGAGAACCTCGTTCTCGGCGCATTAGACGTAGTTTTACAAGATCTCCGATGTTTAAAGATAATTGTGTCACTTCGACGACAGATTTGAGATCGGATTTGTGTACGGACTCGTAGCAAATGGGACATTTACGCCAGGCTTTGTCCGAGAGCGCCAAGTAGTGAAGAATGCATGGCCAGCAGTAGACGTGACCGCAGCGAGTCATCTTTCCAGCAACCGGTGGAGACAGGCAAATGGGACACGACAAATTCTCAGAGCTGTGTATACGCTGCGTAAAAAGGTTCGTTTAATATTAAAATAAATAAAAATATTTGATTCGTAGGAAAAAAAAAAAAAAACTCTTGTAGAGTCAATTATTGCAATCGAGGATTCTTACGATTTGTTCTATGAGCTTCCAGTCGACGAGAGTGTCTGGATCGGCTAAATGAGCGGTATAATCGCCATCGTCGTTGACCACGAATTGGCAACTAACAGAAAAAGATTTATATCGATCGATAAAGGTAGACCACCGATAACTGGCTCGAGTAAAAAGAATCGCACTTTGGCAAACGATCGCAGCTTTCGAAATTTATTGAAATCTGGCAAATGAAATTGTCGATCCGTAGCAGAAATAATAAAAACTTATTAAAGGCAATGCGACACACCGACCGAGATACAAAATGATAGAATTCAGATGCGTTTATTCATCCTGCTCCCGAACCTAAGCAAAGATATTTCGACAGAGCCTCGTGTACGGTAGCTCGGTCGGCGCATTGCACAGTCTTATCAGAATAACAAGAACAATATTTTGAGAGAATTGTAACAAAAGTGAACCGATTGTTAGACTCATATAATTTGCAAGCCACTGGAATTGAATAAAAGCCAATTTTCATTATAGTTACAACGTACTTTGCCTGTAGAAATTGTTCCTTGTTGTATTTGTGTCGATGAATAGGCGGTAGCCATCTATTGTTGTTATTGTGAGATTTTCCATTGTTCCAACCACCAGAACCATTTGGTACATCACGCGGTGCATAATGAAAGTTCAGCAGATGGTTCAAGTTCTGCTTTTTGCTTCCTGGGACCATCACTGAGCCAAGCTCAGCAGCCTCTTCTTCCACTACCTAACAAAATGGTCCAAATAATCATTTTTTCATACGACGAATAAGAGTTTTCCTAGTGTAAAACATGTATTTTTATTATCATCAAATGCAATAATAATAATGTTATCGTTATCTCATCTTTAATATTATTCGCACACTGTTTTCTGTACTTACCGTGATTACTCAACATAAATATAAGCTACCGAACAAAATATAAACTGGAATTCCTATGAATAAATGATTTTTCTTCTATATTTGTTTTAAAAATTTTTATGATTTTTTATACTTGGACCCAAGAATCTTTGTACATGACCAAAGTACCGTTACGAACGATAGATCGGATAGGATTTTTAGCATTTTTTTAATCGATAAACAAGTATCGAACGCGTTTGCGTATTTAAATCGTTGGGTCGTTCCTCGTGAGCGACCGTCAAATTAATTTTGGCTAAATAACTACAAAAATGATCATTCCCGTGGTCGATAGCATTCAACTGGTAGAAAATAGAATAAAGACCTTGGTATCCTCCTTTGCACAGCCATGATATTGTCCTTTAGGTTTCGGTCTCTTATCAGAAATTCTCGCTTTCTGCACACCTGATTTTCTCGATTGTTGTTCATTCTTGGCAGCAAATCCTGCGCAGCCGAGTGACTCTCGTTTGCGCCAAGTCTTTGGAAAGACTCTGCTACCGTTGACGACATCTGAATAAAGTTTCTTTTAAAAATAAATAATCTCCAAAGCTGTTGAAGGTCGTTTAACGTAGAACTTGGACGCTACGTACCTTGATTTTTTTTAGCATCACCAGGACCAGCGCCCTTGGCGGTGGACTGACTGTATTTTGACTTTTTGTCCATAGCAGGGCTCGTGAAGCACGGCCGAGCTCTCGTTCGCGACAGAGATTACGTCTCCTCCGTATGGAGATACGATTACCTGCTGCAGACCCTTCATTTTCTTCAGTAAGCCATGTTCGTCAGTTACAAAGTTTAAGACCTTCAACGAGGCTGTCGCGTGCTTTGAGGGCAGGACGGGTGGGCCGGGTGGGCGTCTAACAACACAAACCTACAAACGCTGCTGTTTAGGGAGAGTTTGCTCTCCCTGTCGCCGTTTACCGACGATTTTCACACTTTGGGACGGGCCCGCACTCTCCTTGCGATCTCGTCGCTGTGATGGCGACGACGGAATTCTTGATACTTCCGGTTTTACCATCACTGGAAGTCAAATAGACTTCTCGACGATTATCTCGACACTTCGGGTTTCACGCCTTCAATTTCGCTCTCTTTTCCTTCGATTATTTTTTAAATTAAATTACTAAAAAAATTTATTTATTTATTGCAAAATCAATTGTTTAAAATATTACGATTTAGTTGTCGTTTTTATTATCAGAGTGTCGAACGAGCATTACGCACTCTCCCGAATCAGCTGTTTTCCCAGAACCGCGCACGTCACGAAGACGTGACGCATTTTATCTTTTTTTTTTTTTTTCGCTGCTGCTATCAGAGAGTACGCTCTGTGTCGGCGCTCGTCTTGCTGTCATGTCGCGATAATAATGGAGAAAATATTAGAGAACGAAGCGAAGCATGCGGCTGAGAGAGCTGTCAACTTCGATGGTGACAGACAGCACCGACAGGCGATATGTTATTACGACATTGCCGTCAGGCTGTTGTCAAAATTGTCATCACAATCGGCAATTGTCAACAAAGCCGAAGAGTACCAACAGAGGATTGCTACACTCCAGAAAATCGGTGAGTTCTAATTATTGAGTTTTTATTTATTTTTCTTTACCAACGCTCCGCAACGAGTTGTATTTGACACAGAATTTATGTATAATTATAATAATAAATAAACAAAAAAGTTAGATAAAGATGGTGATAAATCAAAAGGAAAACATTTATAAATATCACATCACGAATTCTCATTACTTCAAGAAACCGTATATACTACACACAGATCTACGTACATAGGCTCCGGCGTCTACGGTGAGCTAGGAAATTTGAAAGAGTGCTCCAAAGCTGTTATTTAGCAATTATTTATATCAAGCTCTTGCGCAAGCTATCCTTGTAAATAGTCAACTAAACCATGAAAAATAATGAAATGGTTTTTGAAAGTTTGCGCTTATTTGACAAGCGCAAAGGGCTCCGCTTTCCTTAAACATTTCTATTACAAAGTTTAAGTGTGTAACCTTGGATACAATCGTTATACCCGATATTTTTATTTATTTGACATTTTTTATTTTCTTTCTAGTTATATATCGATAAAACACTGTGATCCATAATATTGTAAAAGGGTTTCTCGATGAATGAATTAATTAATAATAATAGTCTGAGTAATTTGTAAATTTGGTGGTAACAGTCGACGACGAAGGCGAACATGCCAAAGAGACGGGTTTACAACGGTGCAAGTATCTTCTTAACGAGGCGCTCAACGAGGATGAAGCCGGATGGAAACATACAGCGGTGATGCTTTACATAGACGCAGCTCAGTTAGGCTTAAATACGGTTAGACTTTTTGCAGTACCGTTAAATGCAGCAAATAAAGATGAAGAAATTAGTGTATCGTTTCTGTAAAATTTAATTATCTGTCAATTTCGAGTTTTTAGAAGTTTTAAACTGTTAATTGGTTGAGAAAAGAATTTTATGCATCAAAACTTCTGTTCCAAAACGTATGATTTTAGTAATTTACTCTGTTTCAGAGTTCACAATTGAGCGATCCAGTGGCTAAAGAAAAATTGAAAGGCATAACAGAACTGGCAATAGACAGAGCCGAATCGTTAAAGGGAAGAGATAGAAACGATGATTTTGACACTTCACTGGAACTTTTGAAGAATTTACCACCCGTGCCTGAAAGTATTTTGCCCTCTCCGACGACAGCCGTGCAGGCGTCGTCGACGAGGCCCTCACCCTTCGTCAACCAAGGTAATTGGAATTTCCAAAGGAAATAATGTTTACTTACCTTTTTATACAACGTTCAATTACTTTACTGTCGATAAAGTGTGCTATGTCACAAGATAATTATTATAATACGATTGATGGTACATTTAATAAAAATGAAGTGATTTTAAAAATAACTCAGTGATTGCAACTGTGATCTTATTTGTATCGCCTGAATATATTTCTAGTTTCGCCGACAAGGCCTTCGCTGCATCGTGGCAGCAGTGCTCATCTCAAAGTCACAGGCGGAGTCGGCAATTACACGGAGGAGGAGAAGAGAGTTTTGTATCATACATCGCACATAAACGACAATGAATTTGTGCCCTTCATGAGCGGCGATCTCTCAGAAAGATTCCAATTGAACGCGCTATTCACCGATAGAGACGGATTTTTGGAACTGGCGCCGAAGCAGCAACTTGATTTCGCTTGTTGGGCCAGACCGAGTGAGATATTTTCCTCGGAGGGCTCTTCGCCGACGATGGTTATGGGAAATTACGTTGATTACTACAGCATCAAACAAACTGTAGGTAACATACGATCGAATTGAGAATTATCAACTTGGATTTAACTCGATTCTTGTAAATTCCTTAAGATAATGCGAAACGTGTATGAGAGCGAGAGAGACAGTACTAACGAATTCCTCTGCCACGGATTTTCTATCCAATAAATGAAAATCCTGTCGCTCAGAATTGTTAAACGCAAGGCGACGCGTTCGGCTTTCATTCGACAGATTAACCGCGACAGAGAAATTTGGATTACAGTTTTCTTTACCGACTGAGTAGTAATCACATTGCCTGATGGCGATCTAACATGTTGACGGAGCTAGAGTATGCGAGGCTACGTCTCTATATCTGGTTTCCCGATTTTCTAAGTGATATTCAATGTTTCAAGCAAAATCAAATTAGATCCACATGCAGGATGACTCGACGTACCCGAAATTCATTTGATTTTGTCTAAAATATTAAAAGGCTGTGATAAATGAAGGAATCTGTAATTTTGTGACTCAGCCGGTATTCTCACATCGCATTCATTCAATATTTCTTTTCCATCAGGTAGTTTCCGACTGTTCGTTCGTCGCTTCGTTAGCAGTGAGCGCTCAGTACGAAAAGAGATTCGGTCGTACGCTTATCACATCCATTATCTACCCACAAAGCAAAAATAAAAAGCCTATTTACAATCCATACGGTAAGACTCTTTTCAGAACAATTTTTCGATCCATTTTGTTTTCGTGATAACATATTTCTTTTTTTTTTTCTTCGAGTTTTTCAATGACAGGATAAAATGTTCTTAAATTTTGTAAAATGATGAGAAGCAATTTGCTTTTACTTTGTTTTTTATGTGCCTGGTAGAAAAATAATAAAATTTATTTATCAAAATAGGAAAATACATGGTGAAGCTGCACATAAACGGCGTAAAACGGAAAGTAGTGATCGACGATCGTCTGCCTGTGGGACGTGATAATCAACTGCTATGCTCTTACTCGAGTAACCGCGGTGAACTATGGATTTCGCTCCTTGAAAAAGCTTATATGAAAGTAATGGGAGGCTATGATTTTCCGGGATCCAACAGCGTACGTCTCGGAGCATCAAAAGACATTTTATCAATAGAGATGATGCAATCCTTAGCTTTTTCATTCTTTTTAGAATATAGATCTTCACGCGCTCACTGGTTGGATACCGGAGAGATGGGCTATCAGACCGAACGAGCCCGATTTTAACAAAGACGGCCTCTTTCGCAATCTCTTGGCGAGATGGCCGAACGGAGATATTCTCGTTACAGTAGCCACCGGTGAACTCTCGGACTCTGTTGCCGATCACACTGGTCTCGTACCTACGCACGCCTACGCCGTTCTAGACGTCAGACAAATCGACGTGAGCTTAAATTACTTTGTTTTCAAACTAAAATAAACTTTTAACAATTACGTCTCAAATTCTGTTTCACTCAAGACGATATGCATCGCGTCGTCTGTCGCATAAATAGCAGAATTTGTTGAATAACATTTTTTGAATAAAAAACGAGAACGGTGAACATAAAATTTGTGAGACACGGTTCTCCTTGTTTATTCGAAAAAGTTCAATATTGTATCTCTGTTATCTCTGTCGCAGGTATAACGATCTTAGAGAGACAGAGGACGTGTAGCGCATCACCTTAATTTCAAGAAATTCACATATATTTTTCTAAATATCTAAATCTACTAATTTTCATCATTTTCTCCTGGCTAAATGGCGAACGAAGATTCGTTTTTCTGCAAACGCGATGATATTTTATGCTTTCCGCAGGGTACGAGACTATTACAATTGAAGAATCCGTGGTCGCACTTGCGTTGGCGAGGAAATTACTCCGAGCACGACGCGCATCACTGGACTACAGCTTTGCGAAGAACTCTCAATTACGATCCCGACTCAGCCTCGCAGTTCGACAACGGAATATTCTGGATCGATTACGACAGTATCTGTCGGTTCTTCGATGTGTTTTACCTAAATTGGAATCCTGGTCTCTTCAACTACACTTATTGTATACATCAGTAAGTTAGATTCCTGTAATATAATTACAAACAGAATAATGGAGAGTAAATCGTGAATCAACTCCAATTTTATTATGCAGAATGTGGCAGGCTGGAGTCGGACCCATAAAAGATAGATACAACATCGGATTAAATCCGCAATTCTCCCTCGAAGTTCAGCCAGGCGGTACCAGAGCCGTGTGGATTCTCCTCACGAGACACATAACCGATATCGCAGATTTTCGACAGAATCAAGAATACATAACTGTGCTGGTTTACAAAAACGATGGCAAGCGAGTTTACTATCCACGTAAGTTCTCCACGAGTTTATTAATATTCGAGTCGAAGATTCTTTTGGTAAAAGGGTTTGGATTTTTACGTAGATGATCCTCCGCCGTACATCGACGGGGTTCGAATCAACAGTCCGCACTATTTATCAAAGATCAAATTAGATTCGGAGAGCGAATTACGTTATACTCTAGTCATATCGCAGTACGAGAACATGAATACAATTTATTACACGCTACGAGCTTATGGCACCTGTTCATTCACTCTGCGGAAGATCGAAGATCCATATCGATTTGAGAAAGAGGTATTCGTTGATTGGTATCATTTTTGTTTCTTTCATATTCGTGAATTATATTTTATTTACTGATTTATTTTTACTTTGAGATGACTGACGGTCAATGGATTGGCGAGAGCGCTGGCGGCTGCAGCAATCATCAAGCAACTTATCGCAACAATCCACATTACAAACTGGCCCTCGAGAATTCTACGCACAACAATCATCTGCTGATTATTCTGAAAGGTCCAAAGCAATATCAGATCGGTTTTGAAATTACACAGGAATCAGGAATCGACGCTTCTTTTGGCACAAAGACATCCGGACCTTTTCGGTTGGTTTTTTCTATATTTTAATAAATTTTTAACAATTAAAAATAATTTTTCGCAAAAATTGGAATTTTACACTTTACGTATTTGCTATAAATATTCTTTCAGGTCGGGTTTCGTTTATCTCGAACTTCAGAGCGTACCTGGAGGTACTTATACCATTATTCCATCCACTTACTTGCCAGGTCAAGAGGGACCTTTCTTTCTTACTTGTAAATCCTCCTGCAGCTTACAAATCACGCGTACTCAATAAATAAATAAAAAGCTATATTTCTTATGAACTTGGTATTGCAATTATTATTACTGTTACGTCTCAGCTTGCAGAGTTGATGTAAAATGATCAACGTACGAATTGGGATTCTCGTTCGATTAGCGATAGAAGTCAGGATTTCAAATTATCACGCACGATGAAATGATTTATTTGAACAATTGAATTTAACAACTTGGTAAAACATTGATCTCAACAAGGAGATCTTGTCAGTGTTTATGACAATTACTAAATACTATAATTAAACTCATCGTTAAGCACTGCATTTGAGCGTTTGGAATATATTTATTTCATGATTGAAGATTGATTGAAGATATGAGGGATAAGTTTTTGAAGATACCTTTAGTGCATCCCCTAGAGTCTTTCTACAACAACTTGAGGAGGACGAAATTATGTTAGTTTAACCCCTTGCACTACGCTGAAATTCGGAACAAGCCGTGCCTAACTTATGCACCCGAATGGTCACGAAAAGAGCTGAAGCGGCGGAGCCTAAGTGTCGTAACTTTAAATACGATATCTTACGACTAAGTGCAAGATAGCCGCACTGGTGTTTACTTCACGCGATGGTGCTCTTGTGAATTTCAAATGAATTTGAATCAAAAACTTTTAAAAAGTATTTTTATTATTACATATTACTTCAACAAATTCTGTATAAGTAATAATAATATGATTAATTAATAGCAAAATACAAATAAGTTTATGCGAATCTGCGGCAGTAATATTTGAATTTAAATAAATTTTCAGATTGTCATAATCACCAGACTTAAAAATGAAAAATACAATATAAATAAACAGTTAAATATCAACAAACTGTTTTATTGAAAAATACAAGTTTAAAATTAATAATTCTGCATTGTATGATACTTTATAAAACATTGAGGTACATGTAAAGCTACCTTACATTTTGAACATTCCCAAGTCGTTTCGCTTCGTTTTTTGTATTTGTAACAGACTTTACACATTCTAGATGGGTGTTGCTTTCTAGGCGTTCCATCGATATGTTTCGCGAAATGAGCCCAATATTGTGCTTGTAATCGTAATGGTGTTGCATTTTCTGCAGATTTCACGCGTCTTGTATAGTCAGGTAGCTGTACATGTTTTAAAATTCCCTCGGCTATATCTATTCTATAATTCACGTATGATTGTCTTCCTGAATCTTGTAAATTTTTTTTGATAATGTACATATTAAATAAAGCCATGTCAGACATGTAAAAAAATAGTTTTTTATGACCCTTGAGGTATTTCCTCATAATAGGAAAACACGCCAGCATTTGGTCATTGAGGTCAATTCCATCCATTCCTTTGTTGTACTCAATCACGCAGTTGGGCTTCAATTTCGTCCTATCTTGCTTGTATCTTACTTCGGTCAATTCCACAGATGCATGTTTGGTTGTCAACATGTAGACATCGCGTTTATCCTTCCATCTTAAAGCTAACAATCCATTGCACGTTCTGTGTACATGTTCTCCGGGTTTTAACTTGTTAATCGAAAGATCCTTTGGCATATTTTTCCTGTTTTTTCGTACGGTGCCGATAACATTTGTCTTTTGTTTGTGCAATCTTAGAAAGAGAGCGGGTGTGGAATACCAATTGTCAACGCACAATGTGTATCCTTTATTTACTACCGATTCTGCCAATTCCATTACAACATTTTCTGATGCATTATCAGTTATGTCAGTTTTATCTTGACCAGTATATATTTTAAACTTGCTGCAGAATCCAGTATTTGCTTCACACAGTTTATATATTTTCAATCCAAACCTGGCTCGTTTGGATGGGTTTAATTGTTTATATTTTAAGCGGCCTTTAATAAATCGCATTAATGATTCATCGATGCTAATGTTTTTATCTGGTGTGTAAATCTTATTAAATTTTTCGTTCCAGTAACTAATGATTGGTCTTATCTTATAAAGACGGTCGTTCTTGCAATGCGTTACATTATTCGAGAAATGCAAACATCGTGATATCTGCGTAAATCTTTTGAGCGGCATTACTTTCCCAAATATAGGTGTTTCTACCACTTCTCGTTTCGACCAATACATTTGTATATTCGGTTTTTTGACTTGACTCATCAAAATACAGAGCGCATAATAAGCCATCATTTCATCCTGGGTAACTGGAAACCAGCCATCATCCAGTTTTTTTCTTCTCTCATCGTTCATTATTTGTTGCGCGTAAAGATTTGTTTGGGTAACTAATAAGTCCCACAAATTTTCGTCGAATACAACAAAAAATAAATCTAATAATTCGTGATTTGCGCCTAACTGATTTAAAACATAGTCTTTTACACCAGGAGACTCGGTATACTTCCAAATTATTGGTCTGTTATCAGTTTCCTTCCAATCCCATTCAACATTCACATCTTGTCTGGTATTTTCTTCTTCACTACTGTCATATATAATTGAACTTCTTGAGCGATTCATCACTGGGATAATGGCACTGCTGTCACTGGAATTTTCATCACTGCTTATAACTCTTTCAATATCTATCGACTGACTGCTTGAAACATTGGAAGCCTTTCCACTACTCTCACTTCCACGCGAACTACGTGCTTTTTTATACATGCTGGAGGGTCTGACTAAATAAAAAATGATCAAGAATATTACTTTTTGTGAAGAAGACTGTACAAAACGTGTGCACCTCGTGTGATGGAATAGTAACAACTGAAGAACGACCGAAGCTTTCTTGGTCTCGCCGAATGCATATGTTTACTTTGTTTTCAAATGCTATCTGGACTACAACAATGTATCCTAAGCAGCACGTAAACTGAATTAGGACACAAGATATAAAATAGCCATTCATATAAAGAGGAGAAAAGAAGAGATAAGAGCCCATTCGGACGTTCTTGTTTAGCCCGAGATTAAGACCACGAGTACGGCTCGTGATATTCATGTTTGGCCCAAAATATCGATTACGAGCCAGACTCGTGATGTTCACGTTTGACATGAAATTAAACAACGAGCCTGACTCGTGATATTCAAGTTTGGCCTAAAATTCTCATAATATTTAATATCATAAAATTTCTCAGATATATTCGAGTCTCAGTAGACTGGAATATATCTTTTATTTCTGTTTATCTTAAAGTTCTCGTACGATAGAGTTCGCCCGAGTTCGCTGTATTTTCTGCAAACTCCGGCAACTCCGTCAAACATCAGCGTCGATTGACGCGCCCTCTCGATGGTCACTGCGCGAACTAGTTTTGTAGCACATGCGCTCTGTCGTTCCGTGGTATCCGTTGCGCCATTGATGCAACGGAAAAAAAATTCTTTTTCCTCCCCATGAAGTCGAGCCTCGACTACGAATATGAGTTTTAGTCTTTTTTAACCAATTTTTCGTAAAAATTTCCTATTGTACGATATACGTAAACATAGCGCACATGCGCGATAAAGCTAGTAGCGCACCTACTGGTGAAGCTCTCTATAAATAAATAATCAATAAGCAACATGGCGTCCGTAATAAATTGCAATACGTCCAGTGCCCAGCTATGAATATTAATCTTCGTTATATAACAGGAAAAATGTGTATTTTTTTATTGCGACACGATCAAAGAATGTAAGGTGTTGTGCTTGACCCAATGAGGCGAGTTGCGGTGAGCGAAGACATCGTCAAACTTGACGATTGCTAGGGAGGACCGGCGTTCATCAACGAGACACCCGTTGTCACCGCCACGCCGTGTGTCAACTGACAGCCGAGTGACACTCCTCACCCAGAGGCCGTCCACGTAAACTCATCACGATGGCCAAGTACGTTAAAATCTTATTGCGTAATCGCAATTATCGAATTAGCTCGTCGACGATTCGTCGATACTCTGCTTGTCTTTCGCCGATAATGGATTGTTTACCAACTATGGTGCAGCCCGTGTCCTGAGGTCCTACCGCCGCCTGTCATTTTTGGATCAACACAACAGTTGCTTACACACCTTTTATTTAACCCCAGAAACCGAGCGGTTTATTACCGTCTGTCTCTCGCGAAAAAGTTGTCATCTTTTTTTTTATCTCCATATGTCTCTCTTCGACTCTGTCGTATACCTCAAAGAAAATGCTGACTTCAAACTTGTGTGAGTTTCGATTAAGAGTTTTCACTCACTCGTTGATGGTTTTCATCTATTTAAAGCGTTACCTGCTTTCGGCGTTTTTAATTTTAATGGTTGGGACGTGAATAACGCATTTTTCGTTAACGACATCTTTTCACCTTTATTTGAAATAAAAATGATCATTTTATCATAATTTCCAGAATGTTTACTTTTGTTCTCATGAAACAACAAAATTAAGTTTAGTTTCACCACGGAGTAGGTAGACAAAATGAAACAAAATCTGTTTTTTGATCTTAAACATCTATCGTCTCCGAGTAGATAGGACCGCAGTTTCAGTTCACCGATTGCAGTATCTGAATCACATTGCAGCGATGCGCTGTATCCTTCCCCTGTTATTCCTGTGCCTGATCGGGGTAGTTAAATCTGTAATTAATATTTTTCAAGGATGCAAACCCTTTTGAGGCAAAACACAAATTGGAGGTTTGACCATAAATGTTTGAAACTCTTGAAAACAATAGATTATAGTTGTTGTTATTGACAGAGTCCGATTCGCATCGTCTTAAGCGCCACTTTAGAGAATTAAGATATATTTTTTCACATATTTTTCTTTCAGAGAGATGATGATAGTCTTCATTTACGACACCACTAGGTGTCGTAAAGAGGAGGATGATCCTGCAGATGCGGTTATGTACTTCCATCCTGCTTGGGTGTCTCCGACGCAGAGGCTAGCTCTGGCTGGACAACTTATGGGTATCAATCACTTTCTCACCAGTGCATTTTCACCACCGAACTTGATATCGCTGCAGGGAGGAAAATTTGTTCTTAAGAAATTCGGCCAGTACATTCTAGTGAGTTTCCACAATTTTTATTACCAATTAAAGAGAAGCAGGTGGGGTTCCACCATTTTGAGTGTAACATAAAAACGATAATAATTTTTTTTATATGTAATAAAATTCGTATCGAAAATCCTTCACTTTTGATTGTTCATAACGGTCTTCCGATGATGTGAAAAAATTCCCACATCTGAATTAAAAATTGTGCAAGTTATAGTATTTTTATTGTAAATAATTTTGAAAAAAATGGAACTTGTATAACACTTTTTGTATTTGTATCTGCGGATTTTTTAACAAGGTAAGACCTCCGTTACGAATAATCAATCGCGGGGGATTATTTATACGATTTTTTTGCTAAAGTATAAAGAATAAAATATGTTTTTACCGATAACGTTGGATCGATCTCCAGCAAATGTCAGAAGCATCGATCCCAAATCGTGTTTAATCAAATTATGTACACAATTTATAATATTTAATAATCCCTAAAGATTGTTTTTTTCACAAATGACTGGAAATTTATTTAAATTGCATAGATGAATGAACAAGATTTTGTCTTATTTATAAATAACGTGAGGACTTTGTATCCAAGGCTGTAGGAACAGACAGAAATATTCAAGATTGGATCCTGGAGAGAAGGGCAAACACCCTGGAGTCCATACTAAAGTTCTTTCACTGCGATCTTGAGACAATATCCTCGTCGTTCAACAACGATAGAAACAAATTCACGGAGAAGCTGTATCAGATGTTGGAGACGTATTTGCCGATTCTCCAATACAGCGCCAATCTATTTTCAAATATACCGATCATCAAGTTGCCAAAGGGAGCGAGCAACGTTTTTCTCGAGGCGATGCAGGTGCTGCAGTATTGCCAAGAAACGAGCGGCATTATGGGTGGAGCTCTGTTTTATAACAACAAGTGGGTGGAATTGTTATTACAGAGAATGTCAAGGATGGAGATGGCTGTTCAATAACATCGATTCATCGAATAATTCATATTGCAGAGTCGTTGCGACGCAATTGAATGCCCAGCTGACGAAACAACTCGTAATCACAGATCCTTATCGCATAAAGGTGAGCATTTTTGCATCCTGAGAACTCAGATTTACTTTTAGAAAAAAACATTTAAGAGAATGCAAAATATGAATCACGCTACACGACGGACTATTTATATTCTTAAGCTTTTTATTGAATTTAAAGGCTCCGGCGGAGAGAATACAAACATCCTTTCATCTTCCTCTTGGCGTGCAACTCCTGCGAGTTTACGTGCACCGTCGGCACTCCTTTCAGTTGCCCGAGGAGTCGAACTGCAGCGGAGGCGCTAAAACTCACGCCACGTCTTTCATCAGCGGTGCCGACGGAGGAACTCGAAAGAATTCGTACAAAAAGATAATATCCGGTTCGGGAATAAAGCGGGACACCTCGCGAATCTTTACCGTCCCTGAGGAGGGAGAATCCGGCGAGACAACGCACTCGAGCGGGGAAGAAACTCGTCAGAGTCTTCCCCGAGTTCCTCCTCCCACGACTTTGCCAGTGATCGCGTCTTTCGCCAACATTTCAAGCGCCAGAAAGCCTTCGGAGTACAAACCCGATCGTCCGAAATACACGAATCCTCCATTGACTCCAAGTGTGTGCTCAACCCCGCTCAAAGACGTGAATCGTGTGCTTCATGGCACAGCAGTCTCGATATGCAGCGCGAACGAGGAAATCGATGAGACTCGCTTGCAGGAAAAACCCGCATTGGAAAAAATTGCGAAAGAAAACGTTGATGAGATTCCCGATGTCGTGAAAGAAGCTTTGCGCTGCAAGCGTCTAAATAAATTACGAAACGCCCCTTTGTGCTGCAAAAAAATAGAGAAAAAGGTTCCGAGAGGGCTCGTGTCCAGTCGCAAGAGCTTGAGTCTTTCGGATCTCGAGGACATACGAGAAATCAACGAATCGCCCGATTGCTTGGCCATCGGCGTGCGAATCTCTCATCGTGGAATGTCGAAGACCAATTACAGCGCGGAATCACCCGATATCCCGAAGAAAATTACTAGTAAAAAGCGGATTTTTAATACCATTACGGATCCTTGTTATCCGGTGTTTCGTCACGACGGCTCGCCGGTATCTCAGTCTCTGTACGATCATTACATCGCCTCGCATTTCCAAGAACTCGTAAAGGAACAAAACGTCTCGATACAACCGCCGAAACTGGCTGATGAAAAGAGAGCAAACGGTAATCCCGTTAGTGAAACTTTTCTCATGAAATCTACGGATTGTTCAAGAAATTTGAGTGAAAAAATTCCTGGGAATGTTGAAGGTTTCGAGGTGATAAACGAAACAACGGCTGGGGAGGCGATCAGTGCTGAGAAAGCTGCGAAACCTTCTCTCGACGTTAGACTCGAGAACAAAAGCCGACAGGAGAATTACCGCCGATCGATGAGTCTGCCGTTAAAGTCTCTGAACGCTCCGGCTGAGAGCGGAGCCCTTAATGACGATCGTAGAAAATCGACATCAGAATGCGCGTTCGATTTTCCGCTTCAGCAGCAGCAACAGCAGGAGAAGAAAAAGAAACTCGAGGGTCTTCAATTGACGCCGTTGATGTCGAAGTTAAGTTTGTTGGCCGGCGACGAGCGCACCAGCGGATTCTGCAGCAGAGACACGACTCCCAGCGAATTTTGCGATCTTTCGACGCTCTCGAGTCGAACGACAAGGAACAAATCCGAGAGCACGACTGGCGCTCGTACGCTTGGCGGGAGATCCGCCGCGGATGAAGACTCTGCCATAGAGGACGATCTTTCATGGTTAAACGGCGAACCAACCACGAAAGATCCCGCGGGATTCGGCCTCGAAAAAACTGAACTCTTTATCTGCGGACATCACAACATGGTTTTATTTCTGCTGATGGACGACGGCACTGGGAACAATCCAGACTTGATACACAATCTCGTGAGTTCCTTTTTTTAAACAATACCTTAATGTATCGTTGCTCGGCCAATATGCGAGTTGGATGACGCGGAATACACGATTCTTTCGATACATCATTTGCTTCTCTCGTAATTTCAGTGGGAAACTTGTATAAATACTCTGGGGCGTCTGGAGTCTCGATTGCAGCAATGTCTCGATCCTCAACCATCGAACGAGAACAAAGAGCTTTACAGTGTGTTGAGCGTCGATCCGCATTGGGACACTCTGCATCGTTCGGGTCTCTGGGGCGTCACTGAATTGGATATAGTCTCATCACTACACGATAGATTCACGAAGGCGAGCAATCTCACGGATATTATCGTGAGAACCGAGGATATAGTCGTTTACGGTAGCCAGTGCGGTAAAAATGAAATATTTTATCAACAAGCGATGGCTCCCAGTGTTTCCGGCGGACTTCCGACCCCCGCTGATCTCATGGGAGTCGTACCGCTCAAAGCCAAGCGCAGACTCGAAAGAGATCACGGTATAATTCTTCTCTAATAACATATCAACGCGATATGCCTGTTCGATGGCGTAATAGAACGCGGAATTAGACATTCAACGTTTCAAACGCTTTTTTCTACTGAATAACTTGTACGGTTCTGTGATCGCTGCGCGACAACGCAACTGGGTGCCAATTGTATTGTCAGGTAGATAACGCTTGATTGATATATCATAAAAAGAAAAAAATAACAATTGTGGATACCGGGTATGGGAAAAATCTCGAATTTTCTAATTAAAATTATACTAAGCAAAATTGCAAGAGTGATAGAACTAATATTGCGATTCTGAATTTCTGCGCAACGATTGATCTGTCTGATCAATTGATTCGTTGACTCGATAGACGCAGGGCAACGACTTTTATCCGACAGATTTTACGTGACAGAGAAATTCGGAATACAGTTTTTGTTGCCAACCGAGTTGTATTACAGCGTCTTAAGGTGATGTGGCAGATCGCGGTCGGTAATAGAAAATGTAAAATCCAGACTACTCAGAGACGGTTAGTCTTTAAGAAAACGTTGTACATTCCGTACCACTTGGTCTATCTACTCTGGAGTGGAACCAAATTTGCTTTTTTAATATCAAACGTCAATCGTCCCCGAGTATATACAGGTTTGCAGTTTTTGATACTCACAGGGCTCAGGATATGTGAGGAGGGGAATGTGTCGCATCGCCTTAAACAATAAAAACCCTAAAAATATATCGACGATGAAAAATTGTCGGAAAAAGCATCTTCGTCGTAGATTTCGACACCACGAAGATTATTTTTCCGAGAATATTTTATTACGAGTGAACAAAACTTACAAATTGCATAAAAATCGTCATTTAAGTGGTTAAAAGTAAAGAAAAATGAGATTTTGACCGTCGCTGGTCAATCCGATTTAGGACGATGTGAAACAGACTCAGTCGGTAACAAAAACTGTAATTCATTTTTTTTTTTTTTTTTTTTTTTTTTTTCAAGGTTGTCAAACATTTAAGAGCAAACACGAATTGATTGCATCCTTATCTATCAGTTGTACGAATAATTTGTATGTCTCCCAAAAGGTTTAGCACACTTGACAAAAATTAATTACAAGTTCTGCTATCGACTCGCGATTGGCGGGGAAAAATGCTATATCGCATCGCTTTAAGGTGATGTGCTACCTCTCGATCGGTAATATAAACTGTAACGCAAATTTCAATGAATGAGAGAAACAGTCAATTGTGTTTTACAATTCTACAGTTCGCCGTTTTTATTTAATCTACGAAAGATCAATTCGTGGCGGAGAAATTCGCGATGAAAAAACGTTGCTATCTCTCTCGCGTACGCATTACGATCTGAGAAAGCAAGACGACATGTAGCACATCGTCTTAAGGTGACGTAAAACATGTATCGGTGCACGAAAGATAGAACTAATGTAATTTACGGCCAAGTAAGAGGGAAACACTGAGAATATCTTTCACATCGTCTTAATCCTTCAGGTACGCGATCCTTGAACCACGAGTGACGCTGTTTGCCGATGTCTGTGCGGAGTTGAAACTTTATATTGAAACGTCAATAATTCCAAACAACCACATTGTAAATATATGGCTCAAAGCTTATTTTAAAACGTAGTCAGTTTTGCAATAAACGGCCGATTATGCGATCGCGTAGTCACTCGCAGCCTGAGGCTCTCGTACATAAAGTATCAATGAAAGCCGGAAATCCGTTCTACGCTATTTTACATGTGTATTTTTGTAAATCTACTGTGCTTTGCGTATCCCTTCCGGCTAATGTGAGCAGTAAGCATGAGATAAGGAGAGAGAGAGAGAGAGAGAGAGAGAGTGAGTGAAAGAATATAAATGTTTGAACGTGTCGCGTCCCTCTTTATGATCGTTTGACAAGCTAATCATTTTCGTTAATTAGCCACAAGATCGTTGTTATTAATTATTATATTAGATCAATTTAGTGAGTTGTGAAAAATGCGGCGAAACAACTCCGATTATAATATATTATTATTATTTTGTTATTGTTAATGCGATTGTTAGACGAATGTATAATTATTATAAATAGTTGGCTAGAACGTAGCGTCCATTGATTCCGTGACACAACTCGTAACAATTCATACGTTTCGATACTTGGAAACCTTTCGTCAATTTTAGCGAATTCAGTATTTTCCAATGACAATCCCCCCACCCTACCCCGCCACCACCCCTTAAAATGAAATAGATGAGAGAATCCTGGGAAAAGAGATTGTCCGGATGAGATACACCGCACCTCAATAAAATAAATCAAATGATAATATAAACCAGATTTATTTATTGTTACCCAGAAAAAGTGAAATACATGAGGAATAATCCGAGAAAAAATTCAGGACATCTGGGCCAGGACCTTCCGATTGTCAATCGACAGCTCTTATCACTGAATTATGTTAGGCTGCTTACCACACTTAATCCGAATTGTCCTCATATATTGAATATTACATCACGTAACGCTATATGAGGCAGATGCACACCGGTTGTCATCTCTGTGTCATCGATTCCCTCTTGTCACTTTTATTAACTTATTTAGCAATTGTATAAAAATGTAATTTATCCATTATTTTCAGTAGGTTTATGCGATTGCGTTGAATAATCGTGAAAATAATTATTTCGTTTTTTTGTTTTTCAGATAAATATTTTATTACTAGTTAGACGAAATAGCAGCACGGGGTGTATCGTCACAAATGCCACTTGTCTGCTTCTCAGACGATAAGAGAAACGCTGCTCGGAACATTGTGACGAAACAATGTCACCACATCGTACCGTATAACATATTCTATGACACCTGATCACTGAAATAAATAAAATAGTAAATCCATTAATTTGAATAGATTAAATGTTAAAGCGATGGAGGTGTACACCTTCGAAAATCGTTATCGATAAAATAAACTGTAAATCGACAAGAGCGACAATTGATGTTTAAGAATGAAAATTTGGTATTACATTCCACAATCGACAAAACTAAGTGAAAACCGAATTTCCTTGTCTCTAAAATATTTAATCGGTTCGAAATATAATTGTATTAACAGTTTTCGTTACCGATTTACAGTGAAGGATTACTCCGAAAGGTGTGTCGCATCATCGAAGATCGTCATACGTGCGATGGAGATAACAGAATTTTATCATTGGGAATTTTTTCTTCATCATCATTCAATCTTTCGTATATAAGACGAGAACGGTAAACCGTAGAATAGTAAGACGCAGTTGACTTTACGAGGAAAACTGTGAACTGCGTCTTATAATTAACGAGTCAACCGATATAATCTTTTATTCGAAAGATCAATCGTGGTTGAGAAATTCGTGATATGAAAATTGTACAATCTTTCTCGCACGTATCAAGTGGACGATACGTAGCGGACCTTAGTTGCATCCCCTTAATTAACACATGCATTCCAATGATTTGAAATTCAACTGATTCTTTTCGTTGGGATACATGGTAACGTTACTGCGAAGATCTCTCACCAAGTCGATTGTCGCTGCTCGAGGAGGAGGTTGGTCGCCATCCTGACGAGCCTCCCGGTTCGACTGCTTCATTAGCATAATTATCTACGTGTAATACAAACCTCTCACTCGCTCGCTTCGATTTATCTCTTTTGATTCTAACACCCGACTCTTAACTCGTATTAGTTACCAGGTAACTGGCGTCAATGGATTATTCGTTGGGTTCTGAATGTTTTTTTTTTCTTCTTGAATGACGACGATTTTCGTCGCAGGCGATGCTGTAGAAGAATTATCGTCGGATACGTCTACAGACGTAGACCGACTGAATGCTCTGAAATATTAAAATCTATAGCGAGATCTATACGGATATTCAGGTGTTTGTAATAGAAAACGAGAATCCTTGGAGTATCCCTACTCTCGTTTAGCACTTGAATGTAAATATTTATACGACTTGTTGCGATTAACTCTTATCATTATTAATTTGAATGACTGGTGACTTTGGAATAACAACATTTTGTTATTGAAAAACAATGTGAAGGAGGAAATAAATATATGGAGAGAGACGTTGCATAGGATGAAGGCTTTCTACCTTCGGTTTTTTTATTTACATTATGTATTTTATTTACACACGGGATAAATCGTTTTATAGAAAATTCTCTTGTCGATTATAAAAAATTGTAACATTTTTATTGCACAACACTGAACTTTCATGATTGTTTCATCGATAGGTGATTTGACAAAGAGCAGACATGGCCCTGTTGAAAAAGTATGATTCTTGAAAAGATTCAAATAATCTGAGATCTCATATAACTTGACTAGAAAGTTCTATTTAAGACGAAGACAGTGAGCCATATTCCTAACAAATTGTAAGACTACGACCTCCCCTCCCTCAATTCCCTCATAAATTAATTTATCCCGCGTATAAATGAAATAAAAATCATATAATCTGAGAGCTCATATAACTGGACTACAAAGTTCTATTTAAGACAAAGACAGTGAGCCATAGTCCTAACAAATTGTAAGACTACGACCTCCCCTCCCTCAATTCCCTCATAAATTAATTTATCCCGCGTATAAATGAAATAAAAATCATATAATCTGAGAGCTCATATAACTGGACTACAAAGTTCTATTTAAGACAAAGACAGTGAGCCATAGTCCTAACAAATTGTAAGACTACGACCTCCCCTCCCTCAATTCCCTCATAAATTAATTTATCCCGCGTATAAATGAAATAAAAATCATATAATCTGAGAGCTCATATAACTGGACTACAAAGTTCTATTTAAGACAAAGACAGTGAGCCATAGTCCTAACAAATTGTAAGACTACGACCTCCCCTCCCTCAATTCCCTCATAAATTAATTTATCCCGCGTATAAATGAAATAAAAATTATATAATCTGAGAGCTCATATAACTGGACTACAAATTTCTATTTAAGACAAAGACAGTGAGCCATAGTCCTAACAAATTGTAAGACTACGACCTCCCCTCCCTCATAAATTAATGTATCCTGCGTATAAATGAAATAAAAATCATATAATCTGAGAACTCATGTAACTGGACTACAAAGTTCTATTTAAGACAAAGACAGTGAGCCATAGTCCTAACAAATCGTAAGACTACGACCTCCCCTCCCTCAATTCCCTCATAAATTAATTTATCCCGCGTATAAATGAAGTAAAAATCATATAATCTGAGAACTCATATAACGGGACTACAAAGTTATATTTAAGACAAAGACAGTGAGCCATAGTCCTAACAAATTGTAAGATTACGACCACCCCTCGCTCAATTCCTCCATAAATTAATAGTCCTAACAAATTGTAGGACTATGACCTTCAATTCTTCATGGATCAAGATATAATCTATCTGGATCAATGCGGTTTTTATTGTCCATTCCTATCAGTTTTTATTAGACCGACAGAGATATTTATTTTTCGTTTGGTTCAAAGTCTCGTTGAGTAGTCACCAATTTTCCATAGGTTTCGAAGATGACTTGCATCTTCTGGGTTCGTCGCAATATATAAAAAAAGAATTATAAATTGGTGAATTATTGAAATTTTTAGTTTAGACGAGCCTCCAACCGGTCAACATGCGGAGATCAGCCAGCCGTATCGTGGACACCAACCGAACCGGTCATCACGCGCCTATTAATTTATTCAAATTTAATTAACGATAAATTCTGAAAAGACTGGTCTGGTAAGCAAGCCTCCACGATCGACCAATCTCTGACTAGCATTTTCACTCGAGATCGCCTCTCCTTTCGACTCTCTTACTTAAATAGAAAATCCAACCAGGGAGCTTTCAGTATATTCACGAATTTACAACTATTCACACAGGAGATTTCTTCTCTCGTCGTGTTATTTTTTTATCACTGTCATTCAAAATGGTAAGTTTGACATTT
The DNA here is from genome assembly GCA_963942595.1 of Cylloceria caligata. Lineage (NCBI taxonomy): Eukaryota > Metazoa > Arthropoda > Insecta > Hymenoptera > Ichneumonidae > Cylloceria > Cylloceria caligata. Next base: position 1,938,588 of record OZ012709.1, read on the forward strand.
TTAGCGATTCCTGTATATTCGATAAATTTTCCCTTTTTTCATGGAGAGAATAAAATTCGAAACTTTTGTGTCAGAGTGTTCAATGTTAATCAACGAGACTTCATCATCGAGATGGCTTTGTGACAGTTAATGTGGAAGCATTGTGCAAGATTCTACTTAGCAAACTCGTTTTTTTTTTTATTACTCAAGAAGAACTGAGCGTATCGTCGGTTTATTCTAAATGCACAATGTGCAAAATTGTTATTTGATCGTTGACGCGAGTACAAATTTCATTTGAGCGTCGTATCTCTGTCATTCTTGCAACTGTACCCTTAAGGTATCTCAAAGTCATTCAATCAGAATTGCACAAGAGTCCAAAGTTTCTGCAAAGATCATTTTAGTATTACGATCTCATCACAGCCGATCATGGCGCTTCGATGCTCGTCAACTTACAAGATACATTTTCACAGATTCAGCGGCTCAATAGTTTCCCGATTGTAGAAATTGGGGGTAATAGGCGTAGGGGAGATTTATAATAATTAATAAATGAGATATTTCGCGTATGGAGAGCTCCGTATCTTTAATATAAAACTCGCTGTATCTGAATGTCTATGAAACGTTTTTGTGCGACTGCGATGCAACTCCGAATCACGTTGCACCGGTTTCGCTAAGAATTCTATTGAATAAATAATCAAAAGAGTTTCTTCATTTGATTTCAGACGACGTATACCGATAAAGGCCCAAAGGTAAGAATCGATATCGATATATATATATCTTCGATCGAAGGTCGATTCCAACGATAAAATATTTTTCTTTATTTTTTTCAATGACAGCCAATCGGTGGAAAGTTCGTTAGCTTCGATCACATTAAGCTATGGGTCGGAAATGCAAAGCAGGTAAGTTTTGTATATAAAAACAAACAACAGCAACAACAAAATGTTATACTCGTCGTTGATAATATTTCCCGACGATCGATTTTGTTTCAGGCAGCGAGTTATTACACGAGCAGATTTGGCTTTCAGTCTCTCGGTTATCGGGGTTTGGAAACGGGTTCCAGGGATTTTGCATCACACGCTGTCAAACAGAATAAAGTAGGAAATATTTGAATTATCTTTGACGTTTTGTTTATAAAAAATATTGTAAATTTAACGATCTGCAGATTATCTTCGTTTTCGAATCGGCTTACGAACCTGACCAGGAAGAGATATCGAATCACTTGGCGCGACACGGCGACGGAGTACGAGACGTGGCTTTCACTGTCGAGAACATTGATATCATAATCAAAGTGGCGAAAGATCGAGGAGCCAAGATCGTACGAGATATTTGGGAGGAGAGGGACGATTACGGTGTCGTGAAGATGGCCACTGTTCAAGCTGTACGTTAAAAACATTTTAAAGTTTTAAATAATAAAAAGCTTCGTCGTATCACAGAAAATTAGGAAAAATTCTTTGATATTTCTTCATTTCTTCTTTTCAACAGTTCGGAGAAACTCTGCATACCTTCGTCGACCGTACGGGTTATTCCCATGACCGATTTCTTCCTGGTTACATCGACGCTCGACCTGACCCCCTTTCGAGACTTTTGTAAGTTTTTTAACAAAAAAAAAAAAAAAAAAATGTTGCTAACGTATAGTTTGAAATATCTTTTTTAAATCGTATTACGCGTTGTTCAGGCCAAACACTCAACTGGATTTTATCGATCATTGCGTCGGCAATCAACCGGACCAGGAAATGGAACCTGTAGCGAAATGGTAACGTTTTTATATTTATGACGATGGAACGATCCAGTTTCTTCCTTCACTTCGATGACTAATTACAATTTTTGAAGCTGTCACATCGCGTTAAGATGCTTTATTCGCAATTTGATGACCGGATGTAGAATTTGGGGAAGTCCGTAGAATGGTAATGACGATAGCCTACCAAAGTATCGAAGAGAGAAAATATATGGTGATCACCGGGGATCGAACCCGGATTGTTCTGCTATTGAGTAAGAACGCTAATATCACCTAAATATTCCTCTCATTCAAATCGTCGGCAAATAAGCAACTAGGCAATCATCGTTACACACCTCCACTCCATGAACTCGACGTCTTCGTCGACTGTGCAGATGAGATGGGTATCGGGTTACGCGTTGGGCTCTTTCCATGTGTGCTTCGTTGGGCTTTTTATGCTCCATCTGTAGTTTGTGCGTATGAGGACGTGTTTTTGTAGTCTCGAATATTTCTGACGTTATGCGATGACCGGACGGAGAATTTGGGGAAGTGCGTAGAATGGTAATGACGATATCCTGCCAAAGTATCGAAGAGAGAAAATATATGGTGATCACCGAGGATCGAACCCGGATTGTTCAATTACCGAGTAAGAGCGTTAAAACACTCCGCTGATGTAATCACCTATATGTTCTTCTTATTCGAAACGTCTACTTATATGCAAGGCAGGCATCGTTACAGTAGACTGTAGTGAATTTAAGTTGGAGGGAAAAAAAAAAAATACTTGAGCTTTGAATTTACCATAAGATAGTGTTGACGTTAAAAGTTATTTTGGTTGTTCATCCAATGATATTAAAATGAAATTGTTGTGTGAATTTAGGTACGAGCGGATTCTCCAGTTTCACAGATTTTGGTCAGTCGACGATACACAATTGCACACGGAATACTCGGCGCTTCGTTCCATCGTAATGTCAAATTGGGAAGAAACGGTAAAGATGCCGATCAACGAACCAGCGGTTGGAAAAAAGCGTTCGCAGATTCAAGAATACGTCGAGTATTACGGAGGAGCGGGAATTCAGCACATAGCTCTTAATACTAATGACATTATCACATCGGTGGAGAATCTTAGGGCGCGAGGAATCGAGTTTCTAAGTATTCCCGATACTTATTACGATATGCTCAGACAACGACTTGCGAAGAGCGCGACAAAGATCATCGAGGATATCGCTGTGCTTCAAAAACTCAAGATTCTAATCGACTACGACGAGAACGGATATTTGCTTCAGATATTCTCTAGAAACGTTCAGGATCGACCCACACTCTTCATCGAGATAATTCAACGAAGAAATCACAATGTAAGTGTAAACTGTATTTATTTCGTGAATAAATTTTAGCTTTCGCCGTAGTTACATTAGTTTTAAGGTGATGTGAAATACGCTCAGTCGGTAACGACGCTACCGTTATCCATTTTTCTTCCAACGGCATTGAACGTCTACAGGCAAACCGCGAATCATCAGTGTTTATATCACAAACAGCTGTAAGGTGTAGGTGTTGTGTTTCAATCACTGTTGCATAAACGTTAATAATTTGCGTGTACCCCAAAAGGTTTAATTCACCCTTGAAAGAAAAGTGGGATAAGTTTTTGTTACCGACTGAGCACACGATGAACGAGAAAAGGTGTAATCGTATCTCGTCTTAAGGTGACGTGAAGACTCTTTCTCTTTCTCGCTTCTTTGCGATCTTGTTCGGGTTAACACGGTCGGTAAACAAACCTTTCGATGTACATTTTTTCTAGGATGTCGGGACTCGACGAATAAGTGCAAAGCTTTAGTCGATGCAAAACCGAACGGGTTATCGACTTAAAGCTCGTGTTTCTTTTTTTTCAAAACTCGATGCATCCTCAAAAAAAGTTGCACTTCAAAGTTTGTTATCGACTGAGTGTGTTTCGCCTTCTTAAGACGATGTGAAGCGTATTCTTAGTATTTTGTTCTTACTTACTCCGCGCCGTTAGCGTTGTTAGTTCAATTTCTCTCGTACGCGTAACATGTTTCACATAATCTTAAAATAAAAACTTCAAAAACAGTAATATTGTATTTTCTGAAAGCACAAATTTCTATTGACAAAATCAACGATCGTTTATCTAAACTATCGTCATGTGTTATATAGAAAATTGAAATTTATTTATGGCATCCAAGCATCCGTGTTAACGAAACCGCAATGAGCTGAAAGTATTGCGTTATAAATCTATGAATTACGACTGTTTTCAGGGTTTCGGAGCTGGAAACTTCCAGGCTCTCTTCCAGGCAATAGAAACTGAGCAGGAGAAACGTGGCAACCTGTGAGTCTTCTCTCCCTCTCTCACCATCCGGCCCTTTCTCTCAAACAATTCCTCAACGTGTCGCAATTTCAATACGAATTGATAAGACCAAAGAGTCGCTCTCTCTTTCATTATTAATTTTTGTATGCACTTAGCGATCGGGAGATCGAATTTTCGCGACGTTAACGCACGTGTGACTTGTACAAAAATGTTATTAAAATTCTATAAATACGTTTGTCTCTTGATGTTTTCATATGACGTTCAATTAATTAAAGATTTATGTGCTCCCGATGATAAAAATTCTTTCGGTCCCTCCAAATCAGCAGAAATCATTGTATTTAACACCGAACCTTTAAATTACAAAAATACAGAGCATTGGGTAATTATAAAATATGTCACATACAGTGGATCGTTTATTTTTTTGTTATTTCAAAAAAAAAAAAAATTTCTTTTCGTTGCGCGTTACCGTCAAGCTATTGTTGTGGCTCGAGCGACGAAAACGCGCATTGTCTTTCGTGATAACGTGAGTATCGTATGTAATTCTTGTACCTCGTGAATAAAATTTTCTACCGATTCTACGTAATATATGTAGTCGTGAGCTAGTGGTGAACTGGTAATTAGCAGCGAACAAACTCGACATGTTTCAATCTTTTAATATTTACGGTCTCTCCGTGTATCTCTTTCGTTAAGTAGGCTCGAGATAATATAATAATAATGATAATAATGATAATAATAAGTATATGAAATAACAAACGCAGGACGCATTGTTTACTGAAAGAATCGTCGTTTTATCTTTATATTTCCGCAAGGACACCCTTATAAGCGTTATTCGTTTTGTATTTGCCATTCTTTTTTGCAAGAAAATTCGGTAGCGGTGTAGAGCGATCAACGAGCTAAGAGAGGAAAGTAGCGTTCAGCGTAAATCAAAGCAGAAAATATTGATTCAATAATTATTTATTTTCTTATCTTTGTCGCGATTGCTCCAAAAAGTATTTTGTCAATTTGTTGATTAACGTTCGGTTATTCTTCCCTTTCTTAGCCCTAGAGTACCTCCGAACGTATGTCTGTGTTTGTGTGTACGTATGTATGTGTCTTTTACTTTTGTTTTTTGTCTCGTTTAATTGTTGTCTCTTACGCGGTATCGTGAATGCCAAGACGGAAGACGTCGTGCTGACAGAAGAACGAGTTTCCCAACGGCTTCAATACGAATATCTGCGAGAAGGCGTGCGGCGGATCCTCGTCTGCCTGGAATCATACAGAATTCGCGTTAAACGCAAAGTACACCGCGAGCTTTATGCTCTAGGAAGGTCGTAACGTAATATGGGATATGAAATTACAACAAAATTCTCTTTAAATTAGAAGAATGTACTTCTTAAGACGATGTGACATACCGACGGAGCTACCGTAATTTTCTTTATCTCCGTCGATATATCTTCCTTTCCTATTTTTATCAGAGATGGTAAAAGTATTTCAAGGTGAAAGAAAGCAGATACGCGTGTCCGGGATGATTAGAATCGTCCGAACCTAACTTCCTCTTGTCTGAGATATTAAAACAAATGTATATTTCTACTTAAAAGTGGGTCAATAGTCACGCAAGGTGTTAAGATCCCCAAGTTATGAGTCGAAACGCGTTGGTACTGTCCATCTTCATTTTCCGTAAATTTAATATTTGCGGATTTGCGGATATTTCAATTTAATAAACCAAGTAATCGATGGAAATAAAATATAAAATTTAGCGAAAAATAACGTAAAATATGAAACAAAATTCCGGAGTTGATGGATAAATTTTCCAATTTGGTAAAATAATTTTGATTCGTGCAAAATTCGACCATTTTACTAAGTTTTTTTCATGACTATCAGATCAACTTTTAAATGTCAATAGACACGCTCGGTGTTAAACGCCTCTGAGAAAATAGGAAAGCGAGTAACACCGTCTTGTCATCGGTATCTGAAAGTTATTACAGAGAATTTGACAATTTTAATAACCAAGTCAAGATCGCAACGATCAAGATGTGATGTATAGGCTATAAAAATTTGCTGTTGATGTAAAATGAGGAAGTAGAGCGTGGCGGGAAAAAAAATACGTGCACGAAACTCTCTTAAAAATCTCGAGACGATAAATCAGCGGTATATGCATATTCTTAGGGTTTTCGTGCGCTAATTTCGTTATATGCTTGCTTGAAAAATACTGAAATAAAGTATTAATCGTTTAATGCAGGGGTCTCCAAACTACGGCCCGAGGGCCACATTCGGCCCGCGGACAGATTTTGGACTATTTCACTTTTTACCACCGGCAACAATGATAATATGGTTTTGGCCCTCGGAATTTACTGGAGTAATCAGTATGGCCCTAAGGCTGGAAAGTTTGGAGACCCCTGGTTTAATGCATCGTCTAGATAACCTAAAGAACCTAAAGAACCCTTTATGTACGGAGATCTCACACATCGAAATGTCTTAACGGACTGTGATTTCGATGTAAGCATCGACCACGGTCACTACGACAAGAAATTGCCCGTCATATACGATATGGATCCCATAGATAAAGGGTTAATATGAAACACAATAATTGCAATAAATTATGTAGCAATTACGATTATTCTGCATACTTAAGAGAAGCTGTTAATACCAGAAAAAAATTCTTTGGCAAAAAAAAGTATGTAAATTTAGAAAAGCCGGTGACGTTTGTAGGATTTTTTCTTCAAGGGGCACTGCACTTTCCGTGAGGAAAAAAGATACGTGCGGAAAACTCTCTTGGAACCTCGAGAAGATAAACCAACGATGTGTCAATATTATTGAAAATTTCGTGCGCTATTTTAATATCTGTTTGCCAGAACATAACTGAAATAAAGTATTAATCGTTTAACGAATCAATTAGTTAATGCAGTTAGTAATACACAATTATTGCAATCAATGTTGTAGCAATAACGATTATTTTGCATATTTAAGGGATGTTTGTTAATGCCAGGAAAAAATGATTTGGCAAAGAGAAACAAAAACTGATAAAAGCTGGAGAGCTTTGCGGGATTTTTATTTTCGTGGGAGACTGTGCTTGCCTGACTTTACCACGGTTAACGAAGATCGCCGGACGATCGGCACCAAAAGTAGAACTGCTCGCTTAGACACTGTCGTGCAACGCGAGTCTGAAGATGTCGTGCTGCACGAAAAAGCTTGTGCCGATCGGCTTCAGGACAAATGTCTGGGTGTACGCGTGGGGCTGATCCTCGTCGGTCTGCCCAACCATCAACAATCAGCGACTTAGTTTTTTTAAATCGAGAGTCTCTGCCTCTCTAGTTGTGTACGACTACAGAGAGAGGATTGTGCGTCGATAGTCAATTTTTTATCTTTTGTCTTTGCAGCCTATGTCTTTCTCTATCTCTCTCTCTCTTAAGGAAGGTAAAGCGCTTTACACTAATAAAAACAGTGCTAAATTTTGACAACGTTTCTACTCTTTTTGGTTTTTTTAATTAACAATCTTAATATAAAAATACATTCACAGCCGTTTTATAAAAAAGGAAAATGACGATATATTATAATGTCTGATGAAAAGTTACTTTGTCCAGTTCTTACGAAGAATAAACCACCGTATTAGTCCAATTATGACAAGTAATAGCTTATTTTATTTATTGAAAGATTCTCTATCGATGCACCAAAAAGATTTTCTATAGCATTAGTCATTTAAAAGTTATAACTATTTGTTTATCTTGCGTTAATCAAATAAATGGTTTTAACTTAAAAAAAAACATAATTTTAGTAAAAATCCAAGAGGTATATCGGAGCAGTGCTGACTTTATTGTTTATTCTTTTAGAATATATGTCAATTTTGCTGCGTAATTTATTCTCTAGAACATTCAATCGAAATACCAAAAATTTGTACAAACGGTTTTAAATAATTAGCACCGATTTAAGTAGCGCGATGTGTTCTGCACAAAAGAAAAACAAATCTAAGAAAAACTCTTTACAGCATTGAGTATTTTTCTACACACGTTCTACGAATTGTCAAAAAGAAACGAACGTCGCTAGATTCTACCAAAGGGGACGATTGACGGCAAAAAAAATTTGGCTAACCTGCAACCTTCCTAGAACGTTGATTAGGACTCCGCCGTCGAACATCGGTTGCGTGTCTACAGCGGTAAACACGCGATTGATCTTTTGGAAACTCAGGCTCTACAAAATATAAAAGAAAATTGAAAAAGAAAAACAATGCACGACAAAATTCAAGAAAAATTTAATTAAAATAAACAAGACTCACGGTGAGTTTTTCCATGATCTTGATGGCACCCTGGATTTGGATACCCTCGAACGTCATGAACGACGACTCGGTCTGCGAGAATATCGAAAAAGTATATTGAAAATCTTTTGAAGGTTATGCGCGTTCGAGACTTGTAGGAATAAATGTAGAAATATTGTATTTATTTGGAAACGAGAGTCGGCGGTCGTGCTGCTCTCGTCTGTGACATTTAAAATATAAACTTACGTTGTACATGTTAATGAGGGTTGGCCTCTGGGCTGGATCATCGAACAGAGCGTAATACTGCTGTACGAAACCCTTGCCGATCGCCTCGTACGACGGATTTAACGCCATTATCACCTTTATTGTTTATATTTCTCGTACCTATTATTACAATTAGTTCAACAATCGATTAATGAAGGGGCCAGCCGCACAGCAGTTACGCCACTTAAACGTTTCTTATTTTATATATAAATTATAATAACGACTGAAAGAACCGACAAGTGGTCCTATCGTAAGGATAAACCGATGCGGTGAAACACATACTTACTTGGCCTTGGCCCTCGTGCGCCAATTTCATGAAAGAAAAAACCGACCGAGTTCCGGCTCCGTCGATAGTGTCTTATATATACAAAACGAGACATGAGAGTCGATACTATCGATCGATTGACGTTAATTCGATTTTTTTTTAAATTTTACTAATTCGACAAACTTTATTATTACACTACATATTGGAATAAATATATTTTATATAGTTGCTGTTGTATTTGAGGCTCCGTCGGTATATCTGCCTAACCTGCTCAGAGATTTTAGATATTTATAGCGAAAACAATTAGGTTTACGCGCACGATTGTCAGTTGAATCTAAACTTAAAGAAAATATAAGACATCTGTAATTTTATGACTCAGTTAGTGTGTAACGCGCGCCTTTTGAAGATAATGCGCCACTCCTCGGTCGGTAAGAAAAACTGTAATGCAAATTACTCTGGCACGATTGATCTTTCGAATGGAAGAGGAGAATATTGAATTGCGTCTTACAATTCTACAGTTTAGAAGGACGACATGTAGCACATCCTCTTAATGTTATGTGGTGATACTCGATCAATAACAATAACTGTAATCTCAATTTCTATGGTTGATCTGTTGGAGATGAAAAAACGAGGGGTGCAGGTAACCAATGTCTCGAAGACTCAATCTCTCGAATTGTATTTTGATGAATTGCATCAGTCATTTCTGTCGAACAAAAGCCATTCGAGACCATTGGTTACCACCCAAAACGCGAACATCGCCCTCCACTGAACTTTTGGGTAAATGTTGTGCATACCCCTTACGGGTCGGTAAGAAAAACTGTAATACAAATTTCTCCATTTTCCGATTGATTATTTGAATCAAAGAGTTCATCGTTCTTGTCTTTTATCCTAAAGATCAATCTTGGAGAAAAAATTCACGATTAAAACATTTATTCTTCGTACGTCAGTGTCGGAGAAAAAGAAACTAGTGATTTAAAAAATCTCGAATGCTTGTCTCTGTCGAGATAGTTGTTTTTATTAAATAGTATAAACATAGAAGAGTAGATTCCGTCGATCAATTTTTTCACGAGATTTTTAAAATATAAATTTTTCTTATTATGCAGAACGTAATAATAATAATTATTATTATTAATTATCTTCGAATTGAATCAATGGGAGTCTACAAAACCCCAGATAGATGACAAGTATCCTTTTTTATTGAGCGCGGGTGTAAAATTCTATTTAATTAATTTATTTATTACGGCTGGTCGCGTGTTCATCGATCGTTTCGCAATCGCATAACTCCTGCAGAATTTTATGAAATTATGACAATCAGACACGTAATTATCGCCAGAGTTTCGTGTCAACTGAATAATTCAGCAGCTGCGGTGAATTTGCGTGGTTGATACGGATAAAGCTATAATATTTTCCATATTTTATTGTTGGACAGTGCTGGTAGCGGGTTCTCGCGATTTTTCTTCCACAATGAAATCAAGGAAGAGCAAGAAAAGTTATCGCACGTTGCCTTGGAGATTGCTGAAGAGATACCTCGCAAACTGCAATATACATGGCGTTAAATATCTCGTGCAGGACGATTGTCACTGGTCGGAGCGGTAAGATTGCTTAGAAATAAATATTTACAATAATCTTTTGATGGCTCAACGCGATTTGTTGCACAAGTCTGTCGGTCTCTATCGCTTCACCGCGTTAATTCTGTCTGCGCGTCTCTCTCGTTCCACCGTTATCGCCAATAATGCTATCTCAATCGCACTCACGATGTTCCAGTTGGTACAACACATCACCTTAAAAGGATTTCATTTGTAATCCAGATTCTTATGATTATAAAATAAATTTTAAGACTGAAAATTACGAGATCGGTATTTGGATCCGCAGAGAATATTTTCAGAGAATTAAATCGCTCGTCCGATAAATCAATTGTCTTTCAGTCTCTTCTGGTTGATATGTTGCGGCCTTAGCTGGTGGGGCTGTAGTGATATGGTCTCAGGAGTCCTGACGACATATTTGAATCGTCCAGTCGCAACGACCGTCGAAACAAATCATCTCGAATGGAAAGCGAGTCTTCCGTCGCTTCATTTTTGCTCTCGGGAAGTTCCGGAATCTAGAAATTACAGCTCTGTGTACGTGAGATTCAAGAAATTCTATCGATTTCGATTTCAAGATAAAACTCTGCAATGAAAAGATCGTTGTTATAACAATTTTTTTTTCAGAAAATGGCCAACTGGCAGGAATATGTACAAACTCATGGACATTAACGCATGGGGATTTGTAAACAACTTGCGCGAACCCTACGATTCTAAGACTTTCAATGAATATTCAAATTCGGTAAAATAATAAAAATAATGGGCGTACATTAAATCAGGACGATGGTTTGTTTCTATTTTAAATCGTTTGCAAATAAAAAGTAGATTGATCAATAATTTTTATCTTTTTCGTACGTAAGAGCCCTGCTTTGTTAATAGAAATAACTTTTCTTCCACAAGAAAACAATATAGATGAATCACAAAAGTGACGTCCTTTCTCATCTTCATTTCTTCTTTTTTGCATTGAAATTACAAAGGGCGTGATGAAGTGCGAGTTGATGTTCGATCGTTGCATCTGGAATGGCAAAGAATTTAATTGCTGCGAAGTAATTTTACCTCTGTGGACGCCGGTTGGTCATTGTCTCGTTTTCAATTCGATCCACACAACGAATGTCTACGACAATTCGAGATTCTGGAGGAAACCCTCGGATTCCGGTGTCTTGACCATTGTCGTTAAATCAGACTCGTACTTCAAGTTTATCAAGAAGAACACTGTCGTGCGTAAAAGTTTATCTGGAATTAGTAAACGAACGATAAAAGATTAATTGAAGAAGATAAATGTCGAAGAAATAATTGTTTTGCAGTTGTACGTTCTCGATAGAGTCGATTTGCCATCGATTTTGAGCAGTAACGAGAAGAAGGTCTCGTCCAAATGGACAAATTTCGAAACGGACCTCGATATCGTCCAGGAACCGACGTACAATGAGGATGGGGTGCGCGGTGTTGCGATAGAAAAACGGCATTGTCGTTTCACCGATGAGACGGAAGATCTTAAAATCTACAAGTCGTATAGCTACGACTCGTGTCTCGCCGAAGTAACATTTTCATTAATTTTCTACCATCGACTATATGTCTTTTTTATATATATATTCGTCTATGTATACCCAATGGATGTTCAACTATTGGTTCATATTTTGGAACTGGGACACACTTTTTACCTAACTAGATGTTTATCTTAAGTTTTCTTCTATTTTACAGAACATGGTGAAGCGTATGCTCGAGTACTGCGGTTGCGTGATCCACGTCGTTCCCCGGATCGTCGAAATGCCTGTTTGCAATTACACAGGGATATCGTGTATCAGTAAACATTCGAAAAATTTGACCAACAGCAGAGATGTTGCGTGTTCTGCCGATTGCGAAGAGATCACGTTCGAATTCTTCTCAAATTTTTTGGAGGAAAAATCACCACCGATTATTAATGTCAAGCTGCTGTCCGGACCAACGCGTCGTTATCGTCGTTACATCGTCCACAGTAAACTGGATATCATGGGTAGAGTATATCAGATGGATGCAATGCACTCGACTTTTGCATTTTCCCACTGCCCTCCAGTCGCATAAATAGCTTCAGGGCACGTTTAACGAGAATTTACAGCGCTGACTCTCGGTATATTTTCTCTCGCAGTTGCGGTGGGCAGCGCAGTCGGCCTCTTCGTCGGAGCTGGTATTCTCAGCCTCGTTGAAATTCCTTACTGGTTCATTGTGAGAGGCATCGACGACGAGGATGACAACGGTCGTCGCGACTGAAAAATTCGTATAAAATCCACAAACTCAGTGTCACAAATCAATAAAACCATTAGTTATGCGGAATTACAAAAAATTATATAAAATAAACATTTAAAAAAAAAAAATTCTCAACTATCGAAGAGAAAAGGCGGAAAACTTGTATTCCGTTTTCAAATATGCCATTAAAGATGATAGCTTTACTCTCAATGATTAATTATCAATTGGTATGATCAATTATCAGCACCTGCAAGTAAAATTAAAATGTATCAGAGCTGATTTTCATAAAGTACAATCGTAATAATTGAATTAAAAATAAAATAGCCAGCTCGATACTCGCGTTTTACTCGAGCAACGACATCATCGTATCACCGTAGTGTCTTTAAATGAAAAACATTATCCAAAAGTTACTTTAGAACGTAGGGTCTTGTGTAATTAATAGACAAATACGTCATTTTTCAGGCTAAAATGAACTACAAGTATATAAATTGTAATAAAAATGCGAAATTCAACGATTTCTTCTCTCTCGATTGAATCGTATTCGCTATAAATTTTATATTAAGCGTCATAACGATCTTAAACAATTCAAGAATCGTCTCTCGCTTGTTACGTAAATATCGAAACTAGTTCAAAGTCGTTGAGTATCAAACTTTTTTCATAATAATTGTTTTAAAAGTATCATCTCGATAACGGTGGGAATAACATATAAAAGCGAATTAAACATCAAAAAATGGTATTATTCCTGATCCAAAGAATCAAGTTTTTTTTTTTTAAAGAGCAAAAAAAGTTATAATTTCATGTTCGCTCTCGGTACATGTGGCTCAGACGCGAGGTCACGTGTGCGAGTGTCCGTGAAACGTTAGGGTTAACGTTCTGACTGTTGGAATTTGAATTGGTTTCGTAGACATATGTACACAAGCACACAAGCGTGAGCCACTCTACGTCTACAGGCTTAAGCCGGAGTTAATGGCTTATTTTATAAGCATAATCGTCAATAGAAAACTAAACAAATTTTTCACCTGTTGATTTTTTTTTTTGGAATTATCTTCTTTTTTTATCGGCAGCAAAAATCCCTTGAAGCTGTGTATTTTTTTAATAACGACAGAATATTTATAAACTATCTCAAAGCTATCCGATAAGTGAGGCTTTTAAGTGATTTCAAGAATTTTCAAACATTTTTTTGACAAACTTTTATTCGATAAACGAGAGGCTCAAAAATGAGTGATAAATGATAATTAAAAAAATTCTATAACTTGGAATGTATTTATGATAAAAATATTGTTCATGGTTGAAACGAAAGTGTTGATATCACAATTTGATAATAATTTTTTTAATTACTTAATAATTGATAACTTTTTCAAGTACAACAATTTTAATGTCGTGCCGCATCGTGACGCAGCATGTGCCTCACCCGGCCGGTTCGAAAGGATCCGCATGACGCAACCATCAGTGCATCACCCGTACTTGAAGGGTTAACATCTCAGTCTCTTGTACGAATGTAGAAATGAAATTTACTTAATAATCATTTAAATATGTCGGTCGCGTGGAACGATAAGACGCTGAGCAAGCGCAAAATTGCTCCGGATTTTCCGGAGCTTATTACGGTAAAAGACGCGAAGAATTTGGCGAGATGCGCGGTCGGCCCGGACGCCGAGGTCGTGGACTACGCGATACGTGCGTACAGTGAGGAGAAAATCGGTTTCCTGGGATCCCACCAGCGTTTAGTAATAACTACGAAACATAGCAGTGACGAAAGCCAAGCTTCTTGTGTTTCGACGAGTTTCTTCGTCAAGGCTTTGCCCTATGACGTTCCAACGCAAGCGGAATACATTCGAGAGAAGGGTGTCTTTCAGCAAGAAGCAACTTTCTTCAGGGACGTCGTGCCGGAACTCGCTGAGGGATTTGAGAGCGAGCCTTGGGGGCCGGAATGTCATATCATTAAGAACGATTGTTTCGTATTCGAGGATCTTGGATACAGCGGATTCTCTATGGGCGAGAAGCTCTTCGATGAGGAAGAGATAAGAGCCGGCCTAGGAGCTATAGCGAGACTTCACGCGGCTTCCCTCTACGCGGAGGCTCGTCTCCAACGTCCTCTCGGTGAGATTTACCCCTCGGCCTTCGAGGAGCGAGCGTTCGTCGATCGTGGCAATCAATATCGTTGGTACCTCGCTGGAGTGGACGTTGCCGTAAAAATAGCCGAGAATTTGAGTCTGAATGCCTCCAGAATCCCTGATGCCTGCAACAGAGTATTCGAGGCGATGAGACCCTCGCGTTTCAAGCAGAACGTCGCGAGTCACGGAGATTTATGGTCAAACAATTTGATGTTCGACGACTCTCAACCTCCGCGGTGTCGTCTCGTAGATTTTCAGCTGGCACGCTACGCTCCGCCTGGTCACGACGTCGCGCAGTTTCTTCATCTCTGCGCTTCCAGGGATTTTCGGGATTCCCAGGCCGAGGAAATGCTGAATTTTTACTACGAGAATCTCAAAGACTGTCTGAAGAGGAACGCTAGGATTTCCGTGAAAATACCGTCCTGGCGGGACGTAAAACTCTCCTACGAGGAACAAAAACTTGCGGCTATCGTCACTGCCATTATGTATTTTCCTTCGGTACTTCTCGATGGTCATATCGGATCGAAAATCATGAATGATCCGGAGTGCTACGAGAAATTTGTTATACACGATCGTCGCGACATTGTCATGGAGAATATGGAAAGGGACAAACTATATCGACAGAGGCTCGAGGAAACTGTTCGCGAACTCGTCGAATACTCGCTCAGATTCGAAGAACTTCCGGAACCTTGCTGAAACGCTGGTGACATTTTTTTAAAAATGAATAACAACAACGCCACGCGCTTTCCGCGCCTTTTTTAAACAATTCGATTCTATGTTTTGGCTAAACGATCCCCAAAAATCAATAAATATCTTCCCAGAATGACAGGCAGTCAGAAATACGCTACTGTCATTACGTTGCTTCGTAATCCCTGATTAAAAAGTTCGATAGAATACGACATAACTATATACAGAGCGAAAAACACTTTAGCCTAGCGTGTTTTGGTACGTTTTCTAACAGTTTCAATAATTTTCTATCAGACTTTTTAAGCAGTGTTACGTTTCCCGTTTAACATCGCTCTATCCGTATCTATAATTTCTAGCAATTTCAGATATTACACAGAACTGATATCCATCGATGGATAGCATTCCTGTTTCATCGTACAAGAGGATTTTCCTCTCGAGCCACTAAAATAAGTTATCGATTGTACTCTACGTAAGAGTAAAACTCTGCAGACAGCGTTCCTATATTATAATACAAAAGAATTCTCTCAAACCAATAAAATCAGTTATTCTTGAGGCGATAACTATGTTACACTGACATTCTATTGACAGCGTACCTATTGTTTCAGGTAAAATAATTCTATCGAACCACTATATTCAGGTATATTTTACAGAGTAAAACTGAAATTTGATAGACAGCATTCCTATTTTGTAATAGAAAAGAATTCTTTTCGCAAACGACTGCTTATCGAATATTCGACGAACTTTCAAATTAATCATGAAATCCGTCTTTTTTTGTTGCTATTCTTTGATCATGATTATTTGTAGAAAAAATGTTCTGCGACTGATCCGATGAAAATTAAAAAAAAAAAAAAAAAAATTTGTTATTCACCAAGTTCCAAGTTATTTGTTATTAAAAAAATGTTTAGCAGAATGAAATATATGAAATTTCTTGGTGAAAAGCCAAAGTACTTTTGTCTTTTTTAGCCCGATTTTACCGCAGTGTGCCAACCGTCTCTCTAAAACATCGAAATTCAGAGCGGATTGAGGTGGATACTGATAACTGCGTAGATACGATTAATAAAATTGTATTTGCTTGGAGAAGAACCCCATTCTTCACATAGTCGTATTGCTGGGCAGTATAGACGAGAGGAAGCTCCAATCGTAGCTGGAGATGCGAATGTTCGTTTCGTCAGTTTCTTCGTCGACATCGGTGCTCGTCTGGCACACCGTGACGTCCTTCGAGTCTGCAACTTGTTCCTCGTCGTCGCTGTCCATTGTCGAATCTCTTTGCGCTGTACCATTGATCTCACTAAAAAAGAATAAAAAGAATAGAAACAAAATAAAAATTTACGGAAAAAGATCAATTAAATTGAAATAAAATTCCTACGTCGTGATCTTGTCCTCCTGTATCCGAGTCTTCTGACTGCTTTGCGCTCTCAAGGAGAGCACGAAGGGTCCGCAGAGCATTCTCATGGGCGGTAGCGTGTGTGCCGAGACGGACAGCAGCTGAAACAGGGACACGAGAGATTTTATCGCTGCGTTTTCAGCTCGTCGTCGCCGAGGCTAAAGCCCCGACCTGAATTCGAATTTTCCGCAATTTACTACTTCAGATCTGGGTTGATTCGTCGTCTTTGTTCGTACGCGATGCTCGACGAGAGACACCTACACGCCGTGCTATCGCGTGGCTGTTCGTCCGTTATTTCGCACACAAAATAATTAACGCGGGAGGCGCGACGACGAGCGAGAGACAACTCGCAGGGCTTTTCACCATGAAACAGCGCGTCCGCTCGTCGGAACTCAATGAAACGATGGACGCCGCTGTTCCGAGACAGAGAGTCCACAAGTTTCTCGCTTCTCAACTCTCGACACTATGAAACTCCATCCCTTTGTCCCCGCACGAACCGCTTTTCTCCATCGTTTTCCTCAGTGGACATCGATTGTCACCACTGAGCTCTAACGCCAACGTCTCTTCTCCTATCTTCTCGGACTATCTGCGATGACCCAACCGAGTCTCTTCTCCTGGATTCTTCCGGTGACGACAGCTAAACAAGAGAGATCGATTTCGGATACTTTACTCGAGCTACACGTGCACCAACAACCTTGATAGATGAAGAATAAGAGAAACAGCAAAAGCAGAGAGTTTGTCAATAGCTTTTAAAGAATCCCCCAATCGAAAAGCACGAAAAATTCCTAAGAAAACACTTTCAACGATCCGTAGCCTCGCGTGGGCGCTATTTATCTTTCCGCAGAGCCTTCTCGAGACTCGAGCTACGGAATGAAACAATTGAGACAACAGCGGTTGGTTCCGTTAACCCGTTGAACCTGTGCAAACCGCAAAAAACTAAAATTTCTCGAGCAATTAAAGTGACGTACATAGCAAGATGTATTAATTGAGCGACTACTCATCGTATGACGCGCCGGACGTACGCGACTTCTCAAATATCACAATTCTCTTATTATTGTGACGTCAAATAGAGCGCGAAAATATGCGATTCTTCGAAACCAGCGAATAAAAAGTGACGAAGACCCTCGATGTCTTCAAGGGAGACGATACGACGGGTTGCGATCAATCCAGAAGGATCCAGGTGACGAGTGTACGTCTCGCCACCCACGTGCAAGCCTACAGAGGACTCAGCGGAGCGCCTGCCGAGGATAGGGCGAGGGGATGGCGGGAACGTTGCCGGCGCGCCTCTCGAGCTCTATATTAAATCATGGCGAGCCTTCCGAAAGGTTCAGTAGCAAGCCGGGCGTCGAGGCACACTAAACCAAAGCACATTGAATCTTCGTCGAGCAACCGCTCTCTATCTTTGACTATCGTAATCGACGAGTGCCAGAGAAGTTTTCGTGGGAGATAGTCAGTTCCGTTTCTTCGATCGAAGACGAAAAGCCTGTATAAAAAGAGTCGGAAGACAACTGAAGTCCGAGCTACTTTCACGACATTCTTGCCTTCGTCACGTGCTTTTTCTTTCACCGTCTCCACGTCTGGACGACACAGATCGAATGAAGCTTCGCAACTTTTACGTCCTACCGATCCTCTTCGCTATCGCCTTCGTTCTCGTCGGCGTGGCAAGTGGATTTCCTGCTAGCGCTCCCGAAGCAGTGAGTAAACATCGAAGAACTCTCGGAGTACGTTGTGACATTTAAAAATCTTTTCTTCTCGTTATATATATATATTTCTCCAATACCCTCTCTTTCTCTCTCTCCGTGTTCGTGTTTATGTGCGCTCCGCGCGTGTTGCTGCTCATTATCATTGCTTTCCGGACGCAACTATCCTCTCGTACCGCCTGTAGGGTCACTATCCTCGCTCCCTTCGTTCTGTAATTCATAATTCTCGCTTCTCAGAACGCTTACGTACGGAGCTGCATGAACACGAGGTTTCTTTTTGGATTTTAAGCGTAGAGTGGATAAGAGAACGACGATTAAGTGAGTTTTTTGGGATTTCCTCTGATTACAGGCAATGGAAAATATGCGACAAATTCCACAGTGGCACTGCCTGCGCTACAGAAAATTTGACCTGGTTCGACGTTGTCGAAACTACAGAATTGCGAGAAAACACTGACCGATGAAAGCCTCGTCTTCCGAACAGAGTCTCTCAACGACCCATCTGCCAAAGATCTACTTAAAGTCCCACCAGAAAACGATCCTCGTAAGCCTCCTATCTCGTCTCGCAAGAATCGCTGCCCTCGCTTTGCGTCCCGTCAAGAGATATCAGAGAATTCCGCGACAGTTGCGACACACGCGTCTTCCATATCTTCAAAAACTTTGAATCTCCTTCGCTGTTCGTTTTAAACGATGTATTATACGTTTTATTGATCTCACGACGAATCTTATAATAAATATTGACTCGACAGGAGGTTTTCTTTTCATTGTATTTTCATTTCGATCATTGTTCTTACCTCCTGGGACATTCCTTTTCCCGGCAGATTTAGCTGCTCGTGGATGTAGGTCGTCGCTCTGTCAGTCGACGAAACCGTCGTCTCCGCTGATATCAAACTGCCGAACGCTGTCACCGGCAGATCTCCGCTCACTGTCAGATTCTCCAGCGATACTGCAGCCTCTGACATCGACTCCAGAGTCAGGAGCTCCTGGTAAAATATTTAACACGTTTTTATCGTTTTTTTTTGCGAGAAATTTTAGCTCAACGTATCAAACTCTCAATCAATTATTTACGTTACTGAACGTTTAATTACTTTAAGGGATGATTATAAATATTTCTATTTGCACAAAAATGACAAATTATCTTTCGTATCTTTCCGAATGCAAAGAATTTAATAAATACTACTACTTGGCAGAGTTTGTGAGCATTTGTACAAAATTTTAGCTAGATTCGTCGAAAACTTGTGCATCAGTGATTTTTTTTAAACATCTTTCTCGTTTGTTTACTCCGTTTTAGAGGGACAATAGCACGAGGGAGCTCCCTTCACCGATTACAGTTTAAAACATGTGTTATATTTTTTTCAACGGTGAAAAAAATCGTATAAAAAATCCCACATGACTGATTGTTCGTAGCGGCGTTTCTGATATCGTAAAAAAATTCCTAAATTCAAATATAAAAAATTGTCAAAATTGAATTAAAAAAATTTTTTTATTAAAAAAAAATTAAAGTTTTAGTTTTTTTTAAATTCGGATTTGGTAATTTTTAAAACATTTTCAGAACAATGTTGCGAACAATTAATTGCAGGGGGTGCTTGATGCAATTTTTACCGATAAAAAAAAGAAAAAGGTTTTTTTACTGAAATTAATAGTTCTCTAATCCTTAAATTAATTTTCTTGATTTTTTTTTTAAATAAATTTCACCTGATTGGAGTCTAGGAAGAATAGCTGTGACTTTCGTTGCCAGGGCTTGACGGTAGGGCCGGATTTCTCTTGCGGATGAGGTACGAAGCTTCCGCCCATCACACAGATGTCGTCATCTACGAGGTTCGTTCTCGTGTACACGGGTCGCGACGATTGTGGCGTAAACACGAATACTACAAACAGTTTAATTGATGAAGCGTTGAAATTCGAGTAAAACCGAGATTCGTGGGTGAATCGAATTGCTCACGCGTATTATCAGAAGTAAAGGCGGCCATGTACATGGAGCTTGGATCGGCAGCGAGAGTCGATAGATTCAACGGAACGCTCCACGTTATGCTAAGCGTCAGGAGATTCCAGACTGCTATGTGTTCCGACGAGGCAACGACGCACAGGTGACACGACTCGTGACGTCCAAACTCTACGTGACTTAAATTTAAATGAAGCGTCAAAACGATTTTTAAAAGAAAGCTTTTTGTATTTTTCTTTTTTTTTATCGCTTAATCGACTTACGTTATAGTCTGTGGATAGCGACTGTGGGTAAGACTGCACTTGAGGGTGCTAGATTCGGGGATCCAGATGGTGAGGCTCGAGCCAAAGCTCACGCCAAGGATCGAACCGTCTATCGCGAAACCGGCGTCTGTCGCTGGCAAATTTCTGTACGAACCGATGCCGTAGCATTGCCAATGTTTCGTGTTTTCTGTTAAAAACGAAGGAGGCATGTAATGAATTTAGTTAGGAAAATTCGTTGGTATATAATGAGAAAAAAATATTGACTGTATATGGAAGAAGGTTCCGCGAGATTCCACAGCTTAAATTTGTTGTCCTTGCCGGTAGTAACGGCGAGATGGTGTTCACTGTCCAAGGAAGCGTTTGGCTGGAACTGAAGAGCGTTTACTCCAAACTCGTGAGGCAGCTCGATCGAAGTATTCAACAAAAAACTAAAGAACAATCAAAACAAAACAAAACAAAAACACTCAAATATTCGTACTCAAGTTTCGAGATAAATCGTAAAACTTACTTTTGACTCTGCGCATCGAATTTCCAATACTTAAGTCGTACCTCGATACTCGATATTTTGTCGTCGCGTTCTTCAACCGTTGACATCCACGAACCATCGTGATTCAACGCTATTTTCGTAACTTCTGTATTTACAATAATTACACTGCGCTCCTGGGTCAGCAGATTCTGGGCTGTTATGTTTACCTGGAGATTGAATAACGTTGGATATTTAAGTAAAACATAAACCAAATTGGTCGAAAAATAATTAATAGTAAAAACTTATTAATTATTCGCACTCCTTAGTGCTCGAGTGCTAAACTATCGATTATAGGAAAACTATTAATTAGATTCGCAATTAGCGATTACATTGTATAGGAGACTTTTGGTGTGAGTATCGAAGAACTGAACATGTCCTGTCCGACTGTTGAGTACGAGACTGTTGGTGCGGGGATCTAAGGTCAGTCCAGCGGGAAACAAATCTCTTCTAGAAGTTGTGACGCCCCAGGTAAAGTTTTGAATGACCGCGGTGAGTTTACGCTGGGGATTTACCACAACGATACCTGTTGGATCAATGTAAGTAAGCGTTAATACAAAAAAAAATACTACAGAATGAATTTTTTTAATTACAAGTCATACCGTTGTCCAAAGTCGAGACAGCGACGTAGAGATTTTCCGGCGCTATCGTTAGATGCTTGATCGGTGCTGGTAATCGTGGAAGGAACGATTTGTGGTTTGGATTCGAAAGAGTCCACTTCACAAGGACGCACTCGTTTCCGCCGGTGTACATGTGACCTCCTGATTATTAGACATCGGAATGAAAGATACAAAATCATCATTTTCCGAATGAATAACGAAATAATAAAATATTATAAAGCATGGAAAGTTGCGAATTTTCGGATAACAACTCACCGGACTTGCTGAACGCTATTTCCGTGACCGGCAGAGTGTGCCAGTGATAGGACCCCTGAATTGGTTTTGGAAGAAACAGCCCTTTCCAAACGACAGCACGACCGCTCGAGTCTCCGGTAGCGACGCATTCTTCCTCCGGATGACCCGCAACGCAAGTCAACTTTCTTCCATGATAGCCCGTTTTGTGTCTACGGAGAATTAGTTATTATATCGTTGATGAATTAATATTAATATAAGAAATTTAAATGAAGAGTCATTCGTTGTTTACTTACATTTTTCCTATTAAGTTTCTTGCTGGATCGATTATGTGAAGGTCCACATCCTGAACTACCGCTATTAGGTTCTCACCGTGGTTTCCTATAACATCTATGTGATAGTCGTCACAGAGAATTCTGAAAATTGAGAATTTTAATTAAACTAGCATCGGTGATGCTTTATTTTTATATCGATAACTTGGTAACGATTATTTTTTTAGTATATAAACTGCTCAATATGCTCACGATTTTGCTGTAGATTTTATGACGCATCCATTCTCAAGATCCAACAGCACAATATTTACAACATTGGGATCTTTGGAAAAGTAAGATACCAGAGCTTGGCACACATACTTTCTCCTAGGATTTGTGTAGCGAATTATATGAAAAGTGCTTATTTTGACGTCGCTTCTGACTTCGAGTTTCTGTAAATTTGTAAATTTTTATTATTTTCTACTATATTCTCGATGTCCAGAATTAAGCGCTTGGCGCATGTAAAATCTATTATCAATCTTTAAATGCATTTCTACAATTATCGTTGATATAATTAAACGTTCTAAACGGTAGCTTTCGCAGCAGCAAGTGCTGTCTCGCTCTCAGGAGCCTGGTATCCTTTCTGAAGGGTGCTACGCTTAAGGGTATCAGGACCCCCATGAAATCTAATTTAATCTAACTTTCATACAACTAAACTATGATGAATCTAGGCAGTGAATCGATAAAACATCTTCGAATAAAGAAAATTAACTGTCACTCGTCATAATGAACCGATAATATTGTTTATTCTTTTAAAAACAAGGTGAAAACAATATATTTTCTGACATTGTTATAAAATTGGTCAATTTCCTTTCAATTACACGACTATGAATGTTTCTCCATATCAAGACGATGCGACGCATATTCCTGTCCGTTTTGTTAGACCTAGTCGGTAGCCAAAACCTATAAACCAATTGTATCTAAGTGCACTGGATTACAGTTTTAGTTACGGATTGCAGTTTATAAATGTGGGTTGCATTGACATGCCGTTACGCTAGTCATGATAAAAAAAGAAACATCAATTCAACTGGTGCAAATCGCTTCGGCAGATAAAAAATTATTTGTATTCAACGAATCAACAATGAAGGTCTCTCTTGTTACCAATTTTTTTGTTACGAGACCATTCTGACAATTCCATAATATAAGATCTCCAGCTTCGGTACATCCGATTATGGTATTCAAGTTATCCTCGTAATGCGCTATTCCTGCTATTCTGTTCTCAGTCGGTTCAAATTCTCTGACAAAATCGCCAGTCTGCGTGCTGTAAGTGCGAATGACCTGTTTCCAAACCACGTAGAGAGTTCTGGAAAAGTTCAAAGCAACGGTTACAGCAAGGCGCATATAAAAAAGAAAAAAAAAACAATGCAAAGAAAATACCAAGAGGGTTAACTTTCTTAATAAAGAAATGAGAAAAAAACTCACTCTCCATCATTGGAAAACAGTGGCCGATGGTCGATAATACTTCCGCCACCTTTTCTCTTTACCACCAAATCGTCGACATCGATAACGCTCGAATTTTTAGGTTTGGTTGTCGTTGAACCTTTTAAATGCATTTTTTTAAGCCACAGAGCTCGTTTTTCTCTTGAAAACGAGTACACGATTTATTTAAGCCGACACTGCGTCCACTTATTTCACAGCACCGATCATCGCTGAGTATAAATACTTCTTATTTTACGTTAATAAAAATTCGTTATTTACTGTCTGAACGAACATGCATGCCTGCTCTGTCCACGTGCTCGGTAAAAGAGCTGCGCGCCCAGCCTCAAACGGCTCAAACTGTCGCACGGGTGGTGCAAGGAAGCGTCGAAGATGACGATCGAATGGAAAATGAGATTTCAGCGCCACCTTACCAAATGTCAAGTGTGTCAGTGCGTTTTTTTTAAATATTATCCTAAATAGCATTTTCCTCTGGTAAAATTGGTGCCCATTTTAATATGAATGCAGGTGAAGCAGAGATACATTGGCTGTATACTTGGCTCACTTGCTCTTATCCAGAAAACTTCACCAGAACTGAAGATGGTGTCAATGCAATGACCCAGTGGTATACGTTATAAATGTACTCGATTAAACAGAAAGATTTATCTCAATGTACCACATTCCCGAAACAGTCCCTCACTCTTCATATTTTTAAAATGAATAAACCCCGGTGTCGGAATTTTTTATCCACAAACCGGTATTTTTAATTTAATACAATGTTTCTCTCATGGAAAAATATAATAATAGGAACCACTAAAATAAGTATTAAGCGAATAAATATAGTTACAATAAGTAACTAATTAGCAAAGATGTATTTTTTTTTCTTTGTGCAAAGAGCAAAGAAGATATTAATATATTTTTCTTTTTGTTTTTTTTAGAATACCAAAGAAGATATATTTATATATTTTTCAAGGTATTACCTCCATGGAATCATATATAATTGAATATATCATCTGAAATTTTGTGGAATTTAAATAAGATTCACCATTTCCAAGTCGAAATAATTATAATTGAAGTTGGCACCATAAGCAAGTATCTTCTATAGCAAATGCGCGCAAACGACACTTTTTTTTTTGTAACTTCTGAACGAGATATAAGAAATGAACCAAAAACAAAAGTATTTTAGAGGAAGATAAAATGAATACGTTATAAAAATTTGAGATTCATTTACCGTTTAGCTTTTGAGATATCATCAGTTAAATAGAAATGTTGTAGGACGTGAAAGGCGCACGACCCGCACGTATGTATCGTACATAACCTCCATGAACCTCGCGCACCGCGCGCATCTAACTTAATTGCTGCGGCGCGGAGGTAATTTCTATGTATGTATATTAATTATTCTAAAGAAATTATAACAATGCACGGTGTAAAATGAATGCTTGGACCAACGACAGTTAACATTTCTCGAATTAAGTTTTGTCCGAGTGATATCTTTTCGTTGAGGTCGTCGTTTAGACATCGATTTGCGCTCGATCGGTAACAAAAACTGCCATTGAAATTTCTCCGCCACGATTGATCTTCCGGATAAAAGAGGAGAACGGTAAGCCGCGTCTTACAATTCGACAAATCATTGTTTTAATTTTTTGTCCAAAAGATCAATTGTGGCGGAGATATTCGCTGTGGGAAAATTCTGCTCTCTCTGTCATACGTATGGAGAACAAACGACGTGTAGCACGTCGACCCGCTCCCAGTGCCTTTCGTCCTCGCAAACTATGTTGTTTACACGGGAAACTGAGTTCCCATTGGCGCGTTTGAATATTTTACTCTCCTCTCAACGAGTTTCTTTAACGGTTTTTAACAGCTGCATTTCGCGCGAAAACAAATCCCCGCTACATACGCCAACATGGAGTAAAGATTCCCGCGTCGATCGCGATTGCATTGTCATTTCTCACTCGTAAAGAAGACTCGCAAACGTTTTCAACAAGCTAATCGTAGATAAAATCTGATTATTTCTCGTCGGAAATATCACAAGAGCTCGCGAGTGGCAGTAGACCTGGTGATTCTCGACGAGCACGAGTTCATCGAGTATCTCCACACGCTGTTAAACATGAAACCAGGAGGCTCCACGCAAGTTTCTACCGCCAAAACTGTCGTTCCAGAGGTTAGTGAACGATCCACAGCTTTTTAACAAATATCGATCAACTTTAAGCTTTTTTTTTCTATCTATCAAACTTTTTGAACATTCGAATATCGTGAATTGGGATTCATGAAGCGTCCCTGATTCACTTTTTCCGTTATATCGAGATCGGGACGTTGGTTCTTCGAATACATTCGTTCGGGGCAAAAGTCGAAGGAATAATGAGAGAGAAATAAACATTGTTCTCGCTACAAACATCTAGTACGACACTTGTTCTGCGTACAAAATTTCATTACAAAGCTAATAAAAACGAGTTTTAACCTATATTTTATATTTGTTACATTTGGTTACCCTCGTCCGTTTGAAATATTGTTTTCGTCTTCTGTGAAATTTTTTTTTACAATTTTTTGTACTTGAACAGAATAACAGAGAAATCCTGCCTTGTTTTCCAAGGAAGAAGGGAATTGCGATGTATATGATGTTTAGTTTTATTTTCTCGTAAACTAAGCTCTGTTATCGTGAACATTTTTTTTCCCTAACATTCAATCTCGTATTACTTAAAAGGCCTTAAATAATTTAAAAAATGTGTGTACATCCAGTTGGTTTGGCTCATATGCATGTGTGCTGCAATTTAAGAAAAATCAATTGCCTGTAACTTGAAAACGGCTTAAACTTTCGGTTTTAAATTTAGAATGCAGGTGAATTTGTTACTAATCTATGGTCGTGGTGAGTTTAAACGAGATCTGTAAAGACATTTCAATTTTGCAGAACTTTACATTCAGTTTTTTTTATGCCAAAGTACGTAAACACGCTAACTTGAGCATAATGTTAGCTACTAGGCCATAGTTTTCTGTAAAAAAGAAGTTACGACCAAGGTTGGTCGTCACTGCATTTGGACGGAATCGGCAGAGGAATAAAAATATTATGACATGCTTTCCAAAAAATATTGATAACAGGTTTAAATTTTATAACAAGAAAACTCCTAGAACTATTGAACTGACATTTTTCACGCCGGTGGATGAAATACTATCCTTTCATTGTAGTGATAAGTGATATTGATTAAAATCTGTAGTCGCCAGAATTTAATGGTTTTAAGTCTGGATGTGGCTTTGAGAAAGGTGGAAAATAACGAGGAAGCAATGCGCAAGGCGCATACCTCCTCCCTTCTGTCTTGTAGACTTTTTCTTTTCTTTATTCGTGTGATAAGAGACAAGATAATTATTGAATGGTTGGGTCGCACAGGATAAGATCAGGAAGTCTTTGCATCCGCTGCAACTCGCAGCGACGGACAAGGAGAATCTTGTCGGCGGCGGGAGAAACCTCAGATCCACACTGCCAGGGAAAGGAGCTATCAAGGAGTGAGTTATCGTCTCTTGTATCAATGAAAATGTGGACAATAAGGAGGGTCTGGAGTCTAAATAGAATCTTTTGGAGTTTTAGTGAGATGGCCGATAAGACAAAGACTGAAACGCAAAAACGTAAAAAGATAACATTCAAGGACAAGGCATGTCAGACTGGACGAGGAGAGAAGATCAAGATCGAAGCGGAAGACCTCACCTCCGAAGGTACGTGCGGTGATTTTTTAATCTTTTTTCTCCCTAAAGAAAAATAGAAAATATGTAGACATTATTGAATATAATAATTTTCGTTATAGCGGGTCCGAGCGAGGCCTACTGGGAAGTATTAGCGGAGCGTCGACGAATAGCGCTGGAAGACACGCTAGAGGAGAATAGAGAATTGACGGAGCGAGTCGAGAGGCTTGAAGAGGAGAAGCGGACGTACAAGGAGATGCTGGATGAGACGAGAGCGCTGGTGGAGGTTTTACAGGTGCGTTCTACCCTAAGAAAAGAAACCTCGCGAAATAATAAATTCACAGTCGTTGGATCATCAATTGCGTCATTTCATTCGTGAAAAATATTTATCTTACAGGAGATGATAGGCGAGGATCAAAACGATATCAACAATTCGTTGGACGACAGCGCGCTCTAACGCGCAACATTCATCGCGAAAAAAGTCAAGAAAAACCTGCTCCATTGTTTCATAACATAGATAGCTTAATTATATTATTTTTTAATTACTTTTTCTATTAAAGCCCGTCAAACGTATCTAAAAACGTGGAAAATAAGACAATGACTGACACAGATTTTGTGTTTAAATAATAATAATAATAATAATAATAATAATAATAATAATAATAATAATAATTCATAACGACGTTAATCACTGTCAGCTATTGCGAGCTTGGTGAGTTCCTACAACGAGGTCAAATGTGTTTTAATATCCTGAGCATTAGAGAAACATACGTTATGCTATAATATAATATTTGTTTTCTTTTTCTATTTCAAGGGCTCTTGGCCCGCAACGAGCGAATCAATTCCCGATGCCATTAGATATAAATGAAACACGTGCCTATTGCTGTTGTTTTTTCACTTATTCTCGTTAAGTACAATAAATAATAATGTATTCAAGCGAAGCGCTTAAAAAATATTAAAAAAACATTTATGATACACATTAGTAGCATTTTTTTTGCCGTGTTTTCTTCAGCCTCCGTACAAAAAAAAACGAAAAACTCTCTGCAGAAATGCAAGTGAGAGCGCGAACGAGGTAGCGAGAGTGATTAGCAGCAACGGCGATTAGGATTAAAAACGGTGTCGAACGAGAAAGTAAACAGAACAACGTTGATCGATTATACGAGCGACGAGTTACTGCCGTGGTTTTTTTTTTTATTTTTAAATTTAATCCTCGTCTTTGAAGCGACGGTAGATCGATTGGACGTAGGTGAAGACGCACTTCCAATCGGGACGACGCATCATCACCATGTCCTCGACGTCCAGCAGTGGTGCGATTCCTGCGATCTCACTGAAAGACAATTAAGAGATAGAGATGTCGATAGAGAGAAAAGCGAGGTGTGAACGTTCCTTAGAAATTTCTCTCTTACTCGGCTTTTGTGAACGCCAGCTCAAAATTCTTTCTGCGATCCTCGGGCCGGAGACTCTGGTAGTCGAAGGCGTCGGGCCTAAAGTGGTGGAGCAATGCGCAAAACGCTAATCCATTGCTCCAGCTCGTTGAGAAGTTATCTAACTGTACATTCTGAAACAACGACGAGAGGAAAACTTATATTTTAGATTAAAGTGATGCGGTACCCCTCTGTCGGTAACAAAAATCCAATTGCAATTTCTATTGAAAAATTACCAATGCGAAGATCGATTTCATTTTTTTATTTGGCTATACGATATTATTCGTTCGCCCTAGAAAATGAATTTAACAAACGTACCTCGTACTCTTTGGTCTTTGCTCGACACCACGACAATAATCTCTCCTTGATCTGGACCGCGTTATTCTGGACAACCGGGTCGGTGAATTTGAACAGCACGTCTCTCCCAGGTGACTTGGGAGTACTGAAAAGCAAAAAAAAAAAAAACCGCTTGTTTTCATTTATTTTTAATCTTTGCACAAGGCGAGGCGAAATCCCGACTCTTTTGCCGCCAGGGCGTAAGAAGTTGCTGAAATTATCCAATTAATTTTTGGCTAAAGGTGATGAATAAAAAATAAAAATTAATAGCACGGTGCAACGTTTAGCAGCTCGTGTTTTACAGCCCCTTAAAAATATAATGTATCTTAAAAAGTACCTGGGTGAGCTGGGAGCACTGTTCTGGCGATCGAGTTGTCGAAATTTGGCAAATGGCGACAGCGGCTTCTTGATTGCAGCTGAAAACGTTAAAATTATTTTCAAAAAAATTCTTCGCCGCACATTCGTCACGTGCTTTTATTTGAAAAATGGAAATAAAACGAAACTCAAGGGGCTGGATGCACCCATGCAAGTTGTCAGGCACGCCTGTTATTGTTTAAATAGGTATTTAAAAAATTAAAACAGAGTTGTATATGGCGTTTCGGGCGCTAGGAAATGTGTGCCGTGTTGTGCGTGTTTCCCCGAGGAGAACGTGTCTCGTCGCTGCCTCCACGTGTAGTCCGACGAAACCGCAAAAATTCGCCATCGACAAAGGTACAAGAAAAAAAAAAAAATGCTACGTCTTTAAAGCACTGCCCTGTTGCTCTTGCCGCGCCGCTGATGCCCACAGTTTAATCTCTGTATTTTTTAGAGGTGACGATGCAGAGCGGCGAAAATGCAGCGGAAGAGATGCAAAAGCTTCGAAGGACTCTGGCGATAAAACGGCGGGAAGAGTAAGAACGATATTCTCGAGAATGAACACGTGAAGATGACGAGAAGACGACTCGTGTGTGACACCGGTTACTGTATCCTCGGCTGCTGGTGATTAAGATTCGCAAAAAAGAAAAAAGAAAATCACACAATTGTTAATGGTACTAAATGGATCTAACTAAACTAAATGCGGAGCTAATCTACACGGGATAAAGAAGTGAAAAGGCAAATTTCTTCTTTTCCCCATTCAATCTCTTGGGCTCTAAACCCTCCGATCATCCATGATTGATGCAAGTTATATAGATTATGGTATTACTTTGTTGATGAGGGGATATTTGGCGAGCATTGGGTTTGTTGTTGTTTTTTTTGTATAAGAATAAATTAAAGTACAAAACAAAAGACTCACTGCTTATCGGGGTCTGCCTCGAGCGCGCAACACAACGTCCGTCTCTAATCCAGGGCTTCGGAAACACACATCAGACACGACATACAAAACTGCGCTCTACTGCATTTTATTTTATCTCTCATTATCGCGAGAGACCGTTCTCTGCGTTCTTCGCGCCAAGTCTTTTTATTTCCGTCGTCAAACGAGTCCTCGTCGAAAATAACCGAATTCTCACAATATTGTTTCTCTTTTTTCCACGGATTTCTTATATAAAAACAAATTATGCATGTACAACAATGATTTGGTGTTTTAAAAGCGCTGTTTTAACAGATTGCGGGTTCGTTTTTTTCCTTTAGTATCGATTGTCGGCCCGGGTGGCCTCTTTGAAGAGGCTGTCGAAGGCTTTTTCGACGTCGTTAGTCTCGTCGTAGATGTGCGGCATGGTGTGACTTCTCATGAGACTGCCCTGGCTTTTGCGAAGAGCGAAATTTCTCTTTGTTTTTGGATCTCGTCGGGTTGCTACCGGCGACTCGGGTAGCCCCGTCTCTGAGGGACCCTGGAAGTATCGTTGAATTTTCTCTTCCATCTTTCTGATGGCGTCGGAGGATGACGAAGCCTCGTACTGCTTGGAGAGTCTCAAGGAGGACGGTGACTTGGGTTTAAGAGGTTTGAGGAGTGAGCTGGGCTGCGCCTGAGGCACCTGAAGGGTACTCTTCGACATGGCGAGCTGATGCCACGACTCTGATTTCGATAGAACGATGGACCTCGAGGGTTTGCTCGCGCAAGACATGAGGTATTCGTCGCTCGAATCCACAGGGTTTACATTCTTCTGACTAGCTTTTGGAGATGCAGTTTTAGTCCCGCTAGCGTCAGCGTTGAAATTAGGTTTAAAGACCTTCGAGGGACTCACAACGTTGATCTTGGGCGGCACAAAACTCTGCCTCTCTGCTCGCGGAATGCTCAACGGTTTGAAATGCTGCTGCTGTTGCTGTTTTTTCATAGAATTGTTCCTCCCCTCGAATATATTGATCTTCTCTTGCGTGTTGTTGCTCTCTATGATGGGCTCGTCGCTTTGATCATCCATCAACTTGACCGGATAATTCATAGGACTCAGGGATGATCTTTCGTCCCTGTGGGCGGTCTCCTGGGAGAGCCTCCTCGCGGTCTTGGTAACCACGGATTGATCTCCCTGTAGCTGTCTTATGAGGTTTTGCTGAAGAAGATTGTGTCGCCGAATCTCGTCCAGAGAAAGATCATCGGTCTCACGAGGACGATCGTTTCTGTAAGTTGGAATTTCACGTTGATTACCCAGCAAGTTTCCGTCGAAAACCCGCGAAGATCTGCTATCCTGAGAGTCATTAAGAGGGAGTGGCAAAGGCGAGACAGCGGGGCTTTCCGAGGCCGAGGAGACCGTGGCTATTGCACAAGCGTATCTCGTGACAACTCCCTCCGAGCTTATATCTTGATTCTGTATATTTTCATCATCCACGAACGAGTGATCCTCCGAAATATCACCGGACTCCAAGCCATTGAAAGACCTCGGTTCTTCGGGATTGTAAGTGTCAGAACTGTAGGAAGGAGGCTGAGAAATAAAGGACGGCAATGGATTATGATTTTCCGGGAAACTGTCCTTATCAACGGGCCGTTGGGATACGTAAATCGGATTTTGACTGATCGAATCGTGATAAAAATTCGTTGGGTACTCCTGATAGTCTCGAATCCTTGCGGGACTCTCGAAATCGTCGTACGAATGTTTGTCGTAACGCTCGTAATTCTCGCCAGGCTCCTGCGGGTTCTTGATGATCGATTGGCCGACTTTTTGCGGTGGGTTTGAGCGTACGGGAACCTGTGGCGCGGTCTGACCGAAGCTGTTTTGCGAGTAAGGTTGCTTGAAGTCTGCTGCGGTATAATACTGCGTCTTGTAATCCGCGTTTAGCGGAGGATAATGAGATCCCTGGTTGGTGATTTGCGGTAACTGCGGGCGACCTTGTGCCGGATAGTTGGTTGTCTGTGCGGTGGTGGTAAAAGCTAGCGGATCGTCTCTTTGAGTCGGCAGAGGAGGAGGAGGCTGGTAAGGATCGGCTAAGTTATCGGTATATTGTCTCGAGCCTCTTCTGGACTGTTCCGGCAGAAATCTCCCCTGAAGGGAAGGGTCCTTGGGCAGCGGAGGAGGAATTGGTCGTCGAGGATTCTCGTCCCGTGGCGTAAATCCTGGTTTCTCCTTTGGATAACTGGTGAGCGGAGGTTCCGTCTGATTGGTCTGAACAGCTACGCTCTGAACCGAGAAAATGCCCCTAGGAGGTGGAGAAGGGTTCCTTGCCGACGAAAGAGCAGTTTTTATGTACTGCGACGAAGACAGAGTCAGGGGAGGCGATCGGGGCTGCTGTAGATTCTCCGGATGCTCGTAATCTCCCTTCTCAGTTGCGTTGTCTCGAAATTTCTTCGCAAAACTCGGTCGCCTCTGGTAATTGATCTCAAAGGGAAAGGCGACGACATCTCGAGGACCGGGGACTCCATTGGTATCCCCAGGACCATCGTAGGTCTCGTAGAGCTTCCGATGTCGCGGTTTCTCTTTCTTCTCACGGTTTTCTGCCTTCTCATAACGATTACCCGCCTGATAAGCCACCGGGACCTTAGCCGCGTTTCTGTTATCCTCCCCAAAGCCTGGTACCGTCTTCCCGCGACCCTGAAACTTTTCTCGGGCGTTTGTATTTCCGTTATTTACGATGTTGCCACTCGTCCACGGATTGGTCTTGTGATCCGTCGGGTTTTTACTAGCGAAAGGTGCAAACTGCTTGCAGAAGGAATGATAATTTAAATGACCGTTTTCGGTTACTCGAGAGTTTACGGACGATAAATCGGACGTTTGCTCGTCCGGGGTAGCAAAGAGATTCGAGCACCTGCGCGGGTCGAGCTGCCTGGCCTTGGACTTTGCCGGAGCCGTTGGAGTCGGAGGGTTCGCATTCTCTTGGTCGAACATCTTCACTTTCGCCTGGAGGAGGCTACCGCTTTTCGGAATATAGCCGGACTTTAAGAATCCCGGCGTGGTTTCCTCTCTGCCGGGTCTTTCGATTTTCTGAAAGGGTGAGGTAGGCGCATGGCTGAATCCAGGCTTTTGCCTGATTCCGTTGTACGGAATCCTCAACGAGCCGACGATCATGCCGGTTTCTTCGCACTGGGACTTTCTTCTCCCGTCGGTGGGACTCCTGGGCGCTGTATTCTCATCCTGAGGTTTGTCAAAGGTGGTTTTGATGTTGGAAAACCGGCTGTTCCAATTCTTGTCAGCTACGGTTTGCCGGTAATTGAAGCTCTTGAAAGGAAGGCTCGCGCTCGGAGTCGTAGCCGTAGTCTCATTATTTTTGTTTATAAGAGCCAAAAACTTTCGATCGTTCTCGGTTTTTGGTTCGAAGGAAGGTATTACATTGCCACCGTTAGTCGAGTACTTGTCGCCGATGTTGATCGGCCTTCTGAGGGAGACGCAACCGCCCTGACTGTTCGCAAGGCTCTCGGCCTGTAATTTCAAAAAGTTCGGTATGTCAATTGTGTTGGCGCGTTTGATCTTGGATTTTTTAGCCAAAAATTTGTTGCATTTAGCTTGAGCGTTGCTTTGATGATACAACGATGAGGCTGAGATCCCGTACTCCTCGTTTATAATCGCATTGTCATCCTTGTATGAGGTGTCCATGAGTGTCGGTGCAGGAGGCTCGTAGAACAAGCTGCTGTCCCTCTGTGACGACTCTTTGCTCTTACTCTGCAACGATTGCTGCTGATTTATCGCGTCCTTCATGTACTTCTCACGTACTTTGTCGAATTGTTTGTCTCCCTCGAGTCTCTCTATCGAAATTTCTTTGTTGCTCGAGTTGTTATCCTGCAACGACGCTGACAAGTTATCCTGCGTCCTCTCAAGGCCTTTGGCTTCTGTTTGCGGCAAAGGGGCATCCGGAGAAGGCTCAATGACGTTGGGACTAAGGCTTTTTTCCTCCAGCCACTTCCTCGCTCTCGCCAACTCTTCGGAGCTCACTCCAATCGTGTGTCTATCCGCTCTTCGTCTTCTCGTCACGGAGGATTGACTTTTGATAGCTTTTTCCGGCTTTACAGCTTCCTCCGGGATCTTAAGATTGGCCAGTAAGCTCGATATGAGTTTGAGAAGATTTAACTTGTTGGTCGGATCGAGAGTCGAGCTGTATCTAGTCAAAGTCCCGATATCCACTCGCTTAAGTGTCTCCTGAAGACGACCCAACGCCGTTTGTATGTCCGACAGTAGAAGATCCTCCAGAAACTTTAAATCTAATTTCAGACCTCGTGGACTTTGGGCCTCGTCGTTTCGCTGCTGTTCCATCGAGCTGCAAAGACCGCTCGCCCATACTCGTAGATCCTCCTCGGAATCTACGCCCGAATCTTCCGGTGGCAAACTCTGATCCTCGCTGCTTTGACTCGAGCACGATTGCTCGAGCGCCGAACGCAAACGCTCTACTAATACTGGCAATAAATTGCACTCACCGGATTTGCTACGGTCGAGCGTCTTCGTCGTTGGCGACTGCGGACTACCATCTACGATCTCTTGGTCTTTGTTCTCGTTGCACGGCGTTGACGACGTGTTATTTGGCTCGGCAAGCGACTCCTCCTCCGTGTTCTTCATCGTACTCTCCACGCTCTCTGAAACAATGCGCAAATGCGTAGAAATTTAATTTCACAGAGTCATTGTGCTACTCGGAAGTAAAATCACGAGAGAATCGCGTGAAATTTTGAACATTGTCTCAGCTCTCGTGATTCAAAGGTGGCCCATTGGACTTTTTGGCGAGGATACGACCGAAGCTTTGTTACGCGCGTGTCGGTAACCCGGTTTTATTTAAAACGCGGGGATTCTCCGGAGATTTATTTTAAGTTCGCTCGTCGTATATACGCGGTAAGTGCGTACACGAGTGCGGCACCCGCCGCTTGCTTCAGTAGCCTTTTCTTGCGATAATCGCTAATTCGTAGTTTCCATGCCGACTCTTTCAACCACGGTTTTAAGATTAATTTCTCTTACCTGTTTTTTGACTCCCTGGAGCTTCGAGGTTTGACGGTTTTTTCGATTTTTCTTCTTTAACTGCACCACTTATCGACTTTGTACTCTTGTCATCCGCGTTCTCGACTCTCGAGGTATCCAATTCTGTAAAAGTCGTTGAAACGATCGCTTTTGCATTTCGACAACGAGATAAAAGCATTTAAAAAGCCAAACTCGGTTATCGAAAGTTCAATTATTATTTGGAATTAGATTATTAATAAATATTTCAAGAATAAAAGCATCCGCAGTTTTGTTAAAATATTTTAATATATTTTTTTTGTTTCAAGCAACAATATTTGTAAGAAAATGATCATTTTTAATATTTCAATCGTTTTTATTTGAAAAATTGAAAGATCTACTGAAAGGCAGACGACGAAGCAGTGACCGAGTGTAAAATACTAACCTTGTGCCTCCGACATATCGATTCGATCTCAGGTGTTGCCTGAAATCACAAAGATCGACGTATCTATGAACCAAAAGCTAAATCATTGAATAAATTTTCCTCTGGCGTTCGACTTAGCGCGCGTGTACACATATTGGCAACCGAATTTATTTAGTTCGGAAATAGATTCGACCCGGTGTACGAGAAAACGTTAAATTTCTCGGACATTGGCTCGAATCGCCATGCGAAGCACATAAATAATGATAATTAAATATAAACGCAGATTATAGAAAAGAAACATCAATTGCAAAATACATTCAGAGAAAGAAAAAGAAGCGAATACTCGCTCTAACCCGACTTTGTCCGCTTTACTCTGTATCTATGATCTAAACTATTGATTTAACGACAAAAGTGGACATAACAAATTAATTAAAATGACATTTTTTTATCTTAGGTTGTACCGGAAGCGTGACATTTGCAAAAAGGTCCGTCAGCTTATTTTTTGTAATAAAATGGAACGAGCAGCGATCCAAGACGCCCTATCAACTGAATTAACTGGACCATGGAAATAGAATTACAGATTAATATCCGTTGCTATCGCCTATCGTTTGAAAACTTTGAGGCGAGCATCGTAAGTTGAGCATCTCAACAATTTTGGCAACAGCTTCCGCGTTCTATTTAATCGAGAATCGAATAGCCAACGGAATACGGATGACTAATGGGATTAGAATGCTTTGTATCACACAGGTGTGTAGAAGAATGAGCAACAGGTTCATCAGCGACGCAAACCTCGAGTCATCGTCGCTCTAGCCTCATTAATTCACTGAGAGATGCAATCCGGGTGTAATTGATATTTCTTGTCGTCAATTAGAGTCGGAGTGCAGCCAATTTGCGTCTGAGAGTTCACGGTGAACTGGTCGAGTCTCTCACCTCGAGGATCGAGGATACTCGCAATCATCGAAGATCGTACCCGAGCGCTAATTACAGGCTGTGTCCGTGGTTGACCGAACAGGTCGTTCCACCGGGTCAACTCTGCGGTCAACCTTTTCTGTCTGCAGTCCATCGCCGTGAGGAAGCAAAATCTACCAGCTCACACCGGTAGCCAACTATCTCGTCAATTCGCCCTTTTCAATTTGAAGAAATGTTCACCGTCATTGCTACCGGCAATAAAGATGGCGGAGAGATGCAGTTTGTTAAAAATAAAATAATTTTAACGATTTTATTGCGTTTTTACGTGATACTTTCGAGCTTTCGGATACAAATTTAGTTTTATTTGTAATAAAAAGGAAATTCACCAGTTGATAGATTCTTGATCCTCCAGGTACGAGTGACGCACCATTGCGTCACACGGATTCTATCGAAACGTCTGGGTTAACGACGCGCTGACAATGAAAGTCGTCGAAAGATCGTCAAAGTATTCCGAAATAAAAAGGAGAGCCGCGTTAAAGTGTAATTTCTTAATTGTATAAAAAGAAATTTATTACTAGCGCTTTGTTCTTACAAACTAAAACAGATCGCGCTGTTCGTTTCCAACAAAAAGTTTTCACCTTTCTTAAGGGTCGTTGAATGACCCGATAGAAGAAGGAACATTTAAATCAAAGAAGAACGAACATTAAAACAACGGAACAGAAAAATGGAACAATTTTCGGCCGTAGCGATTACCGGTAGCTTGAAAAGCGTAACGTTCTCTTATCATTACTCTCGCTGTATCTCATTCGCGCTGACCAAGCAAACATCCAGCTGACGATATTGTTTTGTTCGCAGATCTGGATCTCTGACCGCGATGAATGTGAGACGAGTGGTGCGCGTGAGAAATGAAGAGTCGCACCGTGTGCGCTCGCGGACGTCTGATGAGCGAGAGGGACTGCAAAATGCGCGCGCTCGTGATTAGACGACGACGAAAGAGGAGGTGCGGGCAGGCAAAAGACGTATGGAGACCGGTGGCGGTGGTCACTGCACGCGGGACTACGGTAAACGGTAGTGAAGGACCGAACGAACGAAAGAACGAACCAACGAACGAACGAACGACGAACCAAGCATGAGCGAAAACGCGTGGGGCCACGAGGCCGTCTTCTATAAATAATTTAATACATTATAGGTATAGCGATACAACGAGGAAAGGAGCGACGGCACACACCGTCCGACAATTGACGCCGGCCTTCGACTTCGCGCTTTACCCGAAATATTCCACGACCTTCTTGATGGTTTCTTCTCTTGCTTGTACGACGCTCCGCGTACGCACCGAGATCTTAGAATGTACGATACCGACGAGAGATTTCGGCGAGTCATTTTCACGTCTCTTTCTTTCACGATTCTTTCAATGAGACGGTGTACGCCGAGGTTTCTACGCTTTGGAGTACACGCGCGCCAACACCCCACGCCGTATTGCAGACGAAAATTGATTCGATACACGGATAAGATAACGAGCGATCGTACACAAAAGTTGTGCACAAAAAAAAAACGGTTTTATTCCGTGAGATTTATATATTTCTATGTAATATTTTCATTTATTCTCTTTCGATGAGCTGCAAAATTGTTTAGCGTTGCGCGCTCTCGCGTTTTCTCGATCACGCTATTCAAAAACAAACATCGAAACCACGCACAGTTACCTCGACGAGACCGTCTGTTTCCATTAAATTTCATTTCTCTCGTTTGAACCATACGGCATGGAAAGATCGCTTCCGACACACCGGCAGCTCGAAGCAGAACACCGCAATCGGGAAGCTCTCGAGAAACGAGGTCGACGTTTATCTAGCAGCATCGAGTTTATAACCCTCGTAACAATCACACTGAAAGCTCTGATCGTGCCAAACACTAACGTCAAACACGCCGAGAATCAAATTTTCATTTTGCTATCATTTCTTGTCTCGATACTTTGAAAACTTGTTTTAACTTTTCACTAAACCTTTGCCTTTTTTTTTTTTTTTTGGAGTTACTTATCACTTTCTAAACATCAGTCGCTCGGCTTTAGCGAAACGGGAAACCATTTTATTTCCTTATTGACTGATTAGGTAAAAAAATGTTTCAAGATTGTTAACTTTAACGTGGAATTTTGTAATTTACGACGATAAACAACTATCGGAGTTCTGGAGTAAAAGATAAAAAATTATACGAAAATCGCGAGGCGCGAATAATTAATTCTACATTTTTTGGTGGTTTGATTGCTTCTTTTGGACGATTGCATAGCAGCAACAATATTTATAATCGTGTAATTGAAATAAAATTGATCGGTTCATATTAATTTCCAAAAACTATTGAATTTACTTTCTATCTTAATTAAATTTTAAGGAAAAATTGTAGATAAACTTGGCCCGTTGATTCACATGTGTTATCGAGTTTTTCGATCGAAATGTTTTCTTTTATCGTACTCGAAAATAAATATATGAAAATATTTAATTAAAAAATATTTAAATCGTTTGACATATTTTGTTCTATAAATTGTTGAAAAAAAAATTGTTGCATATGCTCTGAAATGAATTGTTCTCGCGAAGGATAATGAAAAAGTTCCGCTTCACTGTTCATTTTATCGTCTTAATTGTTTAAACATTATAATATCAACGTTTGAAACGTCTAATAATATTTTTTTTTTTAATTCGTCAGTTGATTGATACAGTATCTTCTAATAAACAAATTGAGCTATTACTTTTTACAAACGAAATAATATCATGCTTAATTAATTAATTAGTCAATTAAACAACCAAAAAAAATGTAGAAAAGCTTTAAGAAACGATCTTTGATTTTACTTCAAGTTTGATACGATCTCACACTTGTTAAAAAAATAATTAAGTACAAGAAAAATAATGATTTCTAGATTGAAAACTCTTGGACCAACATAATTCAGATCCGACCTTGAAAAATGGAGAACTTTTCAGACCGAAGAAAAACCAATTAGAAAGCGCATCGAGTCTGCGTGAGCATCAAGGATGCTCCCACGCGGCCTCTTCGTTCATCGTACAGCGAATATGTATAATTCTGGCTCCATACGTCGCCGCAACAAACGATAAATAGAAAACACGCGAAGCGTATTCGCCAATATGAATTGATGTCATTCGCTGAGAGCCGCGAGCGTGAAAAACATTTTTAAATTGTGCAATCCTCAATAGAAATTACCACGTTCTCGTAAATTTCTCTCGAGTTAAATGTATTTCGTTGTTTTATATATTTTTTTCTCATTAAAAACACGAAATTATGTTTCATTTTATTAGTACCATAGAACGAGATTGTCTTGTCGATGTTGCGGTTTAAAATTCATTTCCATTACACGAGAAATAGTCAGAGGCAACTACTGTGAAATACTTTATTGCCTCGGGGGGGGGGGGGGGGGGCACATTATCGTGTGCTGTTGCTGCAAGCAACTTGTCCACACTGTTCGACCCCTCTACCACTGCTAACAGCAGCCGGCAGCGATTATTATACTCGTGGTTATGGGAGTGGTGGTATACACGGAAATGTCTCGTAGTTTGCGTGAGCATAAGCTAGTAACGAGATTATTAGATCTATCCCGTGAGCGAGTTCTGTATTTATATCGAGGAAACGATTGCGAATGATTTTTCAACGAGATTAAAAAAGCCTTAGGACTGTACGTCACGATCAAATTATTTATTGGAATGAAAAGCCATGAAACTTTACAAACTTTTGATAATCAAATGTTATAAATAAAGGTGTTTGCGTAGTCATGAATGGAACCTTAATATAGAAAATAAGGAATTGCGGTCAACTCGTCGCCCGATAGTCCAGTTGATGCCAATATTTCACGCTCTTCTCATGCTAAGTTTGTAATATTACGTCGTTTTTGTGGAACAACTGCGTAATTTCTTCGTTAGAACCACGTGATAAAGAAAATTTGTGAATTTCTCATCTCGCATTTTAGAGATTTTCATTGAAATTGATTTTAAACATTTTCTACGTTCCTATAACTAAAACCGAGCCGTAATCTTGATTCGTACATCACATCAAGTGTTTCCTTATCGCTCCGCCGCGCGCCATTTCGTTATATCTCTCTCGCATTCGTACCATGGTTCGCTTCGCCATTTTTTTTAATTGCAAAATCTATCGACGATTTAAAAAAAATTCTAATTCAATAACCAATTTTTCCAGTCGTACAAATGTCACGTTTCATAGGGAAAAAATTAGCGTAACTTGTGAACAATGGCCACATACCACGCTTCCGTTTGAACAATTTGGCGGTTTTTACTTTTTTTTAAATTTCAGTCTATCAACGATTTTTAAATAATTTTTTACGTTTTTGATAAATAGCCATTTTTTTCAATTATGTTAATGTCATGTTAGTTGGGGTAAAAATGCACTTTAGTATTCCTTAGGAACAATTTTGCCACATAACAAGCTTTGATATATCAATGATTTTTCATTACTGTACGTTTCTAGCTTAAGAACCAATTTCCCTGGAGCTTTGCGAGCGTTCCTTCTGATCCCAGAGTTCCAAAATGACCGCGTGACAGACCGATTGACTCGTTATAATTTTATTTCACAGACTCAACGAAAAATGGGAGAATAATCAATGAGAGAAGCGCGTGGTGGATCGAAGAAGCGACGCGGACAAGAAGAAGAAGAAGAAGAAGAAGAAGAAGAAGAAGAAGAAGAAGAGATGCAAGCAGCGAATGGTGCACCTCGCCTTTTACGGCGTGCTCGATCGACGGAACCCGGCTCGCGGGTACTCGGAGCCGGTGTCATGCAGCATCAGTAGCAGCAGCATCGACGTCGGCGGTTGTCTAGTCTCCACGTTGATAAATTCGTTGGTTCATTCACGAATTCTCAAGGATACGTCGCGGAAGCGAGGAAAACCACCGGCAAAGGGAAATTGAGGAAAGGACAAAGCTGGTGAGACGAAGAGGACGATGACGCAGTGAGAGAAGGAGAGAAAAAAGAAAGAGAGAAAGAGAGGGGTTGAAAATAAATAATCCTTTACCTTGGAGGGTTGGCAGGCAGGCAAACAGACGGGCAGTGGCAGTGGCGGGCGGTGGTAGTTTTGGGGGCCGTTGTGCTTTGGCGACTGCGCGGCCGCCGGCTCTCGCCGATCTTCGAATCCCCTGTTTGATGTTCCGCTTGTGTTCCGCTGGTGCTGCTACTGGTGCTGCTGGTGGCGCGGTACCACTGTGCCTCTCTTCTCTTCTCGTCGCTGAAGTATGGCATCACGCGGACAATTTTAGAACACTCGAAATAGGCACGGGTTATCGCTGTTACCTCAAGACCCGCATATACCCCTCTGTCTTAACAGACTTTCCGAGTTTTCGTGCCCCCGCGCCGTCTCCGAGCCGGCTACCCCCGATCTTCGCGGTAACCCTCGCAGGGGTTGTGCCGCGGATCGTGGCCACATCGCGAGTCAAGGGAATACCCGGAAGTCGTCGAATTTTTCTTATTTTAATTATGTACCTGGAAAATTGATGAACAGCGGAAAAAGAACGCTTAGATTGTCTTCCTGGTCCAGAACACTTGGAACTGATGCTCGACGCACTCCGAGACGCGCTATGAGCCCCACGGATTCAATCTATCTGGTGCACGCGAGACGCCAGGCGTCACTTCCGGTCATATACCGATAGGCCGTCCGATGCCTCACTCCCCCCTCCCCTGCACTACGCTACCGGTACCTGCATCCTTAATAACGGATGTTCGGGTCAGGAGAGCAGCCAGTCGTATCACCTGCTCTCGTATTTACATACAACTTTTTTGTTTTAGTTTTGAATTATGGATCAACGTTGAATTTTTAAGAGGATTTTTTAGGTTTCGGGGCGATTACGAGGTTTTGGCGATAATTGAACAATTCGAAGGAACCGCACGAGCCTTAAAGTATGAATTACAATGAAAATTTTGTGAGTTGGAATATTTAAAAAAACGTAAAATAGAACAATTTCTACATTCTTCTTTTATTATTTTTTTTTTGTTGTAATTTTTTTTTTTTCACTCAATCATGGCTGAAACCAAGTTCAGAGATCCTGGTTCATGGTTCAAAGGTGAATTTTCGGTCGTACAGTGTCTTAAAGAGTAAAAAAAGGCGAAAATCTAAAAAAAATCGATTAACAAAAATTTCATTTTTTATTATGATGCG
Organism: Cylloceria caligata; assembly: GCA_963942595.1. Lineage (NCBI taxonomy): Eukaryota > Metazoa > Arthropoda > Insecta > Hymenoptera > Ichneumonidae > Cylloceria > Cylloceria caligata. The sequence continues at coordinate 1,981,507 of OZ012709.1, forward strand.
ATCGGTTTGGATTTTTCTTTTAGGGATTTATCCTCAACAGGGAAGATCTTTGGATACGGCGATTCATCCTTCTGTCCTTTATTTTCATTGCTATGACAGCATTTATAAAATGGGTAAAAAAATAATTGTCAAAAAGCTGGCAAATGAAAACGTCAGATGCAAAAAAATGTCCGTTCATGCAACTAAAAAGTTTTTTTCTTTTAAATCGATGTTTCGATTTAACAAATTTGTTTTAAAAAAATGTAAATAAACATCGTTGACTTACGAACTTAACTTCATTTTAAACCTTAAACGATAACAATAAAACAGACACACATTGAACCCAGTGGCAATTTTATCGAGAAAAAAAAAGTTGTAGACATTTTGATAAAACAAAAATTTTACTAAAATTGGAAAAAAATCTATCTTTGAAATTATCTGACACCATGCAGATGTATTTATTCCCGTTGCTAACAAACTTGCTATCCGTTATCTCGAAAGTTCAACTAACTTCAAAAGCCCCGATAAAAAAAAAGTTTTTAAGCGAAATATTCATTTTTTTAAGATTGAAAAAATTAATTCATACCGGTAAACAATTAACGATCAATATTTCAACAGAGTATACGTTAAGGTTGAAAAAACAGTCATTCGAGTGTTAGAATTTCCGAAATGCTACAAAATATCAAACGGATAAATGCAAAAATATGGAAAATACGATGTCTCGATACAAAAGTATTTGATGAACGTGTATTCGAAATACTTAATATAATTCAGAGTTAAAATAATTAGTAATTTCGGTAAGTTTAGCCAGCTCTGAATGACAGCAATATGGAAAATTAATAACCGAGCACGAGTGGCAGGACCCACGAGAGCGTGGATCGGGCGCACATGTAGATAAAGTTGGTCCGTTGGTTGTTACCTCCCACCATGAGACATGGTCTCTCTCGTCGGGTCTGCCCCTACTACATCGCCAACAATCCTTGCGGAGGCCACTTTCAACTGGAAACCTGTTAACCTACTTGGGCCCCCAGTCTTTGAGCTACTTTTGTCCGGAGTACCCGATAGACGATCCGCACTTTCAGTTGGCGAAGGTGACAATAGACACGCGAGGATTCTTCGACCGTCGAAAATTCAACGAAAGCAACGCGAGACCCCGGAAACAAGAATAAGAAAATGTGGCTGTGAAGTTGGCGCGAATGTTTATGAGCAATCCGAGTTCGCGAGGTGGACATCAAAGACGAGGACGAAGGCGGATCGTGCCAAAGAGATGATCGCTCCGACCGGGAGTCTTTTCTAAACCAACAAGTAAAACCCTTTTGCCATTTTCCTTTCCGCATTAATTTTTCTATTCAACGAACTGTTGAATTCTCCAGTCCGAGAAACGAATTCTCTTATAATCCAAGCGGTTTAACCGCAACGCCCCGAAGATCCGGAATCTCGAGTCATGAACTCGGCCCTTGGTTATCTCGCGGAAACCCGGATGTCACCAGCTTTGACATCGGCCTTTCCCAGTTGTTAACGTTAAAGTCGAACGAATAGTTGTAGACGTTTTAGGATTATTTAAAAATATAGTTTAACGCATTTTTACAACGTTTATCTCGTTCGAGTCCTCAAAATACTTCAAGTTTGTTATTTTTCTTTACTGTTTTGATATGTCATTAGCACACTTCTGTTTGTTCGCGTTATCTCTTTGTATTCTTCTTTATTAACACAGCTTTCTCATAGAAGAAAGAAAATAATAAAATCACTGAAAAATACAGTCGACGGTAATGAAGACATTTTTTTTTTCAATTCGAGTATTCTTTATATTAATAAATATATGAAAATGATACAATTGCTCAGGTGTCGACTGTTTGCAATTTTCTATACCGATCTTTCTGCAGTTTTTTTTCCAAAAATGTGACGATCACGTTTATCCAGATGTCAGATTAAAAATTCCACGCGAAAATGCATAAAAGCCAAAAAATTGTTATTTTTCTTCACTGTTTTGATATGTCATTAGCACACTTCTGTTTGTTCACGTTATCTCTTTGTATTCTTCTTTATTAACACAGCTTTCTCATAGAAGAAAGAAAATGATAAAATCACTGAAAAATACAGTCGACGGTAATAAAGACATTTTTTTTTTCTATTCGAGTATTCTTTATATTAATAAATATATGAAAATGATACAATTGCTCAGGTGTCGATTGTTTGCAATTTTCTATATCGATCTTCCTGCAGTTTTTTCCCCCCAAATGTAACGATCGCGTTTATCCAGATGTGAAATTAAAAATTCTACACGAAAATGCATAAAAGTAAAATCATAAAAAAACGTCAAGAAGATTTATTGAAATATTGCAATAATTCTAATAAATGATTCAACCATCATACATTTGAATATTCAACGACGTTATACCAGTTCGATGACTCTCTGTCATAAGAAAACTGCTCGAGATCTTTTTCCACTGAGTGAACCTCAATTACAACTGGTTTCATCGATTTATCATCCGCAAAGTGGTTATTCCACTTTTATTATGTTGACCTTCGTTACGCATTAGAAAAATTTCCTTATTTTTGTTATTAGCCTTAAGCACATGATTATGTTAGTTAATTATTTTTTTATTAACAAATAGTCTAACGATGCGACATACCCATTGACATTATCGTTTAGTCGATAGACTTCAATCGTTCTTTAGTTAAGCCCTGCCCTCTTTAATTCAATAAATAAATAATAAAATTGTTAAAAATTGTTAAAATTAATATCACCGAAAAATCTGGTTGTTCGAAAGTTCACATTCTGTTTTCTTCCGTGTTTAACTTGTGTGTTTCGCTTGCGGTGCTTCATCCGGGATTCTTTCGATCGTCGATGACTCGCCTCAGTCCCTCTCTCTCTCTGTTTTCTTTTTTTTTTTCTTCCACTCACCGAAGAAATGATTGCGGATGTGCCTGGAGGGCTTGGCGGATGATTTTTCGAGGCACCTTAAAAATCCCAAGAATTCTCGCAGTGCTCTCGCAGAGTCGTCGGTCGACTCGTCAAACTTTTCATCATCCTCGTTGTCGCGTTTACGTGATGACGCGTTGCTCGCACGGATAGCGAGAACGTTATCGTCTCGTACTTTACGTGACTTGTTTTCATTACGGTAATGAGTAACCACCGATCGTACTCTTTCGTGTCTCTTGCGCTATCGATGTGTAGCGTCGTCGTCGTCGTCGACGATGCGACGTTGTGCATGTTGCGAGGAAGCGAACGTGTTTCGCGGGCCAACGAACGCGCGAGCATTGTTTTCTAAATTGAGAATTGAAGTGCGTGATCTTTCTGTCGATCGACGATTCTCTTGGTTTCTTCTCTATTCTCCTTTCTCCACATGCTCCACTATGTTTGTGAATCAATTTCATTGTCTCACGAGGATTGTTTCGATCGCGGATTTTCTTCTCTCATGGAAATATAGATGAACGTGATTTTGCCTCCCTCGACTGCTAAGAAACTTCATACTTGCCATCGCGTACTAGTTATTGCGTAATCTACTCAACAATGTCCGGAAAGATTTTTTTTCTTCTTTGCTTTGGTATTTAAATAGAATTCTTGGAATTCAGCGAATAAAGATCTTTACGGGATAGTCGGATGGTCGTAAATAAAACTGTGTTCGTCGCGAGTTAACTTCTAGATGAGAAACGACCCAGCTTCTTAAATAAATGATGAAGCGACGCTGACATTTTTTTCTTTACTCCTTTATAAAGGTAGCTTAGTTTTTATGAAAATAAATGTAGATTTCAACGTTATGGTACTGAAAATATCCTAAAATATTCGCGTAAATTTGAAGCTATCGGTAGTGAACATCGCTCGAGGAGCTTAACATTTTGTTACCATTTTATTTTTTAATATAACCGAATATCATGACAATGTCAGACGACGAATGTTACATTTGAATCCGTCGCCTTCTACGGTGTTTTCTCCAATTTCTTAAGATCTTGAACTCGATGTTGTGGGAAAGATAGAAGAAATGTCCCTCCGAACGTTGAATAAACTTTACGAATCAGTACCTTGCACATTGCTTCTTAATTTTTTTGGTACGCGGTACGCAAAGATTATTTCATGAGAAAGCAACGTGCGAAGTTTCGATTGCGTGACTTTTATTTCTCTTTCTGTTCACTTACCGATTTAATTCTAATGCATAAAAACTCTTTTGTTTTTTAGAGAGGAAGATGAAGGGATGGTTCGATGCGTTTCGCAACGATGGAGGTCCAACGATGTACAGTTACAGCAACAGAACGCCGGTCACCGGAGACGTGAATCTTATAACGATATTCGTGATATTTTGCACAATATTCACGGCCTTCCTCATTATTTTTCCGGGAATTCGAAAGGAGGTGAGTCACGCGAATTATCCGGTTGCAGTTGCGCTCCGATTGCATTTTTAATCGCTGCACACGTGACTCCGGAATCTAATCTTATCACAAGGAGCTCGTCCTAAGCTTGTGAATTAATGATTTCACAGAAACTCACGACATTTCTCACGGTTACTCTCAGCCTCTTTGTCGGAACAACGATTCAAGGTAAACCGATTATGGTAACTAACCATCTGCGGTTTTATCGATCGAACTTTCCGTAAATAATTATAAATCAACTATTACGAACCGTTACTGTATTGTTTAAGTTGCACAATATGGTTCTACGTGGCATACAACCTCCTCGACAATCGTTAGCTCGTACAGCGCGTTCTCCAAGCAGAGGATGTCCGCCGAGATCGGTGGCTACATCGGCCTCATGCACATCAACATTACTTATAAACGTACGTTTTGTTAACAATAATTCGTCAATGCCGGCCTTGAATTTATTTTTAACGCAAGACAATATTTTTTGACGTATTATTCAATTAACAAAACCCGGAAGTTGATAAAAAAAAAAAAGCGATTTTTTTTCTTTTTAATTAAAATATTATTCTGTTTTGTAGTTTATCCTGAGAGCGATAGCTCCGGTGACGTCGAGTATAACGAGCGCTTTTGGTGGCGAAGTCCCAACGAGATGTCGAATTCGTTCAAAGAAGCGCTTCATCGTGGTGCGCCATTTCCGATTGTTTCTCTAGCCGAATACTTTAGTCTTCATCAGGAGGGTTTCTCCTGGGGAAGCAAATATCGAGAAGCTGGTCACTACTCCTCGATAATGCTTTGGTAAATTTTCTTCACTTTACAAAGATTCAATTATTTATATATTAAAATTTCGCTGTACTTTTAAGTCCGTTCGAACAAACCATTTGTGTAAATTTCAGGACAATTCCAAAAGCTACAAACTGCACCACCGAATTTCCAATATTCCTTCCGAGAGTATATTTATCTTCTCCCTTTTTTCTTAAATACCTCGACAAAAATTCACCCAAATTGAGAGTCAAACTGAATTGTAATTTTATTGGAAATAGTTGAAGAGATGCCATGATGAGAATAAATAAAAGCAGAGTGGATTGTGAGTAAATATTTACGCGAGTATAAAATTAACTGTCTCCAAGGTCGGTTGATTGTCGGGATTTTCCTAAGTGAAGGTACCAATGACAAATATATCAATTAGGCAGAGTAGTTACGACTCGATGGACGAGAGAGGCCCTGTGCCAGCTTCTCTTTCTCTCTCTCATCCTCTCATTGATCGGCTAATCGTTTACGTAATAATCTGTTTCAAGGACTTGCTTCGCTGCCTGGATAATGATGAATCTCCTCCTGATGGTCGTGCCTCGTTACGGAGCTTACAGTATGATTTTTACGGGTCTATGGATGCTTCTGACGAATCTAACGTACTGGTCATTGCTACCGTGCGAGCCTCTCATCGCTCACGTCGACGGATCTATTCTAGTTTTTAATTTTGGATGGAACTACTGGCTGGTCCTTGTAGCAGGTAAATCTCCGGACTTCCATTTAACCATATTTCCGAAGCGTTGCTCCACGAGAGAATGTACAGTCGTGCGTGTGCATTGAAAGTCTTGCAATCACGGGTAAGAAAAAAAAAAAACCCCGCGGAAATCCTGTTTGCCGATTGAGAGCGATGAATTATTATTGAGCGTTATCAGTTGATTCAGCAACGGGAATAATTCATTCGATAATTCTTTAGAGCCTTTCGAGTCGTTCGTGAGGGCAATTGCATTTGCTAAGAATCCGGTTGTTCGTTCGGACAAAGATGAAGGAGCGATAGAGTAAGAAATATAGGTCAGGGGACCTGTACCTCCTTCTTCCAAGGACTTTCACTATTTTAACTATTTACGTCGTTTCATTATCTCGTGCTCCATTCACTCCCACCTCTCCACAGACATAACATGCATAAATCATGCTGTATTTGGTATTATTCTCCTATTTGTAAAACCATTGAGAACGGTCGATGCCTGTACAGTGCGATGAAAATAGAAGCAAAAGTCTTTAAAACAAATTGCGACTTTGTTTCAACAATTTTCTCCATTTTCTTTTTGGTCAATATATGAAGAACAATTTCGCTTATTTTTTCTGTGTTGCCCTCTCCCTTCCCACCCAAAGGTCACTCGTCAAGCCACGGACTTATAGCCACGTCTGTTCGGTCTTTTTAAAAAATATTTTGTCATAGTTATCAGTAATTTTGGCCGAGCAATTGGTTTCTCTAACCGCTGCAGATGTAGCTCACTTCATTTGACCGTTTCGCATTCGCCTGGACGCTGCATGTACCTACAAAGATAGTTTAATTACAGTAATTCTATGCGAATATAGTTGGTCTCGAGTTCGATTCCCCGTTTCGCTAAAAAATAGTTAAGATTCAAACTACAAATATCTATCAAGAGGTATGTCTCGTCCGCGTATTATTATTTTCAATGAAACTGAATGATAACGGGATTCGAACTCTCGATCTAACGTTGATATTACGATTTAGAGGCAATTACGCTAGCCACTTCATAAGTAATTAGCAGACTAGCGGAACCGGTTTAGTAAATTCACTTGTGAACAGTGAATTTTTTTTGTTGCTTTAGTCAAATGTTCTTTTACCAAAATCTCGAGAATGAAAAATGATGGAATTCTTATTAATGATTACCCAGGTATCAGCTGTCTGTTCAGCGGCGTCGTTATCACAGCGATTGACCTGATATTCCCTCATCAGTTTTCAACGATACTGGAGGTTGACTATGATACACCGTACGATCGGCACGTTATCATTGAAGAGAGCTTCGATACGAGAAACGAGAGAAGAAAATTACCGAAAATCGAAGAGAATTTTAGCGATCGGATCTTGAGGTAAATATAATTATTTAAAAAAAACAGTTAAATAACAATATTTTTAATCACAAACGAGTTTTACGTTTTATTTTCTCATTGTTTTTCAAGTGAAATTACAAGAAAATTGAGCAACGAAGAGCCCACGGTAAATCATCGTCCCGCGCCTCTGCCGCACAATCAACACCAACAGAGTCATCAACAGGGCCTCGTTAATCGTGGTTACGTCAATCACGAATCATCGGATTATCAGCACGAGGGTATCGAGCCGGAGCCCAAGAGCAGTAACTGGTCATATCCATTTCCTCCGGTTCATCGTAGAGTAATAAATTAATCCTCTTCCAATATTCCTACAGGGTTAATCTTAATTTTATTATAATATCAACACCGAATTTATTTAATACATGTTTAGCATGTAAAGATTTATCTTACAGTATTTAAAAGTATTTTGTATGAATAATGTAACATTTTTCGTTGTAATTTATCAAGAGACGCGGTTAGCGTCTCGCGGTCAACTATTTAAACAAAAATAATAATTGAAATCCATTGAAATACTTCATCTTTTTAGATATTTACGTGCACATTATTTTTATAACGACGAGATAATAATCAAAGATCTCGTTAACCAATTTCACCGGATAATTATCGCGCGTTCGTTCGATCTTAACATCGCGATCGATGTTTTAACTGTCGCCAACTCGTAAATCCGTGTATATCGTCGCGTATAGATGCGCGACGATTGCCAAAGAAGACCTCGCGCAAAGCGAAAGCAAGGGTGAATCATGCGAGCGTGCAACCAGGAGTGGCGTAAACGATATACGCGGAGTGTTTCATCGATATATACGGAGACCGAACGGCTTTCCATATCGTTCCGTACACGATGAATATTTCGTTCAAGGCCTTACCTTCCGGAATTTTAATTCATTCATTTTTACCTTCTTTAATTTATTATCTGAAGTTTCTTTTGTGTTTTTTGTTTCTTATCGTTCAAGGACATACCGAACGCTCTACTGCCATGCGTATATCCGGAGTGAGAAAAAAGATTTCCCGGGGAAATCTACGAGTAGAAGATAGATCAGAAAAGGGGAGAATGAAGGAAAATACTTTTTTTTTTTTTAGTTGTTGATCATGAAACGACTTACAATTTATTCAATAAATCGTAGACAATCTCATTTGGTAATTTTTCAAGCTTTTGTAGCATCTAAAATAGCTGAAGAACTTGAGAAATTATTTCTACAAACAAAAACAGTGACAGATCATCAGAATAATCATTAAATCGTGACAGTTTTTCGGTATCCGTAAAAACCTTGTATTTTTATTCAAATTTACTAAAGAAGTAGTCGAAAACAAGAAAGGATCCTTGGGGAAGAGGGGCGGGGGCGTAGAGATGCGTAAATAGGAAAATATATTAACACCTTTTGATTCTTCGACGATGACTATACTTTGATTTATTTGCGAACCACATTGTCCTAATAATTTATCATCTCGTCGTTCCGAACTCTCTCTTAATTTACAATAAAATAATACTAAGACACCACCGTTTCCATTCTTTCTCTATCTTTCGTTCTCTCTTTTTCAATATATAAATTATATAAAATTCGTACACGCATCCAAACACACAGTATTTACAGATTTTTGTTTTCTTCTTCTTTCAGTGAGCTATGTTGTACTTGAGATTTAGCCAAAGTTCTCGAAGTGATGTATGAAGTAAGGCAATCTGCGTCCCTTGTTTACTTCGTCACAGGCCGACATGACGCTCTTCGTTAGAGGACGTGGTCCACAGCTGAATACTCCAATTTTGCTAACCTGGTATCGTTAGAAAAATCATTTAGAAACTACTTAAACAATTGTTATTAAATTTATGTTACGTTTGTGGCTCATTCTACAGCTTCAATTATTTTTCCAAATCAATCAATTGATAAATTTGGTACTATTTCGCTTGAAGGTTATAGAAATGTGTTTAAGGCAGTAACAGCTGTAGTTGGCAAGACAATATATATTTACGAGTAAGAAAAGCGTGCCGTGATAACCAACGCGTCATGACGGCACAGTGAAGTCACATGTACGTCCGTGAGTGACGAAACTGTGTCGGCACGACGTCCTGAATCCGTTTAGATCCGTTACGGTGCTCGCACAGTCCCAGAACTCTGTGGCATCTTACCAAGCCTCACGACGTGCTGGAACTGTGAGGATACCGTGACGAATTGAACACGCCGTGCCGACACAGTGTCGTCACACGCGGACGTACATGACTTCGGTATTCCGTTACGTCGTGCTACGCCATACCGCAACCATGGTGTCGACGTGCCTTTTGATATCTGCCTCGGTTTGTACGTATTTATTTACTTTTATTTATTCGAGAGAAACTTTAATATTTTAACTGAAACCTCAATTCCACGCGTTAACTGTTTTTATCTTTAATTTCACAATGAAGCGATATTCAGTTATATCTCTTTCGTATCCATAAATGTTCCTCTCCCCTTAATCATTATTTACTAAATCACAAACGTTTTGAGTTTAATAAAGCTGAAGGATGCCGCAACCGGAATATTTATAATAAAATTGGCAACGAGCGATACTCACGTAGCTGTGCTTTTTTTGAATAAATTTCAATATCGACGTCATATCCGGACGACCAAAGTGATTGATGGCCTTTAATCCGGTGAAAATACTCTTTTTCGAGAGCCTCTGAAAATGATGCTCGCAGATGTACTGCAAAGATTAACAAAATGCCCTTTGAAAATTCGTTTTTTTTTTTTTTACATTCAACGAAGATTATCACGATTAACACCATTTTGCTTCACTGTGGAGCAAGAATTTGCAATAATGCAATCAATATTTGTGCTGGATCCTAACAAGTTTTATACAAAGTATCTAAAGAATTTGTTCAAAGATTGAAATACCTCGAATACTTTGAAATATTCCAGGCATCAAGGTACATACGGAAATGAATTATTTCTTATTTTTCGTTGAAGATCACAAAAATTACTTTACGTGAACGTATCGATTAATTTTCCACTAACGTCACGAGATAAAATTGTATAATTAAGATTAAAAAACACTCGACGAAGCGATATCCTAATTCAATTTAGCTTAATCTTAAGCTACTCACGAGCATAGTCGTTCGAAGATCGAACTTGTGAAAGAATTGTGTTATGAAGATATGAATCTCGAGTACATCGGTTACGTCTTTGCGTTCAACATCTCTCAGTACATCGATGAACCACTCGAAATGCTTGTGCGAAGGGCATATCCAAAGGAAGTAAACCTGCACCGATTAAAAGAAGAAAAAAATGTCTTTAAGAGAAATTTGCGAATATTTGAGCCAGGGATTCGTCGTTTTCAGTGAAAAAAGTGTTTTTTCTTAATATTCTGATCATGTAAACGAATCCTCAGATCTAAATATGAAAAATTGTGGCATCAGTCTCATTTTTTCAATATTATTTTCCATTTTTTAAAAATAACTTACAATTTTTTATACAGTTAACTGGGGGTTTTTTTTTACACTTTCAAAGCACCGTCACGAAGAATCGAACGTGTGGAATTTGTTATACGATTTGTTGCAATCGGTAAAACACTTTTTTTAAATTGTAATCGGGTAACCATAGATAGAAAAAAAGAAAGAGAAAGACAACCTTCTTGCAGGCAACTCCAGAGTATCGATTGGTCGATGTTCCAAAGACAAGATCGTTGAGCATCGAGGCGTAAGGTGTAACTCCAATTCCACCGCCGACCATCACAGCCACTTCGAACTTGTACCAATCCTGATTGCCACCGCCGAACGGCCCCTCAATCCTTATTTTCGGATGTTCATCCTCGGGATTGTAATTACAGGGATCGAAGTAATTCCTCAGTTTCCACGTCCAAGGCCCCTGGGCCTTTATATGACACGAGAGGAAATTCTCGTGGGGTGCGGACGTCAATGTGAATGAGTGAAACTCATTAGATCTGAAGACCGTGCAGGCCAGTCTCACCCATTGGCCCGAGAGGTACTTCAAGTTAGGCGGACGATAGAATTTGATTTTTATCACGTCTGAGGGAAGCAGCTCGGTTTCTATTATATCCAGAGCCATGTACTTCGTCCTTAGACTAACAACCTGCGAAATATTAAAGAAAATTAACGTTTTCCTTTGCTTCATATTCGTACCGCTTGACTCGAAATATCCTACAAAACTAGATTGTAAATGATTCTGGAATATTTACAGAATGTCCGGGTACCGACTCTCCACTGTTTTCTGATGTTTCATAAAAATCTTAAGAATTTCTTTGAAAACTATGGATGGGAATAGAAATATTTAAAAAAGTAATAAGCGTATTTTCTCACAAAGGGAATTTCCTGGATAGAAAGCGAGAACGTAATCGGTAGAAGCTTTTCCTCACTGACCTTATCAAGCGCGTAGACGATCGCAGGTCCAATGAAAAATATCCAAAATCTGGGGCCACCGGTGAGTCTGGCGAGTCCGTGTACCAGAGAGAGAGCGTATAACAGTACGTAAAGACTGTGAGTCGACCAAAAGAATTTATAAGCCTTTTGACGGATCGTGGGATGAGCGAAGACAAAGATAATCGTCATTACGATGAAGAGAAGAATTCCAGTGACCCCTGAAAATATGTAAAACATTTATTATACATTTAATAGCCGAGAATACTTCTTTGACAAGTACTTTGTTGATTTTTCGGAAGGAGAAGAAACAAATACGTTACCTGTAACAGTTTGAAAGAGCCAGAAGGATATCGTGGGACGAGCGTCGCTTGGAAAGCTTAGCTCGCTTGTTAAACAGCGAAGATGCGAGATCGGTTGGGTCGAGACGTGGTAGAAATTTACTATGTGCCCGACGGTATGTAGGACAGAGAAGAAAAGTGCCGTGCATGCTGCTATCTTGTGAAACTGTATGTGAGAGTCTAGTGGTATGTATTGCTGTATCGAGAATTCCTTGAGCTTCGTCAGAAGATTTCGTGACATCGTTAAGAGAAGGAGACTGTAGCAGAAGGATAGAGCCGCGGCTGAACCACGAGTTATGGCTATTCCAACTCCCATTATGTGCCTTAGATCCGTGTGCTCCGCCATGAAGGAATAATCTGTGGGAATAATAACATTTATTAAGTCATTATATTTATTTAAAGAAGGAACACGCAGAAACGAAATTCTCAACTTGACAGAAATAATTGTTAAAATAAAAAATTTATAACAGGAATCTCCCACAATTGACTGTTTACAACGATGTCCTAACAATATAAAAATCCTTAAATTCGAATAGAAAAAATCTAGAAAGAGTTCCAATTGTTTAAGCATTATTTTGTTCTATGAAAATTTAATTACTACTTTTTTTTCTTCTTCACTATTGAAAACAAAAAAGAAGACTTTTTTTTACTGAAATCGATGGACTCTCTAATCCCTTAAGCAACGAATACTCACGGATAAATCTCTCAACGAAGAGAGCAATTGTTATGACGTAAAATATAAAGAGGTAGAATATATTTTGACGATTCTCCTCTAGAAAGGTTGACATTCCGTCCCACTGGTCACGCATCCAGCTCTTTGAATCATCTTGGGGTATATGATCTATGTGGAAACTCGTCATACGAGCTACGTTAGTCGACGTGTCCAGAAAATTCTGCTTAGCTCCCTTACAATCCAAACCTATCGCCACGAAGTCGCACTTGTACTCGTTCATCATTACCTTGAAGTCTTTGTAAGTCAGATAGTCTTTTCTCTCGAGTCCAGCTCCCTTGAATCATCGTTAAAATGTATTATTGTCACTTGTATAAGAAACGCGCTTTTAAAATATTGACAAATAGTGAAAAAACGATAAACCTAAAGAATATATATTTCTTTAAATGAATATTTTCAAGTTTTTGGAATAAAAAAAGATTGAAAATGGAAAAAGATTGCGTCATTTAACGATGCTCTATCGTACCATTCATCGGAAATTTCTTTCTAATTATGATTTCAACCAAATCGTCGTGGAATGTTCAAGGATTTGAGAAAAAAAAAACGTAACGGTACTCTCATTACCTGAAACATTCCATCGATCAATTCGGTAACATGATCGTCCGATAAGCTAGTCGTTCGGGCAATCTCGACGAGAGATCGTAACATTTCGGAGAGTTCTTCCTTGTCGATGACACCGTTGCAGTCGTTATCGCACATGTCGAATATTATTCGAAGTTTATCCTCAGTTTTGCCTCGCGAGAATAGCAAAACCGTGTCGAGAAATTCCTGAAAAGATATACGACCGTCGCCGTCCTTGTCGACTATGTGAAACATCTTTTTCACGAAAACAGCGTCGGCTCGCATACCTAACGCGCTGGCGAATTCACCTTTCGAAAGGGAAGTTCGCATCACCGTGACAACTTCACCGGTGTCACTGTCGTTTGATCTTCTTCTTCTCTCACCGGGCCGTAAGCCAAACGTGAGCGCGTATGCCTCGCGGAAAAACTGTGTTAAAGGCAAAAGATAAAACTCGATGAGCTTCGAAATGTTGCTTAAAAATGTTATTTGTAACCGAACGACGTTAAGAAAAATTTACTTCATTTTCGGAGCATTTGATCTACCGTGTGCCGAAATATTTGACCGCGATGTTAATTTTATCATCGGAATTTTAAGTGCATAAAAAAAGTTGTAATATTAAAAATTAATAATAATAAAATGAATTTATTAAAATTCCGGATCTGCCTCGCACCTGTTCCAGTTTCTTCTGTCTCCGTTCTTTAGTTTCCGCCTTGGCGAGCATAATGTCACGATTGGTCTGCGTAAGCGTGAAATGCTTTTTGTGAGATGTGAGAAATGTCTCCAATTTGGCAATAAACTTTCTACGCGAGCTCAGAGAATCGAGTTCAAGGACGAGGTCGTAGTCCCGTGGAATTCGTAGCAGTACCAATGCTTTGCTCTGACCGGTTTCGCTTTCCTGAAACAATATAAGGATGCGCCGAGCGTGTTCTCGCATGAGAAGAGGTCGCAAAAGACTTTCGCGCGCTCGCTTCTCGCGCTCCGTGTTTCGTAATCTACGGATAACCAGTCGCAATAGAATATCGCGCAAACGCTAAATCGATAAGTGAAACACGTACGAGCGAGCGAGCGAGCGAGCGAGCGGAACTCGCTCACGAGGAGAAATAATACTGCGAAATAGTTGGCGAGCAATTTTCTTAACACTTTACCTGCGATTCCTCCATCGCAATAGCGTTTACGTTGTTGAAGTCGAAGGTACGAAGCTTCTCTCCCTTTCTGTCGACTATGTGAAGCGCAGCTTCCGGACCGAATTTCACTTTCACTAAACGACGATGATTCGCGTGTAGCCACTCGCGCACTATCATCTTGTCGACGCAAATACGACGATCGTTTCGTCTCCTTATTGCTTCCTGAAGAATCCTGAGACGTCGTCTACGACGATTCTGAAGCTTCACCAAACCGTAGGCAACCCCTGCCGATAGAATCGGCACGAAAGCGAGAAACACGCAGGCGTATATGAAAACCAGTTCGCTTCCCTGTAAAATAATTTTTTTTTTTCAACATTCTGGCCACGTTCAAAGAACCTAAATAGCCTAAATATCTATAAATGTTGCTTTTAAACGGTTCACCATTGAAACTAACGACTCGGGAATAGACTAAACATATTTTCAACAGATATAGCTACCATATACTCTAACAAAATGTGTCTTTTGCCGATAACGATCTTACATTTCCTGCAACTGTAGAGCCAGCAAAAAAATTGCTACTTAAGAGCAATTGTGTTTCTGCTATAGCGACAGAAATTTTTCGTTACTACAGCGATTTAATTATTCGCCGGATCAACCTACTCACGTGTTGTTAGAGGAAACGAATAAAAGAATAGAAAAAATTCTATTAGTTTATTTAAATGTTTAATCGAGTCGTTCTGTTGCTTAACATTCTGCTACCGTAACAAGTTGATTTTGTCGTTCCTACATTAAATAATCAAACGAGTTACGATAATAAATTTATTGCTGCTTCAACAAATTTGTATTTTCGTGCGAGTCGCGCAGAAAAAGCGCTTAGAGAAAAATGTAGTGATGTCAACAGTAATCAGACGCGAACCTACCGTGTGTGTTAGCAGTGAACGATATCACTGCTACCTCTTCTGATAATAAATAAATTATTGAAGAAATTCAAATATACTTATTAATTAAACATACAAAATGAACTAATCAACTGGTTAATTAGAAAAAGTTTTCGGGCGTTAATCAGACCTTTGAGACTTTTAAGAAGAAATAACAAATTACCGCGTTGGTTGTCGCACCGCTCAGCGGATAAATTGATGAAAACGCGCAAGATATTTCTGAGGATATCGCCGGTTTGTCAATACGCAGAAAGATAGATGGCTAAAACGATAAATTAAGTAATTATTTTAAGTGTTTAATACCTCGAAGTAGTCGCAACGTTGAAGTGGCACGCATTCGTCGAGCATAGTAGCATTCAGTTGAAACGGTTGAGGACACGGGTCATGGTCTTTCCATACGAATACGTTTCTTTGAATTCCCGTGGGGCTGATAAACGTCGTGTTCGTTATCACATCCCACAGCGTCACTCGTCTTATTTCTTCAACTTCGCTCATCGTGAAAATACTGCCAAAAAAAATTTACATTTTAGTTTTCAAAATATGACGACGAGTCGTCCTATTTTTTTTGAAAAATAATTTTTATGGCTATCGCATCGATGAGAGGATCTCGTGAACTTATCGATTGGTCAAATATTTTTTTTAGAGACAAACATTCGATATTCAGATGAAACTTACGATTGAAAATTCGATTCTTAGACACCAAATCACAAACCATCAAACAAATTTATTATACAACATCACAAAAATAAAAGCGATCTTTACGCAACGAAATCTCGTTACGATCACTTCAATTAGATAATGTCCTTAAACATAAATCAACCACAATTACCATATATTTGAAATTAATTAATTAATTTATTTATATTCAAATTTGTATATCATTTTCTCCCCTAAAGGGAAGAAAGCTTTCACCGCAAAATGACAAATGTGAATTCACAACTCCTTATTAATGAGAAAAGGATCTCGGTCAATGGTCCATTTGGTAAACGATCAACGGCACACACACATACACACACACGCATTTTCGTACGATTATCAATGAAATTTATTTAGTACTGCTCCTGCTGGAAGATTACAGTTTTATCTAAATTAAATTTCAACTGGTTCAATAAAAATCTTTCTGAAAAATATTAAAAATGTTTAAACAAATTTTTTTTTAACTCACCCAGTCTCCTCGTTCTCGAACCAGAAGCGATCCGAGTCCCTGAGCCTTAGAAACTGGTCCTTAATAACAGCGGTAAAGAGCTCACCAGGCCCTGCGCTCGATTCGAGCATCCCGCCAATATAAACATCGATATTATCTAAATCATTGTCATGAATATCCTTCAGAGTTTTTAACATTTCAGGATTATTCTTAAAGAATTCTGGATTTATATCGTTCCATGTTTTTCTCTTGGTTAATTTGAAGTTAACTCTCGCTGTATTGTAGTCCGGCAGTCCGTTATCCCTGCCTCGCATTATGTTAAGAGCTCCAAGATCTCTCCGCGAAAATTCCATAGGACCAAAGAGATTGTTGCGAATATCGTTGCTTAGAAGATTGTCTTCCTTTTCTGCTATTTGTGAACTCATTCCCATTATGAGCTCCTCGATCGTGCTGTTTTCCAATACTTCCTACCGATGTATTTTCAATTAATCGCTGTGTACCTTCACCTATTTGCATTTCCTACTTCATTATACCGCGAGCACCGTTGTACAAACGTTGTAAAAATATTGCTGAGTACTCGAGAGTTTTATCAACATAGAAGAAAATATGAAGCTCACGTGGATGTTTACTTTTTGTAGGATCACTTTACACAATTTATCTTATAGTCGTTTAACCATTATCTTGATGCGACTGTAAATAGAGATTTAGAAGAAGAAAAAAAACAGTTTCTCTTACTCGCGGTTAATTATTTATCAGCAAGTTTTAATCTCCGGTACTTTCTACCAATAAATTTTCAATTAATCGTTGCCCAGTCACCTATTTATATTTTCTACTTAATTCTACTGCGAGCATCGTTGCATAAACGTTGCAAAAATATTGCCGAGTACTCAAGAATCCTACTAACATAGTAAAAGTTAATGCGGATGTTTCCATTTAGTAATATTGCTCGATACAGTTTCTCCGACTTGAGGCCAATTTATTTATCGGTAGAAGCTCGCCTGAAACCTCACCGGATCGATTATTATAATTCGAAAAGGTTGCGAAGGAGCGCGTGCTGCTCATTCGCGAGGCGAATCTCGTACATACGATAATATCTTCGCACTCACTCACATTCGAGTCCCACCAGGTCGTGCAGAGTCTTATGGCTGGTTGGCCCATACGTGTCTCTCGAAAGTTACAGCTCTCGTCCCGACGATATATTCCAGGTGGTATGAGCGTGTGACCATAGCGGAAAGCCGCACTCTGGAAGACGTGGCTTATGCCAGGATGGAGATCCCGCTTGTAACCACTGTAAGCTGGCATCTCTTCGTCCAAGAGAATCGGAAGATACTCGTACATGACGATGTTCTGTAAATTTTTAACGTTTGAAACAAATACAAACATAGCGATTAACGTCTAGAGATATAGAAGTGTATTTTTGTTATTCATTGTTCCTTCTACTTTCAGCGTCTTACATTACTCCTGTTACGTGATCTCTATAGGTCAGTACCTCATGGAAATGAATAAAATAAAGAAAATTATATTTTTGAATATCATATTTTTCGTCTTAAAGTAGTGCCACGAAATACATTTTTTTAAATATATGCAACATATACAAAATTTGTAATGAAAAATATATTTAATATACGTAAAAATATATTATCGTATGTAATGTTTAACATTGGGGATAGTCAGTTCCCTCTAAACCGGCTGTATCGGTTGCATTACTCGCAACTATATAAAATCTGGGACGATGGTGCCGGTCCTGAGTTTGCTTTGCTGTACCAGACTTAACGTGTCGCGTGTATCGATTGTGAATGTAACTATATGGACTACAGCTATACATATACATCGGACATATACACAGACACAGGTACATGGCTCGTATATATCTGGAGCTTTCATGGGTTTACACCCATATTTTTATTCTCGACTAGATTACGAGACCGGAATTCAAACCGTCTATACCCGATTCTCTCTGGTTTAGAAGCGATCAGCACGGTAGCCACTATGCCAAACCATCGGTACTGGAGGTGTATAAATGTGTTGCGTTGATTATCCGTTATAGCAGCTGCTTGAAAACTGTGTCACCGAAGACTCGCCCTCGTTAACGCGAGCGTCTCATTAGCCTCGAATATTATACTCGACTATGTATGCATTCCGAGTGAAGAGTCATGAGCGTGTCCTTTAAAGAGACTCAGTCTAGGCAAACGTGGACTAATTTTTTATGTAAACTTTCTGAGACGAATTGATTAGAATAAAAGAACGAATAAAATATAAGAATCTAATGTAGGATCGATAATTAAATATCCATAGAAATCTCTTTTGTGGCAATTTTTTAAATTAACAATGAGAAATCAATTTACGTAAACGTGGATTAAATCTTTATAGAAACTTTCTGTGGAAGTGAAACTTTCAGAGTAAAAACAAATTACTCGATAAAATTTTTATGCAATTTTTATATAATTAATTACAATTGGCCAAGCTAGGTAAAGGTCGATTAATTTTTAATGCTAATTTTTTAGGATAAATTAATGATAATAACAACGAATAAAAATTAGAAATTTAACGTAGAAACGAGAATTAATGAATCTTTGAAGTTTTCTTTTTTAATTAAAATTAATCACAAGTTTTTGTTCAAATTTAATCGAAAAAGATAAGACGATAAAACAATAAATATAAAAGTCTTCTATTAGATTTTTTTAAAATATAAATTGGCAACTGTAATTATTAGTTAAATAATGATAAATATAATTTTTCCAACTCTGCAATAATGCTTATCCAGCCGTCCTTAATTCAATTCTATCTCCGTATCTATACTCATTGCGTATGCGCACGTAGCGGGTACATAAGTGCGAGGAAAAGTAAGCCAAAGCACGTATTCCAAATGTGTCGAGAAATCCTATCAGGCAAAGAGTAGAAGAGAAAAGAAAAAAGAAAAAAAAACAATCTACCTGAATGGTACCAACGACGATTCTTCGGGCTCGTTGAAAGACTTCCTCGTCCGACATTCCAGGATTTTGATTCTGCACCCTCGCGGCAATAACATTGTGCCATCGATAGAAAAGAATACCAAAAGCCAAAAGCGGAGGATGCTGATTCGTTCTTGGATCTCCTAAAACTGAGATAAACCATTTTTTCAATCTCAATTAAAAGTTTCTTCTCTCTTTGCAGAATAATATTTCAAGGCGTAATAATTCTCTTCGGCTTGTGGTTGGGGGTGGGTCGTGATTTCGAAACCGAGAGTGATGTACACTCGCTGCTCGGAGAGATATTACGAAACTGCTGTTCAACTCGCAACATTCACTCGAGGGATAAAGAATAAATATATGAGAGAAGATAAAGGACTCACGATAGAGGCGTTCCGGGCTAAGCATACGCATTACACTGGGTACAGCGTTGTTGAAGAGCGGTGCCCGCATCGTGTTCCGCACGGGAAATTGTCGTGTCGGCTCTATGAGGAAACTGCCATTCTTGAAGGATCTCATGGTGTTTGCCCAGGCTTCGCTGCTCGAGTATACGAAGCTACCGTCTATCCAGCTCGTTACTTTGTTGATCTGCAACCTCACGTAATCACACCTGTTTCTCACGTTTTCTCCTCTCTTTTCGTGCCTCTTCGTAAACGTTTGTCACATTATTTATTAATTGATTATACGGTGCTTCAATATTTCTCTCTATTTAAAAGAAAAAATTCTTTTTCGTGGCTTTTTCATGAAAATTTTCAAGTCATTGTGCGAACCAAGAAAAAAATAAGAATAATCTGTAATCGGTTAAGAAATCGTGAGTTACCTGTTCGCGAGGACTGTTCGGGCTGTGTCCGGTCTGACGATCGTAGTCCGCTCGTAGAAAGGGAATATACTTGTTGCCCTGGCAGTCCTTGTCGAACACGGGATCGCATTTCTCCACGTCTATGCGATGGAACTCAATCGGGCAGCCGCTCTCGCTGGCCATTATTATCTCGGACGTGACCATTTGTCCTGCAATCATTCGTTCGATTTCATTAATCTTTTTGAGAAAATAACGATAAATCGTTTATTCGAATTTGGACCCCAAGGAATATTCAACGAACCGAAAAA
Source organism: Cylloceria caligata (assembly GCA_963942595.1). NCBI lineage: Eukaryota > Metazoa > Arthropoda > Insecta > Hymenoptera > Ichneumonidae > Cylloceria > Cylloceria caligata. The sequence continues at coordinate 2,001,957 of OZ012709.1, forward strand.
CGCGAAGAGAGCAGTTCTGTTCTTCATCGAAGGAATTCCGTCGTCTCCCTGCATGAAGAGATCACTCAATTTTCTTGGAGATGGCCTGTCTTGTCCGGCCATCATGTAAACTCCGTCCGAATATGCAGCTGGTATTTTCCGGATGAGACGGCTCTCTGTGAATCGTAGCAAGGTATGAAAATCTAAACTTTATTCATTAAAAAATCTTAACATTTCAAGCTGTGCTTGTCAAAGTTGGAAGAAAGCTGGGTTTCCTCGAGTATCGTGTACTTCGAGTAACACTCATACTGAATTTATGGTACTTTGATTGCCAATGAAAAGTGACAATGTACTTCTACTATCGTCCAACTATCATTTGATAAATAAAGATAAATATGTTTTAAACGATAATGAAATAATATCGAAACGATGAAATATTACATTTTAATTTTAGTTTTATAAAGTAATAAATTAATTAAAATGTTAAATGTTAATGAGAAGAAGAATAAATAGAAAAACGTATACTTGCCTACGGAACCCCAGTCTGGATGCGCAAGATTGTTGTACCATCCATCGTACCGCTGTTTCTCGGTGTAACCGCGCAATCCATCTATGAGGAAAGATGAAGAGAAAAATAGTAATAATTACAACTCCATGTATCATTGGATTCTCTATTATTCGCAGTTGATGAACTCCAACGGTTCTGTATCTCGAGGGGCTCGCGACCTCTCGATTTTACAATGATAACGCAATCGCGCGAGTGCTCGCACGTAATACACGTCGCGTACATCTCAATAAATGGGAATTCCGATGACAGAGCTCAATTACGCAACGCTCGTTGCTCACCTGCGTGTACCTTCTCGTTGCTCTATACTCGTACAATGCAATGATATTTATAGAGTCGAACATTTTTCTTTTATATTTTTTACTCAATTTCATCACTATAATCCTCGTAGTTGAAACGAGAGATCTATCTCGTTGAGTTTTTATTCGTAAATGCCATTCCGGGACTCGCGGGAACCCAGAGGAGCCGTTCGTGGAACGAGGAAACGCTCGCGATAAAGGCCCCGCGGATCGGAAATCTCTGATGAACTCGACGACGACGACGACTCGTCGATCAATCTTGTTGCTCGTCAATCTGGTACAATGCGCCCCGCGGGCCTCTGGTAAACCGCTGCTTGTTGCGGTCATATTAGAAACAGCGGACACGTTCAGCAACAGATGACAAAGCGATAAAACGCGTGACATACGTCTCTTGGTTGCTGTACAGGTGCAAGAACCTGCGAGCGTCGAATTACAAACACAGGATTATTACGACTACGACGAGAGCCTCTCGTTATTTGATTATATTCTACGGGAATTTGCATATGAATCACTGTACGACTTTCGAGAAAAACTTCCGGCAGATATTGAGTGATGTTTAGATTTTTAAATTACCGACTCGCAACGACTGAGAAAAACATTTGTTTCCAAATATTTTTGTCAGATCTTGCGATAAAATAAGCGGAATCATCGAACTTTTGTATTTGATAATATTCCGGTGATAGTTTTTTTAAATTAATCTTTTCGCGACTTTTGAGAAAAACTTCCGGAAGATGTCGAGTGATGCCAACAATGAGTTATTCATTTTTATACAAATATTTTTCAGGGCGTAGTCTTAAATTAAAGTAAGGTGAATTGTAAAATCGTTTTACGTTTACACGATTTCCGTTCTCTCTCTCTCTCTCTCCCTCTTTGATTAATCCTCGAATAAATTAATTCTTATCTGATGGAATGACTTCACTTCTAAATTCACAACCAAATTGGTTTGTATAATGAGATGATTATCCGTATCTCTTGTTGTTTCGGCGCGCTATACATTCGAAAAGAATTCTTCGGCTTTCCCAGGCGAGAATTACGACTATAATGTTCGGTTGTTCTTCAATTAGTTTTTTTTTTTTTAAGAATCTCTAGAAGTGCACGATACCATGAAGGTGAAACAAAGAAAATGGAGAAAGAGAGAGTGAGAGGTAACTGTAGAAAGATTATCTGTAGTCCATGAGCCGCATTGTTTTAGTTGGCGTGCACGCTCACTTGATATATTATAAGAGACGAAAGATAAAATATGATCCAGCGAGCGTTGTTGTGAAATTCGAATGATTTTAAGGGTCTTTAAGCTACAAAGACATCTCGCGCTGTGCAGGCGATCAGATTTTGCACGCCAACCGCGAGATTCACCGGATGACCTCAATACAGATACTCGGAAAAATGCATATTCAATGATCCTTGGGTAATTTTAGCTCGTTAACTCAACAAAAGAGTACAATTCTCTTTAAGTAAGAAATAATTGCTTTCGTAATCGTAAATTTCTTACAAACAGCAGTTAAACGATTTTTTTACCCGAACGTACGAAGGATGTCAATAAAATAAAATGAATAATTACTGTTTAACTTGAAATATTCATATAGGAAGTAAAATAATTTTTTTAGCTTCTTTTCGAATTCGTAGAGAAAATATGTTGGTAAAACGTCAACGATAATTCCTTGCAGCAATTGTAAGCACAGAAAAATGATAATAATTCTTAGATAATGATAAACCTGCTGTTAAGGAGATCCATTCTAATAAACCACTTCGAGATAGATCCTCGAGGTAGCTCCCCTTACCATCAGGTTTACCCATTTGATTGTATAAATAATTATTCGAGTACTCGGTATAATCATTTCACTGCGTTCCATCAATCGTACGTCCTTTAATACGCTCTCTCGTTCTCAGTGAATCCGTAAAGGAATAGAGCTGACGATCATACGATCTGCGTAAGAACGTTCACAGAAGCCGATGAATACTTTTCTAACGGTAAGTCATCGGGGCCGCACGATTAACACGTCCCAGATATTCGAAGCAATTGCTACGCGTTCTTTCGATGTTTCTTTGGACTACTGATCACCTCGCACGATGGGACTCTCATCAGTGGCTCACGTGCACTCACAAGCACGTTAAATTATTAGCAAGCTCCTCGTAACTAAAAAGAAAAACGTGTTCTAATGTCGAAAATTATTCAAGATTCTTATTGCTCTTTGAGTACGAGGGACGAGTAATAGTCAATTCGGTTGAAAAGAAGAAAAGAGGAAGTACGGAGAGAGAAATGCTGCATTTGGAACTTCTTCAGGTGCCTTTTTGACGATAACTCAACTACCTTCCAAGAGTCAAACAATTAACAAATTGTCCGTAAAGAATAAACGAAAAAATTCCGAGAGGTTTGGGAGGTCTTCCAAACGCTTTCAAGTACGTTTTGAATGTGTTTCAAGGCGCCAGTAGGTGAATATTTAGCAAATTTGTAGGAATGAAGAAAAGAAGAAATGCCAATAAGCTTGAAATTGCTATCCCATCAATTTTGGTAACTTTTCTACGCTTAATAACGATTTCGATCCATAAATAATAAAGAAAGAGTGAAGTCGACATGAAAACTTCACTTTTCGACCTCAAAACGGCGACGGATAACCTAACATCTGTAATTGAAAGAGTCAGGATACCTCGGCAGTTTAATCGTGAAAACCGAGTATCGGCTAGCCACGTTCGGTCGCATGATTCTACATCGCGATATGTATATTCGCAAGTTACTGGCGATTTCGTTAACGAAAACGCGAGTCTGCCTGGCTGGCTTGCACAGCAGCTTTCACTGGGGCAAGAGCTCCGCGTGGAGAATGCGCGATAATGTCTCTCCCCGTTCTCAGGGCATGTAACACGGCGCGAGTCACGTCGAGAGCCGAACGTACGAGTCACGGAGGTAAAACCGAAGTAGATTACATCCGCAAACAATCGGACACAGCACCGTACGAACGTTTTATCCCGTTGTTCGAGCTCGGAAAAGGAAGAACTACATTTCATCATTCGGTTCCTTCGAGTAATTCCAAATTTCTTCTTTATCTTCCCTGTTCGTCCAGCCTGGCCTCAGGCTTTCCCGAAGATTACGAAAACCCAAAGAAGAAATGAGTAGAAGCACAGGATTCGATCATCCCTCTCATAACTCCAGCTGTAAAATCCCAAGATCAAGAATAATTTGAAGCAAAGCTCAAAGCAATGCACAAAATTCACAGAAAACGTTGCTTCGTCATCCCATTGAATTTGTCACGCACAGAGGAGTCGAAGTCACCGTCGGAACCTCAATTTCTCAGCCTCCAGGCATCGAGCTCTCTGGCATTGGTCTCCGAAGGCTTTCGGTAATGATTTCCGGCAGATTTATCGCATAATATGCACTCCCGACACTCATTATCACTGTTTTTTAACGGAAGAAACAAATGGAAGAAAACGAAGCTCATTTTGAAAATGATTTACGTACCGGCAGCTCCAGCTCCAGTGGAAGCGACGTTCATCGTGCTCATGACAAATAAACAAAACCCGGCAATGAGCACAGTCGTGCTTCGCGTGCTCCACACCATTTTACGTATTTCTTATCACTTGTCGTCTCTTCTCGTGTCCTCGTCGCCTTCGTGGATGATCATCGACTCACTCCCGTGCATTTCACACGTCACCGCGAGCGCACCTCTCTCAGCGGACACAGCACAGCCTCTCACGCGACTTCGGACCAGCGACTGGGCATACCGATATTCTCTTGGACAGGTTAACAGTCCACAGACAGTCCGAAGAAGAGGGAGAGCTGAGCTGGCCGCCGTCGAACAACAAAAAAAAATGAAGATATCCCTTCCTTCCTCGAAAGAACCAAATATTCTTCGATAATTCGTGGTAAGTTTAAAAAAAATTGTATTTCGAGTTCCGAGAGAACAAAAGGGATCGTTAAATGGATCTGATTCAACGATTAATAACGGGGGAGCGTGTGATTCACGCGCAGGCAGCTTGAGAGTAAAAAAAAAAAAAAAAGCCGTCGTTGAACGAAAGAATAGGAAGAATCGTCTTCTTCCTCGAAAGAAGCAAATATTCTTCGATACTTTGCGATATAAATTTAAAAAAATTTAATGTCCAGTTCCGAGGAAAGAAAAGGGATCGTTAAAAGAATTTGAATCAAGGAATAGGGAACGCGTCTATCACGTGCAGACAGTTTGAGAGTTCAAAAAGAATTCAGACGTCCGCTCGACGTACTCGGGGCACCGCGTGTAGCTCGTGCGGGGAACGCAGAGTCGTCGCTTAGGTGTTCCTCGCCCCCCCCCCCCTTTGTACCCTATCGTTCTTTCTCTCTATCTTACTCTCACTCTCTCTCGTTCTAAACCCAAGCCATGTATTTTGCTGTGCGAGAGACACGTCGTCGTTGGCTTTCGTATGCCGGAGTTGCTGACTGTACGACGGGGGAACTTCTCCGTTAGCTCTCGGTGGTTCGGACTCGCCACCGTCGCTGCTGCGGATCTCAGCGGTGAAAGTCGCCGGCCTATTTGTTTCGTTGCTGCGAACCGCCAGCCACACTGCCATCGACTCAACGCCGATAGACACTTGCTTACCGAGAGCGAACTCTGTGCAGTCTGTGCTGTGGATTCTCGAGGCTCAACGAGTCTTCGCGTCATAACGCACGCATTCTCTCTCTTTCTCTCTCTCTCTCTCTCTCTCTCTCTCTCTCTCTCTATCTCTGTCTTTCTACGCTCCGCGGCTCCCGCCTTGTCGCTTCGACACTCCACGAGAAATTGGGAACGAAGAATCGAGAACGAGACGCGGTTATTGCTAGCAAGGTCAACTGAGAAACCTGAAATTTCAGGACCTGTTGCACCATTCAGAAATGTAGATTTGGTCAATTGGACCGGAGAGCAATAAAATTATCGACAGGAAGATGTTTTTTTCAAGTCCGCATAACCCACAGCATAACGATGGAATAAAAACTGCACATTATGAAGTTTTTACGAGACTCGATCAAAATTGTTATAATAAATAGTAATAACAATGACGGTTTACAATTTTTTTAAATTATTCAACACTCAAAGAAGAAACACCAGCTGAAAAATAATGTTTTTCAGAGTTTCGTGAGAGTTAAAAGGCAATTACTGCTTTGAGTCACAAAGTTCAACGACCAATACCCGTTTTTCTCATCAAATAAAACTTGTCAAACGATCTAAGAATAAAAATTCTTCGACCTTTGCTAACAGTAAAATGTACGTCCTTCGACGAATTTTAATATCTTAGGTAAAAATTTGTATTCTGTACTTAACGTATTATATTTTTTTCTAACGATAAATTAAAAATACAATTTGTTGTTCGTAACGCTATTCCGATCGTGTGAATAAAAATTCAGATTCAAACACAAAAAATTGTAGAATGATACACGTTTCTGAAATATTATTTGATATTAAAAAAAAAGAAGACCGCTACAAAAAATTAATTGAATGCGATTTTTCATATGATTTTTTGTTCGATAAAAAAAACATACGAAAAGTTTTTTTACTAAATTTTGTAGACTCTTCCCACTTATCCGCTGTTTAATTCGAGGATAAAATGAATATTTTCAAATTGTGAGTGTCATAAATTTTGTTGAATTATAATCGAGGTACAAACGACAAAGACTTTTCGACTCGATCCACAAGAAATAATGTTATAATATCCAATTGATGCTGAAAAACAAAATGCATCACCTTCCGTAAATGTTATTATTGCTGGCTATCGATTGCAAAGTGCCTTCCTCGAATCTTTATTGAAGTTAAAAAAAAACAGATTGTTTCTCCGGTTAATTTCTTTTGTTCTTCGTCCAAGGTGGTCGGCGGTTACGATCGTCCTGACATCATCTCGTCGTCGCGCGCTGCGGTTCTCGGATCTACTTAGCCCGCCAGAGGCGATAAAACGAGATCAAGGCAGCGGAACCAGCTATTTCGTTTTCTTCGGCGAGGAATTCAAGGACTCACCTCAACTGGCAATCCGCCTGATTCCTCATATACGCTTGACACCTGCGAACAATGCTGGAGAATCGTAGATTTTCTTGAAAAAATCATTCAACGATCGTCTCGTCGCTACTGTGACGTAAATGGTTTGAGTGCATCCTCCACACGGGTCCATGGACTTTGAAGGATCTTCGGAAAGGACTTTGGCAGCGATTGGATCGGGATGATACCTTAACGATCGTCGTCGTGTTCTCTTTATTTATTTATAATCGTTGAGTGACTGTGAATTATTGTTTTTATTTTTTGGCTAGGAATCTAAGAGCTCACGTACATAATCGACATTTTGCCTGATACCTCATACATTTGAAATCTGCGGACAACGCTGAAGAATCGTCGAATTTCTTGAAAAAATCATTCACCTATCGTCTCATCGGTACCGTGACGCAAATGCGTTGATTGCATCCTCGACGCAGGTCCATGAACTTTGAAGGATCTTCGGCAAGGACTTCTTCGGCGATTGGATCGCGATAATAGCTCAGCGATCGTATTCGGACAGATTCTATAGTGTTTACTTTATTCTCTTTGAATCGTTGAGTGTCTGTGGATTTTTGTTTTTTTTTTTCGGCTAGAAATCCAAGGACTTCTCTCATCGACGCGTTGCCGATTTTCTTGAAAAAATCAATAATAACAACAATGTTGAACAAATAAGGCGTTGAGTACATCCTGCACAGAGGATCGCCGACCATGAAATATCTTCCGCAAGAACTTGTTCAGTGATTAAACTGCGATAATACATCGGCGATCGTATCCCAACCGATTCTATCGTCGTTGTATCAGCTTTGTTTACTTTTATTCGTTTATTCAAGTGACTGCGGATAACACAAAGCTCTCATCCCGAAGGACGCGACTCTTGTCCTTTGAAGGAGATCGTCACCGAGAAAATAAAAAAAACAAAGAATAAGAATCCAAGAATCTCCCCTCAGCGGTACAGCGTCTGATACTTCATACACTTGACGTGTATGTGCGGAGAGCTCCGGAGAATCGTTGATTTTCTTGAAGAAATCATATATCGATCGTCTCATCGCCATGAATGACGCAAAAGCGTTGAGTATATCCTGCACACAGGATTACCAACCTTGAGAGACGTTACATAAGGACTTCTTCAGTGATTGAACCACGATAATACCTCAGCGATCGTATTTCTATCGTGGTCGTATCCGCTTTATTTGCTTTTAATCGTTTATCGAGTAACTATGAATGACACAGTGTTCTCATCCTGAAGGACGCGACTTTCGTCCTTTGAAGAGATCGTCCCGGACAGATTAAAAGAACGAAGAATCGGTAACTATGGATCTGACCTCAGTGGCGATGCGTCTGATACCTCATTATGCACTTGACACCTGCGAACAGCTTTATAGAGAATCGTCGATTTTCTTTAAGTAATCGTATAGCGATCGTTTTATCGTTATACTCTGTAACGTAAAGGGGTCAACGCCTGCGTGAACTCAAGTACAAGCTGTACTTGTATAAAGATCTACGACCTTCCCCCATGGAAATAATTAAGTATACTTTAGATATATAATTTGTTTAAAGGCTTAACGTTTATTTATATATTTTCTATATCTCTGCTGAATATATCCTAAAAAATATATTTTAGATACTTAATATATATTTACCGGTAAACAGTTATATATCTCGTATATATCTTACGATATATTTATGGTTGAGAGTGCTTACACAAGTACTTGTTCAGTGATCGGACTGATGGAATAATACATCGGCGATCGTATCCCCGGTAGATTCTATCGTCGTTGTATCCTCTTTATTTGCCTTTAAATCGTTTATCGAGTGACTGCGAATGGCAAGAGAGCTCTCATCGATAGTCTTTTGCGATTTAATTGACGCTCCTATCGATTATCCCGAAGGACGTGACAGCTCGTCCTTTGACGATCGTCTCGGAGAGAATTAAAAAAAAAAAAAAAACGAAGAATAAGCTTCAAATGTAAAGGATGATACGTGGAGTATAATCTGATTAGAGTGAGAAAATCGTCAGAGCGTCTCTATCCTATCCCGGATTCTCTGAGCCGGAACTAACGAGCATCGGACACGGGCAACGTCATCCTCTGATCGCATGTTTTCGTTGACCGGTCATTGAAAAGAGGGGAATCATCGCGAGACACTGATGGATCGTTGACTTTAAGAAACGGTCACGAACGGGGGGCGCATTCAAGTTTCTTGTGACTTTTTCTTCTGTCTTGAGGAAATAATGACAGAGGCGAAACGGTCGAATCTCTGCAAAAGACGTTGGGAATACCGAGCCGGTTTGACGCGGATGTTAAGCTGGAACGATCATGAGAGCATTTCCAAGATAAACATCTACATTTCTATAAAGTTGTATCGAGTCAATTGATTAATCGACCGGTAAAGAAGAAAAAAAGTTTGTTATTTTTTTTTTCATCGGTAAAAAATCATTTTTTAAATAATCCCATAAGATCGGTTACTCGTAACGGTGTTCCTATCATGTATCAAAAATCGTTTAGTCTGAATATTAAAAAATGTACAAGTTCCATTTGTTTTTTTTTAATGTTAAATTATTATTTAAAAAATACAACTCCTACAATTTGTTATATTTGGATTTGGTCATTTTGTCACATGATGAGAGTACCGTTTACGAATAATCAATCGGATGGAATTTTTTATACGATCTTTAACACCGATAATAAAAAATTAATACGCTTCTTATTGAAATCATTGGAATCAGTTGGATCCGCAACTTTAAACTCAGTCAATCATAAAATACTTTGCATGATAAAAAAACTGAATTATCAATGTTTTACAAAGTTGATGCATCTTGTCTGTTAATGTCAATGAATTCAAAACGACGAGAAATTTTTTTTTTCATGAAAACAGAGCTTTCTTTATGAGGAAAGAAAAAAATTGACATAAAGTTGTCCTGAAGATTAAGATAGAAGACATGCGTTATAGCGTGCAGTTAGCTCTTCGTCACGGTTAACACACTTGGTAACACATTATCTGACGCGAATCTACGTACACATTTATGAATTATTTATAAAAAACAATTAATGTTATTAATATTTACGTAAGCATGAAATACAGTTATTATTATTACTTGACTAAATGTTATGCAAAACTATGCTAATGGATTATTGAGCTCGTAATACCAGTTCTAATTAAAATAAAGTCCAGAGTCGTACTTTTATTCGTTTCAACGTTCAAGAGCATAAGAAATTCATCTTATTAGCAACTCGTAAAATATCCAGTTTTTGACCCCAGCGCGTTTGGAGGAACGACAGTTAACATTATCAACTTTTCTTTCATAGCACGCATTTTGCCAACTCATAGAAGAATCTCCGTTGACCGTTACTCGCCGCTTCTTTCAACTGAATTTTTTATTCGAATATCTCCACGCTTTCAGGCAATTACGCATATTACCTCGGGGTTGGCCCGGGTTAGCTAGCCAGTGGCGAGCACGGTAACCGCCACTACTCAAAACTACTTGTTAAATATAATTTTAACAATTTGTCCTTTTAATTAATTATTTTTTGTAAAGAACGATTCAATAATGACTTACAGATAAGTCAAAGCACAGCAATAACTTAATTTCATACAGCAATGAACTTTTATAAAATAATTATGAATAAAAAAAATCATCGATAAGTTCATAATTAAAGATAACAAGAAATGCCGGCATTGTCTGTTAAAAAAACATCCTGGTGGTATCATGGCCAACTCCAAGAACCCAGAAAGGAAAGAAATAAAGAAAAAACGTGAATTAATCTTCACTATTGCGTCAATAATTAAAAATGCAGGATATTCGGATAGCAGACGACAGTGGAAAAAAATAATCGGACGTTAGGCAGAGGGCAACCAGCATATATCTGGAGAAATGGTGCTCAGAATGAAAACCAATTGCCCCGCAATGCGGTCAATTCTCACAGCCATAAACCTTGAGGACTGTGGCCAAGGTGTTGACCGAGCCAGACTCTGTCGCTAGTCGCCGCACCACGAGGTCGTATCGTTGACTCTCGCTTCTGATAATAAATCAGACTAATTTCTTCTCGCCACTCACTTGCCTCGATTCTGGAAAACGGTATGTCCCATGTTCACAGAGACAAGCAGAGCGCGAGTGTCGGTCGTGGCAATGTACTAAGAGGGCGCGGTTTGTGCAATAAACCGAGAGTCTGCAAAGTTTCTACTTCTCTACGTTTGAGTCGTAAGAATATAAATCATGACCACCTGTTGCTTTCCGATTGATAAATACCTCGGTCGACCGTGACTTTGACGACATTCGAATTTGCCAGAATCACGAGCGAAGGTGACTCTCTCTCTCTCTCTCTCTCTTCGTTTCCAAGAAAATCTTAATTAAAATAATAATAAAAACTAAAGAATTTAGAGAAGCTGACGTAATGCAACTGCGGTATAATTGATAGGACTAATTCGTCAGTTTTTTTTCTGTGAATTCCCGGATTAAGAGGCTGAACGAACGTCCGTGAATCAGTCAAACACGGATGTTCTCTTGTAAATAAAAAATTATTATTCCCTAACTATTAGTTTTTTAAAAATATTTATTAACAATCGAGGTTTAGCTATTATTATTATTATTATTATTATTATTATTATTATTTCTTAAGGAGAGACTTTAGAGATGTTTCAACTCTTTGAATTTGTTGAGATCGTTGCGGTGGTCTTTGTGTATCGAGTTTGATTGAAATCTACGCAAAGTTGAAACGATTTTTTCTATTATTTACTGAGATATCCAGTCATGAATCTTCATCCACAAATTCAGTGATGAATTTTTCAATATTTTGACTTTGAAAAATTGTTTTGTTTTTGCCTGTGATAAATTTTACGGTTAGGTAACTCAACTTTAACGACAAATATCTTGGAAATTTGTTTGAATACAAGGAATAATCCTGTTCTAGAATTTGTTGATGCGGAGTTTGCGAATATTTGTACAAAATTTTAACAAAATCCATGACAGATCGATGAGCCAGAAGCGTTAATTTGAATTGTTTTCTCTTTGTAAATGGTCGTTGCAGCAAATAATAGATAAAACCCTTTAAAATTAGGCCAATTTTCAAATGAAACTTAACATCTAGATTCCGAATATAAAAAGAAGTGAAAAATCTCTACAGTCTCCCCTTGAGGGACTTATTTTGCAGATCCAGGATAGTAGTAAGCTACGGCAGGCGCTGGTAATTGCCAGTGAGCCGCGTGCAGTTCTATCAACTGAAGAAGAGTTTTTCGAACGGAGGGAAGCGAAGTATCTTCAGCGAGAAAAGCATCTCTGACGCTGCCGAGAAGCTGCTGAAGTTGAGCCGGAAGTTCGGCATCCAAATCCTTTCCTATGCACGTTAGAATGAAAAATAGACAATCGGTTTCCGGAAGTGAATTGACGAAAGGTGGCTGAAGACAATCCTGGCAACACTTCCACAGAAGCGTGAGGAGTACGCGACCTGGTGGAACGCCTTCCTGTTGCGTCTTTAGTTGCAACTGTCGTCGTTTCAACTGTGTGAGAAAAGAAAAAACATAGAAAATATTTCTTGTAACGTAAGAGTCTGTTAAATTGTATAATGCGGTACAGAGAATGGCACTTACCTGGCAATACATTTCGTTAAGGAATGTCATGAAGGCCGCGAAACGGTGACAGGACGTGATATCGTGAAGAGCTCGGTTGTGGTCCTGGTACCACTGCTGGCAAGTATTGAGGAGCGACTCGAGAAAAGTTTCTTTCGCTTCTTTCTATTTTTGTTTTTAAATTAATTAATTGATTGAATTAAAATTACAATTAATTCTAAATGGAATTGTTTCTAAAATCATTTCTAAATATATAAGATTCCGTCAATGATTTAATTCAAGTTATGTTTCTCATTTTCTTCAAATTTCGCTCAAAATTAACTCTGATACGTAATTACGAAATCTTTTAATCACCGATTACAATGTTTTACCTCGATTATCGTGATACAGATCTTAGCGGCAGACTCGGCGTATCGACGGTTCTCGATAATCCTCTCGAGTATGTGTCTCACTAGTTCCATGAGAGTCCGGGCGTTCAGGAGATTCGGATCTGCGGGTTCGTAAGACAATTTGTTTTTTTCCTTAGTACACTTCTTAATACATTATACAAAGTAAATAAAAATGCGTATACCTTCTATGGCCTTGATGAGGGTATCCTGAACTGCAGCGGGAAACCTACCGAGTTCAGCTGCATCCGAAATACTCTTAGCTTTCGCCGCAAGTACGTCAGTCGAGGTGAAGCTCTTGGAGCGTTTCAGACCATAAGATGATACAAAGGATAGAGATTTTGTAAGTTTACCGGGCTTCGGTGAACCCGGTGAAAGCTTCGACGAGTCATTGTGGTTAACGCTGAAGTGAACTCGGCCCGACGTCTGAATACATTTTGTTTTTTTTTTTTTTTTTACTTAAACATTTCTTATCGTTCACGAACGACTTGGACAAATCATTGTATTCCCGTCTCTACATCTTACTTTCGATAATAGTTGAAATCTCGTAGATGATGGATATATGTATTGTGGCTCTTTTGAGCAACTTCACTCGTATTCAGAGCGTAAATATATTTAAGAAACATTCTATTTGTTATTAATATTGTCACAACTCCGTTCGAAAGCAAAGTTGTAGCTATTTCAATATGGCTACTTGCTATTGTATTTTAAGACTGCAAAAAAATCAAATAAACATTTCGTACTCTCGAACGTTGTATTTTTGTCTCGCTGATGACGAATTCGCAGTTCATTTTCTCAAGAATCTATGATAATATATTATCCAAAACTCGATAAAAAACGTGGGTCTTTGTGTTTGAAATATTCGATTTTTCGCTATAATTAAGATTTCAAATTAAGGTGAGGTTCCGACACTTCATCTCAAACCTTTCAACACATTTCTCTCAAATCCACATTTTTGGAAAGACGTTGAAATGTGTGGGCCTCGCTGCACGAATGTGGCACGAAGCGAGCCTTACAATTCTGACATTTTTCACATAATCTGGATTCGAGAAATATGTCTTAAGAATGGTTTAGCTTTGTCTTTCGCGCACTCCCGAGTCCCCAATGTCAGTGCTCAGTCGATAATGAGCCTCTCCCTTTCATAAACTTTTACTAATTACAATAATTCATATATCCATTATCTGTAAAGTATAAACGGATATCGAAGAGAAAAGGTAGAGTGCGAAGAGATGAAAGAACGTTGATCGGTAGAAGACCAAAAATGGAGATAAACTCGTTATTAGCTCAAATATTTCGCACTAACGTGTAAGATATTTCCGCTGGAAGCCGAGGTATTTAGGGCGTGAAGCTGACGCATTCCCGATCCACTTAAGGGATGATGGGGTAACTGCTGCTGGTGATGCATCGGGTGCTGCATTTGTTGTTGCTGAGCATAAAGGTAACGATGAATGTTACCACTCGATTTGCTGTGTTGAAGATAGTACGACGATCTTTCCGTGGAATTTGCCTGGGGCGACCTGCTGGTAATTGAAAGCGTACAAACGTTAACGTTGCAACGAATAAAAAACTTATCCTAATTAAACTTCTTCCTACATTTATCAATTTTTGTTTTTCATTCCAGGATACTCGTAATAGTGTGAAACAGAAAAATGGTTTAGAAAAAAATGTTCGAATCGATGCTATCGAGTTAAATAGTTGTTTACAATTGTATTAACGTTCTAGGGCATTAGAATTATATATTGTCTGCAAAATAAAAGACAAAATGTCACACAAATAACGTCGTAAATTCTCGTTATTGAATACAATTTTGTATAAAATATATTTAAGCAATGAGATATTAGAGGACTTAAAAATGTTCAATCCATGGAATACTTAAATTTCGTTAAACTTTTTTTTTTTGAACAATCATCCAAAGTACAATTTTGGTCATAGCTTTCTCATTACTTTGAATCTTGTACATAGCTTCCTGTATGACGAAGCTAAAATTATTTGACTGTCTCGGCAAATCTTTGCAATTATTGGCATAAACCATATTTCGATAAAAATCTTTCTAAATAGCAGCGTTTACAAAAATAAAAACAATCCAAATGATCAATATATTTCCATTTGCAAAAAAAAAAAAAAAACGACGACGTCGTTCATCATACTTGGAAGAATGGATATCGTTGTGCTTCATAGTGAATTCTTTGGCGTGTACGTTGAGATGTGGATTGGCCGTGATTCCGTCTGATCTTACACCTGAAGAAAAAAAAATTGAATCAATTGATAACGAGTCTCTCTCGTGTATACGTTGCTACCGATTCAGCTATGTATAAATAAAAATTGACAAACCTGGTGGTCGATAAATCTCAAGAGTCGGTTTCGATTTGGTGGTCGGTACTGCTACGTTATTGTTTCGTTTTTGCAACACCGTATCCCTCATCTGCAACAGAAGACGATTATAAGAGTCGCGTGGCGGGAGGCCAAGCCACGAGGCGCGCGTGTCTCGAAGAGAATCCCCTCGATCGTCGCGGATGGACATAGAGGGACTTACAGTGTTATAAGCTCGTGGGAATCATACTTATCGAGGCCTCGGCACGGAGCACGAGATCATCAACGTCATATGCAACCAGCAACGAAACCCACCACCAGAAGTCTTATCTCTACCTCGTACTGCAGAACTTGGTAACACTCAAAGCTATCACGCTCGATCACTGCGCGGCTGAATCTGCCTTGGGATCTACCATTATTCGCGATAACTCAGACACGTTAAATAATAATTGTTTTCTTTACTTATCGATGATTTACAAATTTTTCTAAATTGTTTTTTTTTTTGTGCTTTTCTTCTTTTTAAAGAATTTTATCACAATTTCGATGAAGCTCACACGTCGAAAGTGGCACGAGCGACGTGTTATTTCACACTGTACCCACACGAACGAACGAGAGCTCTGCTCCGATGACTGAGACCTAATAATAGCAAGCGCAGCAACGTACGAGAGAAGGCTTACGATATATATCTATAACGTTTTTAAGCCCGCGACTCTGTAACGACGACTGAAATACCCGTCGGGTTTTCCGACAGCTGGGCTTCCTGTCGCATATCGTTTGCTGCTATTCGATGGACTGTAACGCGGCCTATTGCGGATATCAATATTCGCACCTCTGGCCATTGGAATTAAATGGAATTTCTTTTGTGTATGTATCGCGAAGGAAAAGAAAGAGCGAAGAAGAGTTCTTCGAACGATTTTTAAGCGTTAATTTATTTGAATTAATTCAGGTGACAACGACGAGTGAATCATGTGGAAATCTTGCGAATATCTTATTCAAGAGAAGACAAATTCTGGCGAGGTGATCATCCGGGAATGATTACCAAATATCCTTCTTCGAGGAACCTCGAAGCTCGCGTTTAAATTCACGATTATCTCATCGTTAAACATATTCACTATAATAAAGAATGAAAAAGCGTGAAAGCTTAAGGCGGAGACGATCGAAACTATTTGTATTCGTTGTTTGAAGTAACTTTGAACGATTTTTCGATAAATTTTTTATTTGCTAAATGTTTAAATGAATAACAGAATATTTTTATGATATTGATTCTAAGGAGATATAAAATTCTTAAAGATCTTCGCAAATTTCGATGAACTGATCATCAGAAGCGATTACCAGAAATCTTACATTGAAAAAATTCGAAGCTCGTGATTAAGTTTGCAATGATCTCGTTCTTCAATAAGGCGATAACGTGTGGAAATCGTGAAAGCTTAAGGCGAAGACGCTCGAAACAATCTTTTTTTTTTCTTCAATTTTTCGGCAAATCTTGAATTCACTAAAATTTGAATTAATTAACAGAAAATCTTGATGACATTAGCCTTAAGGAAATACCAAAATCTCCAAATATTTATCGTAAATACAAATTAACTTTTTAGATCCCGGAGTTAAAAATGTTGAAATTTTTTCCTACAATTTCTCTACGAGTTGCTCCACGTTAGAAATAAATAAGGGTTAAAATAGAACTAAGAGTTGAACGAATGAGAAAAGAAAGCGAGAGATTGGTCCGGAGAACTATAGAGAAGCAAGAGCAGCAGCAGCAGCAGCAGCAGCAGCAGCAACAACAGCAGGAGGAGACGTCTGTAGTTGCGCGTTAACAGTTAAAAGAGCAGCGCGCCAAAATTTTTACCTTGTTGATGGCGCGCGTCATCTTATCAGCTCCTTTGGCCTGCGCGTGTTCCGGTGGATTCTTTCTCGCGTTACTTCCGGTCGCGTGTCTCGATCCCTTCAAGACTTTACCGACTGTGACGGCATAAAAAAAAGGAAGAAGAAAAAGAAGAAAAATAAGAAATAATCAAATAGAAAAGTGCTTCAACAATGTAAAATTGCGTCGCTGCAACTGCATGTTATTATATTACCTGTGCCCTGCACAACCATTTCGTGAGATTGCGAAGCGAACTCTCATCACATTTCACGTCGTGCGAGCGTAGCTTGCTCTCGATTCGAGCTGCACTCTCCCGCAAAAGAAAGAGACAGGCAGAGAGAGAGAGAAAGAGAGAGAAATAGACGGTGAAGCCGAAATGAAGAAAAGACAAACCGCACGAAACGAGAGCGCCCGGTCAGCCTAGAAAACGGAAATTCGCGTGCAAGCCCACCGCCATAACTACCGGACTGGAATAGCAAAACATATAGAAGGATCGTGCAAACATGTATATAGAATATACGCATCATTCGCGACACATCAGATTCATCCCCACCCGATATCTTCCATATAGTCGTATGTTCCTCTCTTCGAACAGAAGCACACTGAGCGAATGTCTCGCGATGCCATTTATGTAGCTCTCGCGGGTACCATGTAACAACGAAAGAAGGATATAGTCTTGCATCGAATAAGGCGCGGCTCCTACGCCTCGGCAAGCCGAAAGACACCCACGCTACCCACAAATGTCATTCATTTTAGCTTCGTTCCGTATCTATATCCAAGCCACATGTTAAGCTATAAAAAAAAGAAGAAGAACAAAAATTGTTATCATCAAATTGTAACATTGAAATAAAAAAAACAATGTTCATTGGATAAAGTACCTAAATTGCATCAACATTAAAGAGATCATTCGTTATTTTGAAATAATAAGATCAACTTGTGTGTAAAATGGAATTATTAAAAAGTTGAGGTAGTTCGAGTTGGTTCGCGTTTTTCACGATCGAGCCAGGAATGGCGCTACCGTATGGACGGCGATTGAAGCTGTATGCCGTCATTTCCAAATGGAAAAAAAACTTGTCATGCACCAATTCCCATGAAAGATTACATACGTTTCATACTCCTTGGATAGTTATTGTCCTTTCTTATTCTTGTAGTTGCTAAAAATTATCATTATCTATCGTATAGCATGTGAAATTTACTGCGTTATGTTGGCATTACTGGAATATAAAATATAGATTTAAGGGGAAGTGAAACCTTCATACTCACACGGATCTGCTGCATTCTCTTTCACTCTCCTGCCATGAGCGTCATACTAGTTCTATCTCTTTCGTGCTCATGGAGGTTTCTCTGGTTCCTTAAGGGGTGGAGTCCGCCGATTTTAGTTACCAAAAACGTGTTTTATTTTTTTTTATTAGCTTACCAATTTTTTTTTGCGTGCTTTCAGGTTCGACGGGATTTCCCGACTCCATGGCTATCTACCACCATTGATTTTGGAAAAGCTTCGGCATTGTTTTCATCAGTTTGCATAGCTTTTGGATGCCTGATAGCAACCCTGTAAATATTTTAGATAATTGATGACGGAATGTGAGAAATGAGAAGCATGACAAGTATTCTTTTCTTTTGGTAATGCGACAGCAAGCCATCGAAGCTCCAAGTATTATTTATGCTGATGCAGTCTAATGCCCGGTTTCATCGAGGATGATCGGAATTTAAACTCTGATTATCATGTTTAAATTAGAAAAAATGAAAGTAGGTTTAAGGGAAGGCTAAACATGTAACGTGCGACATATGAATGACTAATGGCAATTCGAGAAATAGCAAAGTCTGACCACATGAATAATTTCTCATGCGGTGCTTTTTTTCGAAATGTCTACGGTGTATAAATGGTATTTTTTTTACAGTTTTTGTTACCGACTGAATATGTTTCATCTCCCCTTAAACCGCGTTGGAGAAAACGGGCGTAAGAGTTGCACGTGACAAGTTTCTTCGATAAATAAATATAAATATGTAACGCGATTAGGATTGTGAGATAATCAATTGTGTTATTAATTATCGTACGTTAGGGAAAAGCAGTTTGATTTAACCTATTTATCGCGTAAATCGTCTGCCTGGTGGTAGAAAAATAGATTTTTATACGTTTCGGAGGTTATGTCGTTCTCAGTTCGCTAAACTGATGCAGATTTTATTGTTTTTATTGTGTATCGAGCATTAACAATGTCCGACGATGCCGAAGAGGTGCATCAGGAGGAGAATAATGACAAAGAGGTCACGTGGAAAGACTTGGTAAGTTAATTTTGTAGTGCGCTCCAAGATAGTTTGCGCTTATTGCTCCGAAGCAGGAATTTTTCACTTTTCTTGCTATAAATTTTATTGTGGGTATGCAGCTTTATCGATTCATCGAAGGATTACAAGGATTCCTGTTTTTCTTTTATAATTTTCTTTGTCTTGTTTCTATTCGTTTTCCTTGAAGGGAGGAAAAAAATATGCTTCATGGTGAACCACATGATACTCTGCGTGCTGTGTCATATTTATATAATCCCTATGGTACTGTCAATCTCATATAATCGTAACATGCTGTGAGTCTTTTGCCTCTCCTTAAGGAAAGGTAAAACTACACGTGCATTACTGGTTTCTATCTTGCTCAACCGTAAAGTGTAATATAGTTTTATCTCTTGCAATGCTCTTTGCTCTTTGCCATATTCCTCACTTGCCTTACTTCCACATTTGCTTGCCTTGGGTCTCGCAATTTTTGTTATACTCCTTGTTCTCCGATACCTTTTCTCCAATACCAATAGCCAATTCAATACCTTGCTCGCTAATGTTTGCCTCCTACGAGGAATATTCCATCCGATTTAGGCTACAATTTATTAAAGCAACATTTTTTTTCAGGGTGTAGTCGAGTCACTGTGTACGGCTTGCGAAGATTTAAAATGGAAAAATCCAACAAAAATACAGCGTGAGGCTATTCCCCTCACCTTACAGGGTAAGTTTCAATTAATTTTTCAGTTATTCTTCGTTATTCAATTATAAAATTATTGTAATCAAAGCAACATTATATTTTCAATAGGAAAAGATGTGATAGGACTGGCGGAAACTGGGTCGGGAAAGACAGCGGCATTTGCAATTCCTATATTGCAATCGCTACTGGAAAATCCTCAGAGATACTTTGCCCTTGTACTCACGCCGACGAGAGAATTGGCCTTCCAAATATCCGAGCAATTTGAAGCGCTAGGTACATAACTAATGTGGAATAAAATCATTGAAAAGTCACTCCATACAAATGAATTCTAAATAAATCAATTTTTGCAGTTGTCCATTAATTTCAGTAAAAGAACATTCAAAATCCCATCGGGTTGACTATTTGTAATGAGGTTTTGATCGTGTTAACTTTTTTTCAAAGTCGGTGAACCCTCGTCCTTAATACCTAGAAAAAAAAATTAATAAAAATATCAATTAACATAAAAATTTTGTATCGAATACAGGTGCAAGCATTGGTGTAAAATGCGCTGTAATAGTCGGCGGCATGGACATGATGTCGCAGTCATTGATACTCGCGAAAAAGCCGCACATTCTGATAGCGACGCCCGGACGTCTCGTCGATCATTTGGAAAACACAAAAGGCTTCAATCTACGATCTTTGAAGTATCTCGTGATGGACGAGGCCGATCGTATTTTAAACATGGACTTTGAAATCGAGGTCGACAAGATTCTGCGAGTTATACCGCGCGAGAGGCGAACTCTTCTCTTTTCAGCGACGATGACGAAAAAAGTTCAGAAACTCCAGCGCGCTTCTCTTCGAAATCCTGTTAAAGTCGAAGTTTCGACGAAATATCAAACTGTCGAGAAGTTGCAGCAGTATTATCTCTTCATTCCAACGAAATTTAAGGTATATACCGATTAATCAAACAATTAACAAAGTAATCGATTAATGCTTTGGTCAAGAGGAGCTTCATTCATTAAGAAATTACCTTAACCGATTAATTATTGGATTAATTGACTAATTAAATGCAAATGGTTTTAGACCTTCGTTGATTGTAAACTTTGTTAATAATTATCTGGCTTTATCAGGACGTCTATCTCGTGCACATACTCAACGAAATGGCGGGTAACAGCTTCATGATATTTTGCGGAACGTGCAACAACACCGTGCGAACGGCATTGCTTCTCCGGCATCTTGGTTTCATGGCGGTACCTCTACACGGTCAAATGTCTCAGAACAAGAGACTCGCAGCTTTGACAAAATTCAAGGCCAAGAATCGATCGATTCTTATATCCACAGACGTCGCCAGCAGGTTCGTTCGACAGTTTAACGCGATGTAACATACCAACGAAGCTACCGCATTTGACGCTCTGTCGTTATACATCTGCTTTCCTTATTTTCCCAGAGAAGGTTTATATTTCTGGAAAAACGAATTAGGTTCACGTTGTTCCACGATCTTAAGATGATGTAAAACATGTATTAGTGCGAGAGAAATAGAACTAATCTTGCGATCCCGAATTTTTCCGCCGCGGCTGGTCCGTTGGATAAAATACGAGAATGTCACCCTGCACAATTGTTAGGAGAGCAACGTTCTCGGCTTTTATCCAACAGATCGATCTTGACAAAGAAATTAAGATTACAGTTCTTGTTATCGATCGAGTAGTGCCACATCATCTTAAGGCTATTCAGTAAGGTTACAATCGTCTCACATCAAATTTAACGAATTTAACATTTGTCTCGTTCGTTACAGAGGTCTCGACATTCCTCACGTCGACGTAGTCATAAATTTCGACATACCGACTCACAGCAAGGACTACATCCACCGAGTGGGAAGAACGGCTCGCGCCGGCAGATCGGGACGTTCGATAACTTTCGTAACTCAGTACGACGTGGAATTGTATCAGAGAATCGAGCAATTAATATCCAAACAGCTGCCTCTATATTCGACGGAGGAGGATGAGGTGATGCTGCTTCAGGAGCGAGTCGCTGAGGCCCAACGAATGGTCAAAATGGTCAGTAAACGCCAAACTCACTCCTCGAAACGACATTGAAAACTTTAGAAATAATATTTGATTATTGACAATTTTTTTTCTTTCACGTTTCACAGCAAATAAAGGATATCGAAGACAACAAAAAATCAGGAAAGCGAAAGAAGCGACAGGGCGACGATGGTGACGAAGACGACGACACGGAGCAATCTTCGGGCGTGAGAAAACGCGTGAAAGGAAAGTTCAAGGGCAAAGGTAAAAAAGGCAAATGATTTTCATCCGAAAAAACCTCTATTTGTACACAGGACAATAAAAAAAAATATATATGTGAACTGCACACACAGAGCAAATTTTTTTTGTTCAATTTTCTCAGCATTTTATTCTCAAATGTTGTTTTTATTTATTATTATTATTATTTTTTTTTTTTTCGAATTTGTCATTGCGCAGTTTGCGGTTCACGCCTTTTAGTGCGTCTACTCTACTCATTAAAATGATTATTAATTAAGGTAAAGGTCCCGGTAACCAACCAAGAACCAGGCAACCGAACAGATAATGTTAAGCAATACCGGAAATCGATACTTTTGAATTTATTTTACAATTGGCATCAAGACGCTACGCTGTCTCTTGATATCAGTTTCGTTTTTCGTTATAGCACAGGGTGGCCGGGCGTTAGTTCGAGATTGATTGCTGTTACCTTTGCCTTACACTGGAGAATACGTGCGAAAATCACAATGCTTACACAATATTGCTCTTTTTCTCGAAAATAACTGCCAGAGATATTAGAATTAGAGTTTTGCGTAAGTTTCTCACTTGAGATGGATTTCGAATCTTGTATATGCTCGCATAAAGCGCACAGATAGAATTGTTGCAAGAAAATCGTTTCGTTTTCTCTCACGCATGTATGCGATGTATGGTAACTCAACGTTTTCATGCGACGTACTATTAATAAGCAAATAATCCGAACGCGCTAAGATTATTGTATTTCAATGCTGGAGCTACAGAAAAATATTCTGATTCGCGTATTTACAATAATCGGAACGCTCCTCTACGCGCAAGTTTGTTACATCTACGAGATTTGAAATACACCTTTGATAATGCAGAAAATTTGAAGCAGACAACGCGCATACAATTCGATTTTTTACCTATTCACCGATTTTTCTTCTCTCTATAAATATTTACACATCCTCGCGACTCGGAGATGATTAATTTATTTAATCAACGGACGACGCTGTAGCATAAAAATTCACAGTATCATCTACGTTTCGAGCGAACCTCGAGAAGAATTTCTGATAAATCTGTAATAGCTAGGAAAATAAAAGATATCGGCGGTAATTCGTCTTGCGCCAATTAAGGTTAACTTCGTTTTTCAACGAGAGACCAGTAAGAATAACATTCACGTGTTTTAATACTAATTGAATCTTCAACAAAACTGACGTGGAACTTGGTAGAAATCGTACTGTCGCGTCTTTGCTCTTAGGCAAACATATTTTTTACCATTCGAGTTTTCAATTGACGATGAATCTCTTTCTAGCAACGACTTTTCGACTCAAACTTCAGTTAATCACTAGAGAGAGTAAACAAATCAGATCAGATCCGATATATAACAAATTGTAGAAGTTCCAATTTTTTTCTTCTTCCTTTCATTGAAACTTTTTTATATTTGAATTTGGGGTTTTTATGTCTTGATCGGAAGATTGTTAAGAACAGTCGACCGAATGGAATTGTTTATACAATTTTCTTATTTTTCGTAATACAATCGACGGAGACCGCCCTTAATGATAAAAAGATAATGAAATACTAAAGTTTGAGGCAAAAATTATCGAACGGAATGCTTGTGATAAGTTCCTCGATTTTCTCGACCTCTTTTCGCGAGCATTTTCCTCGCATGTGCTCCCTTGCCGAAGTTCTTCGCTACCTCAATAAAATTCCCGAAAATAAATATACGAAAGAGAAGCAAGAGAGTGTTAAATTGAAAACTGTAAGCTGTACGCGTTGAATATTTCACTCTCGTGGTTCTATTTTCGCACAGATATTTCAGTCTCGCGTGAATACACACATGCGAGGTTGCCGTTGTGTCGAACAAGTCCTTTTCTCACGTTCTCCAACGATTCGCCTCTCTGTCATCTCTGAGATTTAATAACTTTTTACAAATCCACGAGACAAGCACGAGACACGACGCTAAAGAGCGAAGCTCTTGTTCTTCGTATCTCAAGTTACTCGGACGAGCCAAGTGTTTTCCTTTATATTCGAGCAGAAATTGAGATTAACCGACAACCCAGCTTTGGATCCCGAGAGTAATTGAAGTTTTGCGACTCTGCTACTGATTTAGCCTCTTCCCATTGAACGCCAATTCAGAAATTCCACCACAACACACAATTTTTGTGATAATCAGATCACCCGCTTGCCTAAGAGCCGCTCTTCGCTAAACAACATTTCTTTTAGCAACATTTCCATTAGAAACTTGCGAAACGATAGATTACTGAATCGAATTTTTCTTTATTTCGTACAGCAAAATCAGTGTTTTATTCCTCTTTGTCTCCTTAAGGAGGGTCTTCTACTCGTGGGGGTATAGGGAGTAGCAGGAATAGGCAAGGAACCTTCTGGTGCTTTGTAAAAAAAAGATGTCGCAAGCGCGTGGTGCACGCAAATCCCACCATTCACTCGTGAGTTTCACTTTCGCCGAATTATTCTAAAAAAATAAAGAAACGAAAACTATACAGACGATCGTTTTCAGATCTGTAAATATCATTAAGAGAATGATCTTTCGATAAGTAGAAAATTTACAAAGGTGTCAAATCCTTCGATTTATTTAGTGCAATAAAAAATTCGCTATTTTCCATAAAACAAATGTTAAAAAATGAACTTTGAAGATCTTTTAAACGGTGATGTTAATTCGGGTGAAATCTTGTATTTCAACCAAGTTATTGAACGTACTGGAAAAATTTCAAGTCAGTACCACATTGAGATAACGGAAGACCCTCCTTAATCTCTTTTCTCGTTCTCATGTTGCTTCTCTCCCTCTCTCTCTCTCTCTCTCTCCGCCGTCGCACCGATTAAAATTGATAAACAACCTAAGGTTTTCCATTCAAATGAAAAATAAAATATATTCCATAATATTATTATTCACTAATTCTACACATTCTGTACAGTAATTCAATTCAAGGGTTTTATACCTCAATATACTTTATACAAAAAGGCTACTTATAATCTAACATTAAGACATACCATAGCATGAGCGCTCGCCACCTTGCCGCCTAACAGCAGGGTCGCTTAAACCGCGCGCATGTTTGTACTGGTATTACAGAGTCAGTCGCCAACGAGTATAACTTCTTCCTCTTGTTATCACACACCGCACACTAAACTGCCTTTTTAAAGTGTGTCTCTGGTGCCTTTCGTATCATTATTATAGTTACAGTTTACCGTCTCCAGTTTCTTCTTTCCTTTTTTTTTTTTTTTTAAATCGTACTTGTTTTCTTTTTATCATCCTTATCA
This sequence comes from Cylloceria caligata, assembly GCA_963942595.1. Taxonomy (NCBI): domain Eukaryota; kingdom Metazoa; phylum Arthropoda; class Insecta; order Hymenoptera; family Ichneumonidae; genus Cylloceria; species Cylloceria caligata. The sequence continues at coordinate 2,027,333 of OZ012709.1, forward strand.
TTATCATCAGAAGTTCCTTCTTTCCTCCTTATCTCAATTTTTATTTCGTTTGCTCCGCTATGATTGTTCTTCACTCCATGCCTCGTCACACTGTCATTGTTTTTTTCGCATTCTGGCTTCTTTATCGACGTTTTATCGAGGAGTGAGATCGAGCGGTAAACGAATATTGCGACGACAAATTTGATCGTTAATTTTCCAATTTCTCGTCGCTATCTTCGTCTCCTTCCTCTCGTCAACTATCGTAGCGTATCCTTCGTTTTTTTTTATTTGCGCAATCTTGCGACTATGAGTATCTCTGTGTGTCTGTGTGTGTCTCTCTCTCCCGCTCTGTTTTTTTTTTTTTTTTTTACAATACATGCGATCTTCCGAAATACATTTTCGTTATTTTTTTCTCCATTTTTTTTATCATATTTTGTTTTTTACCAATAAATAAACTTATACTTTGTGAAAATATATAGAATTGTAAAAAATAATATCTGACGTTCAGAACCTTTTTTTTGTTTTTGTTTGTTTTTCGTAATACCGGTACAGAAATAGTTCATTTGCGGAGACTCTCAGACACAAGCGACAGATCTGTGACTTTTCTTTTTTTTTTTTTTTCGTGGTCTCTCGAATTACTTTTTTCGTAGTTTTTATTTGTTTAGTTGAGGTCTCTATCCTCTAAGTACTTGTACTCGAAAGTAAAACCCTCCTTCTTTCTTTGACCCCACTTCTCGTAGTCGAAGTAGATGTAAGTTCCCTAAAAACGTAGAGAAAATAATTAAAGACATATTCGTGAATTTCTATTAAGAATTTTGTTTAAGATGATGTGCTACATGTCCGTCGTTCGCTCTCAGATCGATGCGCATGGGAGAGAGATAGCAGAATTTTTCGCCACGAATGATCATTCGGATAAAAAATGAGAAAGATGAACTCTAGAATTGCAAGACGCAATTCGCTGTTCTTCTCTTTTATCGAAAAGATCAATTGTGACAGAGAAACCTGCATTAGAGTTTTTGTTACCGTCCGAGGTGTAGCAAATCACCTTAAGACGATGCGCTACGTGTCGTCTTTCTTTCTCAGATCGCCATGTTTACGAGAGAGATAACAGAATTTTCCATTGCTAAATAATCCGCCACGATTTATCTTTCGAATAAACAATTAGAACGGTAAACTGTAAAATTGTATAACGCCGTTTCGTCGTTCTTCTCTTTTATACGAAAGATCAATCGTTGCAGAGAAGTTTGCATTACAGTTTTTGTTACCGACTGAGGGATAGCACATCATCTTAAGGCTTTATAGTTACGTTTTAACTCCGGTAAGTACTTAAAAAAAAAACTGTAACTCAAAAAGACCCGATGGATGTTTGTAAATAATGAATTTACAAACCTGCTCGTACTCCTCGTTTATTACTTTGGGTTCCTCGTGCCTCTGGAACCACATCATGTACTTGGTGTGAAACCTCCAGCTCTGTTTTTTCAATGCTTTGGCAGCCAAGTACTGACCCTTTGAACCCTCCATATAATAAAATATAAAGAAGAGAGTCTCGGTAGAAAGTCGCTGAAAGAATTCCACGGTGTCCGAGTGCGGCAGTTGTACCTGAAGACGATTTGAAAAAAGAATAACAATAAACGTTGAAGATCACGATTTATATCGCACTTTTCATAATAAGAACGAAATCAAGGTGATGTAACACACCTTTGGAAACTCTAATCAGTAACAGAAAATATAATCGAATAGACACAAGAGTTGTTTAATATTTTAGATAAAATTAAATTTAAGTTTTCAATATTTTTTATCTACTTTTACAGTCTCCGAGTAGATTGGATTGGAGTTTTTGATACTGAGTAGGCCCAGGATCGACGGGGCAGAGTGTGCTACGCGTCATGCGCAATATAACGTGTTCGCATTACGTATTAACAATTCAAAATTAGCTAGCGGAATTGGTGATTTGTTATAATTTGAGAATATAAGTTAATTTTTATAAATTTTCAATATCCATTACTGACCGAAACAAATATTAATTGAATGTTGATCATGGATTTTTTTGTTGTGTGGCTCTTGTAGGAAAAAGTACCGAAGTTGGTCTTTAAATAAAAAATGTACAACCACGATAGAGAATTAAATTCTTAATTGACATTCAAATTATTGAAAAAGTACGACATTTCGTTTTTTTTTATGACGTACCGATAGAGGATTGCCACAACGAAAGTTATAAAAAAAAAAGTGAAAATCGTTGACTTACCTGTTGATAGTAGGGCGGCGTGGGACAAAGGTTTCTCGGCAGATAAGATCTGAGCCGTTCCGAGTCAGACGGATGTGGCATGTGGTAGTAGGCCGCTTCCATCATTTGAAATTGCAGCTGATGTTCTTTCTGAAGGGGCACAGGTCCTAGCGGAGCAACCCCGAGAAGCGGTGGAATGTGCGCTTCGGATGTCGCGCTGTTGATTTTTGCGCCCTCGAATATATTCCGAGTATTTGATTCGGACGGCGGTATTTCGAGGCCGGCGCGTACGATAACCTGTTGGGCTATTGACTTGAGCGAGGACATGCCATCGGTTAGTTTGGGTATGAGACCGTTGGCGGTGGAAGGAACGGGCGAGCAAGAATTGGCGGGAATTGGCGAGGATCGACTGCTAACCGACGATTGGGGGGACGATGAACGTGCGACGGGCGTCGTAATTTCGGCTTCGCTATTAATGCTGTTGTTCTGATTGACCTCTCGTGTGTTTACACTGCTACTGCCGCTGTTACCGCCACCTCCTCCGCCTCCGCCAGTCCCAGTGTTGCCGATACTTGTATTGGCATTATTGCTTGTACTCGAAGTGTTCGCATTCACATTGTTTATACTGCTGCCCGTACTGCTGTTGATGCTACTCGTTATACTGTGATTTTGACTCTGCTGGATGTGCATCACGCTATGACTGCTCGTAGACTGCAATGCCAGCGGCGTTGGGTTGTTGTGCGGCTGTATTGGTTGCTGTAACTGCAGTTGTTGCGGCTGTTGCTGCAATAACTGTTGCTGTTGAGGCTGCAATTGCAGTGTCATCGTTTGAACCACGTTCGACGTTACGCTGGACGTCGACGACGACGATAGCAGACCGTTTTCACTGCTATGAGCTGTAATTTTTCGAACAATCACATACACTTGATCATCTATACTGTTGATTTACTAACGAAACAAAGTCAAAATAGTGGAATTTCCTGGTGTTTTTTGTGGCACTTACACGACGTTTTACTAGAGGTAGAATGGATGGCTTGAGAATTGCTGTGCGAGGCAGCTACCGTGGCAAAATTGCCAACGTTCGTCGCGGCAACGTGATTACTAGTAGAGCTAGGCGAGCTATGGCTAGGTGTCATGGGAATGGTCTTGCTTGGAGTGCTGCTCGTTAATAGATTCGTTTTTATAGTGGCAGTGCTTCCCGTTGTTGGAATGCTCCCTTGCGACGAATTCAGTAGCGGCCTTACTGCTGTCGGTTTCACAGGCTGACGAGAAAAACAAAAATAATATTCAACTTTGATATTCGAAAATGTTGTTTTTTCCATTTTTCATGCGTTCAATCGTAATGCACGCACCTTGGTTTTCTTATCGGTATCGGTTGAACTATCACTCGAATGGTTGTGCATCGTGGAACTCAATGGTGGTGAGGGTATTGGCGATGTGCCGGAATTGGTAGACGTCGGCGTGCCTCCGGTCTCGTTACTATTGTTGCTGTCGGTCGTTGCCGACGAAGGTATGCCGACTCCCGATAATTCTACCTCGTCCAGACCTATTATATCGTCGTAAATGTACTCGTTCTCCTCGAAATCCGGCTCTTGCGAGGACTCTATGTAGTACTCGACGTCATCCTTTATCCTCTTAATCTACAAGATTTACAGAAAAATATTTTTTATTGGACCAAATGAAGTGGGCTTCAAAGGATTTTTTTTTGCGTTTAACTATGCACGGTTTAGAGCGGAGTTACTGGCGATCCCAACAGAACTAGTGAATCGAACGAATTTATCATTTATCACGAGGATTCTATCGATTACATACATTTTTCATGGAATTATTTTTCTTACTCTCTGATGAAAAGATGTTCGAAGAATACGAAGGGTACAGAATATTCATCATTGAATCGCCCAGGAAGTCTAACCGTGTAGAATCAGGGAATGTGGGTAGTTTCTCCGATCTTAGGTATAAAATGTGTTTTATTTCTTGTTTTTTTTGGTTAAATAAATCGTATGAAAAATCTCATGCGAATGATTGTTCGTAACGGTGTTTCGATCATGTGCAAAAATTTCCAAATTCAAATACAATAAATTATAAAAGTTTCATTTATTAAAAGTATTTTCTATTTTTATTATAAATGCAACTCCTATGGAATTTATTATATATGGATATGGTTATTTTTTCATATCATCGGAACACCGTTAGAAACAATCCATCGTATGAGATTTTTTATACGATTTTTTGACCAATAAAACAAAGAAAGGAAACCAATTTTCTGTCAGAAATCGGTGAACTTTCCACGTAAATCGTTTTAGGACAATTACCGTGTTAACTTCGACCGACATATTGTCCAACATACGCAACAACGTTTCCAATTTACGAATGTGGTATCTGTGCTTTTCGAGCTTTCCCTTAAGCTCGTCCATTCTATCCTGCTTGTCCTTGTCCAGCCTCTTCTTCTTGCCGGCGAGCAGGGACTCGATTTCCGACTCGAAAGTGTCCAGCTGAAGCACGAGTAGTATTTGTTTTTTCGTTGTAGACGATAGTAGAGTAGTAAGAAGAAGATCTGAAAGCAGTTTCTTTGTGCTGGTGCTCTGAACACGTACCTGTAGATTCAACGCGTCGATCGAGGTCGCAAGCCAGTTACTGACTTCCTCGCGTTCTTTTTGGGCAGGGTCGAGCTTTTGAGCCGCACCCAAACCTTCCTTAGAATAAGCCTTCGTTTTCGTTTCTCTTTCTACAACCTTAAACCTCTCCATTTGCTAAAAAAAAATGTAATAATCGAATAAGTATCTTAGAGATTTGACTTTCGAGAGGAACCGCTCATAGTCCGGTGACATCGAACACGAAAATTTATTAATTTATCAACAGATTTGTTTGATAATTAAAAGATAAGTCCATCTTTGAATTTTCATTCAACCGGACCAATAAAGATTCCCCTCAAAGATTTAAGAAATAGGCACAAATTCCAGTTTATGGATACCCACAGTCTCGATTAGCTTGCGATAATCCAAGAGTGTGCTTTTATCCTTAATCTCTCCAGAGGCGATCCAACTCTTGATTTGATCGCGTAACCTCTGAAGCTTCTTAATCTCCTTCTTGAGATCTGCCTCGTATTTCTCCTTCTGATTGCTGTTTGTGGCATTGTGAACTTTTTGCCAAATGTCCTCAAATGTCTCCACACCTTCCGTCACTTTCTTAAGGCACCTGTCTATTTCACCTGAAATATGATAAAAGAAATAAATAATATCAAGTATTTATTTATTTTATATTTTCATATTCATTTCATTTACTCGTGAAAAAAAAAAACGAAATATCTTTTGTGTTTGGTTAATATTTATATTTTTCTATACATATTTAATATATTTTGAGATACATCCGATGGATATATCCTGAAAAATATATTCTTTAGATATATTTCATTGTATATTCCACAATGTACGTTAAATATGTAAAACATTTATAAAAAATATACTTTTGTCACAAAAAATTTGATATTTCTTAATATATTTCAAATATACTTTATTTCCATGAGTTGTACAATTTTCCACATGCGCTTTCAACACTTTTTCAAAATATGTATAGCGTGCAAAAGATATTTCATTTTATATACGACAAATATCTAAAAATACTTAGATTTATACCACAATGCTTGGATCCTTTGGATTACTAACCAGATATTGATAAAAAGCAATCATCATAATTGTAAATATTATCAGCACACATTTTGTGTTTAATATTCTTCAAATTTATTTATTTTTTCATGTAAATTTTTCATGTAAATATACAATGCGAGTAAAAGGTAATTTTTCTTTTCATAAATAAATGAAAATGAATTCTTTTGTTGTTGTCATTTTTCAGATTTATTTATATTTACTGTACCATGCTGTACAATTTACCTCAGGTATCTACTTGTAAATATTTACCACATGCAAAATATAATAATTTATTTCTATAAATAAATGAAATCTTTTTTCATATTTCATATTTATTTATATTTACTACCGTACTGTACAATTTTTCACATCCACCTTCTCGTGTTCTTGCCAATAAGTACAGTGTGTAATAGATATTTATTTTTACCATAAATAAATAAAAATAAAAATGAAATCTGTAAATCATTTTACGTATTTTACACACGAATGAGATACACGCGTGTACATATTTACATATTGTTTTGTGGTATATATATTTCATGTTTTGTATTTATTTATATTTACTATTGTACTGTACAATGTCCCACAGGCATCTTCTGGCCTTCTTGTAACTATGTACAGCATATAAAAGAGAATCTCCTTTTTCCATTAATAAATGAATCTGAAAATGAAATCTTTGATCGAAATAAGAATTAAAAAATGTAAAAATTGCTGCTACCTAAGAGAATAAATAAAACACATAGAATCATCCTTCGACTCGTATACATCGTCACGGTACAACATTTTTCTATTCAGGCAGAGGCTCGTTGAGGCTCATTTTTTCAACAAACACTTTTTAGTCAAATTTAACTTGGAATAATCGAAATAACAGCGCAGGGGTAGGAAAGCGACCAAGAATCTAAGTAGACCAGACGATGTGTACCAGTGGCGGAGGGATACTAAATTTTTTTTGGGTATATCGTGGAAGAAGGGTTGTACTCGGAATAGCTTACACTGCAGTTGACGAGGCATGGGGCAGCGTCGTGAGAACATCACTTTTTGAAGGTTATGCTGACATAAGAAACGCGAGTAGTATGATAAAGAAGCAAGTTTAAGTGACGAGAGAGTGTTACGTGCTTGGTATGGATGTCAAAAAGGGGGTATTATGATATCCGAGATACGACTGAGCCTGAAATAATTTCGTTGGTCCGGTAGAGCGAGGTGACAGAGATTATCGCGAGCTTTGCATGCGGGTTACTACGGGAATCGCGGGAAACGGTTTGACGAACGCGTCACGAGGTACCGCGGTTGATCGAACGCTCGGCTCACAGACCGAAAACGCGTGAATCAAGTGCTCCAGGGTTCATAACAAGAAAATCTAGATGTAAACATGCTGGATAGATTTTCTTCTCACCTTGCAACTTTCTCGTCGCAGCCATGGCTATGTAAACATATGGTACAATGATTTATGCATAGTCTAGACGTAGTGTAAAAGATACGATGCCCAATTAATCGTCGTGTTTATGAGATATTTAAGCGGTTGTACGAGTTGTATTAATTCCCCGCTGTGTATTAATAATGGGAGGCTCGTACTCGAGCCACAAGATGGCTTCCGTTTTCAAATGACAACGACCGAGACCCCCGTCCGTGAGTTGCGCCTGAAGCTCTCTCGCTCTCGCTTTCTCTCTCTCTCTCTCTCTTTCTCTCTTTCTCTCTCTCTCTCTCTCTGGCCCCGCAACCTGCGCCTCCCCGCACTTTAACCTCACAGTAGTATTCCAAATAAAGTTTTTTTTAATATATATTATTAACGTTGCGTTTAAACGTCAAACGCGATTTTTAGTCACACGAGAGCACACGTTTGTTATACACAAAGGGTGACAGCGTCAACAAATGATATATAGGAAATACTGATTAAATGAAACAGTATTACTATTATGCATTGGCGCATTCGCACACACACACGCACATGCAAATCACGCACATATTTTGCGAGGGTTTATTCGTAAACTCATCGAATAAACGCTTGGAACGAGGTTCATGCTTCGTTCTCAACTAGATTTTCGGCAAGATTTTTTGCACACAGCGCTAATTGATAATACGGATGATTTGAGAAGCTATCACGGCGTCCAAAATGGCGCTACACCATGAAGAAAGGATGCGGCGATGATACAAGAGACATTGTGTCGCCTGTTTCTTTTATTCTTTCTCTCGTTCCACCGTTATCTCTCATGGCGCTATCTCACTTGTACACAGTAGCTCGGTTGGTGTAGCAGTAGCACACACATCGAAGTGTGATACCGACGGAGCTTTGTCTGTGTACAAAGTTTGTTTTCTATTTTCTCTCTCAAAGACAGTTGATATTTCGGGAAAAAAACAAATTAAGTTCACGTGCAGGATGATTAGACGCATACGAATCTAATTTACTTTTGTCGGAGATTCAAAACTTTTCTGAGAAAATAGGAAATCTCCCATTTTGTGCCTCGGACAATGTGTCGCATTGTCTCTTAGGTGAAAAGTGACATACCGCGATCGGTATCAAAAACTGTAATGTTATTTTGTCAAGATTGACAAGAGATTTTTTTCCTCTAAAAATATTTGGCATCCTAAAGAAAAACAGTCTTACAATTTCTAATACTTTCATCTTGAGGTGATGTTACACACCTTTAGAAAATTTAATTTAATTTACTTAGAGTCGGTTAATAATTTAGAGAAAAGCAAATTCCGTTTCTCTTCGTTTGTCTACTCAACCGGTAGAACCGAATTTCCTCAAATGTTAATCGTCTTTGAGTACATTTTATCGCAGTTTCTGTCATCGATTATAGTTTTTGGCGGTGTCTCACATCAAATCACATCACAGGATTAACTCATTTTTTTGTCATTTTTAATAGAAAATGACTGTAAACCATCTATGACGTTTCAAAACGTTGATAAATACGATTGTTATCAATTCGTTGTCAGATTAAAGTGGGAATACCAATTATCGTGATTTTTATTCAAAGCTACCAATTACTTTTGATCCTTTGGATTTTGGGAATGATTCGATGATGCCCTCCTAAAACCTTTTTTGCCGATTTTCATCAATTTTTTGAACACCTAGAATAGCGTTGGACCTCTGGTGGGAATACCTGAAACCCTTTGAAAGGGTTTACCGTCAAAGTATTTATACCTATCGCGTTGATGTCCGATGGTGGACAAACACAATGTTTCATTTATTTTCTAATTAATAAACGAACTAGGCCTAGTAACTTATCAATGTTTCGTTTTCTATTCGTTCATCTAAATAACTAAACGACGTGGAGAAAAAAAACATATTTTTTTAAGGTTATACAAAGTGACCTCGTTCGCTGTTCACTTTTGAAGAATTAATAAAATCTCACTAAAAGACAACAAGCTTACCTCGGAGAATACGATTTATTTGATCAATAATCGTATTTACCGAGTAGAAATATTTCATATCAGAGTCTGTGAATGTTATGGAAATATTTTTGGAATTCTCAAATTGATGGAAACATAATTTTTTAAAATAAATTATAACGTTCGTATCAATTTTTAAACATAAAGAAAGATGTGGCATTGTGACTTCTGTAATTATAGGTTATGAGCGCTAAAATGCCGGCTTCATCGATACTTGGTGTACTTTTGAAGGTTGTTGGAGCTTACAAAAAAACAAAGCTTTGTTTCTTAATATTTTGTATTCGCAACTCTTATAAATTTACAACATGACAAAAGGTGAATAAATTACCGTAAAATATTTATAAATCAAAGATTTCAGATTTAAAAAAGTTGCAATTACGTTAAATAAAGAACGCTTGCCCTCCTCCTCCCCCAATCGCGCTGTTCTTAAACGAGCGTGGTGCCGCAAACTCCGCCATTTTCCAAGCAACTTCGGGATAATGTGAGCGGATCTCTGAGCTTAATAATGACAATCTCACGGTGTTTTATGTTTTATTCTTCTATCAAAACAACATACACCACGGATTTTCAAAGATTCACAACTGCAACCTCCCAGAATAACAAAATTATTAATCTTATTTCTAAATATGTCTTTTGCTCTTTCGTGAAAAACCTCGGCACGTGGATCGCAGATCCAAAAGCCGCAGCGTTCCCGGGGAAGCCGTGCGTCATGTGCATTTAAAAAAAAAACCGTAGATTCACGGACAGCCCCAAGAAATTTGTAAATAAAATAGCGTAGAATCGAGTTATAAAATGGGAAAAATAGTGAAGCGGCGAGATATCGCGATTCGCGTAATAGAGGCCCATTAGATCAGAGTGTCTGGAAGAGAGGAGGAGGAGGAAGTAGCAGCAGCGGCGGCGGTGGTGGCGTACGTACACGACCGGCTTCCATCTCGTTCCTGGCTGCCGTCCCGGTTAGTTTCTCGATAATCGTCGTCTCGACAACGCGCGACCTTAACCCTCGCTCATAACCTAGCAAATTCTCCGAGAACTTTTTTTGCTCCCAAGTACGAGTGAGACGGAGAGACGCCACTCGAAGTCTACCTTAGCGTGTACCTGCGTGTAGTATGGACGGGAAATATAATAAAAGGGAGTGAGAGAGAGAAAGAGATAGAGAGCGGGAGAGCGTACGTCTGGCCCGGGTCATGACAAAAGGTGGCATCACTGAGCCTCGCGTAGCAGTCGTAAATATAAGGTCGCGAAGTGTATAGTATGTACGGTACGTGGTGCGTGAAGCAGCCAAAAGGGAACCGTCACGTACTCTACACATCGAGAGAAGAGGAGGAGGAGGAGGAGGAGGAGGATACCACGTCGTCGTCTCAGCAGCAGCCGAGGTTCCTCCTCGTCGTCGTCGTCGTTGATATGACGCCATTTTACTAACCTTTTCGGCGCGCGAACCCAGTATCGCAATCGTCCCAATCGCGATTCTGCCTCCAGCTAGGAACGACGTTGAACGATCCACCAACGACAGGAAACCTCGACGAAAAACCAACTACCGGGAATAACTCGTCAAAACGTTGGATTATCCCATTGACCAGTATTACGACAACGCCGCGAGAGTGAGTCAATTTCGATTGTACCCGATTTTTACCCGCGCTGACCAGTCATGGCATCCTCTGATCGACTCTCTCGTAGATTTTCGTTGAATCATCGTTTTGTCGTTGCTCTATACTTGTTCAACGTATCTTGTTGTTCTGGGGTTTTTGAGATGAGCCCGAGGTGTCCAAGGTGAATTTTTTGTTCGTAGAGCTTGTCTCGGAAGCGACTGAAAAAAATTTCTCGGTTGAATAAACGCCACGCTGGAATTTTCACCTACGACGGGGTTTGCAGATCTTTCAAATTTTTTTTTAGTCATCTTTCCATCGGTGAGAATTTTGCAGGTGTACTTTTCAACAAGTGGTTGTTCTTTTGTATCGATCCAGCAACTTGGATCTCTAGTTCTTGCAACATTGCGCGCAATGACTATTCTTCGGCTATATTCCATGGCTAGAGTCGCTCTCTAGCTGTGTTTTTGTTTTTTTTTTTGGCTTGACGCACTGACATCATTTTTATTTAGTTGTCAGGAGTAAAGATCGAGAAGCTCAGATTTGTAGTTAACGAAGGATATATCCTGTTGTCTTTGGAACAAGAATTCTTGGGTAATATTTGTTATTACCATCTTGGAGGCTTTCTTGAGATACACAGTTGCAAACAAAACCTGAAAAAAGCTTGCTTTGTCGTGTCTTATTCATAATTTTATGCTAACGTCATACGCCTGCATTACAGAGACTTCGCGAATCCAGTTATTAGCATTGTGCAGTAAATGAGGACGATTGTGAATGCTTAAACACAGAAAAAATGTATACATTTATATTTGCATGAAACACGAAACATGAAAAATGATCATTATTGAGATTTGGATGATTGAAAAATCAAGTCGCTAGCTCTACAATTGTAAATATATTTTTTTATATAAAGAAGAACGTAAAAATATTAAATGAAATAACCAGTCAAAAGAATTGTTAAAAGATTATATGGATATCGCCTAGAATTATTTCTGTTATTTATTTTAATTGTAGAGCACCTTCGATTAGTAATAGTTGGACAAATGAATTTAATGTCTATAGAAAGTGTTACAATAGTATTTAGATAAAACCTTAAGGTCCATGATCGTCAATTCATTTTTTATGCAAAGAACGTGGAATTGAATTAATTAAAAAAAAAATTATTTAAATGTATCGTCAACAGATTAATGTTTGATACAGTTGATAATGTTTTGCATGATTTCTCATACTTATTTAAGGTCCGAAGCATCATAAATTTAGCAAAGTATTATGCAAAAATGAAAATAGACACTAAAACCTGAAAAAAATGCATCAAAAGTCTATAGAAAGTATTTAAATTGTATAAAGAACAAACCATAAGATCCACAATTGTAAATTCATTTTTTATATCAAGAAGAGTGTAAAATTATCAATTAAAAAAAAGATAAATAAAATTATTAAAAAATTAATTCGATATTGTTTAGGATTATTTTTGATAATTATTTTAATTTTAGAAGAGCTTCGATTTACTAATCAAATACTTTGTCAAATACCTTTGACAAACTATTTTGAATACTTTAGCAGGAGTTATAATGAAATTTATCTTTCAGGTAAGAAGCTCGTAGCTCTGAAGCGCTATTATGGAAGATGAGGACGTCGATGGCCAAGTCACAGACGTCTGGACTGTCGGAGGGGATAATCAATCATCTCAAATCGAGGATACTCTGAAGAGAACTTCAAAAGTGTTGTCAGAGAGTGCGGTATCACCGCGATTGGGTTACAACGACGTGGGAGTCGAGGAGAACAAGGAGGATCGATGCAATTCGGACGCCTCGGAAGATTCGTCGGGAAAGAGCGTGATCGACGGTTCAACGTCCAAGATAGTTTTCAAGGGTTTCAAGAAGCGAATACTCGCGCAGACACAAGAGAATCAGATAGGTGGTGTGCGAGGAAAATCGCACGAGAATTTTCATGCGACTGTGCGAGGTCCGCGAGATAAGAGAAATACAGAGGGAAAGCGCGGTAAGATAACGGAGTACGCGCAGTATCTGGGTCTTCAGCCTGCAGCGGCGAACAACAAGTCCAAGTGCTCGAGGTGCTGTAATCCAGTGACGAATTCGTGCACGCAATCGATGCTGAAACCACACCAATGTACCTGTCCACCGGGTTCAACGGCGGGTCGCTCGTCGCCGGGAACCTCGGATTCTTCCGCGCTATCATCGAACCCCCCGTCGTCGGCTCCCTCAGCAGCCAACAACTTTAGAATAACCCGTAAGGTGTATCTCTGCGCCGCTTGTGGCACGTACTTTGAAAATTGGAATCTTTTTCTTCACATGCGAGAAATTCACAAACGTCACATCTGTCTCTTCTGTCTGGGAATGTTCGGCCAGGCAGAGAGACTCTCCTATCATCTCACGAAGAAGCACAGTGTACCGGAGACGTCGTTCACGTCGGTCGAGGATTTTTACAACGTCTTCAAAGGCTCATGTTATCTCATATGTTGCACCTGCGAGAAGGTCTTCTCGGAGACCGACAACTTTTACAATCATTTCTGTTCGCCCGTGCAGAGAGGCAGGGCGAGCGCGGCGAGCGAGGTCTGCTCGTTGTGTCGGCAAAGTGGCACTCATTCAGCCACCTGCAGCCTCGCGGAGCCGCGCGAAACCAGTCAAAACCTCTCCGGCCTTCCAGGTATACCGGGAATCCCCGGAATTCCGGGTAAGGACTCGCCCGGTGTACGTAACAAACGAATGCTCAAGAACAACAGGTTGAAGCGAAGCGAAGAATCGCTCCTTATATCCTATCAGCAAAAATTGTCGGAAATGTACGCGAGAAAGATGAGTATGAAGTCGCGGGAGAGTCATCGTGAGACGGTGTCGAGCGGCGACGAGGCTGCGCTCTCGATAGGAGGAGGAAATCTAGAAACCGCCACGACAACAACGACTACGACACTCTCGACGGACAGTAAGACTACGAAATCCCCGAGAGACACGGTTTTCGAGACGATTATGGAAGTCTCCAAGTACACGGATGATTCCCGAGGGAATAAATCGTTTCACGAGGCTGGAGAGGCAGTAGTCGAGGTTAATAGCAAAAGCGACTCGACGAAACTCGAATCATCACCGTGCCCGACACCCTCGGCGTCTTCTTCGAGGTCACCCTCGCCTCTGAGACGACAGAGCGACGCCTCGCTTTACGACAGCGTTGCCGAGACTATCATGGAGGTCTCGCGGTGCTCCAACGATTCTCAAGAGAATACGAGCGCGGAGGACGACATCGACGAGGAAACTAATAGAAGCGATGTGAGGAGAGGAAGCAGGGATACCGGTAGCGAGGCTGACGTTTTAGTTATGGACGAGGTCGCCGATCTGGAGAACGACGGGAAACCAGCCAACGGCAAAGAGGATTACGACGATAGATTGAAGGGGCCAAATAACGAGAGGAGAGAAACGCCGGACAGAACACAGGAAGAGGAGACGATAGAGGCCTCTGATTCTGATGACGAATGCAGCAGTAATCCCTCGGGAACCGGCAGTCCCGCCCACATGAACAGCACCGGAGACATCGAGGCAAGCTCTTCTCCCGAGAAAGAATCTCAAACAACGTCCGTGTCGTTTACAACGGTAAACGCGACCGATCGTAGCTTAGTCATTAAAATCTGCACCAACCGAAATTCGCAATTTTCCGTTACGTCGGCAAATGGGACGAATTACAACCAGAATCACGACGCGAGCCGAGAGTCAGAGGAGAACAACAACGGCGAGGATTCCGCATCTGACAAACATTCTAATCATTCAGGCAGAGCCAGTGTGAATAGCTATCGGGGTGACGAGGACGAAGAAGAGGAGGACGAGGAGGAGGAGGAGCAGCAGCAGCAGCAGAGCGATTCGGACAGTGGAAAATTAGCGGTAGTTGATGAGGAAAAGCCTGAGGCTGTTGGGAAAGCTAGTGGGATCGAAGAGACAAGGGAAGAGGAGAGAAAGGAGGACGAGGAAAGCCCGAAAGAAGAAAAAATTGACGGCTCTAGCGATAATCGGCTCGAAAACGAAGAAAATCACGAGGAGAATGTGGAGAAAATGACCTCGACGGAGTCGAAAAATCTCGAGGTCGGCACAGCTGCCGATGCCACGGCCGTCGCCGAGGAGGAGAAACCGATTGAAGAGAGCGACGGCATAATCCTGGCGGCTGAGGACGTTCCGAGTATAGACGTTAACATTGAGGGCCTCCTCGAGAGCATGGAAATTGACGATCTCCTAAAACGCTGCATAAGCGCAGCGAGCGGATACTGCGTCTACTGCAATCACGCTCGTCACATAGCCGTCAACGGGAAGCAACTGAGTCTCCACGTGCTCGCCGAGCATCGATTTCAGCCTCAACACCCGGCGATAATAATTCAACGCGAACAATTCACCGCGAGAGTGAAAAAATCAATCGACGAGGTCGACTCGCGTTTCTTCAATCTCGATTCCTTTGACAGTGGCCGAGGTACCTACGAAGTTCAGAATCCCCGAGTATTCGAGTGCTTTCACTGCAGATTTCACTCGTTCGTTCACAAAGACATTTATCTGCACAATCGCAAGATGCATCAGAAGACTATTCTCATATGTATTATGTGCAAATCTACTTTCTACAGCTACAGCGAGCTTCTGTGTCATCTCTGCCCTGGCGCTTACTCGCCGAATATCAACGTTACGTACAGATGCTGCCTATGTACTGTGAGCGATTTACCATCGGCTTTTCGGCTGATGGTTCACCTACGGAAGCGACATCACTCGTGCGACGTTTGCTTGGAATCCACTGGTAATCAGCAGCGTCTTTCGAATCACGTGTGGAAACACAAACTTCATCATCTGTGCTATCGTTGTGGCATCGCCTACAGAAACAAGCCCGATATAACGAAGCATCTCTTCTGGAAACACGGTACGGAAAGCGTTCTCTGCAAGAAATGTTTGCAGAAAAAATGGCCTCACGTTTATCACTTTTGCATACCACCGACTGCCTTTGTGTGCGAGGAATGCACCAGCAGCTTCTCCAGGGCCGTTGCTCTTAAAGTCCACAAGAGGCTACATTCGGGAGATCGTCCTTACGGCTGTCTCGAGTGCTCCGAGCGTTTTATCTCGAAGAAATTGCTTTCTAAACACGAGTTTAGCCACAGGGAACCTGAGAAGCTGGCGGCAGTTATACCGCGCGAAAGAACTCCGGAAAAGGAGACAGAAAAACCGAGCGACTCGACGGTGACGATGTCGATACCTGTTAACGCGGCTGAAACGGAAATAACTGAGAATACAACGAACGAAACGAAAGAGCCGAAGGAAGTCGTGAAGAAAGTAGTGGATGTCTACGATCTTCCGCCTCTCAATCTTTCCTCGGAGAGCGACAGCGATTTCGAGGATCGGACGATACTTGAGAGCACATCGAAGGATCCATCGAAGGACGAGGAGGCGAGGCACGAGGAAGCCAAGTCGGAGGAGACGAAGGAGGAGACTATTTCGACGGCGCCCGCGGAAACGGCTTCGAACGTCGACGTGAACGATGCCGCCTTGGATCCAGAGCTCAACGAGGAAGTGAAGAAAGAAGAAGCGCAGATAATGGACGGTATTTGGGACAATTTCAAATCTTATGCCGCGTCTCTCGAGAAACCGACGCTCGTAGAGCTGACGGTGGACGAGAAGAAGGAGGAAGCGCGACTAAAGTTCCTCTGCGATGTTATCCTCGCGGATCACGACTATTGCGTCGTTTCCAGCGAAAAACCCGGTGTCGAGGAACTCAAAGAAGACGCTAAAACAGAGGACAACTGCGGGACGATGGAAGGCGAGCATGATTATGGCTACAAGCAGTCCAAGAGCCCGTCAGCCGGCAGCGTCGTATTAAATTGCGACAGCGACACTAACGCCACGAAGAAGAAGAAAGAGAAATCGCCAAAGAAGAAGAAACAAAACGGCTGCACTTCGTCGAGTGACTCGTCGAGCGACAGCGACTCCAGCAGCTGCTCTTGCGGCACGAATTGCAGCTGCAGCAGCTCGTCCTCCGGCAGCTCGTCCAGCTCGAGCAGCAGCTCGGACTCCGACAGTTCGGCATCTGAAAATTCGCCGAAAAAGCCGTCTGCGCGAAAAGAACGGAAAAAGGAGAAGGAAGCGGCGGCAGCGGCTGCGAAAAACGATGTGAAAATTGAATCGCTACAGCAAAACGTTGTTCCGGATGATCCAATGACGCTGGAAGAGACACCGCAGCAGCAAACCGACGGAGGAATTCACTGCGTCGAAATCTGCGAACCTCCGCGCAGTCCGCAGTTAATTCTACGCGAGTCCGATCTCGATACGGACGAGACGGAAACCGACGAAGACTTTTACGACGAACATCCACAACAATTGGCGAATAAATTGCTTGCGGAGAAACGAAATCAGCTTATGCTTCTCGCGGCCGTTGCTCCGGCTTCAACCGAAACCTCGACCGCCACCGATGCGCCTTCGCTCGCTAAAAATCTTAACAACGGCGTGTTGGACACTGACACGATGAACACGAATTCCATGGATGCCGCGGCGACGAGCATCGACGACGAAACTCGCAATTCAAGCGCCCGGGGACAGACGCAAAAGCGAGTCAAGACGAAGAAACGAAAGAAGACCGACAGGGCTAAGAGCAGCAGAGTCTCCACGCCCACCGTCGAGTCTATCAAGTTAAACATTCCAAAGTCTTTCTACCAGAAAAAACAGCCCGGATTTGGATCCGCGACGCCGACGCTCATCACAGTCCTTCCCAGTAGATCCTCCACTCCGAGTTTGCAGAATTCGCAGCCCGAGGTTACGCCCTTCAACGCGGATACAAACAAAACTACGCTGAGGATGAGCGTGGGTGGCAGTGGCTCTGAAAACGAAAACAAACGATCGTCAAAGCGTAAACGCGTACCCAAACGATTCTACGGAGATTCCAGCGACGAGGAGGCCGAGGGACAGCAGCAACAACAGCAACTTTCGTGCAGTCAGCCCAGTCTCAAATGGCGAAAAGTCGAAAATCCGGCTTTCGTTCCAAGTATAAGCATCAAAACGCAGCCTACGCCTACTGTTAATTATCCAACGAAGAACGTGACTCTCAGACTATCGGGGTTTGATCAGCCGATGGAGAGGATAGTTCCTATGAACGCTACGGCATCCGCCACAGAGTCGGAGGAACCTGCCGAAAGCAGCAGCACCGAATCCAGCGAAGCTGAGGAAACCGTCGCCCAAGTTACACCGCCACCCCAGCTCATTCAGCAGCCTCCCCCGGTACCGGTTGTCACGAATCCCTCTGTACCACCTACAAACTCTACCAGCGGGCCCGAACGCTCCGTCAATCTCTACTGCTACTGTCAGTGCCCGTATGACGAGGTTTCCGAGATGATCGCGTGTGACGGCGATGACTGCCGAATTGAGTGGTTTCACTTCGAGTGCGTTGGCATCATGGTGCCGCCCAAAGGCAAATGGTACTGTCCGGATTGCCGGAAGAAGGACGACAGTTTGCCCAGCAACGAGGACTATTTCGACTGATGAAGTGCACAAGTCCTTGGTGTTTTTTTTTTTTTTTTTTTTTTTCTCGTTGAGGACTAGAGCGAAAGAAAAATAAGTGAAATTATAGACAATAGGAACGCGCTTTTAGGTAACATTATATTATATTGAATAAGAAAGAAAGAGAGAGAAAAGGAGAGTGTGTGTCACAGAAAACAGCCTCGGTGCAGCCTCTCGTGGTTTTAATTCGCCATGAACGTACTATTGTTTTTTTGTGACATGTGAGAACCGGTAAGAAGCGACGCAGCCCCCCCCCCAATCCCTCTATCCATCCTTCGGTTCCACGCGGTTAAATCGCGCACAACCGTGTAACTATTTCATGCTGATGATATTTTTTCTTAAACAAGGCCGTGATGAAGAAAAGAAAAATATTTGTAAATACGTGTAAATAATTAGACTCCTGGGGTCTTTTGAGGATTCTTTTGCCTCATCATCCACGCCCCACCCATCCTCCCTTCAATCTTGTAGGTTTAGAGACCCTAGGAAAGAGCTCTACCTACTATTACCCCATGATTTAGAGTTTATAACGAAATGAAGATAAGAATTTTCCTCATGTAAATTTGTTTGTACTTCTTTTGACAACCAAACCGACGTCATTTGTCTTGTAATGACCGTGTATGACCCTGTACGACCACCAGGCACTTTTTAGTGTCGATCAATTGCCCTCTTGACGCCAACGTTCGTAAATCCTAGTTTATGTATTTTTTTTTTTTTTTTTTTTTTTCACTATTCTCGAGTCAAGCTTTCTTGTTTAACATTTTTATTGACGATTCTCCCTTGGCAACCTTGTTAAAGTCACTACGGTATCTTAACCATTTTATTTTTCTTTCGAAAAGTTTAACAATTACGCGAAGAACAAAAAAAAAATCCTCTAGTGGTACGAACCGTTGCTTTCAAGATATTCTCCTGATAAAGTAATAATTTGAAAAGAAATTATATCCCGAGAACTACGGATTCTAATTGCTATTTACTTCAAAACATTTTATACGTTTAATTGACTGAAGTTTCTTAAAAAAAAAAAATTTTAGCTTCGAAAATAAGGTTGCTAATGAACTTTTAAAATTTTTTTTTCGTCACGTTACATTGCTTAATTAATTTTTTTTTTTTTTTTCAAAGTAATGCAGGTTCACAAGCTATGATTTCAAAGCGACTAGAACGCAATCGACACAGGTCTAAGTCACTCGCTCGTTAAGAATTGCTTCAATAAGCGAATACGCGGGAGATCATTTATTTTTGTGAATGTTGGACGTACGTCGTCCGTCGCACTAGCTCTTCGCTTGCGTTTTTTTTCCTTCTTTTTTCTTGTCTCTTTAAGAGTCGATTGCGACAATCGCAAAATTCTCACACTGCTGGCAGTGTTTGCGCTCATATAATAATCATCTTTCATTATTAATCGAAATTCCATCTCGTGCGTGAAAATAAAAAATAAATAAAAAATCATTTAAATCGTCCGGTATTGCTGTGAACAAAATTGCAAAAAAGATGAAGCTTCGTCGAAACTTAAAAAGATACATTTTGTAGCAGACTTTACGCGAGAATTACCTTAATCGATAACACATTCGTTGGAAACATTTCGGTGTCAATATTTTACTTTTCGAGTGACGCCCAAGTGTCAAGGAAATTTGGGAGGAACGAAAAACACAAGTTTCGTACTTTTTTTTTCTTTCGAAAATTCGAGACAGTCTCGTCGTACAAGCTTCCACCCTCGCCCCACGCCCCCCCTCCAGCCACCCATCTCCCTAAAACACCGAGTTTAATTTATATACATTTACTTTTACCATTTAAACAAGGGGGAAAAACAAAAAAAACAAAAACCATCTGTGTTACGTTAGATTATATAGTTATTTACATTAAGTTTGTGCCAAAAAAGAAAACCGTTGACGATTATACGAAAGAGAAGAGAGAAAAAAGACGAATGAAAAATGAAAGAAACACACATCAACACAAAAGGATAAAACTGGCTTTTTTTTTTTTTTTTCGTTTCAATTTTCGTTTTGCGACTCGTTTGAGAGTTTCGCGAGATTGAGAAATCAAAATTCCTCTCACTGTATCTTCTAAGCCGTAATATTCAATCGTGAGACACAACGAAACAATTGAAATTGAATTTACAGAGAAATTCATTGCGCCTTTGAAGAATTCACGTTTCATGGTGCGTTAATGGATTGAGCGAGGGACCAAATCGACTCAAGAATTACAGCTGCGCTGCTGTAAGGACGAAGGGCAAATAAAATCCCGCGATTCAGCAATTTTTTGTTTTAAATTCAAATGTTTCGTTGTTTTTTTTTTGTTTTTTTTTTAACAATTAAGTAGACTTCAGTCCGGCTGCCCAATTCCGAGGATTTCTTCTGTAAAATTCTCGTACGTTATGTTCTACAAACAAACGAAAAAAAAAAAAAGGAATTGTTTCTTTTTTTTAAATCGCTTTTTTTTTATGTAAACAACATTTTTTTAATATAATTTTTTGTTTGTCTGCTTACCGATGGAAGAAATTCGAAATTCAATTCGGATGTTTTGCCGTCGTAAGTGTCCGAGTACGAAGCAGAGTCCTCGTCCTGCGGTACCAAACGACGTAGACAAACGTGAGCCTCTTCGACGCTCAAGGGTTCGCCTGTAAATTTAAGGGGATGTCATTTGATTCGTGACAGGTATGTATGCATTATGGAATTTGTTTTTAACGGTAAAAATCTTGAAAACAAAACTAAACCACTTGAGTCCAGTTGCATTGGAAGCTTTTTTTTTTTCTTTTCATTTTTATTCAAATGAGATATGAAATTTTTATTTCGTTTACCGTTCGTTATCGATTTCGGTTTGCTACATCGAGCGTATCCCGGTGTATACCGAACGTTAAATGACATTAGACACAAACCGTAAATCTTGTTGTCAAAAAAACGGTCATCGTTTTGGATATTTCCACCTCTACCGAAAAGAATCTCGAGAAATTGTTTGGCCGTAACAGCAGGATTATCGTCCAAATCGTCGAGCTTTGCGAAAGCCTTGAATGCAACTTTTATTTCCTTTCTTGTTATACCAAAAGCAGGACGATGATTAACGTAGAGTTTGACAAATTCTTCGAAAGTAATATCGTCCACGAGCTGTCCTGTCTTTGCGTAATGCTTGTACGAGACTTCCTCCATCATATTCTCGAGCTACGAGTTTGATTTATAAACTTCGAATCGAGTGATATTTTTATTTAAAACAATGTTGTTTTTTTTTTATTCTCACCTCTTTGTTTGTTGGATAAAAACCAATCGCACGCATTAGATTCGGCAGTTGAAGTATCGGTACTTTGTCAGTTACGATACGCGAGCTTGTCGTGTTTTCACCCTGTTGCAATATTTGAGCGTAGTAAAAGAGATCCTTCATTTCGTTGAAAAGCCAACCTTCCTTGCCACCTTCGACAAGGGAATAGAAAGGTGAGAGTTTATCGCCTCCTAAACGTTCCATTGCATGTACAGATCTGAAATTTTTATTCAATTTACATTCGGAGATACAACAATCGAAGAAACATTGTTGTTTTGAGAGTGATTCCCGTGAATTAAGGCAGTCGCGTCAAGAGCGGAGTTAAAACGACGTAGGTCCGAATATTAAAAAATGTTAAAATACAAAATTACATTTAAAAAAAAAAAATCAAACACGTACAATCTTTTATACTCGAAGCTGAAACTTTTTTCACACTATGAGAACATCGTTGTGAACAATCCCTCGCGTGGAATTTTTTATGCGATTTTTTTTTAACCAATAAAAAAAAATAAAACGCCTTTTTTTTTTCATTGAAATCGTTGAAATCGCTCTCCGGTTAAGAAAATTTCTATAATTAAAAATAACGTTGCCTGTATTTGATTCTCCACATTAGTACACTGCGATCATTCTGTCCGAGAGTAAACAAGTATCCTCCGCAATCGCTGATTGCCATAGATTGAATCTTAAATAAATTTCTGTTATGTCTTGATACGATATTGAAGCTTAAATAGATTTTTCGTTTGTACATACTTTTTTGGGATGGCCTATCATGGCCACAAACTTATGGGGATTTCCATCGAACGGCAGAATCATCAAACCGATCTCTTTACTCGTTGCGAATATCATGTAGCCACGTTTTTCTTGTTTCTCTTGTTGTTTTACAATCAGCATACGTTGTACATGATCTCCGAATGTTGGACCGAGATAAGTAGCTCTAATCATTTTCGTTTGATCGTTCAACAGTCTAAATTTGTACTGCCAACAGGAAATAAGGTATTTTGCAATCTTCCGAGATCTACAAAAAGATAAAGAGCGCATTTATTCAAAACGCACTTCGCTATTTCCAGTAATTAAAACATTTTCGAATCCAAATTCTGGATGAACAGCCATGCACGAAGGAACTGCCGTGCGCTCGACTCTGTCGATCTGTAGAATCTTCAAACCTGGCTCTGGATAAGGTCCGCTGATTGATAAAAAGTTTAGGGAATTGGATTATAAATTTTACTTTTTCAATTTTAACGTTTTACCACCTGCTCTCTAAATCGTATTCCACGAGGTTTCGATCCTCCCCGAGGGAGAATAATCGTATCGCGGTTTTTCCCGTCGTAGGCTTGCCGAATAATATTTGTCTGACAGGCATACGGTGCGAGTGATACTTGCCGAGAAATATCCACAATGTTTT
Organism: Cylloceria caligata; assembly: GCA_963942595.1. NCBI lineage: Eukaryota > Metazoa > Arthropoda > Insecta > Hymenoptera > Ichneumonidae > Cylloceria > Cylloceria caligata. The sequence continues at coordinate 2,050,315 of OZ012709.1, forward strand.
GTCATCTAAACGAGAATTTAATGTTTATATTTCTAACAATGGCTTTGGGAGACGTTAACGACGAGAGAAGTATTACCGATTTCAGTAATAAGAAAACGCGTTTCATATATTTTTATGGGTAAAACGTACCAACATAAATCCATCGAATGATTTGTTCGTAACGGTGCTTTGATCATGTTAATAAATTTTCAAATCCAAATATAAATAAATGTTATTTCATTTTTAAAAAAATTGAAAATAATATTGAAAAAAAAAAATTGAATACTTTTTACAATTTGTTATAACATATATCGATCGTTCGTAACGGTGCTTCGATCATGTGAATAAATTCCTGGTTTCAAATATAATTATTTGTTATTTCGTTAAAAAAAAAAAAGAAATAGCAATTAATATTGAAAGAAAAAATATAATTATTTCTACACCTCGTTGAATCATAATCTGGGGCGAACAATTGATCACATAGAATTGTTTAAGCAATTTTTTTTTAGGTATAAAAACAAACGCAAGATTTTTTTTTTCAATCGGTGAACCCAAACACTTTGTTACGTACAATTCGTAAGATGGCAAATCATTTAGTGACAATAAAAGAAAGATAATTCAACACTTTATACAAAATATTACTTTCGATCTTCCAGAAGCTGTGAAGAAACAAATAGAAATTAAGGTTTTTACCAGTTTTCAATTCCGAGGCGCTTTTTCGTTCTTTTTCGTTTCTTTTGAAGACTCCGACCGTGAAAGCATCGTCCTGATAAAAGAAAACTCGTTAAATGAAAGGTCAATCGATGAACGGTTGACAGTTTACCGAGTACGCCAAGTATTTTCCACATTCCGAGAATATTAAATCAAGGATCTTGCTCGAGGAGTGTTTGTAAGGTATGGGATCGACAGGATCGAGAGTGTTAGGATCCAGCATCCAAATCGCACCGCTCTGCAAGCCACAGGCCAATATTTCACCTGCGTAACCAATAGAATCAAAGAATTACCAAAAAAAAATAACCAATTTTTAGCGTTTTTCAACGCTCATACTTGGTGTCGACGAGAATTTTAGAGCGGTAACGCCAACGAGACTCTCGTGAGTTTTTGGACAAGTAACATAGGTAGTGTCGCGTTTGCCTTCTTCGAAATTCAAGACTTTTAGAAAATCCGGGAGTTTCGGAGTTGTCTTCGAGACCATAAGCGTTCTTGTTGTGTATTTATAGAGACAGAGGAGACCCAGATTATTGCCAGTTACGACGTAGTCGCTGATGAATAAATAGACTTTTTATATTTCAATTTAACTTGTCATCTACTTATCCAATTTTTGCATTAAAAATATCGTTAAGACCTCTTTGGGCGAGTTGCGATCGCAGTGACTGGTCCTTCGGCTGGATGCAGCACAAAGTGGCACTCTAAACTCGTAATATCCATTCGTCCAATCTTTCCAGATGCGGAAGCTATTATTTTACAATTTAAAGAAAATTCAATCTCGACCTTATGCATCATGTGATACTTGGTATGATTTTTTCTCTCTCTCTCTCTCTCTCTCTCTCTCTCTCTCTCTCTCTCTTGCACTTAAATCAGATTTAGGAATTTGCAAGTGTGAGAGACAGAGATAAACATTTCAAATATATTTTTCTTGGACCCAGATTTTCGGATAAACGTCGGATTTATGGGGTTCACTACGTGCTCAATTCACACGGTGAGCCCAGCTCTTCTGTCGTCCCTGGAATAATCGGGTTTTGATAAAAATGTATCGAAAGTTTTGACGTGAACCGTCGGCATCGTCTTCTCGATTCGAGAGATTAATTGTAACGGCGTAATTTGTTATGGGAAAACTTTCCTCCCTCGCACGCATCACTATCCAAGAGAGAAAGACGACATGGCACATCGTCGTTAAGATGATGCGAAACACCGTGAAAAACTGTAATCGGTAACGGAAACTGTAATTCGATTTACACAAAGCGGTTCAAGATTTTGGACAGAAGCGAATTCTTTTTCATTCTGTTCATCTTCTCTGCAGTGGAATCAAATGTCCTTTTATTTTTCTTTAAACATCAATCGTCTATGATTAAATTGAATTACCGATTGCAGTTTTTCAATTTATGTCGCCATCGCCTTGAATAAAATGTTTAAATTCATAGATTAGTTCGTACGACATTTTCTCACAAACGAAAAACTTGGGAATAACGAATTTTCCAGCCGGGATAGTACAATCCGTGGGTCCCTTGCCGTTAAGTTGATAATCAATGTCTACGGTGGTCGTAGATGCCGCAAGTTGTTTTGTCTCCTTCAGAGAATTATTCTCGTGCTTTAAGATACATTTATCAACATTTTTCAGTTCTTCCTCAAGTTCCACAACGTTTCGTTCAGAATCTTCGTCGATGATCGTTTCTTCATCTTCCGTTGTCTCCGGCTCGGAATCGTTCAAACTTTCTTCTTCCTCGTCCACAGAATCCATATTATCTTCGATTTCGTCATTACATTCGGAAATTGTTGTTTCACTCGCTACGATTTCCGGTCTCTTAAGGTCCGATTTACAATCGAAACTGATTGAGACTATCGAATCAAAACCGCAATTATCGCACCAGTAGAGTAGCTTCAATCGATTGTCGTAGAAAAACAATTGTCCCGCATCGTTGCCAATCGTAATAATCCTACAAAAAAAAATGTTTATTCAATCGATTAAGCTTAAATTACTTAGAAGCAATATATAGAATTCATAAAGAATAATTTTATCGAATTATTCGTTAACTCGTCTGCGTTTTCTATGCTCGTCAAAGATCCTTTTTGCAGTGAAACGGCCTTGACGAGTCTCTTATCGCTTTTATTTTTACGACTGTTGGATTGTTCGCTCTTAATAAAATCGCTCCAAATAAGGACGAAGCCTAAGAAATAAATGTGAAAACGACGATAATATTCAACAAAATCGTTATCAATTGTTTACCAGCGTTGGTTACGGTCATCGCAAGCTGGGTTTTCGATACGTAGCAAGAATCGCGCAAATTTTCAATCGCTCTACGATTCTTCGTGGGAATCGTTGGACGATGCATGTCCAAGCTTTCTGAATTTTTCTATTAGAAAGCAAAAAAAAAAAAAAGAAGAAGAAGCATTTGGATACGACGTTTTTTAATTGTCTGTTGGCGGAAGTTTGTTGGAATTCGAGATGACAGACCCAGAATACGAATATCACACTGTGATCGAGAGTCAGAATAAATTCAGCTGGACATTCGTCGTTGAAGCTAATTTTTTTCACTCGATCTGCACTCGTATCCCTTAATTCCACAGTAGCTGCAATATTTAAATATATTTATGAATCCAAACGTTAACGAATCATAATCTGACTGAGCTAACCATCAGGTTCGTCGTTGCCGTTAGTCCAGAGCCAAAAATTGACAACCTGAAGCCTCTCGTTTCCCACAGTAACGAGATACTTAGCGTCTGGACTCAGCTCCACAGCGGTCAAACAATTTTTTCCATGTGGATTGAACAGGCTGCAGATTGGAACTCTACAAATATATCTTCGATTTAATATAAACAATCGCGTTTTTGAATTATTCTTATTTATATAGGAAATCAATAATAACCGGGTTTCCGTATCCCAGACGATACAAACGCAATCTTCGCCGTAGTCTGCGGATAACAGCCACTTGCCATCACGAGAAGCGGACAGAGAACTCACGGCGTTTTGCTGAAAGATAAATATGATTTCATTTTTAAAAAGGTGTTTCATTCACCTGTAAATGAAATCGTAATAAAAATTCCTCGTGGTCGATTGGTTTGTAACGGTCTACCGATCATGTGAAACGATCCTCAGATTGAAATATAAAAAATTGTGCAACTTACATTATTATTTGAAAATTGGTAATAAAAAAAAATATGAAATTCCTACATTTATATTCGGATCTGGGATTTTTTTAAAATCACCTTTACGGTTTAATGAAAAGATAAAAATGTTTGGTAGTTTAAGGCTAATTGATTAACTGACGTGTGACACAGTCACGAGCTTCGTGTTTCAAATTTGCTTCTCATTTATTTAAAAATAATTTTAACTTTAAACTAAATTACAGGAAAAATGATAAAAAGTCTTTTTACCTTTTTTTTTTAGAATGAAATTTAGTGCAACCGTAACATAAAAATTAATGAAAAATTTTGAATCAACGAAAGGCACCCGTTGCTGTTAACAAGCAGAAATGACAGTGAACCCCGATGATTATCGGTTGATTAATTCGCAAGAGAATAAAAATGAAACTAACATGACCCTGAAGACTCATCATATCTCTCGACACGTAATCGTAGAGAATTACCACATGCGAACATGCGTAAGCAATCACATCGCGATTTTTCGTCGTCAGATTGACGATAGCCACGTCCACGTTCATTCCAACTGCCCATTTGAGTGTCTGCGACGAAATAGCAGCGAAACTGAACGGTTATTTAATGAAATTCAATTGAAAGTTAAAATTTGAGCCTCACGAAGGGAGAAACGTTGAAATCATTCAATTTGTTTATTTCCGGTGTTAAATTCTCCTCCAGCTTCGAAATCGAAGGCTTTGAACTATCCGATTCGGCCATTTTTTTCCCTTTCACTTCTGACAAATATTTGGCACCTGTCAGAAAGAATTTCTTGCGTAAAACTTTAGCTCAAGCTTTTGTTTTTCGTTTTTTTTTGTTTTTTTTTTAAGATGCGACGTAATGCACAAGAACAAGAGAGATAGAACTAATCTTGCGATAACGAATTCTCCCATCGCAGTTGATCTGCCGGTTAAAAAACGAGAACGTGGCCTTGCAGAATTATTAGAGGGAGAAGGGGCGGAGATATTTTTGCATTCCAAAGGGCACGGATTAACGAACAGATTAATGAAATCCGACTTTGTTCATCTCGATATTTTTCTCTTCTTCGATTGTCGAGCCGTGACAATGATTGCAAAGACAACGCACAGAGAATGCAGTTTCAAACAGTACCTTAAGGTGATGGGGTACTTCTAGGTTTGTAACAAAAACTAATTCGGTTGTGACGGGGCCTGTTTTTGCCCTTTGCACAGAAGAAGAGATCGTGGAGGATCTGAAAAATTATCATGCTACCGATTTGTTGAAGTACGATATCGATTGAGTTCCGAGGCGCATCGTGTCAAAGCATATTGAAAATATAAGAATAATTGTGGTATAAGAATGTTGGGCTCGTGTAAGACACGTGGATATTTGCAATGTTGAATAGTCAGTCTGTCGCGGGACACTGATGAGATACGTTTGAGCGCGCTGACTCCCGTGTTGATATTTTTTCTGTTCGCTCTAGTCGAACGATTTGTAGTTCGGCATTCTCATTAAGTTACCGTGCTTTGTGATTTTATTCAATAAAATCAGGTATTTCGTTATTACGATTTGGTGCAGTGACCTAGGATTTTGTGTATTTGGCCGGAATGATGTGATATATTTCGTGTTAACTTAAAGATGAGGCTTTAAAAATTATGTTTTTTTACATTATAATAACTTTCTTGTGGATCACTCGAAAATGTTATGGTGGTAATTTATACTGTGTAAAATAAGGTTCCGAAGTAGGCAGGTGAAGGTATTATTCTATTATCTTTTTTTATTCGAAAGAGCACAGAAAAACAAAGAAAATGCGACTAGGCACATCCCGATATTTCAATTTTTCGATCCGAGAGCGCAGATTGTGTGTCATCTCTAAAATAGCATTTTTCACCTAACTAAAAAATCGATTATCTTTTGCAAAAAAATTGAAAAAAATTATTCTACGGTCCTAAATGCATGGAAATTGATGTATTATAAAGCCTTGTTGGTTAGAAAAGGAAAGCGCAGCGGAAACAGTCGCTATTAGAGAGAAAACGATGGATATAGCCATTTTCAAAAAAGTAAAGAAGGTGGTTTTCGGTTAATTCGGTTTTTTGCGATTTTCTCAACTCCTGTTGGAGATATCGCAAATCCACGGCCAGATTCGTGATCAGCGCGACGAAATACATCAGATAACGTCCATCCCATGTGGGAAATATCCCAAAAATTGTTTTTCGCGTTTTTCTCGGCTCCTGTGGGAGATAGAGCGAAAAGGGCCTTAATACAGGATCCTTGATTTCCCCTGATTTTGTTAATCGATAAAAAGGCAATAACTTTTGAATCGTTCAACCGATGCTTAAAATTCTCGTCGCATTCGAAAGAGCACAGAAAAACAAAGAAAATGCGACTAGGCTCATCCCGATATTTCAATTTTTCGATCCGAGAGCGCAGATTGTGTGTCATCTCTAAAATAGCATTTTTCACCTAACTAAAAAATCGATTATCTTTTGCAAAAAAATTGAAAAAAATTATTCCACGGTCCTAAATGCATGGAAATTGATGTATTATCAAGCCTTGTTCGTTAGAGAGCCAAAGAGCAGCGGAATCCGTCGTCATTAGCGAGGAAACGACAGATATCGCCATTTTCAAAAAAGTAAAGCAGGTGGTTTTCGGTTAATTCGGTTTTTTGCGATTTTCTCAGCTCCTGTTGGAGATATCGCAAATCCACGGCCAGATTCGTGATCAGCGCGACGAAATACATCAGATAACGTCCATCCCATGTGGGAAATATCCCAAAAATTGTTTTTCGCGTTTTTCTCGGCTCCTGTGGGAGATAGAGCGAAAAGGGCCTTAATACAGGATCCTTGATTTCCCCTGATTTTGTTAATCGATAAAAAGGCAATAACTTTTGAATCGTTCAACCGATGCTTAAAATTCTCGTCGCATTCGAAAGAGCACAGAAAAACAAAGAAAATGCGACTAGGCTCATCCCGATATTTCAATTTTTCGATCCGAGAGCGCAGATTGTGTGTCACCTCCAAAATAGCATTTTTCACCTAACTAAAAAATCGATTATCTTTTGCAAAAAAATTGAAAAAAATTATTCTACGGTCCTAAATGCATGGAAATTGATGTATTATAAAGCCTTGTTGGTTAGAAAAGGAAAGCGCAGCGGAAACAGTCGCTATTAGAGAGAAAACGATGGATATAGCCATTTTCAAAAAAGTAAAGAAGGTGGTTTTCGGTTAATTCGGTTTTTTGCGATTTTCTCAGCTCCTGTTGGAGATATCGCAAATCCACGGCCAGATTCGTGATCAGCGCGACGAAATACATCAGATAATGTCCATCCCATGTGGGAAATATCCCAAAAATTGCTTTTCGCGTTTTTCTCGGCTCCTGTGGGAGATAGAGCGAAAAGGGCCTTAATACAGGATCCTTGATTTCCCCTGATTTTGTTAATCGATAAAAAGGCAATAACTTTTGAATCGTTCAACCGATGCTTAAAATTCTCGTCGCATTCGAAAGAGCACAGAAAAACAAAGAAAATGCGACTAGGCTCATCCCGATATTTCAATTTTTCGATCCGAGAGCGCAGATTGTGTGTCACCTCCAAAATAGCATTTTTCACCTAACTAAAAAATCGATTATCTTTTGCAAAAAAATTGAAAAAAATTATTCTACGGTCCTAAATGCATGGAAATTGATGTATTATAAAGCCTTGTTGGTTAGAAAAGGAAAGCGCAGCGGAAACAGTCGCTATTAGAGAGAAAACGATGGATATAGCCATTTTCAAAAAAGTAAAGAAGGTGGTTTTCGGTTAATTCGGTTTTTTGCGATTTTCTCAGCTCCTGTTGGAGATATCGCAAATCCACGGCCAGATTCGTGATCAGCGCGACGAAATACATCAGATAATGTCCATCCCATGTGGGAAATATCCCAAAAATTGCTTTTCGCGTTTTTCTCGGCTCCTGTGGGAGATAGAGCGAAAAGGGCCTTAATACAGGATCCTTGATTTCCCCTGATTTTGTTAATCGATAAAAAGGCAATAACTTTTGAATCGTTCAACCGATCTTTAAAATTCTCGTCGCATTCGAAAGAGCACAGAAAAACAAAGAAAATGCGACTAGGCTCATCCCGATATTTCAATTTTTCGATCCGAGAGCGCAGATTGTGTGTCATCTCTAAAATAGCATTTTTCACCTAACTAAAAAATCGATTATCTTTTGCAAAAAAATTGAAAAAAATTATTCTACGGTCCTAAATGCATGGAAATTGATGTATTATAAAGCCTTGTTGGTTAGAAAAGGAAAGCGCAGCGGAAACAGTCGCTATTAGAGAGAAAACGATGGATATAGCCATTTTCAAAAAAGTAAAGAAGGTGGTTTTCGGTTAATTCGGTTTTTTGCGATTTTCTCAGCTCCTGTTGGAGATATCGCAAATCCACGGCCAGATTCGTGATCAGCGCGACGAAATACATCAGATAATGTCCATCCCATGTGGGAAATATCCCAAAAATTGCTTTTCGCGTTTTTCTCGGCTCCTGTGGGAGATAGAGCGAAAAGGGCCTTAATACAGGATCCTTGATTTCCCCTGATTTTGTTAATCGATAAAAAGGCAATAACTTTTGAATCGTTCAACCGATCTTTAAAATTCTCGTCGCATTCGAAAGAGCACAGAAAAACAAAGAAAATGCGACTAGGCTCATCCCGATATTTCAATTTTTCGATCCGAGAGCGCAGATTGTGTGTCATCTCTAAAATAGCATTTTTCACCTAACTAAAAAATCGATTATCTTTTGCAAAAAAATTGAAAAAAATTATTCTACGGTCCTAAATGCATGGAAATTGATGTATTATAAAGCCTTGTTGGTTAGAAAAGGAAAGCGCAGCGGAAACAGTCGCTATTAGAGAGAAAACGATGGATATAGCCATTTTCAAAAAAGTAAAGAAGGTGGTTTTCGGTTAATTCGGTTTTTTGCGATTTTCTCAGCTCCTGTTGGAGATATCGCAAATCCACGGCCAGATTCGTGATCAGCGCGACGAAATACATCAGATAATGTCCATCCCATGTGGGAAATATCCCAAAAATTGCTTTTCGCGTTTTTCTCGGCTCCTGTGGGAGATAGAGCGAAAAGGGCCTTAATACAGGATCCTTGATTTCCCCTGATTTTGTTAATCGATAAAAAGGCAATAACTTTTGAATCGTTCAACCGATCTTTAAAATTCTCGTCGCATTCGAAAGAGCACAGAAAAACAAAGAAAATGCGACTAGGCTCATCCCGATATTTCAATTTTTCGATCCGAGAGCGCAGATTGTGTGTCATCTCTAAAATAGCATTTTTCACCTAACTAAAAAATCGATTATCTTTTGCAAAAAAATTGAAAAAAATTATTCTACGGTCCTAAATGCATGGAAATTGATGTATTATAAAGCCTTGTTGGTTAGAAAAGGAAAGCGCAGCGGAAACAGTCGCTATTAGAGAGAAAACGATGGATATAGCCATTTTCAAAAAAGTAAAGAAGGTGGTTTTCGGTTAATTCGGTTTTTTGCGATTTTCTCAGCTCCTGTTGGAGATATCGCAAATCCACGGCCAGATTCGTGATCAGCGCGACGAAATACATCAGATAATGTCCATCCCATGTGGGAAATATCCCAAAAATTGCTTTTCGCGTTTTTCTCGGCTCCTGTGGGAGATAGAGCGAAAAGGGCCTTAATACAGGATCCTTGATTTCCCCTGATTTTGTTAATCGATAAAAAGGCAATAACTTTTGAATCGTTCAACCGATCCTTAAAATTCTCGTCGCATTCGAAAGAGCACAGAAAAACAAAGAAAATGCGACTAGGCTCATCCCGATATTTCAATTTTTCGATCCGAGAGCGCAGATTGTGTGTCACCTCCAAAATAGCATTTTTCACCTAACTAAAAAATCGATTATCTTTTGCAAAAAAATTGAAAAAAATTATTCTACGGTCCTAAATGCATGGAAATTGATGTATTATAAAGCCTTGTTGGTTAGAAAAGGAAAGCGCAGCGGAAACAGTCGCTATTAGAGAGAAAACGATGGATATAGCCATTTTCAAAAAAGTAAAGAAGGTGGTTTTCGGTTAATTCGGTTTTTTGCGATTTTCTCAGCTCCTGTTGGAGATATCGCAAATCCACGGCCAGATTCGTGATCAGCGCGACGAAATACATCAGATAACGTCCATCCCATGTGGGAAATATCCCAAAAATTGTTTTTCGCGTTTTTCTCGGCTCCTGTGGGAGATAGAGCGAAAAGGGCCTTAATACAGGATCCTTGATTTCCCCTGATTTTGTTAATCGATAAAAAGGCAATAACTTTTGAATCGTTCAACCGATCCTTAAAATTCTTGTTGCATTCGAAAGAGCACACAAAAACAAAGAAAATGCGACTAGGCTCATCCCGATATTTCAATTTTTCGATCCGAGAGCGCAGATTGTGTTTCACCTCCAAAATAGCATTTTTCACCTAACTAAAAAATCGATTATCTTTTGCAAAAAAATTGAAAAAAATTATTCCACGGTCCTAAATGCATGGAAATTGATGTATTATAAAGCCTTGTTGGTTAGAAAAGAAAAGCGGAGCGGAAACAGTCGCTATTAGAGAGAAAACGATGGATATAGCCATTTTCAAAAAAGTAAAGAAGGTGGTTTTCGGTTAATTCGGTTTTTTGCGATTTTCTCAGCTCCTGTTGGAGATATCGCAAATCCACGGCCAGATTCGTGATCAGCGCGACGAAATACATCAGATAACGTCCATCCCATGTGGGAAATATCCCAAAAATTGTTTTTCGCGTTTTTCTCGGCTCCTGTGGGAGATAGAGCGAAAAGGGCCTTAATACAGGATCCTTGATTTCCCCTGATTTTGTTAATCGATAAAAAGGCAATAACTTTTGAATCGTTCAACCGATCCTTAAAATTATCGTCGCATTCGAAAGAGCACAGAAAAACAAAGAAAATGCGACTAGGCACATCCCGATATTTCAATTTTTCGATCCGAGAGCGCAGATTGTGTGTCATCTCTAAAATAGCATTTTTCACCTAACTAAAAAATCGATTATCTTTTGCAAAAAAATTGAAAAAAATTATTCCACGGTCCTAAATGCATGGAAATTGATGTATTATCAAGCCTTGTTCGTTAGAGAGCCAAAGAGCAGCGGAATCCGTCGTCATTAGCGAGGAAACGACAGATATCGCCATTTTCAAAAAAGTAAAGCAGGTGGTTTTCGGTTAATTCGGTTTTTTGCGATTTTCTCAGCTCCTGTTGGAGATATCGCAAATCCACGGCCAGATTCGTGATCAGCGCGACGAAATACATCAGATAACGTCCATCCCATGTGGGAAATATCCCAAAAATTGTTTTTCGCGTTTTTCTCGGCTCCTGTGGGAGATAGAGCGAAAAGGGCCTTAATACAGGATCCTTGATTTCCCCTGATTTTGTTAATCGATAAAAAGGCAATAACTTTTGAATCGTTCAACCGATGCTTAAAATTCTCGTCGCATTCGAAAGAGCACAGAAAAACAAAGAAAATGCGACTAGGCTCATCCCGATATTTCAATTTTTCGATCCGAGAGCGCAGATTGTGTGTCACCTCCAAAATAGCATTTTTCACCTAACTAAAAAATCGATTATCTTTTGCAAAAAAATTGAAAAAAATTATTCTACGGTCCTAAATGCATGGAAATTGATGTATTATAAAGCCTTGTTGGTTAGAAAAGGAAAGCGCAGCGGAAACAGTCGCTATTAGAGAGAAAACGATGGATATAGCCATTTTCAAAAAAGTAAAGAAGGTGGTTTTCGGTTAATTCGGTTTTTTGCGATTTTCTCAGCTCCTGTTGGAGATATCGCAAATCCACGGCCAGATTCGTGATCAGCGCGACGAAATACATCAGATAACGTCCATCCCATGTGGGAAATATCCCAAAAATTGTTTTTCGCGTTTTTCTCGGCTCCTGTGGGAGATAGAGCGAAAAGGGCCTTAATACAGGATCCTTGATTTCCCCTGATTTTGTTAATCGATAAAAAGGCAATAACTTTTGAATCGTTCAACCGATGCTTAAAATTCTCGTCGCATTCGAAAGAGCACAGAAAAACAAAGAAAATGCGACTAGGCTCATCCCGATATTTCAATTTTTCGATCCGAGAGCGCAGATTGTGTGTCATCTCTAAAATAGCATTTTTCACCTAACTAAAAAATCGATTATCTTTTGCAAAAAAATTGAAAAAAATTATTCCACGGTCCTAAATGCATGGAAATTGATGTATTATCAAGCCTTGTTCGTTAGAGAGCCAAAGAGCAGCGGAATCCGTCGTCATTAGCGAGGAAACGACAGATATCGCCATTTTCAAAAAAGTAAAGCAGGTGGTTTTCGGTTAATTCGGTTTTTTGCGATTTTCTCAGCTCCTGTTGGAGATATCGCAAATCCACGGCCAGATTCGTGATCAGCGCGACGAAATACATCAGATAACGTCCATCCCATGTGGGAAATATCCCAAAAATTGTTTTTCGCGTTTTTCTCGGCTCCTGTGGGAGATAGAGCGAAAAGGGCCTTAATACAGGATCCTTGATTTCCCCTGATTTTGTTAATCGATAAAAAGGCAATAACTTTTGAATCGTTCAACCGATGCTTAAAATTCTCGTCGCATTCGAAAGAGCACAGAAAAACAAAGAAAATGCGACTAGGCTCATCCCGATATTTCAATTTTTCGATCCGAGAGCGCAGATTGTGTGTCACCTCCAAAATAGCATTTTTCACCTAACTAAAAAATCGATTATCTTTTGCAAAAAAATTGAAAAAAATTATTCTACGGTCCTAAATGCATGGAAATTGATGTATTATAAAGCCTTGTTGGTTAGAAAAGGAAAGCGCAGCGGAAACAGTCGCTATTAGAGAGAAAACGATGGATATAGCCATTTTCAAAAAAGTAAAGAAGGTGGTTTTCGGTTAATTCGGTTTTTTGCGATTTTCTCAGCTCCTGTTGGAGATATCGCAAATCCACGGCCAGATTCGTGATCAGCGCGACGAAATACATCAGATAATGTCCATCCCATGTGGGAAATATCCCAAAAATTGCTTTTCGCGTTTTTCTCGGCTCCTGTGGGAGATAGAGCGAAAAGGGCCTTAATACAGGATCCTTGATTTCCCCTGATTTTGTTAATCGATAAAAAGGCAATAACTTTTGAATCGTTCAACCGATGCTTAAAATTCTCGTCGCATTCGAAAGAGCACAGAAAAACAAAGAAAATGCGACTAGGCTCATCCCGATATTTCAATTTTTCGATCCGAGAGCGCAGATTGTGTGTCACCTCCAAAATAGCATTTTTCACCTAACTAAAAAATCGATTATCTTTTGCAAAAAAATTGAAAAAAATTATTCTACGGTCCTAAATGCATGGAAATTGATGTATTATAAAGCCTTGTTGGTTAGAAAAGGAAAGCGCAGCGGAAACAGTCGCTATTAGAGAGAAAACGATGGATATAGCCATTTTCAAAAAAGTAAAGAAGGTGGTTTTCGGTTAATTCGGTTTTTTGCGATTTTCTCAGCTCCTGTTGGAGATATCGCAAATCCACGGCCAGATTCGTGATCAGCGCGACGAAATACATCAGATAATGTCCATCCCATGTGGGAAATATCCCAAAAATTGCTTTTCGCGTTTTTCTCGGCTCCTGTGGGAGATAGAGCGAAAAGGGCCTTAATACAGGATCCTTGATTTCCCCTGATTTTGTTAATCGATAAAAAGGCAATAACTTTTGAATCGTTCAACCGATCTTTAAAATTCTCGTCGCATTCGAAAGAGCACAGAAAAACAAAGAAAATGCGACTAGGCTCATCCCGATATTTCAATTTTTCGATCCGAGAGCGCAGATTGTGTGTCATCTCTAAAATAGCATTTTTCACCTAACTAAAAAATCGATTATCTTTTGCAAAAAAATTGAAAAAAATTATTCTACGGTCCTAAATGCATGGAAATTGATGTATTATAAAGCCTTGTTGGTTAGAAAAGGAAAGCGCAGCGGAAACAGTCGCTATTAGAGAGAAAACGATGGATATAGCCATTTTCAAAAAAGTAAAGAAGGTGGTTTTCGGTTAATTCGGTTTTTTGCGATTTTCTCAGCTCCTGTTGGAGATATCGCAAATCCACGGCCAGATTCGTGATCAGCGCGACGAAATACATCAGATAATGTCCATCCCATGTGGGAAATATCCCAAAAATTGCTTTTCGCGTTTTTCTCGGCTCCTGTGGGAGATAGAGCGAAAAGGGCCTTAATACAGGATCCTTGATTTCCCCTGATTTTGTTAATCGATAAAAAGGCAATAACTTTTGAATCGTTCAACCGATCTTTAAAATTCTCGTCGCATTCGAAAGAGCACAGAAAAACAAAGAAAATGCGACTAGGCTCATCCCGATATTTCAATTTTTCGATCCGAGAGCGCAGATTGTGTGTCATCTCTAAAATAGCATTTTTCACCTAACTAAAAAATCGATTATCTTTTGCAAAAAAATTGAAAAAAATTATTCTACGGTCCTAAATGCATGGAAATTGATGTATTATAAAGCCTTGTTGGTTAGAAAAGGAAAGCGCAGCGGAAACAGTCGCTATTAGAGAGAAAACGATGGATATAGCCATTTTCAAAAAAGTAAAGAAGGTGGTTTTCGGTTAATTCGGTTTTTTGCGATTTTCTCAGCTCCTGTTGGAGATATCGCAAATCCACGGCCAGATTCGTGATCAGCGCGACGAAATACATCAGATAATGTCCATCCCATGTGGGAAATATCCCAAAAATTGCTTTTCGCGTTTTTCTCGGCTCCTGTGGGAGATAGAGCGAAAAGGGCCTTAATACAGGATCCTTGATTTCCCCTGATTTTGTTAATCGATAAAAAGGCAATAACTTTTGAATCGTTCAACCGATCTTTAAAATTCTCGTCGCATTCGAAAGAGCACAGAAAAACAAAGAAAATGCGACTAGGCTCATCCCGATATTTCAATTTTTCGATCCGAGAGCGCAGATTGTGTGTCATCTCTAAAATAGCATTTTTCACCTAACTAAAAAATCGATTATCTTTTGCAAAAAAATTGAAAAAAATTATTCTACGGTCCTAAATGCATGGAAATTGATGTATTATAAAGCCTTGTTGGTTAGAAAAGGAAAGCGCAGCGGAAACAGTCGCTATTAGAGAGAAAACGATGGATATAGCCATTTTCAAAAAAGTAAAGAAGGTGGTTTTCGGTTAATTCGGTTTTTTGCGATTTTCTCAGCTCCTGTTGGAGATATCGCAAATCCACGGCCAGATTCGTGATCAGCGCGACGAAATACATCAGATAATGTCCATCCCATGTGGGAAATATCCCAAAAATTGCTTTTCGCGTTTTTCTCGGCTCCTGTGGGAGATAGAGCGAAAAGGGCCTTAATACAGGATCCTTGATTTCCCCTGATTTTGTTAATCGATAAAAAGGCAATAACTTTTGAATCGTTCAACCGATCCTTAAAATTCTCGTCGCATTCGAAAGAGCACAGAAAAACAAAGAAAATGCGACTAGGCTCATCCCGATATTTCAATTTTTCGATCCGAGAGCGCAGATTGTGTGTCACCTCCAAAATAGCATTTTTCACCTAACTAAAAAATCGATTATCTTTTGCAAAAAAATTGAAAAAAATTATTCTACGGTCCTAAATGCATGGAAATTGATGTATTATAAAGCCTTGTTGGTTAGAAAAGGAAAGCGCAGCGGAAACAGTCGCTATTAGAGAGAAAACGATGGATATAGCCATTTTCAAAAAAGTAAAGAAGGTGGTTTTCGGTTAATTCGGTTTTTTGCGATTTTCTCAGCTCCTGTTGGAGATATCGCAAATCCACGGCCAGATTCGTGATCAGCGCGACGAAATACATCAGATAACGTCCATCCCATGTGGGAAATATCCCAAAAATTGTTTTTCGCGTTTTTCTCGGCTCCTGTGGGAGATAGAGCGAAAAGGGCCTTAATACAGGATCCTTGATTTCCCCTGATTTTGTTAATCGATAAAAAGGCAATAACTTTTGAATCGTTCAACCGATCCTTAAAATTCTTGTTGCATTCGAAAGAGCACACAAAAACAAAGAAAATGCGACTAGGCTCATCCCGATATTTCAATTTTTCGATCCGAGAGCGCAGATTGTGTTTCACCTCCAAAATAGCATTTTTCACCTAACTAAAAAATCGATTATCTTTTGCAAAAAAATTGAAAAAAATTATTCCACGGTCCTAAATGCATGGAAATTGATGTATTATAAAGCCTTGTTGGTTAGAAAAGAAAAGCGGAGCGGAAACAGTCGCTATTAGAGAGAAAACGATGGATATAGCCATTTTCAAAAAAGTAAAGAAGGTGGTTTTCGGTTAATTCGGTTTTTTGCGATTTTCTCAGCTCCTGTTGGAGATATCGCAAATCCACGGCCAGATTCGTGATCAGCGCGACGAAATACATCAGATAACGTCCATCCCATGTGGGAAATATCCCAAAAATTGTTTTTCGCGTTTTTCTCGGCTCCTGTGGGAGATAGAGCGAAAAGGGCCTTAATACAGGATCCTTGATTTCCCCTGATTTTGTTAATCGATAAAAAGGCAATAACTTTTGAATCGTTCAACCGATCCTTAAAATTATCGTCGCATTCGAAAGAGCACAGAAAAACAAAGAAAATGCGACTAGGCACATCCCGATATTTCAATTTTTCGATCCGAGAGCGCAGATTGTGTGTCATCTCTAAAATAGCATTTTTCACCTAACTAAAAAATCGATTATCTTTTGCAAAAAAATTGAAAAAAATTATTCCACGGTCCTAAATGCATGGAAATTGATGTATTATCAAGCCTTGTTCGTTAGAGAGCCAAAGAGCAGCGGAATCCGTCGTCATTAGCGAGGAAACGACAGATATCGCCATTTTCAAAAAAGTAAAGCAGGTGGTTTTCGGTTAATTCGGTTTTTTGCGATTTTCTCAGCTCCTGTTGGAGATATCGCAAATCCACGGCCAGATTCGTGATCAGCGCGACGAAATACATCAGATAACGTCCATCCCATGTGGGAAATATCCCAAAAATTGTTTTTCGCGTTTTTCTCGGCTCCTGTGGGAGATAGAGCGAAAAGGGCCTTAATACAGGATCCTTGATTTCCCCTGATTTTGTTAATCGATAAAAAGGCAATAACTTTTGAATCGTTCAACCGATGCTTAAAATTCTCGTCGCATTCGAAAGAGCACAGAAAAACAAAGAAAATGCGACTAGGCTCATCCCGATATTTCAATTTTTCGATCCGAGAGCGCAGATTGTGTGTCACCTCCAAAATAGCATTTTTCACCTAACTAAAAAATCGATTATCTTTTGCAAAAAAATTGAAAAAAATTATTCTACGGTCCTAAATGCATGGAAATTGATGTATTATAAAGCCTTGTTGGTTAGAAAAGGAAAGCGCAGCGGAAACAGTCGCTATTAGAGAGAAAACGATGGATATAGCCATTTTCAAAAAAGTAAAGAAGGTGGTTTTCGGTTAATTCGGTTTTTTGCGATTTTCTCAGCTCCTGTTGGAGATATCGCAAATCCACGGCCAGATTCGTGATCAGCGCGACGAAATACATCAGATAACGTCCATCCCATGTGGGAAATATCCCAAAAATTGTTTTTCGCGTTTTTCTCGGCTCCTGTGGGAGATAGAGCGAAAAGGGCCTTAATACAGGATCCTTGATTTCCCCTGATTTTGTTAATCGATAAAAAGGCAATAACTTTTGAATCGTTCAACCGATGCTTAAAATTCTCGTCGCATTCGAAAGAGCACAGAAAAACAAAGAAAATGCGACTAGGCTCATCCCGATATTTCAATTTTTCGATCCGAGAGCGCAGATTGTGTGTCATCTCTAAAATAGCATTTTTCACCTAACTAAAAAATCGATTATCTTTTGCAAAAAAATTGAAAAAAATTATTCCACGGTCCTAAATGCATGGAAATTGATGTATTATCAAGCCTTGTTCGTTAGAGAGCCAAAGAGCAGCGGAATCCGTCGTCATTAGCGAGGAAACGACAGATATCGCCATTTTCAAAAAAGTAAAGCAGGTGGTTTTCGGTTAATTCGGTTTTTTGCGATTTTCTCAGCTCCTGTTGGAGATATCGCAAATCCACGGCCAGATTCGTGATCAGCGCGACGAAATACATCAGATAACGTCCATCCCATGTGGGAAATATCCCAAAAATTGTTTTTCGCGTTTTTCTCGGCTCCTGTGGGAGATAGAGCGAAAAGGGCCTTAATACAGGATCCTTGATTTCCCCTGATTTTGTTAATCGATAAAAAGGCAATAACTTTTGAATCGTTCAACCGATGCTTAAAATTCTCGTCGCATTCGAAAGAGCACAGAAAAACAAAGAAAATGCGACTAGGCTCATCCCGATATTTCAATTTTTCGATCCGAGAGCGCAGATTGTGTGTCACCTCCAAAATAGCATTTTTCACCTAACTAAAAAATCGATTATCTTTTGCAAAAAAATTGAAAAAAATTATTCTACGGTCCTAAATGCATGGAAATTGATGTATTATAAAGCCTTGTTGGTTAGAAAAGGAAAGCGCAGCGGAAACAGTCGCTATTAGAGAGAAAACGATGGATATAGCCATTTTCAAAAAAGTAAAGAAGGTGGTTTTCGGTTAATTCGGTTTTTTGCGATTTTCTCAGCTCCTGTTGGAGATATCGCAAATCCACGGCCAGATTCGTGATCAGCGCGACGAAATACATCAGATAATGTCCATCCCATGTGGGAAATATCCCAAAAATTGCTTTTCGCGTTTTTCTCGGCTCCTGTGGGAGATAGAGCGAAAAGGGCCTTAATACAGGATCCTTGATTTCCCCTGATTTTGTTAATCGATAAAAAGGCAATAACTTTTGAATCGTTCAACCGATGCTTAAAATTCTCGTCGCATTCGAAAGAGCACAGAAAAACAAAGAAAATGCGACTAGGCTCATCCCGATATTTCAATTTTTCGATCCGAGAGCGCAGATTGTGTGTCACCTCCAAAATAGCATTTTTCACCTAACTAAAAAATCGATTATCTTTTGCAAAAAAATTGAAAAAAATTATTCTACGGTCCTAAATGCATGGAAATTGATGTATTATAAAGCCTTGTTGGTTAGAAAAGGAAAGCGCAGCGGAAACAGTCGCTATTAGAGAGAAAACGATGGATATAGCCATTTTCAAAAAAGTAAAGAAGGTGGTTTTCGGTTAATTCGGTTTTTTGCGATTTTCTCAGCTCCTGTTGGAGATATCGCAAATCCACGGCCAGATTCGTGATCAGCGCGACGAAATACATCAGATAATGTCCATCCCATGTGGGAAATATCCCAAAAATTGCTTTTCGCGTTTTTCTCGGCTCCTGTGGGAGATAGAGCGAAAAGGGCCTTAATACAGGATCCTTGATTTCCCCTGATTTTGTTAATCGATAAAAAGGCAATAACTTTTGAATCGTTCAACCGATCTTTAAAATTCTCGTCGCATTCGAAAGAGCACAGAAAAACAAAGAAAATGCGACTAGGCTCATCCCGATATTTCAATTTTTCGATCCGAGAGCGCAGATTGTGTGTCATCTCTAAAATAGCATTTTTCACCTAACTAAAAAATCGATTATCTTTTGCAAAAAAATTGAAAAAAATTATTCTACGGTCCTAAATGCATGGAAATTGATGTATTATAAAGCCTTGTTGGTTAGAAAAGGAAAGCGCAGCGGAAACAGTCGCTATTAGAGAGAAAACGATGGATATAGCCATTTTCAAAAAAGTAAAGAAGGTGGTTTTCGGTTAATTCGGTTTTTTGCGATTTTCTCAGCTCCTGTTGGAGATATCGCAAATCCACGGCCAGATTCGTGATCAGCGCGACGAAATACATCAGATAATGTCCATCCCATGTGGGAAATATCCCAAAAATTGCTTTTCGCGTTTTTCTCGGCTCCTGTGGGAGATAGAGCGAAAAGGGCCTTAATACAGGATCCTTGATTTCCCCTGATTTTGTTAATCGATAAAAAGGCAATAACTTTTGAATCGTTCAACCGATCTTTAAAATTCTCGTCGCATTCGAAAGAGCACAGAAAAACAAAGAAAATGCGACTAGGCTCATCCCGATATTTCAATTTTTCGATCCGAGAGCGCAGATTGTGTGTCATCTCTAAAATAGCATTTTTCACCTAACTAAAAAATCGATTATCTTTTGCAAAAAAATTGAAAAAAATTATTCTACGGTCCTAAATGCATGGAAATTGATGTATTATAAAGCCTTGTTGGTTAGAAAAGGAAAGCGCAGCGGAAACAGTCGCTATTAGAGAGAAAACGATGGATATAGCCATTTTCAAAAAAGTAAAGAAGGTGGTTTTCGGTTAATTCGGTTTTTTGCGATTTTCTCAGCTCCTGTTGGAGATATCGCAAATCCACGGCCAGATTCGTGATCAGCGCGACGAAATACATCAGATAATGTCCATCCCATGTGGGAAATATCCCAAAAATTGCTTTTCGCGTTTTTCTCGGCTCCTGTGGGAGATAGAGCGAAAAGGGCCTTAATACAGGATCCTTGATTTCCCCTGATTTTGTTAATCGATAAAAAGGCAATAACTTTTGAATCGTTCAACCGATCTTTAAAATTCTCGTCGCATTCGAAAGAGCACAGAAAAACAAAGAAAATGCGACTAGGCTCATCCCGATATTTCAATTTTTCGATCCGAGAGCGCAGATTGTGTGTCATCTCTAAAATAGCATTTTTCACCTAACTAAAAAATCGATTATCTTTTGCAAAAAAATTGAAAAAAATTATTCTACGGTCCTAAATGCATGGAAATTGATGTATTATAAAGCCTTGTTGGTTAGAAAAGGAAAGCGCAGCGGAAACAGTCGCTATTAGAGAGAAAACGATGGATATAGCCATTTTCAAAAAAGTAAAGAAGGTGGTTTTCGGTTAATTCGGTTTTTTGCGATTTTCTCAGCTCCTGTTGGAGATATCGCAAATCCACGGCCAGATTCGTGATCAGCGCGACGAAATACATCAGATAACGTCCATCCCATGTGGGAAATATCCCAAAAATTGTTTTTCGCGTTTTTCTCGGCTCCTGTGGGAGATAGAGCGAAAAGGGCCTTAATACAGGATCCTTGATTTCCCCTGATTTTGTTAATCGATAAAAAGGCAATAACTTTTGAATCGTTCAACCGATCCTTAAAATTCTTGTTGCATTCGAAAGAGCACACAAAAACAAAGAAAATGCGACTAGGCTCATCCCGATATTTCAATTTTTCGATCCGAGAGCGCAGATTGTGTTTCACCTCCAAAATAGCATTTTTCACCTAACTAAAAAATCGATTATCTTTTGCAAAAAAATTGAAAAAAATTATTCCACGGTCCTAAATGCATGGAAATTGATGTATTATAAAGCCTTGTTGGTTAGAAAAGAAAAGCGGAGCGGAAACAGTCGCTATTAGAGAGAAAACGATGGATATAGCCATTTTCAAAAAAGTAAAGAAGGTGGTTTTCGGTTAATTCGGTTTTTTGCGATTTTCTCAGCTCCTGTTGGAGATATCGCAAATCCACGGCCAGATTCGTGATCAGCGCGACGAAATACATCAGATAACGTCCATCCCATGTGGGAAATATCCCAAAAATTGTTTTTCGCGTTTTTCTCGGCTCCTGTGGGAGATAGAGCGAAAAGGGCCTTAATACAGGATCCTTGATTTCCCCTGATTTTGTTAATCGATAAAAAGGCAATAACTTTTGAATCGTTCAACCGATCCTTAAAATTATCGTCGCATTCGAAAGAGCACAGAAAAACAAAGAAAATGCGACTAGGCACATCCCGATATTTCAATTTTTCGATCCGAGAGCGCAGATTGTGTGTCATCTCTAAAATAGCATTTTTCACCTAACTAAAAAATCGATTATCTTTTGCAAAAAAATTGAAAAAAATTATTCCACGGTCCTAAATGCATGGAAATTGATGTATTATCAAGCCTTGTTCGTTAGAGAGCCAAAGAGCAGCGGAATCCGTCGTCATTAGCGAGGAAACGACAGATATCGCCATTTTCAAAAAAGTAAAGCAGGTGGTTTTCGGTTAATTCGGTTTTTTGCGATTTTCTCAGCTCCTGTTGGAGATATCGCAAATCCACGGCCAGATTCGTGATCAGCGCGACGAAATACATCAGATAACGTCCATCCCATGTGGGAAATATCCCAAAAATTGTTTTTCGCGTTTTTCTCGGCTCCTGTGGGAGATAGAGCGAAAAGGGCCTTAATACAGGATCCTTGATTTCCCCTGATTTTGTTAATCGATAAAAAGGCAATAACTTTTGAATCGTTCAACCGATGCTTAAAATTCTCGTCGCATTCGAAAGAGCACAGAAAAACAAAGAAAATGCGACTAGGCTCATCCCGATATTTCAATTTTTCGATCCGAGAGCGCAGATTGTGTGTCACCTCCAAAATAGCATTTTTCACCTAACTAAAAAATCGATTATCTTTTGCAAAAAAATTGAAAAAAATTATTCTACGGTCCTAAATGCATGGAAATTGATGTATTATAAAGCCTTGTTGGTTAGAAAAGGAAAGCGCAGCGGAAACAGTCGCTATTAGAGAGAAAACGATGGATATAGCCATTTTCAAAAAAGTAAAGAAGGTGGTTTTCGGTTAATTCGGTTTTTTGCGATTTTCTCAGCTCCTGTTGGAGATATCGCAAATCCACGGCCAGATTCGTGATCAGCGCGACGAAATACATCAGATAACGTCCATCCCATGTGGGAAATATCCCAAAAATTGTTTTTCGCGTTTTTCTCGGCTCCTGTGGGAGATAGAGCGAAAAGGGCCTTAATACAGGATCCTTGATTTCCCCTGATTTTGTTAATCGATAAAAAGGCAATAACTTTTGAATCGTTCAACCGATGCTTAAAATTCTCGTCGCATTCGAAAGAGCACAGAAAAACAAAGAAAATGCGACTAGGCTCATCCCGATATTTCAATTTTTCGATCCGAGAGCGCAGATTGTGTGTCATCTCTAAAATAGCATTTTTCACCTAACTAAAAAATCGATTATCTTTTGCAAAAAAATTGAAAAAAATTATTCCACGGTCCTAAATGCATGGAAATTGATGTATTATCAAGCCTTGTTCGTTAGAGAGCCAAAGAGCAGCGGAATCCGTCGTCATTAGCGAGGAAACGACAGATATCGCCATTTTCAAAAAAGTAAAGCAGGTGGTTTTCGGTTAATTCGGTTTTTTGCGATTTTCTCAGCTCCTGTTGGAGATATCGCAAATCCACGGCCAGATTCGTGATCAGCGCGACGAAATACATCAGATAACGTCCATCCCATGTGGGAAATATCCCAAAAATTGTTTTTCGCGTTTTTCTCGGCTCCTGTGGGAGATAGAGCGAAAAGGGCCTTAATACAGGATCCTTGATTTCCCCTGATTTTGTTAATCGATAAAAAGGCAATAACTTTTGAATCGTTCAACCGATGCTTAAAATTCTCGTCGCATTCGAAAGAGCACAGAAAAACAAAGAAAATGCGACTAGGCTCATCCCGATATTTCAATTTTTCGATCCGAGAGCGCAGATTGTGTGTCACCTCCAAAATAGCATTTTTCACCTAACTAAAAAATCGATTATCTTTTGCAAAAAAATTGAAAAAAATTATTCTACGGTCCTAAATGCATGGAAATTGATGTATTATAAAGCCTTGTTGGTTAGAAAAGGAAAGCGCAGCGGAAACAGTCGCTATTAGAGAGAAAACGATGGATATAGCCATTTTCAAAAAAGTAAAGAAGGTGGTTTTCGGTTAATTCGGTTTTTTGCGATTTTCTCAGCTCCTGTTGGAGATATCGCAAATCCACGGCCAGATTCGTGATCAGCGCGACGAAATACATCAGATAATGTCCATCCCATGTGGGAAATATCCCAAAAATTGCTTTTCGCGTTTTTCTCGGCTCCTGTGGGAGATAGAGCGAAAAGGGCCTTAATACAGGATCCTTGATTTCCCCTGATTTTGTTAATCGATAAAAAGGCAATAACTTTTGAATCGTTCAACCGATGCTTAAAATTCTCGTCGCATTCGAAAGAGCACAGAAAAACAAAGAAAATGCGACTAGGCTCATCCCGATATTTCAATTTTTCGATCCGAGAGCGCAGATTGTGTGTCACCTCCAAAATAGCATTTTTCACCTAACTAAAAAATCGATTATCTTTTGCAAAAAAATTGAAAAAAATTATTCTACGGTCCTAAATGCATGGAAATTGATGTATTATAAAGCCTTGTTGGTTAGAAAAGGAAAGCGCAGCGGAAACAGTCGCTATTAGAGAGAAAACGATGGATATAGCCATTTTCAAAAAAGTAAAGAAGGTGGTTTTCGGTTAATTCGGTTTTTTGCGATTTTCTCAGCTCCTGTTGGAGATATCGCAAATCCACGGCCAGATTCGTGATCAGCGCGACGAAATACATCAGATAATGTCCATCCCATGTGGGAAATATCCCAAAAATTGCTTTTCGCGTTTTTCTCGGCTCCTGTGGGAGATAGAGCGAAAAGGGCCTTAATACAGGATCCTTGATTTCCCCTGATTTTGTTAATCGATAAAAAGGCAATAACTTTTGAATCGTTCAACCGATCTTTAAAATTCTCGTCGCATTCGAAAGAGCACAGAAAAACAAAGAAAATGCGACTAGGCTCATCCCGATATTTCAATTTTTCGATCCGAGAGCGCAGATTGTGTGTCATCTCTAAAATAGCATTTTTCACCTAACTAAAAAATCGATTATCTTTTGCAAAAAAATTGAAAAAAATTATTCTACGGTCCTAAATGCATGGAAATTGATGTATTATAAAGCCTTGTTGGTTAGAAAAGGAAAGCGCAGCGGAAACAGTCGCTATTAGAGAGAAAACGATGGATATAGCCATTTTCAAAAAAGTAAAGAAGGTGGTTTTCGGTTAATTCGGTTTTTTGCGATTTTCTCAGCTCCTGTTGGAGATATCGCAAATCCACGGCCAGATTCGTGATCAGCGCGACGAAATACATCAGATAATGTCCATCCCATGTGGGAAATATCCCAAAAATTGCTTTTCGCGTTTTTCTCGGCTCCTGTGGGAGATAGAGCGAAAAGGGCCTTAATACAGGATCCTTGATTTCCCCTGATTTTGTTAATCGATAAAAAGGCAATAACTTTTGAATCGTTCAACCGATCTTTAAAATTCTCGTCGCATTCGAAAGAGCACAGAAAAACAAAGAAAATGCGACTAGGCTCATCCCGATATTTCAATTTTTCGATCCGAGAGCGCAGATTGTGTGTCATCTCTAAAATAGCATTTTTCACCTAACTAAAAAATCGATTATCTTTTGCAAAAAAATTGAAAAAAATTATTCTACGGTCCTAAATGCATGGAAATTGATGTATTATAAAGCCTTGTTGGTTAGAAAAGGAAAGCGCAGCGGAAACAGTCGCTATTAGAGAGAAAACGATGGATATAGCCATTTTCAAAAAAGTAAAGAAGGTGGTTTTCGGTTAATTCGGTTTTTTGCGATTTTCTCAGCTCCTGTTGGAGATATCGCAAATCCACGGCCAGATTCGTGATCAGCGCGACGAAATACATCAGATAATGTCCATCCCATGTGGGAAATATCCCAAAAATTGCTTTTCGCGTTTTTCTCGGCTCCTGTGGGAGATAGAGCGAAAAGGGCCTTAATACAGGATCCTTGATTTCCCCTGATTTTGTTAATCGATAAAAAGGCAATAACTTTTGAATCGTTCAACCGATCTTTAAAATTCTCGTCGCATTCGAAAGAGCACAGAAAAACAAAGAAAATGCGACTAGGCTCATCCCGATATTTCAATTTTTCGATCCGAGAGCGCAGATTGTGTGTCATCTCTAAAATAGCATTTTTCACCTAACTAAAAAATCGATTATCTTTTGCAAAAAAATTGAAAAAAATTATTCCACGGTCCTAAATGCATGGAAATTGATGTATTATCAAGCCTTGTTCGTTAGAGAGCCAAAGAGCAGCGGAATCCGTCGTCATTAGCGAGGAAACGACAGATATCGCCATTTTCAAAAAAGTAAAGCAGGTGGTTTTCGGTTAATTCGGTTTTTTGCGATTCTCTCAGCTCCTGTTGGAGATATCGCAAATCCACGGCCAGATTCGTGATCAGCGCGACGAAATACATCAGATAACGTCCATCCCATGTGGGAAATATCCCAAAAATTGTTTTTCGCGTTTTTCTCGGCTCCTGTGGGAGATAGAGCGAAAAGGGCCTTAATACAGGATCCTTGATTTCCCCTGATTTTGTTAATCGATAAAAAGGCAATAACTTTTGAATCGTTCAACCGATCCTTAAAATTCTCGTCGCATTCGAAAGAGCACAGAAAAACAAAGAAAATGCGACTAGGCACATCCCGATATTTCAATTTTTCGATCCGAGAGCGCAGATTGTGTGTCATCTCTAAAATAGCATTTTTCACCTAACTAAAAAATCGATTATCTTTTGCATAAAAATTGAAAAAAATTATTCTACGGTCCTAAATGCATGGAAATTGATGTATTATCAAGCCTTGTTCGTTAGAGAGCCAAAGAGCAGCGGAATCCGTCGTCATTAGCGAGGAAACGACAGATATCGCCATTTTCAAAAAAGTAAAAAAGGTGGTTTTCGGTTAATTCGGTTTTTTGCGATTTTCTCAGCTCCTGTTGGAGATATCGCAAATCCACGGCCAGATTCGTGATCAGCGCGACGAAATACATCAGATAACGTCCATCCCATGTGGGAAATATCCCAAAAATTGTTTTTCGCGTTTTTCTCGGCTCCTGTGGGAGATAGAGCGAAAAGGGCCTTAATACAGGATCCTTGATTTCCCCTGATTTTGTTAATCGATAAAAAGGCAATAACTTTTGAATCGTTCAACCGATCCTTAAAATTATCGTCGCATTCGAAAGAGCACAGAAAAACAAAGAAAATGCGACTAGGCACATCCCGATATTTCAATTTTTCGATCCGAGAGCGCAGATTGTGTGTCATCTCTAAAATAGCATTTTTCACCTAACTAAAAAATCGATTATCTTTTGCAAAAAAATTGAAAAAAATTATTCCACGGTCCTAAATGCATGGAAATTGATGTATTATCAAGCCTTGTTGGTTAGAAAAGAAAAGCGGAGCGGAAACAGTCGCTATTAGAGAGAAAACGATGGATATAGCCATTTTCAAAAAAGTAAAGAAGGTGGTTTTCGGTTAATTCGGTTTTTTGCGATTTTCTCAGCTCCTGTTGGAGATATCGCAAATCCACGGCCAGATTCGTGATCAGCGCGACGAAATACATCAGATAACGTCCATCCCATGTGGGAAATATCCCAAAAATTGTTTTTCGCGTTTTTCTCGGCTCCTGTGGGAGATAGAGCGAAAAGGGCCTTAATACAGGATCCTTGATTTCCCCTGATTTTGTTAATCGATAAAAAGGCAATAACTTTTGAATCGTTCAACCGATCCTTAAAATTCTCGTCGCATTCGAAAGAGCACAGAAAAACAAAGAAAATGCGACTAGGCACATCCCGATATTTCAATTTTTCGATCCGAGAGCGCAGATTGTGTGTCATCTCTAAAATAGCATTTTTCACCTAACTAAAAAATCGATTATCTTTTGCAAAAAAATTGAAAAAAATTATTCCACGGTCCTAAATGCATGGAAATTGATGTATTATCAAGCCTTGTTGGTTAGAAAAGAAAAGCGGAGCGGAAACAGTCGCTATTAGAGAGAAAACGATGGATATAGCCATTTTCAAAAAAGTAAAGAAGGTGGTTTTCGGTTAATTCGGTTTTTTGCGATTTTCTCAGCTCCTGTTGGAGATATCGCAAATCCACGGCCAGATTCGTGATCAGCGCGACGAAATACATCAGATAACGTCCATCCCATGTGGGAAATATCCCAAAAATTGTTTTTCGCGTTTTTCTCGGCTCCTGTGGGAGATAGAGCGAAAAGGGCCTTAATACAGGATCCTTGATTTCCCCTGATTTTGTTAATCGATAAAAAGGCAATAACTTTTGAATCGTTCAACCGATCCTTAAAATTCTCGTCGCATTCGAAAGAGCACAGAAAAACAAAGAAAATGCGACTAGGCACATCCCGATATTTCAATTTTTCGATCCGAGAGCGCAGATTGTGTGTCATCTCTAAAATAGCATTTTTCACCTAACTAAAAAATCGATTATCTTTTGCAAAAAAATTGAAAAAAATCATTCTACGGTCCTAAATGCATGGAAATTGATGTATTATAAAGCCTTGTTGGTTAGAAAAGGAAAGCGCAGCGGAAACAGTCGCTATTAGAGAGAAAACGATGGATATAGCCATTTTCAAAAAAGTAAAGAAGGTGGTTTTCGGTTAATTCGGTTTTTTGCGATTTTCTCAGCTCCTGTTGGAGATATCGCAAATCCACCGCCAGATTCGTGATCAGCGCGACGAAATACATCAGATAACGTCCATCCTATGTGGGAAATATCCCAAAAATTGTTTTTCGCGTTTTTCTCGGCTCCTGTGGGAGATAGAGCGAAAAGGGCCTTAATACAGGATCCTTGATTTCCCCTGATTTTGTTAATCGATACAAAGGCCATAACTTTTGAATCGTTCAACCGATCCTTAAAATTCTTGTTGCATTCGAAAGAGCACAGAAAAACAAAGAAAATGCGACTAGGCTCATCCCGATATTTCAATTTTTCGATCCGAGAGCGCAGATTGTGTTTCACCTCCAAAATAGCATTTTTCACCTAACTAAAAAATCGATTATCTTTTGCAAAAAAATTGAAAAAAATTATTCCACGGTCCTAAATGCATGGAAATTGATGTATTATAAAGCCTTGTTGGTTAGAAAAGAAAAGCGGAGCGGAAACAGTCGCTATTAGAGAGAAAACGATGGATATAGCCATTTTCAAAAAAGTAAAGAAGGTGGTTTTCGGTTAATTTGGTTTTTTGCGATTTTCTCAGCTCCTGTTGGAGATATCGCAAATCCACGGCCAGATTCGTGATCAGCGCGACGAAATACATCAGATAACGTCCATCCCATGTGGGAAATATCCCAAAAATTGTTTTTCGCGTTTTTCTCGGCTCCTGTGGGAGATAGAGCGAAAAGGGCCTTAATACAGGATCCTTGATTTCCCCTGATTTTGTTAATCGATAAAAAGGCAATAACTTTTGAATCGTTCAACCGATGCTTAAAATTCTCGTCGCATTCGAAAGAGCACAGAAAAACAAAGAAAATGCGACTAGGCTCATCCCGATATTTCAATTTTTCGATCCGAGAGCGCAGATTGTGTGTCACCTCCAAAATAGCATTTTTCACCTAACTAAAAAATCGATTATCTTTTGCAAAAAAATTGAAAAAAATTATTCTACGGTCCTAAATGCATGGAAATTGATGTATTATAAAGCCTTGTTGGTTAGAAAAGGAAAGCGCAGCGGAAACAGTCGCTATTAGAGAGAAAACGATGGATATAGCCATTTTCAAAAAAGTAAAGAAGGTGGTTTTCGGTTAATTCGGTTTTTTGCGATTTTCTCAGCTCCTGTTGGAGATATCGCAAATCCACGGCCAGATTCGTGATCAGCGCGACGAAATACATCAGATAACGTCCATCCCATGTGGGAAATATCCCAAAAATTGTTTTTCGCGTTTTTCTCGGCTCCTGTGGGAGATAGAGCGAAAAGGGCCTTAATACAGGATCCTTGATTTCCCCTGATTTTGTTAATCGATACAAAGGCCATAACTTTTGAATCGTTCAACCGATCCTTAAAATTCTCGTCGCATTCGAAAGAGCACAGAAAAACAAAGAAAATGCGACTAGGCACATCCCGATATTTCAATTTTTCGATCCGAGAGCACAGATTGTGTGTCATCTCTAAAATAGCATTTTTCACCTAACTAAAAAATCGATTATCTTTTGCAAAAAAATTGAAAAAAATTATTCTACGGTCCTAAATGCATGGAAATTGATGTATTATAAAGCCTTGTTGGTTAGAAAAGGAAAGCGCAGCGGAAACAGTCGCTATTAGAGAGAAAACGATGGATATAGCTATTTTCAAAAAAGTAAAGAAGGTGGTTTTCGGTTAATTCGGTTTTTTGCGATTTTCTCAGCTCCTGTTGGAGATATCGCAAATCCACGGCCAGATTCGTGATCAGCGCGACGAAATACTTCAGATAACGTCCATCCCATGTGGGAAATATCCCAAAAATTGTTTTTCGCGTTTTTCTCGCCTCCTGTGGGAGATAGAGCGAAAAGGGCCTTAATACAGGATCCTTGATTTCCCCTGATTTTGTTAATCGATACAAAGGCAATAACTTTTGAATCGTTCAACCGATCCTTAAAATTCTCGTCGCATTCGAAAGAGCACAGAAAAACAAAGAAAATGCGACTAGGCACATCCCGATATTTCAATTTTTCGATCCGAGAGCGCAGATTGTGTGTCACCTCCAAAATAGCATTTTTCACCTAACTAAAAAATCGATAATCTTTTGCAAAAAAATTGAAAAAAATTATTCTACGGTCCTAAATGCATGGAAATTGATGTATTATCAAGCCTTGTTCGTTAGAGAGCCAAAGAGCAGCGGAATCCGTCGTCATTAGCGAGGAAACGACAGATATCGCCATTTTCAAAAAAGTAAAGCAGGTGGTTTTCGGTTAATTCGGTTTTTTGCGATTTTCTCAGCTCCTGTTGGAGATATCGCAAATCCACGGCCAGATTCGTGATCAGCGCGACGAAATACATCAGATAACGTCCATCCCATGTGGGAAATATCCCAAAAATTGTTTTTCGCGTTTTTCTCGGCTCCTGTGGGAGATAGAGCGAAAAGGGCCTTAATACAGGATCCTTGATTTCCCCTGATTTTGTTAATCGATACAAAGGCCATAACTTTTGAATCGTTCAACCGATCCTTAAAATTCTCGTCGCATTCGAAAGAGCACAGAAAAACAAAGAAAATGCGACTAGGCACATCCCGATATTTCAATTTTTCGATCCGAGAGCACAGATTGTGTGTCATCTCTAAAATAGCATTTTTCACCTAACTAAAAAATCGATTATCTTTTGCAAAAAAATTGAAAAAAATTATTCTACGGTCCTAAATGCATGGAAATTGATGTATTATAAAGCCTTGTTGGTTAGAAAAGGAAAGCGCAGCGGAAACAGTCGCTATTAGAGAGAAAACGATGGATATAGCTATTTTCAAAAAAGTAAAGAAGGTGGTTTTCGGTTAATTCGGTTTTTTGCGATTTTCTCAGCTCCTGTTGGAGATATCGCAAATCCACGGCCAGATTCGTGATCAGCGCGACGAAATACTTCAGATAACGTCCATCCCATGTGGGAAATATCCCAAAAATTGTTTTTCGCGTTTTTCTCGCCTCCTGTGGGAGATAGAGCGAAAAGGGCCTTAATACAGGATCCTTGATTTCCCCTGATTTTGTTAATCGATACAAAGGCAATAACTTTTGAATCGTTCAACCGATCCTTAAAATTCTCGTCGCATTCGAAAGAGCACAGAAAAACAAAGAAAATGCGACTAGGCACATCCCGATATTTCAATTTTTCGATCCGAGAGCGCAGATTGTGTGTCACCTCCAAAATAGCATTTTTCACCTAACTAAAAAATCGATAATCTTTTGCAAAAAAATTGAAAAAAATTATTCTACGGTCCTAAATGCATGGAAATTGATGTATTATCAAGCCTTGTTCGTTAGAGAGCCAAAGAGCAGCGGAATCCGTCGTCATTAGCGAGGAAACGACAGATATCGCCATTTTCAAAAAAGTAAAGCAGGTGGTTTTCGGTTAATTCGGTTTTTTGCGATTTTCTCAGCTCCTGTTGGAGATATCGCAAATCCACGGCCAGATTCGTGATCAGCGCGACGAAATACATCAGATAACGTCCATCCCATGTGGGAAATATCCCAAAAATTGTTTTTCGCGTTTTTCTCGGCTCCTGTGGGAGATAGAGCGAAAAGGGCCTTAATACAGGATCCTTGATTTCCCCTGATTTTGTTAATCGATACAAAGGCAATAACTTTTGAATCGTTCAACCGATCCTTAAAATTCTCGTCGCATTCGAAAGAGCACAGAAAAACAAAGAAAATGCGACTAGGCACATCCCGATATTTCAATTTTTCGATCCGAGAGCGCAGATTGTGTGTCATCTCTAAAATAGCATTTTTCACCTAACTAAAAAATCGATTATCTTTTGCAAAAAAATTGAAAAAAATTATTCTACGGTCCTAAATGCATGGAAATTGATGTATTATAAAGCCTTGTTGGTTAGAAAAGGAAAGCGCAGCGGAAACAGTCGCTATTAGAGAGAAAACGATGGATATAGCCATTTTCAAAAAAGTAAAGAAGGTGGTTTTCGGTTAATTCGGTTTTTTGCGATTTTCTCAGCTCCTGTTGGAGATATCGCAAATCCACGGCCAGATTCGTGATCAGCGCGACGAAATACATCAGATAATGTCCATCCCATGTGGGAAATATCCCAAAAATTGCTTTTCGCGTTTTTCTCGGCTCCTGTGGGAGATAGAGCGAAAAGGGCCTTAATACAGGATCCTTGATTTCCCCTGATTTTGTTAATCGATAAAAAGGCAATAACTTTTGAATCGTTCAACCGATGCTTAAAATTCTCGTCGCATTCGAAAGAGCACAGAAAAACAAAGAAAATGCGACTAGGCTCATCCCGATATTTCAATTTTTCGATCCGAGAGCGCAGATTGTGTGTCACCTCCAAAATAGCATTTTTCACCTAACTAAAAAATCG
Source organism: Cylloceria caligata (assembly GCA_963942595.1). Taxonomy (NCBI): domain Eukaryota; kingdom Metazoa; phylum Arthropoda; class Insecta; order Hymenoptera; family Ichneumonidae; genus Cylloceria; species Cylloceria caligata. Next base: position 2,082,894 of record OZ012709.1, read on the forward strand.
ATTATCTTTTGCAAAAAAATTGAAAAAAATTATTCTACGGTCCTAAATGCATGGAAATTGATGTATTATAAAGCCTTGTTGGTTAGAAAAGGAAAGCGCAGCGGAAACAGTCGCTATTAGAGAGAAAACGATGGATATAGCCATTTTCAAAAAAGTAAAGAAGGTGGTTTTCGGTTAATTCGGTTTTTTGCGATTTTCTCAGCTCCTGTTGGAGATATCGCAAATCCACGGCCAGATTCGTGATCAGCGCGACGAAATACATCAGATAATGTCCATCCCATGTGGGAAATATCCCAAAAATTGCTTTTCGCGTTTTTCTCGGCTCCTGTGGGAGATAGAGCGAAAAGGGCCTTAATACAGGATCCTTGATTTCCCCTGATTTTGTTAATCGATAAAAAGGCAATAACTTTTGAATCGTTCAACCGATGCTTAAAATTCTCGTCGCATTCGAAAGAGCACAGAAAAACAAAGAAAATGCAACTAGGCTCATCCCGATATTTCAATTTTTCGATCCGAGAGCGCAGATTGTGTGTCACCTCCAAAATAGCATTTTTCACCTAACTAAAAAATCGATTATCTTTTGCAAAAAAATTGAAAAAAATTATTCTACGGTCCTAAATGCATGGAAATTGATGTATTATAAAGCCTTGTTGGTTAGAAAAGGAAAGCGCAGCGGAAACAGTCGCTATTAGAGAGAAAACGATGGATATAGCCATTTTCAAAAAAGTAAAGAAGGTGGTTTTCGGTTAATTCGGTTTTTTGCGATTTTCTCAGCTCCTGTTGGAGATATCGCAAATCCACGGCCAGATTCGTGATCAGCGCGACGAAATACATCAGATAACGTCCATCCCATGTGGGAAATATCCCAAAAATTGTTTTTCGCGTTTTTCTCGGCTCCTGTGGGAGATAGAGCGAAAAGGGCCTTAATACAGGATCCTTGATTTCCCCTGATTTTGTTAATCGATAAAAAGGCAATAACTTTTGAATCGTTCAACCGATGCTTAAAATTCTCGTCGCATTCGAAAGAGCACAGAAAAACAAAGAAAATGCAACTAGGCTCATCCCGATATTTCAATTTTTCGATCCGAGAGCGCAGATTGTGTGTCACCTCCAAAATAGCATTTTTCACCTAACTAAAAAATCGATTATCTTTTGCAAAAAAATTGAAAAAAATTATTCTACGGTCCTAAATGCATGGAAATTGATGTATTATAAAGCCTTGTTGGTTAGAAAAGGAAAGCGCAGCGGAAACAGTCGCTATTAGAGAGAAAACGATGGATATAGCCATTTTCAAAAAAGTAAAGAAGGTGGTTTTCGGTTAATTCGGTTTTTTGCGATTTTCTCAGCTCCTGTTGGAGATATCGCAAATCCACGGCCAGATTCGTGATCAGCGCGACGAAATACATCAGATAATGTCCATCCCATGTGGGAAATATCCCAAAAATTGCTTTTCGCGTTTTTCTCGGCTCCTGTGGGAGATAGAGCGAAAAGGGCCTTAATACAGGATCCTTGATTTCCCCTGATTTTGTTAATCGATAAAAAGGCAATAACTTTTGAATCGTTCAACCGATGCTTAAAATTCTCGTCGCATTCGAAAGAGCACAGAAAAACAAAGAAAATGCGACTAGGCTCATCCCGATATTTCAATTTTTCGATCCGAGAGCGCAGATTGTGTGTCACCTCCAAAATAGCATTTTTCACCTAACTAAAAAATCGATTATCTTTTGCAAAAAAATTGAAAAAAATTATTCTACGGTCCTAAATGCATGGAAATTGATGTATTATAAAGCCTTGTTGGTTAGAAAAGGAAAGCGCAGCGGAAACAGTCGCTATTAGAGAGAAAACGATGGATATAGCCATTTTCAAAAAAGTAAAGAAGGTGGTTTTCGGTTAATTCGGTTTTTTGCGATTTTCTCAGCTCCTGTTGGAGATATCGCAAATCCACGGCCAGATTCGTGATCAGCGCGACGAAATACATCAGATAATGTCCATCCCATGTGGGAAATATCCCAAAAATTGCTTTTCGCGTTTTTCTCGGCTCCTGTGGGAGATAGAGCGAAAAGGGCCTTAATACAGGATCCTTGATTTCCCCTGATTTTGTTAATCGATAAAAAGGCAATAACTTTTGAATCGTTCAACCGATGCTTAAAATTCTCGTCGCATTCGAAAGAGCACAGAAAAACAAAGAAAATGCAACTAGGCTCATCCCGATATTTCAATTTTTCGATCCGAGAGCGCAGATTGTGTGTCACCTCCAAAATAGCATTTTTCACCTAACTAAAAAATCGATTATCTTTTGCAAAAAAATTGAAAAAAATTATTCTACGGTCCTAAATGCATGGAAATTGATGTATTATAAAGCCTTGTTGGTTAGAAAAGGAAAGCGCAGCGGAAACAGTCGCTATTAGAGAGAAAACGATGGATATAGCCATTTTCAAAAAAGTAAAGAAGGTGGTTTTCGGTTAATTCGGTTTTTTGCGATTTTCTCAGCTCCTGTTGGAGATATCGCAAATCCACGGCCAGATTCGTGATCAGCGCGACGAAATACATCAGATAACGTCCATCCCATGTGGGAAATATCCCAAAAATTGTTTTTCGCGTTTTTCTCGGCTCCTGTGGGAGATAGAGCGAAAAGGGCCTTAATACAGGATCCTTGATTTCCCCTGATTTTGTTAATCGATAAAAAGGCAATAACTTTTGAATCGTTCAACCGATGCTTAAAATTCTCGTCGCATTCGAAAGAGCACAGAAAAACAAAGAAAATGCAACTAGGCTCATCCCGATATTTCAATTTTTCGATCCGAGAGCGCAGATTGTGTGTCACCTCCAAAATAGCATTTTTCACCTAACTAAAAAATCGATTATCTTTTGCAAAAAAATTGAAAAAAATTATTCTACGGTCCTAAATGCATGGAAATTGATGTATTATAAAGCCTTGTTGGTTAGAAAAGGAAAGCGCAGCGGAAACAGTCGCTATTAGAGAGAAAACGATGGATATAGCCATTTTCAAAAAAGTAAAGAAGGTGGTTTTCGGTTAATTCGGTTTTTTGCGATTTTCTCAGCTCCTGTTGGAGATATCGCAAATCCACGGCCAGATTCGTGATCAGCGCGACGAAATACATCAGATAACGTCCATCCCATGTGGGAAATATCCCAAAAATTGTTTTTCGCGTTTTTCTCGGCTCCTGTGGGAGATAGAGCGAAAAGGGCCTTAATACAGGATCCTTGATTTCCCCTGATTTTGTTAATCGATAAAAAGGCAATAACTTTTGAATCGTTCAACCGATCCTTAAAATTCTCGTCGCATTCGAAAGAGCACAGAAAAACAAAGAAAATGCGACTAGGCACATCCCGATATTTCAATTTTTCGATCCGAGAGCGCAGATTGTGTGTCATCTCTAAAATAGCATTTTTCACCTAACTAAAAAATCGATTATCTTTTGCAAAAAAATTGAAAAAAATTATTCTACGGTCCTAAATGCATGGAAATTGATGTATTATCAAGCCTTGTTCGTTAGAGAGCCAAAGAGCAGCGGAATCCATCGTCATTAGCGAGGAAACGACAGATATCGCCATTTTCAAAAAAGTAAAGCAGGTGGTTTTCGGTTAATTCGGTTTTTTGCGATTTTCTCAGCTCCTGTTGGAGATATCGCAAATCCACGGCCAGATTCGTGATCAGCGCGACGAAATACATCAGATAATGTCCATCCCATGTGGGAAATATCCCAAAAATTGCTTTTCGCGTTTTTCTCGGCTCCTGTGGGAGATAGAGCGAAAAGGGCCTTAATACAGGATCCTTGATTTCCCCTGATTTTGTTAATCGATAAAAAGGCAATAACTTTTGAATCGTTCAACCGATCCTTAAAATTATCGTCGCATTCGAAAGAGCACAGAAAAACAAAGAAAATGCGACTAGGCACATCCCGATATTTCAATTTTTCGATCCGAGAGCGCAGATTGTGTGTCATCTCTAAAATAGCATTTTTCACCTAACTAAAAAATCGATTATCTTTTGCATAAAAATAAAAAAAAATTATTCCACGGTCCTAAATGCATGGAAATTGATGTATTATCAAGCCTTGTTCGTTAGAGAGCCAAAGAGCAGCGGAATCCGTCGTCATTAGCGAGGAAACGACAGATATCGCCATTTTCAAAAAAGTAAAGCAGGTGGTTTTCGGTTAATTCGGTTTTTTGCGATTCTCTCAGCTCCTGTTGGAGATATCGCAAATCCACGGCCAGATTCGTGATCAGCGCGACGAAATACATCAGATAACGTCCATCCCATGTGGGAAATATCCCAAAAATTGTTTTTCGCGTTTTTCTCGGCTCCTGTGGGAGATAGAGCGAAAAGGGCCTTAATACAGGATCCTTGATTTCCCCTGATTTTGTTAATCGATAAAAAGGCAATAACTTTTGAATCGTTCAACCGATGCTTAAAATTCTCGTCGCATTCGAAAGAGCACAGAAAAACAAAGAAAATGCGACTAGGCTCATCCCGATATTTCAATTTTTCGATCCGAGAGCGCAGATTGTGTGTCACCTCCAAAATAGCATTTTTCACCTAACTAAAAAATCGATTATCTTTTGCAAAAAAATTGAAAAAAATTATTCTACGGTCCTAAATGCATGGAAATTGATGTATTATAAAGCCTTGTTGGTTAGAAAAGGAAAGCGCAGCGGAAACAGTCGCTATTAGAGAGAAAACGATGGATATAGCCATTTTCAAAAAAGTAAAGAAGGTGGTTTTCGGTTAATTCGGTTTTTTGCGATTTTCTCAGCTCCTGTTGGAGATATCGCAAATCCACGGCCAGATTCGTGATCAGCGCGACGAAATACATCAGATAATGTCCATCCCATGTGGGAAATATCCCAAAAATTGCTTTTCGCGTTTTTCTCGGCTCCTGTGGGAGATAGAGCGAAAAGGGCCTTAATACAGGATCCTTGATTTCCCCTGATTTTGTTAATCGATAAAAAGGCAATAACTTTTGAATCGTTCAACCGATGCTTAAAATTCTCGTCGCATTCGAAAGAGCACAGAAAAACAAAGAAAATGCAACTAGGCTCATCCCGATATTTCAATTTTTCGATCCGAGAGCGCAGATTGTGTGTCACCTCCAAAATAGCATTTTTCACCTAACTAAAAAATCGATTATCTTTTGCAAAAAAATTGAAAAAAATTATTCTACGGTCCTAAATGCATGGAAATTGATGTATTATAAAGCCTTGTTGGTTAGAAAAGGAAAGCGCAGCGGAAACAGTCGCTATTAGAGAGAAAACGATGGATATAGCCATTTTCAAAAAAGTAAAGAAGGTGGTTTTCGGTTAATTCGGTTTTTTGCGATTTTCTCAGCTCCTGTTGGAGATATCGCAAATCCACGGCCAGATTCGTGATCAGCGCGACGAAATACATCAGATAACGTCCATCCCATGTGGGAAATATCCCAAAAATTGTTTTTCGCGTTTTTCTCGGCTCCTGTGGGAGATAGAGCGAAAAGGGCCTTAATACAGGATCCTTGATTTCCCCTGATTTTGTTAATCGATAAAAAGGCAATAACTTTTGAATCGTTCAACCGATGCTTAAAATTCTCGTCGCATTCGAAAGAGCACAGAAAAACAAAGAAAATGCAACTAGGCTCATCCCGATATTTCAATTTTTCGATCCGAGAGCGCAGATTGTGTGTCACCTCCAAAATAGCATTTTTCACCTAACTAAAAAATCGATTATCTTTTGCAAAAAAATTGAAAAAAATTATTCTACGGTCCTAAATGCATGGAAATTGATGTATTATAAAGCCTTGTTGGTTAGAAAAGGAAAGCGCAGCGGAAACAGTCGCTATTAGAGAGAAAACGATGGATATAGCCATTTTCAAAAAAGTAAAGAAGGTGGTTTTCGGTTAATTCGGTTTTTTGCGATTTTCTCAGCTCCTGTTGGAGATATCGCAAATCCACGGCCAGATTCGTGATCAGCGCGACGAAATACATCAGATAACGTCCATCCCATGTGGGAAATATCCCAAAAATTGTTTTTCGCGTTTTTCTCGGCTCCTGTGGGAGATAGAGCGAAAAGGGCCTTAATACAGGATCCTTGATTTCCCCTGATTTTGTTAATCGATAAAAAGGCAATAACTTTTGAATCGTTCAACCGATCCTTAAAATTCTCGTCGCATTCGAAAGAGCACAGAAAAACAAAGAAAATGCGACTAGGCACATCCCGATATTTCAATTTTTCGATCCGAGAGCGCAGATTGTGTGTCATCTCTAAAATAGCATTTTTCACCTAACTAAAAAATCGATTATCTTTTGCAAAAAAATTGAAAAAAATTATTCTACGGTCCTAAATGCATGGAAATTGATGTATTATCAAGCCTTGTTCGTTAGAGAGCCAAAGAGCAGCGGAATCCATCGTCATTAGCGAGGAAACGACAGATATCGCCATTTTCAAAAAAGTAAAGCAGGTGGTTTTCGGTTAATTCGGTTTTTTGCGATTTTCTCAGCTCCTGTTGGAGATATCGCAAATCCACGGCCAGATTCGTGATCAGCGCGACGAAATACATCAGATAATGTCCATCCCATGTGGGAAATATCCCAAAAATTGCTTTTCGCGTTTTTCTCGGCTCCTGTGGGAGATAGAGCGAAAAGGGCCTTAATACAGGATCCTTGATTTCCCCTGATTTTGTTAATCGATAAAAAGGCAATAACTTTTGAATCGTTCAACCGATCCTTAAAATTATCGTCGCATTCGAAAGAGCACAGAAAAACAAAGAAAATGCGACTAGGCACATCCCGATATTTCAATTTTTCGATCCGAGAGCGCAGATTGTGTGTCATCTCTAAAATAGCATTTTTCACCTAACTAAAAAATCGATTATCTTTTGCATAAAAATAAAAAAAAATTATTCCACGGTCCTAAATGCATGGAAATTGATGTATTATCAAGCCTTGTTCGTTAGAGAGCCAAAGAGCAGCGGAATCCGTCGTCATTAGCGAGGAAACGACAGATATCGCCATTTTCAAAAAAGTAAAGCAGGTGGTTTTCGGTTAATTCGGTTTTTTGCGATTCTCTCAGCTCCTGTTGGAGATATCGCAAATCCACGGCCAGATTCGTGATCAGCGCGACGAAATACATCAGATAACGTCCATCCCATGTGGGAAATATCCCAAAAATTGTTTTTCGCGTTTTTCTCGGCTCCTGTGGGAGATAGAGCGAAAAGGGCCTTAATACAGGATCCTTGATTTCCCCTGATTTTGTTAATCGATAAAAAGGCAATAACTTTTGAATCGTTCAACCGATCCTTAAAATTCTCGTCGCATTCGAAAGAGCACAGAAAAACAAAGAAAATGCGACTAGGCACATCCCGATATTTCAATTTTTCGATCCGAGAGCGCAGATTGTGTGTCATCTCTAAAATAGCATTTTTCACCTAACTAAAAAATCGATTATCTTTTGCATAAAAATTGAAAAAAATTATTCTACGGTCCTAAATGCATGGAAATTGATGTATTATCAAGCCTTGTTCGTTAGAGAGCCAAAGAGCAGCGGAATCCGTCGTCATTAGCGAGGAAACGACAGATATCGCCATTTTCAAAAAAGTAAAGAAGGTGGTTTTCGGTTAATTCGGTTTTTTGCGATTTTCTCAGCTCCTGTTGGAGATATCGCAAATCCACGGCCAGATTCGTGATCAGCGCGACGAAATACATCAGATAACGTCCATCCCATGTGGGAAATATCCCAAAAATTGTTTTTCGCGTTTTTCTCGGCTCCTGTGGGAGATAGAGCGAAAAGGGCCTTAATACAGGATCCTTGATTTCCCCTGATTTTGTTAATCGATAAAAAGGCAATAACTTTTGAATCGTTCAACCGATCCTTAAAATTCTCGTCGCATTCGAAAGAGCACAGAAAAACAAAGAAAATGCGACTAGGCACATCCCGATATTTCAATTTTTCGATCCGAGAGCGCAGATTGTGTGTCATCTCTAAAATAGCATTTTTCACCTAACTAAAAAATCGATTATCTTTTGCAAAAAAATTGAAAAAAATCATTCTACGGTCCTAAATGCATGGAAATTGATGTATTATAAAGCCTTGTTGGTTAGAAAAGGAAAGCGCAGCGGAAACAGTCGCTATTAGAGAGAAAACGATGGATATAGCCATTTTCAAAAAAGTAAAGAAGGTGGTTTTCGGTTAATTCGGTTTTTTGCGATTTTCTCAGCTCCTGTTGGAGATATCGCAAATCCACCGCCAGATTCGTGATCAGCGCGACGAAATACATCAGATAACGTCCATCCTATGTGGGAAATATCCCAAAAATTGTTTTTCGCGTTTTTCTCGGCTCCTGTGGGAGATAGAGCGAAAAGGGCCTTAATACAGGATCCTTGATTTCCCCTGATTTTGTTAATCGATACAAAGGCCATAACTTTTGAATCGTTCAACCGATCCTTAAAATTCTTGTTGCATTCGAAAGAGCACAGAAAAACAAAGAAAATGCGACTAGGCTCATCCCGATATTTCAATTTTTCGATCCGAGAGCGCAGATTGTGTTTCACCTCCAAAATAGCATTTTTCACCTAACTAAAAAATCGATTATCTTTTGCAAAAAAATTGAAAAAAATTATTCCACGGTCCTAAATGCATGGAAATTGATGTATTATAAAGCCTTGTTGGTTAGAAAAGAAAAGCGGAGCGGAAACAGTCGCTATTAGAGAGAAAACGATGGATATAGCCATTTTCAAAAAAGTAAAGAAGGTGGTTTTCGGTTAATTTGGTTTTTTGCGATTTTCTCAGCTCCTGTTGGAGATATCGCAAATCCACGGCCAGATTCGTGATCAGCGCGACGAAATACATCAGATAACGTCCATCCCATGTGGGAAATATCCCAAAAATTGTTTTTCGCGTTTTTCTCGGCTCCTGTGGGAGATAGAGCGAAAAGGGCCTTAATACAGGATCCTTGATTTCCCCTGATTTTGTTAATCGATAAAAAGGCAATAACTTTTGAATCGTTCAACCGATCTTTAAAATTCTCGTCGCATTCGAAAGAGCACAGAAAAACAAAGAAAATGCGACTAGGCTCATCCCGATATTTCAATTTTTCGATCCGAGAGCGCAGATTGTGTGTCACCTCCAAAATAGCATTTTTCACCTAACTAAAAAATCGATAATCTTTTGCAAAAAAATTGAAAAAAATTATTCTACGGTCCTAAATGCATGGAAATTGATGTATTATCAAGCCTTGTTCGTTAGAGAGCCAAAGAGCAGCGGAATCCGTCGTCATTAGCGAGGAAACGACAGATATCGCCATTTTCAAAAAAGTAAAGCAGGTGGTTTTCGGTTAATTCGGTTTTTTGCGATTTTCTCAGCTCCTGTTGGAGATATCGCAAATCCACGGCCAGATTCGTGATCAGCGCGACGAAATATATCAGATAACGTCCATCCCATGTGGGAAATATCCCAAAAATTGTTTTTCGCGTTTTTCTCGGCTCCTGTGGGAGATAGAGCGAAAAGGGCCTTAATACAGGATCCTTGATTTCCCCTGATTTTGTTAATCGATAAAAAGGCAATAACTTTTGAATCGTTCAACCGATGCTTAAAATTCTCGTCGCATTCGAAAGAGCACAGAAAAACAAAGAAAATGCGACTAGGCTCATCCCGATATTTCAATTTTTCGATCCGAGAGCGCAGATTGTGTGTCACCTCCAAAATAGCATTTTTCACCTAACTAAAAAATCGATTATCTTTTGCAAAAAAATTGAAAAAAATTATTCTACGGTCCTAAATGCATGGAAATTGATGTATTATAAAGCCTTGTTGGTTAGAAAAGGAAAGCGCAGCGGAAACAGTCGCTATTAGAGAGAAAACGATGGATATAGCCATTTTCAAAAAAGTAAAGAAGGTGGTTTTCGGTTAATTCGGTTCTTTGCGATTTTCTCAGCTCCTGTTGGAGATATCGCAAATCCACCGCCAGATTCGTGATCAGCGCGACGAAATACATCAGATAACGTCCATCCTATGTGGGAAATATCCCAAAAATTGTTTTTCGCGTTTTTCTCGGCTCCTGTGGGAGATAGAGCGAAAAGGGCCTTAATACAGGATCCTTGATTTCCCCTGATTTTGTTAATCGATACAAAGGCCATAACTTTTGAATCGTTCAACCGATCCTTAAAATTCTTGTTGCATTCGAAAGAGCACAGAAAAACAAAGAAAATGCGACTAGGCTCATCCCGATATTTCAATTTTTCGATCCGAGAGCGCAGATTGTGTTTCACCTCCAAAATAGCATTTTTCACCTAACTAAAAAATCGATTATCTTTTGCAAAAAAATTGAAAAAAATTATTCCACGGTCCTAAATGCATGGAAATTGATGTATTATAAAGCCTTGTTGGTTAGAAAAGAAAAGCGGAGCGGAAACAGTCGCTATTAGAGAGAAAACGATGGATATAGCCATTTTCAAAAAAGTAAAGAAGGTGGTTTTCGGTTAATTTGGTTTTTTGCGATTTTCTCAGCTCCTGTTGGAGATATCGCAAATCCACGGCCAGATTCGTGATCAGCGCGACGAAATACATCAGATAACGTCCATCCCATGTGGGAAATATCCCAAAAATTGTTTTTCGCGTTTTTCTCGGCTCCTGTGGGAGATAGAGCGAAAAGGGCCTTAATACAGGATCCTTGATTTCCCCTGATTTTGTTAATCGATAAAAAGGCAATAACTTTTGAATCGTTCAACCGATCTTTAAAATTCTCGTCGCATTCGAAAGAGCACAGAAAAACAAAGAAAATGCGACTAGGCTCATCCCGATATTTCAATTTTTCGATCCGAGAGCGCAGATTGTGTGTCACCTCCAAAATAGCATTTTTCACCTAACTAAAAAATCGATAATCTTTTGCAAAAAAATTGAAAAAAATTATTCTACGGTCCTAAATGCATGGAAATTGATGTATTATCAAGCCTTGTTCGTTAGAGAGCCAAAGAGCAGCGGAATCCGTCGTCATTAGCGAGGAAACGACAGATATCGCCATTTTCAAAAAAGTAAAGCAGGTGGTTTTCGGTTAATTCGGTTTTTTGCGATTTTCTCAGCTCCTGTTGGAGATATCGCAAATCCACGGCCAGATTCGTGATCAGCGCGACGAAATATATCAGATAACGTCCATCCCATGTGGGAAATATCCCAAAAATTGTTTTTCGCGTTTTTCTCGGCTCCTGTGGGAGATAGAGCGAAAAGGGCCTTAATACAGGATCCTTGATTTCCCCTGATTTTGTTAATCGATAAAAAGGCAATAACTTTTGAATCGTTCAACCGATGCTTAAAATTCTCGTCGCATTCGAAAGAGCACAGAAAAACAAAGAAAATGCGACTAGGCTCATCCCGATATTTCAATTTTTCGATCCGAGAGCGCAGATTGTGTGTCACCTCCAAAATAGCATTTTTCACCTAACTAAAAAATCGATTATCTTTTGCAAAAAAATTGAAAAAAATTATTCTACGGTCCTAAATGCATGGAAATTGATGTATTATAAAGCCTTGTTGGTTAGAAAAGGAAAGCGCAGCGGAAACAGTCGCTATTAGAGAGAAAACGATGGATATAGCCATTTTCAAAAAAGTAAAGAAGGTGGTTTTCGGTTAATTCGGTTTTTTGCGATTTTCTCAGCTCCTGTTGGAGATATCGCAAATCCACGGCCAGATTCGTGATCAGCGCGACGAAATACATCAGATAACGTCCATCCCATGTGGGAAATATCCCAAAAATTGTTTTTCGCGTTTTTCTCGGCTCCTGTGGGAGATAGAGCGAAAAGGGCCTTAATACAGGATCCTTGATTTCCCCTGATTTTGTTAATCGATACAAAGGCCATAACTTTTGAATCGTTCAACCGATCCTTAAAATTCTCGTCGCATTCGAAAGAGCACAGAAAAACAAAGAAAATGCGACTAGGCACATCCCGATATTTCAATTTTTCGATCCGAGAGCACAGATTGTGTGTCATCTCTAAAATAGCATTTTTCACCTAACTAAAAAATCGATTATCTTTTGCAAAAAAATTGAAAAAAATTATTCTACGGTCCTAAATGCATGGAAATTGATGTATTATAAAGCCTTGTTGGTTAGAAAAGGAAAGCGCAGCGGAAACAGTCGCTATTAGAGAGAAAACGATGGATATAGCTATTTTCAAAAAAGTAAAGAAGGTGGTTTTCGGTTAATTCGGTTTTTTGCGATTTTCTCAGCTCCTGTTGGAGATATCGCAAATCCACGGCCAGATTCGTGATCAGCGCGACGAAATACTTCAGATAACGTCCATCCCATGTGGGAAATATCCCAAAAATTGTTTTTCGCGTTTTTCTCGCCTCCTGTGGGAGATAGAGCGAAAAGGGCCTTAATACAGGATCCTTGATTTCCCCTGATTTTGTTAATCGATACAAAGGCAATAACTTTTGAATCGTTCAACCGATCCTTAAAATTCTCGTCGCATTCGAAAGAGCACAGAAAAACAAAGAAAATGCGACTAGGCACATCCCGATATTTCAATTTTTCGATCCGAGAGCGCAGATTGTGTGTCACCTCCAAAATAGCATTTTTCACCTAACTAAAAAATCGATAATCTTTTGCAAAAAAATTGAAAAAAATTATTCTACGGTCCTAAATGCATGGAAATTGATGTATTATCAAGCCTTGTTCGTTAGAGAGCCAAAGAGCAGCGGAATCCGTCGTCATTAGCGAGGAAACGACAGATATCGCCATTTTCAAAAAAGTAAAGCAGGTGGTTTTCGGTTAATTCGGTTTTTTGCGATTTTCTCAGCTCCTGTTGGAGATATCGCAAATCCACGGCCAGATTCGTGATCAGCGCGACGAAATACATCAGATAACGTCCATCCCATGTGGGAAATATCCCAAAAATTGTTTTTCGCGTTTTTCTCGGCTCCTGTGGGAGATAGAGCGAAAAGGGCCTTAATACAGGATCCTTGATTTCCCCTGATTTTGTTAATCGATAAAAAGGCAATAACTTTTGAATCGTTCAACCGATGCTTAAAATTCTCGTCGCATTCGAAAGAGCACAGAAAAACAAAGAAAATGCGACTAGGCTCATCCCGATATTTCAATTTTTCGATCCGAGAGCGCAGATTGTGTGTCACCTCCAAAATAGCATTTTTCACCTAACTAAAAAATCGATTATCTTTTGCAAAAAAATTGAAAAAAATTATTCTACGGTCCTAAATGCATGGAAATTGATGTATTATAAAGCCTTGTTGGTTAGAAAAGGAAAGCGCAGCGGAAACAGTCGCTATTAGAGAGAAAACGATGGATATAGCCATTTTCAAAAAAGTAAAGAAGGTGGTTTTCGGTTAATTCGGTTTTTTGCGATTTTCTCAGCTCCTGTTGGAGATATCGCAAATCCACGGCCAGATTCGTGATCAGCGCGACGAAATACATCAGATAACGTCCATCCCATGTGGGAAATATCCCAAAAATTGTTTTTCGCGTTTTTCTCGGCTCCTGTGGGAGATAGAGCGAAAAGGGCCTTAATACAGGATCCTTGATTTCCCCTGATTTTGTTAATCGATAAAAAGGCAATAACTTTTGAATCGTTCAACCGATCTTTAAAATTATCGTCGCATTCGAAAGAGCACAGAAAAACAAAGAAAATGCGACTAGGCTCATCCCGATATTTCAATTTTTCGATCCGAGAGCGCAGATTGTGTGTCACCTCCAAAATATCATTTTTCACCTAACTAAAAAATCGATAATCTTTTGCAAAAAAATTGAAAAAAATTATTCTACGGTCCTAAATGCATGGAAATTGATGTATTATAAAGCCTTGTTGGTTAGAAAAGGAAAACGCAGCGGAAACAGTCGCTATTAGAGAGAAAACAATGGATATAGCCATTTTCAAAAAAGTAAAGAAGGTGGTTTTCGGTTAATTCGGTTTTTTGCGATTTTCTCAGCTCCTGTTGGAGATATCGCAAATCCACGGCCAGATTCGTGATCAGCGCGACGAAATACATCAGATAATGTCCATCCCATGTGGGAAATATCCCAAAAATTGCTTTTCGCGTTTTTCTCGGCTCCTGTGGGAGATAGAGCGAAAAGGGCCTTAATACAGGATCCTTGATTTCCCCTGATTTTGTTAATCGATACAAAGGCCATAACTTTTGAATCGTTCAACCGATCCTTAAAATTCTTGTTGCATTCGAAAGAGCACAGAAAAACAAAGAAAATGCGACTAGGCTCATCCCGATATTTCAATTTTTCGATCCGAGAGCGCAGATTGTGTGTCACCTCCAAAATAGCATTTTTCACCTAACTAAAAAATCGATTATCTTTTGCAAAAAAATTGAAAAAAATTATTCTACGGTCCTAAATGCATGGAAATTGATGTATTATAAAGCCTTGTTGGTTAGAAAAGGAAAGCGCAGCGGAAACAGTCGCTATTAGAGAGAAAACGATGGATATAGCCATTTTCAAAAAAGTAAAGAAGGTGGTTTTCAGTTAATTCGGTTTTTTGCGATTTTCTCAGCTCCTGTTGGAGATATCGCAAATCCACGGCCAGATTCGTGATCAGCGCGACGAAATACATCAGATAACGTCCATCCCATGTGGGAAATATCCCAAAAATTGTTTTTCGCGTTTTTCTCGGCTCCTGTGGGAGATAGAGCGAAAAGGGCCTTAATACAGGATCCTTGATTTCCCCTGATTTTGTTAATCGATAAAAAGGCAATAACTTTTGAATCGTTCAACCGATCCTTAAAATTCTCGTCGCATTCGAAAGAGCACAGAAAAACAAAGAAAATGCGACTAGGCACATCCCGATATTTCAATTTTTCGATCCGAGAGCGCAGATTGTGTGTCATCTCTAAAATAGCATTTTTCACCTAACTAAAAAATCGATTATCTTTTGCAAAAAAATTGAAAAAAATTATTCTACGGTCCTAAATGCATGGAAATTGATGTATTATAAAGCCTTGTTGGTTAGAAAAGGAAAGCGCAGCGGAAACAGTCGCTATTAGAGAGAAAACGATGGATATAGCCATTTTCAAAAAAGTAAAGAAGGTGGTTTTCGGTTAATTCGGTTTTTTGCGATTTTCTCAGCTCCTGTTGGAGATATCGCAAATCCACGGCCAGATTCGTGATCAGCGCGACGAAATACATCAGATAACGTCCATCCCATGTGGGAAATATCCCAAAAATTGTTTTTCGCGTTTTTCTCGGCTCCTGTGGGAGATAGAGCGAAAAGGGCCTTAATACAGGATCCTTGATTTCCCCTGATTTTGTTAATCGATAAAAAGGCAATAACTTTTGAATCGTTCAACCGATCCTTAAAATTCTCGTCGCATTCGAAAGAGCACAGAAAAACAAAGAAAATGCGACTAGGCACATCCCGATATTTCAATTTTTCGATCCGAGAGCGCAGATTGTGTGTCATCTCTAAAATAGCATTTTTCACCTAACTAAAAAATCGATTATCTTTTGCATAAAAATTAAAAAAAATTATTCCACGGTCCTAAATGCATGGAAATTGATGTATTATCAAGCCTTGTTCGTTAGAGAGCCAAAGAGCAGCGGAATCCGTCGTCATTAGCGAGGAAACGACAGATATCGCCATTTTCAAAAAAGTAAAGCAGGTGGTTTTCGGTTAATTCGGTTTTTTGCGATTTTCTCAGCTCCTGTTGGAGATATCGCAAATCCACGGCCAGATTCGTGATCAGCGCGACGAAATACATTAGATAACGTCCATCCCATGTGGGAAATATCCAAAAAATTGTTTTTCGCGTTTTTCTCGGTTCCTGTGGGAGATAGAGCGAAAAGGGCCTTAATACAGGATCCTTGATTTCCCCTGATTTTGTTAATCGATAAAAAGGCAATAACTTTTGAATCGTTCAACCGATCTTTAAAATTCTCGTCGCATTCGAAAGAGCACAGAAAAACAAGGAAAATGCGACTAGGCTCATCCCGATATTTCAATTTTTCGATCCGAGAGCGCAGATTGTGTGTCACCTCCAAAATAGCATTTTTCACCTAACTAAAAAATCGATTATCTTTTGCAAAAAAATTGAAAAAAATTATTCCACGGTCCTAAATGCATGGAAATTGATGGATTATAAAGCCTTGTTGGTTAGAAAAGGAAAGCGCAGCGGAAACAGTCGCTATTAGAGAGAAAACGATGGATATAGCCATTTTCAAAAAAGTAAAGAAGGTGGTTTTCGGTTAATTCGGTTTTTTGCGATTTTCTCAGCTCCTGTTGGAGATATCGCAAATCCACGGCCAGATTCGTGATCAGCGCGACGAAATACATCAGATAACGTCCATCCCATGTGGGAAATATCCCAAAAATTGTTTTTCGCGTTTTTCTCGGCTCCTGTGGGAGATAGAGCGAAAAGGGCCTTAATACAGGATCCTTGATTTCCTCTGATTTTGTTAATCGATAAAAAGGCAATAACTTTTGAATCGTTCAACCGATCCTTAAAATTCTCGTCGCATTCGAAAGAGCACAGAAAAACAAAGAAAATGCGACTAGGCACATCCCGATATTTCAATTTTTCGATCCGAGAGCGCAGATTGTGTGTCATCTCTAAAATAGCATTTTTCACCTAACTAAAAAATCGATTATCTTTTGCATAAAAATAAAAAAAAATTATTCCACGGTCCTAAATGCATGGAAATTGATGTATTATCAAGCCTTGTTCGTTAGAGAGCCAAAGAGCAGCGGAATCCGTCGTCATTAGCGAGGAAACGACAGATATCGCCATTTTCAAAAAAGTAAAGCAGGTGGTTTTCGGTTAATTCGGTTTTTTGCGATTTTCTCAGCTCCTGTTGGAGATATCGCAAATCCACGGCCAGATTCGTGATCAGCGCGACGAAATACATCAGATAACGTCCATCCCATGTGGGAAATATCCCAAAAATTGTTTTTCGCGTTTTTCTCGTCTCCTGTGGGAGATAGAGCGAAAAGGGCCTTAATACAGGATCCTTGATTTCCCCTGATTTTGTTAATCGATAAAAAGGCAATAACTTTTGAATCGTTCAACCGATGCTTAAAATTCTCGTCGCATTCGAAAGAGCACAGAAAAACAAAGAAAATGCGACGAGGCTCATCCCGATATTTCAATTTTTCGATCCGAGAGCGCAGATTGTGTGTCACCTCCAAAATAGCATTTTTCACCTAACTAAAAAATCGATTATCTTTTGCAAAAAAATTGAAAAAAATTATTCTACGGTCCTAAATGCATGGAAATTGATGTATTATAAAGCCTTGTTGGTTAGAAAAGGAAAGCGCAGCGGAAACAGTCGCTATTAGAGAGAAAACGATGGATATAGCCATTTTCAAAAAAGTAAAGAAGGTGGTTTTCGGTTAATTCGGTTCTTTGCGATTTTCTCAGCTCCTGTTGGAGATATCGCAAATCCACGGCCAGATTCGTGATCAGCGCGACGAAATACATCAGATAACGTCCATCCCATGTGGGAAATATCCCAAAAATTGTTTTTCGCGTTTTTCTCGGCTCCTGTGGGAGATAGAGCGAAAAGGGCCTTAATACAGGATCCTTGATTTCCCCTGATTTTGTTAATCGATACAAAGGCCATAACTTTTGAATCGTTCAACCGATCCTTAAAATTCTTGTTGCATTCGAAAGAGCACAGAAAAACAAAGAAAATGCGACTAGGCTCATCCCGATATTTCAATTTTTCGATCCGAGAGCGCAGATTGTGTGTCACCTCCAAAATAGCATTTTTCACCTAACTAAAAAATCGATAATCTTTTGCAAAAAAATTGAAAAAAATTATTCTACGGTCCTAAATGCATGGAAATTGATGTATTATCAAGCCTTGTTCGTTAGAGAGCCAAAGAGCAGCGGAATCCGTCGTCATTAGCGAGGAAACGACAGATATCGCCATTTTCAAAAAAGTAAAGCAGGTGGTTTTCGGTTAATTCGGTTTTTTGCGATTTTCTCAGCTCCTGTTGGAGATATCGCAAATCCACGGCCAGATTCGTGATCAGCGCGACGAAATATATCAGATAACGTCCATCCCATGTGGGAAATATCCCAAAAATTGTTTTTCGCGTTTTTCTCGGCTCCTGTGGGAGATAGAGCGAAAAGGGCCTTAATACAGGATCCTTGATTTCCCCTGATTTTGTTAATCGATAAAAAGGCAATAACTTTTGAATCGTTCAACCGATGCTTAAAATTCTCGTCGCATTCGAAAGAGCACAGAAAAACAAAGAAAATGCGACTAGGCTCATCCCGATATTTCAATTTTTCGATCCGAGAGCGCAGATTGTGTGTCACCTCCAAAATAGCATTTTTCACCTAACTAAAAAATCGATTATCTTTTGCAAAAAAATTGAAAAAAATTATTCTACGGTCCTAAATGCATGGAAATTGATGTATTATAAAGCCTTGTTGGTTAGAAAAGGAAAGCGCAGCGGAAACAGTCGCTATTAGAGAGAAAACGATGGATATAGCCATTTTCAAAAAAGTAAAGAAGGTGGTTTTCGGTTAATTCGGTTTTTTGCGATTTTCTCAGCTCCTGTTGGAGATATCGCAAATCCACGGCCAGATTCGTGATCAGCGCGACGAAATACATCAGATAACGTCCATCCCATGTGGGAAATATCCCAAAAATTGTTTTTCGCGTTTTTCTCGGCTCCTGTGGGAGATAGAGCGAAAAGGGCCTTAATACAGGATCCTTGATTTCCCCTGATTTTGTTAATCGATACAAAGGCCATAACTTTTGAATCGTTCAACCGATCCTTAAAATTCTCGTCGCATTCGAAAGAGCACAGAAAAACAAAGAAAATGCGACTAGGCACATCCCGATATTTCAATTTTTCGATCCGAGAGCACAGATTGTGTGTCATCTCTAAAATAGCATTTTTCACCTAACTAAAAAATCGATTATCTTTTGCAAAAAAATTGAAAAAAATTATTCTACGGTCCTAAATGCATGGAAATTGATGTATTATAAAGCCTTGTTGGTTAGAAAAGGAAAGCGCAGCGGAAACAGTCGCTATTAGAGAGAAAACGATGGATATAGCTATTTTCAAAAAAGTAAAGAAGGTGGTTTTCGGTTAATTCGGTTTTTTGCGATTTTCTCAGCTCCTGTTGGAGATATCGCAAATCCACGGCCAGATTCGTGATCAGCGCGACGAAATACTTCAGATAACGTCCATCCCATGTGGGAAATATCCCAAAAATTGTTTTTCGCGTTTTTCTCGCCTCCTGTGGGAGATAGAGCGAAAAGGGCCTTAATACAGGATCCTTGATTTCCCCTGATTTTGTTAATCGATACAAAGGCAATAACTTTTGAATCGTTCAACCGATCCTTAAAATTCTCGTCGCATTCGAAAGAGCACAGAAAAACAAAGAAAATGCGACTAGGCACATCCCGATATTTCAATTTTTCGATCCGAGAGCGCAGATTGTGTGTCACCTCCAAAATAGCATTTTTCACCTAACTAAAAAATCGATAATCTTTTGCAAAAAAATTGAAAAAAATTATTCTACGGTCCTAAATGCATGGAAATTGATGTATTATCAAGCCTTGTTCGTTAGAGAGCCAAAGAGCAGCGGAATCCGTCGTCATTAGCGAGGAAACGACAGATATCGCCATTTTCAAAAAAGTAAAGCAGGTGGTTTTCGGTTAATTCGGTTTTTTGCGATTTTCTCAGCTCCTGTTGGAGATATCGCAAATCCACGGCCAGATTCGTGATCAGCGCGACGAAATACATCAGATAACGTCCATCCCATGTGGGAAATATCCCAAAAATTGTTTTTCGCGTTTTTCTCGGCTCCTGTGGGAGATAGAGCGAAAAGGGCCTTAATACAGGATCCTTGATTTCCCCTGATTTTGTTAATCGATACAAAGGCCATAACTTTTGAATCGTTCAACCGATCCTTAAAATTCTCGTCGCATTCGAAAGAGCACAGAAAAACAAAGAAAATGCGACTAGGCACATCCCGATATTTCAATTTTTCGATCCGAGAGCACAGATTGTGTGTCATCTCTAAAATAGCATTTTTCACCTAACTAAAAAATCGATTATCTTTTGCAAAAAAATTGAAAAAAATTATTCTACGGTCCTAAATGCATGGAAATTGATGTATTATAAAGCCTTGTTGGTTAGAAAAGGAAAGCGCAGCGGAAACAGTCGCTATTAGAGAGAAAACGATGGATATAGCTATTTTCAAAAAAGTAAAGAAGGTGGTTTTCGGTTAATTCGGTTTTTTGCGATTTTCTCAGCTCCTGTTGGAGATATCGCAAATCCACGGCCAGATTCGTGATCAGCGCGACGAAATACTTCAGATAACGTCCATCCCATGTGGGAAATATCCCAAAAATTGTTTTTCGCGTTTTTCTCGCCTCCTGTGGGAGATAGAGCGAAAAGGGCCTTAATACAGGATCCTTGATTTCCCCTGATTTTGTTAATCGATACAAAGGCAATAACTTTTGAATCGTTCAACCGATCCTTAAAATTCTCGTCGCATTCGAAAGAGCACAGAAAAACAAAGAAAATGCGACTAGGCACATCCCGATATTTCAATTTTTCGATCCGAGAGCGCAGATTGTGTGTCACCTCCAAAATAGCATTTTTCACCTAACTAAAAAATCGATAATCTTTTGCAAAAAAATTGAAAAAAATTATTCTACGGTCCTAAATGCATGGAAATTGATGTATTATCAAGCCTTGTTCGTTAGAGAGCCAAAGAGCAGCGGAATCCGTCGTCATTAGCGAGGAAACGACAGATATCGCCATTTTCAAAAAAGTAAAGCAGGTGGTTTTCGGTTAATTCGGTTTTTTGCGATTTTCTCAGCTCCTGTTGGAGATATCGCAAATCCACGGCCAGATTCGTGATCAGCGCGACGAAATACATCAGATAACGTCCATCCCATGTGGGAAATATCCCAAAAATTGTTTTTCGCGTTTTTCTCGGCTCCTGTGGGAGATAGAGCGAAAAGGGCCTTAATACAGGATCCTTGATTTCCCCTGATTTTGTTAATCGATAAAAAGGCAATAACTTTTGAATCGTTCAACCGATCTTTAAAATTATCGTCGCATTCGAAAGAGCACAGAAAAACAAAGAAAATGCGACTAGGCTCATCCCGATATTTCAATTTTTCGATCCGAGAGCGCAGATTGTGTGTCACCTCCAAAATATCATTTTTCACCTAACTAAAAAATCGATAATCTTTTGCAAAAAAATTGAAAAAAATTATTCTACGGTCCTAAATGCATGGAAATTGATGTATTATAAAGCCTTGTTGGTTAGAAAAGGAAAACGCAGCGGAAACAGTCGCTATTAGAGAGAAAACAATGGATATAGCCATTTTCAAAAAAGTAAAGAAGGTGGTTTTCGGTTAATTCGGTTTTTTGCGATTTTCTCAGCTCCTGTTGGAGATATCGCAAATCCACGGCCAGATTCGTGATCAGCGCGACGAAATACATCAGATAATGTCCATCCCATGTGGGAAATATCCCAAAAATTGCTTTTCGCGTTTTTCTCGGCTCCTGTGGGAGATAGAGCGAAAAGGGCCTTAATACAGGATCCTTGATTTCCCCTGATTTTGTTAATCGATACAAAGGCCATAACTTTTGAATCGTTCAACCGATCCTTAAAATTCTTGTTGCATTCGAAAGAGCACAGAAAAACAAAGAAAATGCGACTAGGCTCATCCCGATATTTCAATTTTTCGATCCGAGAGCGCAGATTGTGTGTCACCTCCAAAATAGCATTTTTCACCTAACTAAAAAATCGATTATCTTTTGCAAAAAAATTGAAAAAAATTATTCTACGGTCCTAAATGCATGGAAATTGATGTATTATAAAGCCTTGTTGGTTAGAAAAGGAAAGCGCAGCGGAAACAGTCGCTATTAGAGAGAAAACGATGGATATAGCCATTTTCAAAAAAGTAAAGAAGGTGGTTTTCAGTTAATTCGGTTTTTTGCGATTTTCTCAGCTCCTGTTGGAGATATCGCAAATCCACGGCCAGATTCGTGATCAGCGCGACGAAATACATCAGATAACGTCCATCCCATGTGGGAAATATCCCAAAAATTGTTTTTCGCGTTTTTCTCGGCTCCTGTGGGAGATAGAGCGAAAAGGGCCTTAATACAGGATCCTTGATTTCCCCTGATTTTGTTAATCGATAAAAAGGCAATAACTTTTGAATCGTTCAACCGATCCTTAAAATTCTCGTCGCATTCGAAAGAGCACAGAAAAACAAAGAAAATGCGACTAGGCACATCCCGATATTTCAATTTTTCGATCCGAGAGCGCAGATTGTGTGTCATCTCTAAAATAGCATTTTTCACCTAACTAAAAAATCGATTATCTTTTGCAAAAAAATTGAAAAAAATTATTCTACGGTCCTAAATGCATGGAAATTGATGTATTATAAAGCCTTGTTGGTTAGAAAAGGAAAGCGCAGCGGAAACAGTCGCTATTAGAGAGAAAACGATGGATATAGCCATTTTCAAAAAAGTAAAGAAGGTGGTTTTCGGTTAATTCGGTTTTTTGCGATTTTCTCAGCTCCTGTTGGAGATATCGCAAATCCACGGCCAGATTCGTGATCAGCGCGACGAAATACATCAGATAACGTCCATCCCATGTGGGAAATATCCCAAAAATTGTTTTTCGCGTTTTTCTCGGCTCCTGTGGGAGATAGAGCGAAAAGGGCCTTAATACAGGATCCTTGATTTCCCCTGATTTTGTTAATCGATAAAAAGGCAATAACTTTTGAATCGTTCAACCGATCCTTAAAATTCTCGTCGCATTCGAAAGAGCACAGAAAAACAAAGAAAATGCGACTAGGCACATCCCGATATTTCAATTTTTCGATCCGAGAGCGCAGATTGTGTGTCATCTCTAAAATAGCATTTTTCACCTAACTAAAAAATCGATTATCTTTTGCATAAAAATTAAAAAAAATTATTCCACGGTCCTAAATGCATGGAAATTGATGTATTATCAAGCCTTGTTCGTTAGAGAGCCAAAGAGCAGCGGAATCCGTCGTCATTAGCGAGGAAACGACAGATATCGCCATTTTCAAAAAAGTAAAGCAGGTGGTTTTCGGTTAATTCGGTTTTTTGCGATTTTCTCAGCTCCTGTTGGAGATATCGCAAATCCACGGCCAGATTCGTGATCAGCGCGACGAAATACATTAGATAACGTCCATCCCATGTGGGAAATATCCAAAAAATTGTTTTTCGCGTTTTTCTCGGTTCCTGTGGGAGATAGAGCGAAAAGGGCCTTAATACAGGATCCTTGATTTCCCCTGATTTTGTTAATCGATAAAAAGGCAATAACTTTTGAATCGTTCAACCGATCTTTAAAATTCTCGTCGCATTCGAAAGAGCACAGAAAAACAAGGAAAATGCGACTAGGCTCATCCCGATATTTCAATTTTTCGATCCGAGAGCGCAGATTGTGTGTCACCTCCAAAATAGCATTTTTCACCTAACTAAAAAATCGATTATCTTTTGCAAAAAAATTGAAAAAAATTATTCCACGGTCCTAAATGCATGGAAATTGATGGATTATAAAGCCTTGTTGGTTAGAAAAGGAAAGCGCAGCGGAAACAGTCGCTATTAGAGAGAAAACGATGGATATAGCCATTTTCAAAAAAGTAAAGAAGGTGGTTTTCGGTTAATTCGGTTTTTTGCGATTTTCTCAGCTCCTGTTGGAGATATCGCAAATCCACGGCCAGATTCGTGATCAGCGCGACGAAATACATCAGATAACGTCCATCCCATGTGGGAAATATCCCAAAAATTGTTTTTCGCGTTTTTCTCGGCTCCTGTGGGAGATAGAGCGAAAAGGGCCTTAATACAGGATCCTTGATTTCCTCTGATTTTGTTAATCAATAAAAAGGCAATAACTTTTGAATCGTTCAACCGATCCTTAAAATTCTCGTCGCATTCGAAAGAGCACAGAAAAACAAAGAAAATGCGACTAGGCACATCCCGATATTTCAATTTTTCGATCCGAGAGCGCAGATTGTGTGTCATCTCTAAAATAGCATTTTTCACCTAACTAAAAAATCGATTATCTTTTGCATAAAAATAAAAAAAAATTATTCCACGGTCCTAAATGCATGGAAATTGATGTATTATCAAGCCTTGTTCGTTAGAGAGCCAAAGAGCAGCGGAATCCGTCGTCATTAGCGAGGAAACGACAGATATCGCCATTTTCAAAAAAGTAAAGCAGGTGGTTTTCGGTTAATTCGGTTTTTTGCGATTTTCTCAGCTCCTGTTGGAGATATCGCAAATCCACGGCCAGATTCGTGATCAGCGCGACGAAATACATCAGATAACGTCCATCCCATGTGGGAAATATCCCAAAAATTGTTTTTCGCGTTTTTCTCGTCTCCTGTGGGAGATAGAGCGAAAAGGGCCTTAATACAGGATCCTTGATTTCCCCTGATTTTGTTAATCGATAAAAAGGCAATAACTTTTGAATCGTTCAACCGATGCTTAAAATTCTCGTCGCATTCGAAAGAGCACAGAAAAACAAAGAAAATGCGACGAGGCTCATCCCGATATTTCAATTTTTCGATCCGAGAGCGCAGATTGTGTGTCACCTCCAAAATAGCATTTTTCACCTAACTAAAAAATCGATTATCTTTTGCAAAAAAATTGAAAAAAATTATTCTACGGTCCTAAATGCATGGAAATTGATGTATTATAAAGCCTTGTTGGTTAGAAAAGGAAAGCGCAGCGGAAACAGTCGCTATTAGAGAGAAAACGATGGATATAGCCATTTTCAAAAAAGTAAAGAAGGTGGTTTTCGGTTAATTCGGTTCTTTGCGATTTTCTCAGCTCCTGTTGGAGATATCGCAAATCCACGGCCAGATTCGTGATCAGCGCGACGAAATACATCAGATAACGTCCATCCCATGTGGGAAATATCCCAAAAATTGTTTTTCGCGTTTTTCTCGGCTCCTGTGGGAGATAGAGCGAAAAGGGCCTTAATACAGGATCCTTGATTTCCCCTGATTTTGTTAATCGATACAAAGGCCATAACTTTTGAATCGTTCAACCGATCCTTAAAATTCTTGTTGCATTCGAAAGAGCACAGAAAAACAAAGAAAATGCGACTAGGCTCATCCCGATATTTCAATTTTTCGATCCGAGAGCGCAGATTGTGTTTCACCTCCAAAATAGCATTTTTCACCTAACTAAAAAATCGATTATCTTTTGCAAAAAAATTGAAAAAAATTATTCCACGGTCCTAAATGCATGGAAATTGATGTATTATAAAGCCTTGTTGGTTAGAAAAGAAAAGCGGAGCGGAAACAGTCGCTATTAGAGAGAAAACGATGGATATAGCCATTTTCAAAAAAGTAAAGAAGGTGGTTTTCGGTTAATTCGGTTTTTTGCGATTTTCTCAGCTCCTGTTGGAGATATCGCAAATCCACGGCCAGATTCGTGATCAGCGCGACGAAATACATCAGATAACGTCCATCCCATGTGGGAAATATCCCAAAAATTGTTTTTCGCGTTTTTCTCGGCTCCTGTGGGAGATAGAGCGAAAAGGGCCTTAATACAGGATCCTTGATTTCCCCTGATTTTGTTAATCGATACAAAGGCCATAACTTTTGAATCGTTCAACCGATCCTTAAAATTCTTGTTGCATTCGAAAGAGCACAGAAAAACAAAGAAAATGCGACTAGGCTCATCCCGATATTTCAATTTTTCGATCCGAGAGCGCAGATTGTGTGTCACCTCCAAAATAGCATTTTTCACCTAACTAAAAAATCGATTATCTTTTGCAAAAAAATTGAAAAAAATTATTCTACGGTCCTAAATGCATGGAAATTGATGTATTATAAAGCCTTGTTGGTTAGAAAAGGAAAGCGCAGCGGAAACAGTCGCTATTAGAGAGAAAACGATGGATATAGCCATTTTCAAAAAAGTAAAGAAGGTGGTTTTCGGTTAATTCGGTTTTTTGCGATTTTCTCAGCTCCTGTTGGAGATATCGCAAATCCACGGCCAGATTCGTGATCAGCGCGACGAAATACATCAGATAACGTCCATCCCATGCGGGAAATATCCCAAAAATTGTTTTTCGCGTTTTTCTCGGCTCCTGTGGGAGATAGAGCGAAAAGGGCCTTAATACAGGATCCTTGATTTCCCCTGATTTTGTTAATCGATAAAAAGGCAATAACTTTTGAATCGTTCAACCGATCCTTAAAATTCTCGTCGCATTCGAAAGAGCACAGAAAAACAAAGAAAATGCGACTAGGCTCATCCCGATATTTCAATTTTTCGATCCGAGAGCGCAGATAGTGTGTCACCTCCAAAATAGCATTTTTCACCTAACTAAAAAATCGATTATCTTTTGCAAAAAAATTGAAAAAAATTATTCCACGGTCCTAAATGCATGGAAATTGATGGATTATAAAGCCTTGTTGGTTAGAAAAGGAAAGCGCAGCGGAAACAGTCGCTATTAGAGAGAAAACGATGGATATAGCCATTTTCAAAAAAGTAAAGAAGGTGGTTTTCGGTTAATTCGGTTTTTTGCGATTTTCTCAGCTCCTGTTGGAGATATCGCAAATCCACGGCCAGATTCGTGATCAGCGCGACGAAATACATCAGATAACGTCCATCCCATGTGGGAAATATCCCAAAAATTGTTTTTCGCGTTTTTCTCGGCTCCTGTGGGAGATAGAGCGAAAAGGGCCTTAATACAGGATCCTTGATTTCCCCTGATTTTGTTAATCGATAAAAAGGCAATAACTTTTGAATCGTTCAACCGATCCTTAAAATTCTCGTCGCATTCGAAAGAGCACAGAAAAACAAAGAAAATGCGACTAGGCTCATCCCGATATTTCAATTTTTCGATCCGAGAGCGCAGATTGTGTGTCACCTCCAAAATAGCATTTTTCACCTAACTAAAAAATCGATTATCTTTTGCCAAAAAATTGAAAAAAATTATTCTACGGTCCTAAATGCATGGAAATTGATGTATTATAAAGCCTTGTTGGTTAGAAAAGGAAAGCGCAGCGGAAACAGTCGCTATTAGAGAGAAAACGATGGATATAGCCATTTTCAATAAAGTAAAGAAGGTGGTTTTCGGTTAATTCGGTTTTTTGCGATTTTCTCAGCTCCTGTTGGAGATATCGCAAATCCACGGCCAGATTCGTGATCAGCGCGACGAAATACATCAGATAACGTCCATCCCATGTGGGAAATATCCCAAAAATTGTTTTTCGCGTTTTTCTCGGCTCCTGTGGGAGATAGAGCGAAAAGGGCCTTAATACAGGATCCTTGATTTCCCCTGATTTTGTTAATCGATAAAAAGGCAATAACTTTTGAATCGTTCAACCGATCCTTAAAATTCTCGTCGCATTCGAAAGAGCACAGAAAAACAAAGAAAATGCGACTAGGCTCATCCCGATATTTCAATTTTTCGATCCGAGAGCGCAGATTGTGTGTCACCTCCAAAATAGCATTTTTCACCTAACTAAAAAATCGATTATCTTTTGCAAAAAAATTGAAAAAAATTATTCTACGGTCCTAAATGCATGGAAATTGATGTATTATAAAGCCTTGTTGGTTAGAAAAGGAAAGCGCAGCGGAAACAGTCGCTATTAGAGAGAAAACGATGGATATAGCCATTTTCAAAAAAGTAAAGAAGGTGGTTTTCGGTTAATTCGGTTTTTTGCGATTTTCTCAGCTCCTGTTGGAGATATCGCAAATCCACGGCCAGATTCGTGATCAGCGCGACGAAATACATCAGATAACGTCCATCCTATGTGGGAAATATCCCAAAAATTGTTTTTCGCGTTTTTCTCGGCTCCTGTGGGAGATAGAGCGAAAAGGGCCTTAATACAGGATCCTTGATTTCCCCTGATTTTGTTAATCGATACAAAGGCCATAACTTTTGAATCGTTCAACCGATCCTTAAAATTCTTGTTGCATTCGAAAGAGCACAGAAAAACAAAGAAAATGCGACTAGGCTCATCCCGATATTTCAATTTTTCGATCCGAGAGCGCAGATTGTGTGTCACCTCCAAAATAGCATTTTTCACCTAACTAAAAAATCGATTATCTTTTGCAAAAAAATTGAAAAAAATTATTCTACGGTCCTAAATGCATGGAAATTGATGTATTATAAAGCCTTGTTGGTTAGAAAAGGAAAGCGCAGCGGAAACAGTCGCTATTAGAGAGAAAACGATGGATATAGCCATTTTCAAAAAAGTAAAGAAGGTGGTTTTCGGTTAATTCGGTTTTTTGCGATTTTCTCAGCTCCTGTTGGAGATATCGCAAATCCACGGCCAGATTCGTGATCAGCGCGACGAAATACATCAGATAACGTCCATCCCATGTGGGAAATATCCCAAAAATTGTTTTTCGCGTTTTTCTCGGCTCCTGTGGGAGATAGAGCGAAAAGGGCCTTAATACAGGATCCTTGATTTCCCCTGATTTTGTTAATCGATACAAAGGCCATAACTTTTGAATCGTTCAACCGATCCTTAAAATTCTTGTTGCATTCGAAAGAGCACAGAAAAACAAAGAAAATGCGACTAGGCTCATCCCGATATTTCAATTTTTCGATCCGAGAGCGCAGATTGTGTGTCACCTCCAAAATAGCATTTTTCACCTAACTAAAAAATCGATTATCTTTTGCAAAAAAATTGAAAAAAATTATTCTACGGTCCTAAATGCATGGAAATTGATGTATTATAAAGCCTTGTTGGTTAGAAAAGGAAAGCGCAGCGGAAACAGTCGCTATTAGAGAGAAAACGATGGATATAGCCATTTTCAAAAAAGTAAAGAAGGTGGTTTTCGGTTAATTCGGTTTTTTGCGATTTTCTCAGCTCCTGTTGGAGATATCGCAAATCCACGGCCAGATTCGTGATCAGCGCGACGAAATACATCAGATAACGTCCATCCCATGTGGGAAATATCCCAAAAATTGTTTTTCGCGTTTTTCTCGGCTCCTGTGGGAGATAGAGCGAAAAGGGCCTTAATACAGGATCCTTGATTTCCCCTGATTTTGTTAATCGATAAAAAGGCAATAACTTTTGAATCGTTCAACCGATCTTTAAAATTCTCGTCGCATTCGAAAGAGCACAGAAAAACAAGGAAAATGCGACTAGGCTCATCCCGATATTTCAATTTTTCGATCCGAGAGCGCAGATTGTGTGTCACCTCCAAAATAGCATTTTTCACCTAACTAAAAAATCGATTATCTTTTGCAAAAAAATTGAAAAAAATTATTCCACGGTCCTAAATGCATGGAAATTGATGGATTATAAAGCCTTGTTGGTTAGAAAAGGAAAGCGCAGCGGAAACAGTCGCTATTAGAGAGAAAACGATGGATATAGCCATTTTCAAAAAAGTAAAGAAGGTGGTTTTCGGTTAATTCGGTTTTTTGCGATTTTCTCAGCTCCTGTTGGAGATATCGCAAATCCACGGCCAGATTCGTGATCAGCGCGACGAAACACATCAGATAACGTCCATCCCATGTGGGAAATATCCCAAAAATTGTTTTTCGCGTTTTTCTCGGCTCCTGTGGGAGATAGAGCGAAAAGGGCCTTAATACAGGATCCTTGATTTCCTCTGATTTTGTTAATCGATAAAAAGGCAATAACTTTTGAATCGTTCAACCGATCCTTAAAATTCTCGTCGCATTCGAAAGAGCACAGAAAAACAAAGAAAATGCGACTAGGCACATCCCGATATTTCAATTTTTCGATCCGAGAGCGCAGATTGTGTGTCATCTCTAAAATAGCATTTTTCACCTAACTAAAAAATCGATTATCTTTTGCAAAAAAATTGAAAAAAATTATTCTACGGTCCTAAATGCATGGAAATTGATGTATTATAAAGCCTTGTTGGTTAGAAAAGGAAAGCGCAGCGGAAACAGTCGCTATTAGAGAGAAAACGATGGATATAGCCATTTTCAAAAAAGTAAAGAAGGTGGTTTTCGGTTAATTCGGTTTTTTGCGATTTTCTCAGCTCCTGTTGGAGATATCGCAAATCCACGGCCAGATTCGTGATCAGCGCGACGAAATACATCAGATAACGTCCATCCTATGTGGGAAATATCCCAAAAATTGTTTTTCGCGTTTTTCTCGGCTCCTGTGGGAGATAGAGCGAAAAGGGCCTTAATACAGGATCCTTGATTTCCCCTGATTTTGTTAATCGATACAAAGGCCATAACTTTTGAATCGTTCAACCGATCCTTAAAATTCTTGTTGCATTCGAAAGAGCACAGAAAAACAAAGAAAATGCGACTAGGCTCATCCCGATATTTCAATTTTTCGATCCGAGAGCGCAGATTGTGTGTCACCTCCAAAATAGCATTTTTCACCTAACTAAAAAATCGATTATCTTTTGCAAAAAAATTGAAAAAAATTATTCTACGGTCCTAAATGCATGGAAATTGATGTATTATAAAGCCTTGTTGGTTAGAAAAGGAAAGCGCAGCGGAAACAGTCGCTATTAGAGAGAAAACGATGGATATAGCCATTTTCAAAAAAGTAAAGAAGGTGGTTTTCGGTTAATTCGGTTTTTTGCGATTTTCTCAGCTCCTGTTGGAGATATCGCAAATCCACGGCCAGATTCGTGATCAGCGCGACGAAATACATCAGATAACGTCCATCCCATGTGGGAAATATCCCAAAAATTGTTTTTCGCGTTTTTCTCGGCTCCTGTGGGAGATAGAGCGAAAAGGGCCTTAATACAGGATCCTTGATTTCCCCTGATTTTGTTAATCGATAAAAAGGCAATAACTTTTGAATCGTTCAACCGATCCTTAAAATTCTCGTCGCATTCGAAAGAGCACAGAAAAACAAAGAAAATGCGACTAGGCTCATCCCGATATTTCAATTTTTCGATCCGAGAGCGCAGATAGTGTGTCACCTCCAAAATAGCATTTTTCACCTAACTAAAAAATCGATTATCTTTTGCCAAAAAATTGAAAAAAATTATTCTACGGTCCTAAATGCATGGAAATTGATGTATTATAAAGCCTTGTTGGTTAGAAAAGGAAAGCGCAGCGGAAACAGTCGCTATTAGAGAGAAAACGATGGATATAGCCATTTTCAAAAAAGTAAAGAAGGTGGTTTTCGGTTAATTCGGTTTTTTTCGATTTTCTCAGCTCCTGTTGGAGATATCGCAAATCCACGGTCAGATTCGTGATCAGCGCGACGAAATACATCAGATAACGTCCATCCCATGTGGGAAATATCCCAAAAATTGTTTTTCGCGTTTTTCTCGGCTCCTGTGGGAGATAGAGCGAAAAGGGCCTTAATACAGGATCCTTGATTTCCCCTGATTTTGTTAATCGATAAAAAGGCAATAACTTTTGAATCGTTCAACCGATCCTTAAAATTCTCGTCGCATTCGAAAGAGCACAGAAAAACAAAGAAAATGCGACTAGGCTCATCCCGATATTTCAATTTTTCGATCCGAGAGCGCAGATAGTGTGTCACCTCCAAAATAGCATTTTTCACCTAACTAAAAAATCGATTATCTTTTGCCAAAAAATTGAAAAAAATTATTCTACGGTCCTAAATGCATGGAAATTGATGTATTATAAAGCCTTGTTGGTTAGAAAAGGAAAGCGCAGCGGAAACAGTCGCTATTAGAGAGAAAACGATGGATATAGCCATTTTCAATAAAGTAAAGAAGGTGGTTTTCGGTTAATTCGGTTTTTTGCGATTTTCTCAGCTCCTGTTGGAGATATCGCAAATCCACGGCCAGATTCGTGATCAGCGCGACGAAATACATCAGATAACGTCCATCCCATGTGGGAAATATCCCAAAAATTGTTTTTCGCGTTTTTCTCGGCTCCTGTGGGAGATAGAGCGAAAAGGGCCTTAATACAGGATCCTTGATTTCCCCTGATTTTGTTAATCGATAAAAAGGCAATAACTTTTGAATCGTTCAACCGATCCTTAAAATTCTCGTCGCATTCGAAAGAGCACAGAAAAACAAAGAAAATGCGACTAGGCTCATCCCGATATTTCAATTTTTCGATCCGAGAGCGCAGATTGTGTGTCATCTCTAAAATAGCATTTTTCACCTAACTAAAAAATCGATTATCTTTTGCATAAAAATTAAAAAAAATTATTCCACGGTCCTAAATGCATGGAAATTGATGTATTATCAAGCCTTGTTCGTTAGAGAGCCAAAGAGCAGCGGAATCCGTCGTCATTAGCGAGGAAACGACAGATATCGCCATTTTCAAAAAAGTAAAGCAGGTGGTTTTCGGTTAATTCGGTTTTTTGCGATTTTCTCAGCTCCTGTTGGAGATATCGCAAATCCACGGCCAGATTCGTGATCAGCGCGACGAAATACATTAGATAACGTCCATCCCATGTGGGAAATATCCAAAAAATTGTTTTTCGCGTTTTTCTCGGTTCCTGTGGGAGATAGAGCGAAAAGGGCCTTAATACAGGATCCTTGATTTCCCCTGATTTTGTTAATCGATAAAAAGGCAATAACTTTTGAATCGTTCAACCGATCTTTAAAATTCTCGTCGCATTCGAAAGAGCACAGAAAAACAAGGAAAATGCGACTAGGCTCATCCCGATATTTCAATTTTTCGATCCGAGAGCGCAGATTGTGTGTCACCTCCAAAATAGCATTTTTCACCTAACTAAAAAATCGATTATCTTTTGCAAAAAAATTGAAAAAAATTATTCCACGGTCCTAAATGCATGGAAATTGATGGATTATAAAGCCTTGTTGGTTAGAAAAGGAAAGCGCAGCGGAAACAGTCGCTATTAGAGAGAAAACGATGGATATAGCCATTTTCAAAAAAGTAAAGAAGGTGGTTTTCGGTTAATTCGGTTTTTTGCGATTTTCTCAGCTCCTGTTGGAGATATCGCAAATCCACGGCCAGATTCGTGATCAGCGCGACGAAATACATCAGATAACGTCCATCCCATGTGGGAAATATCCCAAAAATTGTTTTTCGCGTTTTTCTCGGCTCCTGTGGGAGATAGAGCGAAAAGGGCCTTAATACAGGATCCTTGATTTCCTCTGATTTTGTTAATCGATAAAAAGGCAATAACTTTTGAATCGTTCAACCGATCCTTAAAATTCTCGTCGCATTCGAAAGAGCACAGAAAAACAAAGAAAATGCGACTAGGCACATCCCGATATTTCAATTTTTCGATCCGAGAGCGCAGATTGTGTGTCATCTCTAAAATAGCATTTTTCACCTAACTAAAAAATCGATTATCTTTTGCATAAAAATAAAAAAAAATTATTCCACGGTCCTAAATGCATGGAAATTGATGTATTATCAAGCCTTGTTCGTTAGAGAGCCAAAGAGCAGCGGAATCCGTCGTCATTAGCGAGGAAACGACAGATATCGCCATTTTCAAAAAAGTAAAGCAGGTGGTTTTCGGTTAATTCGGTTTTTTGCGATTTTCTCAGCTCCTGTTGGAGATATCGCAAATCCACGGCCAGATTCGTGATCAGCGCGACGAAATACATCAGATAACGTCCATCCCATGTGGGAAATATCCCAAAAATTGTTTTTCGCGTTTTTCTCGTCTCCTGTGGGAGATAGAGCGAAAAGGGCCTTAATACAGGATCCTTGATTTCCCCTGATTTTGTTAATCGATAAAAAGGCAATAACTTTTGAATCGTTCAACCGATGCTTAAAATTCTCGTCGCATTCGAAAGAGCACAGAAAAACAAAGAAAATGCGACGAGGCTCATCCCGATATTTCAATTTTTCGATCCGAGAGCGCAGATTGTGTGTCACCTCCAAAATAGCATTTTTCACCTAACTAAAAAATCGATTATCTTTTGCAAAAAAATTGAAAAAAATTATTCTACGGTCCTAAATGCATGGAAATTGATGTATTATAAAGCCTTGTTGGTTAGAAAAGGAAAGCGCAGCGGAAACAGTCGCTATTAGAGAGAAAACGATGGATATAGCCATTTTCAAAAAAGTAAAGAAGGTGGTTTTCGGTTAATTCGGTTCTTTGCGATTTTCTCAGCTCCTGTTGGAGATATCGCAAATCCACGGCCAGATTCGTGATCAGCGCGACGAAATACATCAGATAACGTCCATCCCATGTGGGAAATATCCCAAAAATTGTTTTTCGCGTTTTTCTCGGCTCCTGTGGGAGATAGAGCGAAAAGGGCCTTAATACAGGATCCTTGATTTCCCCTGATTTTGTTAATCGATACAAAGGCCATAACTTTTGAATCGTTCAACCGATCCTTAAAATTCTTGTTGCATTCGAAAGAGCACAGAAAAACAAAGAAAATGCGACTAGGCTCATCCCGATATTTCAATTTTTCGATCCGAGAGCGCAGATTGTGTTTCACCTCCAAAATAGCATTTTTCACCTAACTAAAAAATCGATTATCTTTTGCAAAAAAATTGAAAAAAATTATTCCACGGTCCTAAATGCATGGAAATTGATGTATTATAAAGCCTTGTTGGTTAGAAAAGAAAAGCGGAGCGGAAACAGTCGCTATTAGAGAGAAAACGATGGATATAGCCATTTTCAAAAAAGTAAAGAAGGTGGTTTTCGGTTAATTCGGTTTTTTGCGATTTTCTCAGCTCCTGTTGGAGATATCGCAAATCCACGGCCAGATTCGTGATCAGCGCGACGAAATACATCAGATAACGTCCATCCCATGTGGGAAATATCCCAAAAATTGTTTTTCGCGTTTTTCTCGGCTCCTGTGGGAGATAGAGCGAAAAGGGCCTTAATACAGGATCCTTGATTTCCCCTGATTTTGTTAATCGATACAAAGGCCATAACTTTTGAATCGTTCAACCGATCCTTAAAATTCTTGTTGCATTCGAAAGAGCACAGAAAAACAAAGAAAATGCGACTAGGCTCATCCCGATATTTCAATTTTTCGATCCGAGAGCGCAGATTGTGTGTCACCTCCAAAATAGCATTTTTCACCTAACTAAAAAATCGATTATCTTTTGCAAAAAAATTGAAAAAAATTATTCTACGGTCCTAAATGCATGGAAATTGATGTATTATAAAGCCTTGTTGGTTAGAAAAGGAAAGCGCAGCGGAAACAGTCGCTATTAGAGAGAAAACGATGGATATAGCCATTTTCAAAAAAGTAAAGAAGGTGGTTTTCGGTTAATTCGGTTTTTTGCGATTTTCTCAGCTCCTGTTGGAGATATCGCAAATCCACGGCCAGATTCGTGATCAGCGCGACGAAATACATCAGATAACGTCCATCCCATGTGGGAAATATCCCAAAAATTGTTTTTCGCGTTTTTCTCGGCTCCTGTGGGAGATAGAGCGAAAAGGGCCTTAATACAGGATCCTTGATTTCCCCTGATTTTGTTAATCGATAAAAAGGCAATAACTTTTGAATCGTTCAACCGATCCTTAAAATTCTCGTCGCATTCGAAAGAGCACAGAAAAACAAAGAAAATGCGACTAGGCTCATCCCGATATTTCAATTTTTCGATCCGAGAGCGCAGATAGTGTGTCACCTCCAAAATAGCATTTTTCACCTAACTAAAAAATCGATTATCTTTTGCAAAAAAATTGAAAAAAATTATTCCACGGTCCTAAATGCATGGAAATTGATGGATTATAAAGCCTTGTTGGTTAGAAAAGGAAAGCGCAGCGGAAACAGTCGCTATTAGAGAGAAAACGATGGATATAGCCATTTTCAAAAAAGTAAAGAAGGTGGTTTTCGGTTAATTCGGTTTTTTGCGATTTTCTCAGCTCCTGTTGGAGATATCGCAAATCCACGGCCAGATTCGTGATCAGCGCGACGAAATACATCAGATAACGTCCATCCCATGTGGGAAATATCCCAAAAATTGTTTTTCGCGTTTTTCTCGGCTCCTGTGGGAGATAGAGCGAAAAGGGCCTTAATACAGGATCCTTGATTTCCCCTGATTTTGTTAATCGATAAAAAGGCAATAACTTTTGAATCGTTCAACCGATCCTTAAAATTCTTGTCGCATTCGAAAGAGCACAGAAAAACAAAGAAAATGCGACTAGGCTCATCCCGATATTTCAATTTTTCGATCCGAGAGCGCAGATTGTGTGTCACCTCCAAAATAGCATTTTTCACCTAACTAAAAAATCGATTATCTTTTGCAAAAAAATTGAAAAAAATTATTCTACGGTCCTAAATGCATGGAAATTGATGTATTATAAAGCCTTGTTGGTTAGAAAAGGAAAGCGCAGCGGAAACAGTCGCTATTAGAGAGAAAACGATGGATATAGCCATTTTCAAAAAAGTAAAGAAGGTGGTTTTCGGTTAATTCGGTTTTTTGCGATTTTCTCAGCTCCTGTTGGAGATATCGCAAATCCACGGCCAGATTCGTGATCAGCGCGACGAAATACATCAGATAACGTCCATCCTATGTGGGAAATATCCCAAAAATTGTTTTTCGCGTTTTTCTCGGCTCCTGTGGGAGATAGAGCGAAAAGGGCCTTAATACAGGATCCTTGATTTCCCCTGATTTTGTTAATCGATACAAAGGCCATAACTTTTGAATCGTTCAACCGATCCTTAAAATTCTTGTTGCATTCGAAAGAGCACAGAAAAACAAAGAAAATGCGACTAGGCTCATCCCGATATTTCAATTTTTCGATCCGAGAGCGCAGATTGTGTGTCACCTCCAAAATAGCATTTTTCACCTAACTAAAAAATCGATTATCTTTTGCAAAAAAATTGAAAAAAATTATTCTACGGTCCTAAATGCATGGAAATTGATGTATTATAAAGCCTTGTTGGTTAGAAAAGGAAAGCGCAGCGGAAACAGTCGCTATTAGAGAGAAAACGATGGATATAGCCATTTTCAAAAAAGTAAAGAAGGTGGTTTTCGGTTAATTCGGTTTTTTGCGATTTTCTCAGCTCCTGTTGGAGATATCGCAAATCCACGGCCAGATTCGTGATCAGCGCGACGAAATACATCAGATAACGTCCATCCTATGTGGGAAATATCCCAAAAATTGTTTTTCGCGTTTTTCTCGGCTCCTGTGGGAGATAGAGCGAAAAGGGCCTTAATACAGGATCCTTGATTTCCCCTGATTTTGTTAATCGATACAAAGGCCATAACTTTTGAATCGTTCAACCGATCCTTAAAATTCTTGTTGCATTCGAAAGAGCACAGAAAAACAAAGAAAATGCGACTAGGCTCATCCCGATATTTCAATTTTTCGATCCGAGAGCGCAGATTGTGTGTCACCTCCAAAATAGCATTTTTCACCTAACTAAAAAATCGATTATCTTTTGCAAAAAAATTGAAAAAAATTATTCTACGGTCCTAAATGCATGGAAATTGATGTATTATAAAGCCTTGTTGGTTAGAAAAGGAAAGCGCAGCGGAAACAGTCGCTATTAGAGAGAAAACGATGGATATAGCCATTTTCAAAAAAGTAAAGAAGGTGGTTTTCGGTTAATTCGGTTTTTTGCGATTTTCTCAGCTCCTGTTGGAGATATCGCAAATCCACGGCCAGATTCGTGATCAGCGCGACGAAATACATCAGATAACGTCCATCCCATGTGGGAAATATCCCAAAAATTGTTTTTCGCGTTTTTCTCGGCTCCTGTGGGAGATAGAGCGAAAAGGGCCTTAATACAGGATCCTTGATTTCCCCTGATTTTGTTAATCGATAAAAAGGCAATAACTTTTGAATCGTTCAACCGATCTTTAAAATTCTCGTCGCATTCGAAAGAGCACAGAAAAACAAGGAAAATGCGACTAGGCTCATCCCGATATTTCAATTTTTCGATCCGAGAGCGCAGATTGTGTGTCACCTCCAAAATAGCATTTTTCACCTAACTAAAAAATCGATTATCTTTTGCAAAAAAATTGAAAAAAATTATTCCACGGTCCTAAATGCATGGAAATTGATGGATTATAAAGCCTTGTTGGTTAGAAAAGGAAAGCGCAGCGGAAACAGTCGCTATTAGAGAGAAAACGATGGATATAGCCATTTTCAAAAAAGTAAAGAAGGTGGTTTTCGGTTAATTCGGTTTTTTGCGATTTTCTCAGCTCCTGTTGGAGATATCGCAAATCCACGGCCAGATTCGTGATCAGCGCGACGAAACACATCAGATAACGTCCATCCCATGTGGGAAATATCCCAAAAATTGTTTTTCGCGTTTTTCTCGGCTCCTGTGGGAGATAGAGCGAAAAGGGCCTTAATACAGGATCCTTGATTTCCTCTGATTTTGTTAATCGATAAAAAGGCAATAACTTTTGAATCGTTCAACCGATCCTTAAAATTCTCGTCGCATTCGAAAGAGCACAGAAAAACAAAGAAAATGCGACTAGGCACATCCCGATATTTCAATTTTTCGATCCGAGAGCGCAGATTGTGTGTCATCTCTAAAATAGCATTTTTCACCTAACTAAAAAATCGATTATCTTTTGCAAAAAAATTGAAAAAAATTATTCTACGGTCCTAAATGCATGGAAATTGATGTATTATAAAGCCTTGTTGGTTAGAAAAGGAAAGCGCAGCGGAAACAGTCGCTATTAGAGAGAAAACGATGGATATAGCCATTTTCAAAAAAGTAAAGAAGGTGGTTTTCGGTTAATTCGGTTCTTTGCGATTTTCTCAGCTCCTGTTGGAGATATCGCAAATCCACGGCCAGATTCGTGATCAGCGCGACGAAATACATCAGATAACGTCCATCCCATGTGGGAAATATCCCAAAAATTGTTTTTCGCGTTTTTCTCGGCTCCTGTGGGAGATAGAGCGAAAAGGGCCTTAATACAGGATCCTTGATTTCCCCTGATTTTGTTAATCGATAAAAAGGCAATAACTTTTGAATCGTTCAACCGATCCTTAAAATTCTCGTCGCATTCGAAAGAGCACAGAAAAACAAAGAAAATGCGACTAGGCTCATCCCGATATTTCAATTTTTCGATCCGAGAGCGCAGATTGTGTGTCACCTCCAAAATAGCATTTTTCACCTAACTAAAAAATCGATTATCTTTTGCAAAAAAATTGAAAAAAATTATTCTACGGTCCTAAATGCATGGAAATTGATGTATTATAAAGCCTTGTTGGTTAGAAAAGGAAAGCGCAGCGGAAACAGTCGCTATTAGAGAGAAAACGATGGATATAGCCATTTTCAAAAAAGTAAAGAAGGTGGTTTTCGGTTAATTCGGTTTTTTGCGATTTTCTCAGCTCCTGTTGGAGATATCGCAAATCCACGGCCAGATTCGTGATCAGCGCGACGAAATACATCAGATAACGTCCATCCTATGTGGGAAATATCCCAAAAATTGTTTTTCGCGTTTTTCTCGGCTCCTGTGGGAGATAGAGCGAAAAGGGCCTTAATACAGGATCCTTGATTTCCCCTGATTTTGTTAATCGATACAAAGGCCATAACTTTTGAATCGTTCAACCGATCCTTAAAATTCTTGTTGCATTCGAAAGAGCACAGAAAAACAAAGAAAATGCGACTAGGCTCATCCCGATATTTCAATTTTTCGATCCGAGAGCGCAGATTGTGTGTCACCTCCAAAATAGCATTTTTCACCTAACTAAAAAATCGATTATCTTTTGCAAAAAAATTGAAAAAAATTATTCTACGGTCCTAAATGCATGGAAATTGATGTATTATAAAGCCTTGTTGGTTAGAAAAGGAAAGCGCAGCGGAAACAGTCGCTATTAGAGAGAAAACGATGGATATAGCCATTTTCAAAAAAGTAAAGAAGGTGGTTTTCGGTTAATTCGGTTTTTTGCGATTTTCTCAGCTCCTGTTGGAGATATCGCAAATCCACGGCCAGATTCGTGATCAGCGCGACGAAATACATCAGATAACGTCCATCCCATGTGGGAAATATCCCAAAAATTGTTTTTCGCGTTTTTCTCGGCTCCTGTGGGAGATAGAGCGAAAAGGGCCTTAATACAGGATCCTTGATTTCCCCTGATTTTGTTAATCGATACAAAGGCCATAACTTTTGAATCGTTCAACCGATCCTTAAAATTCTTGTTGCATTCGAAAGAGCACAGAAAAACAAAGAAAATGCGACTAGGCTCATCCCGATATTTCAATTTTTCGATCCGAGAGCGCAGATTGTGTGTCACCTCCAAAATAGCATTTTTCACCTAACTAAAAAATCGATTATCTTTTGCAAAAAAATTGAAAAAAATTATTCTACGGTCCTAAATGCATGGAAATTGATGTATTATAAAGCCTTGTTGGTTAGAAAAGGAAAGCGCAGCGGAAACAGTCGCTATTAGAGAGAAAACGATGGATATAGCCATTTTCAAAAAAGTAAAGAAGGTGGTTTTCGGTTAATTCGGTTTTTTGCGATTTTCTCAGCTCCTGTTGGAGATATCGCAAATCCACGGCCAGATTCGTGATCAGCGCGACGAAATACATCAGATAACGTCCATCCCATGTGGGAAATATCCCAAAAATTGTTTTTCGCGTTTTTCTCGGCTCCTGTGGGAGATAGAGCGAAAAGGGCCTTAATACAGGATCCTTGATTTCCCCTGATTTTGTTAATCGATAAAAAGGCAATAACTTTTGAATCGTTCAACCGATCCTTAAAATTCTCGTCGCATTCGAAAGAGCACAGAAAAACAAAGAAAATGCGACTAGGCTCATCCCGATATTTCAATTTTTCGATCCGAGAGCGCAGATAGTGTGTCACCTCCAAAATAGCATTTTTCACCTAACTAAAAAATCGATTATCTTTTGCCAAAAAATTGAAAAAAATTATTCTACGGTCCTAAATGCATGGAAATTGATGTATTATAAAGCCTTGTTGGTTAGAAAAGGAAAGCGCAGCGGAAACAGTCGCTATTAGAGAGAAAACGATGGATATAGCCATTTTCAAAAAAGTAAAGAAGGTGGTTTTCGGTTAATTCGGTTTTTTTCGATTTTCTCAGCTCCTGTTGGAGATATCGCAAATCCACGGCCAGATTCGTGATCAGCGCGACGAAATACATCAGATAACGTCCATCCCATGTGGGAAATATCCCAAAAATTGTTTTTCGCGTTTTTCTCGGCTCCTGTGGGAGATAGAGCGAAAAGGGCCTTAATACAGGATCCTTGATTTCCCCTGATTTTGTTAATCGATAAAAAGGCAATAACTTTTGAATCGTTCAACCGATCCTTAAAATTCTCGTCGCATTCGAAAGAGCACAGAAAAACAAAGAAAATGCGACTAGGCTCATCCCGATATTTCAATTTTTCGATCCGAGAGCGCAGATAGTGTGTCACCTCCAAAATAGCATTTTTCACCTAACTAAAAAATCGATTATCTTTTGCCAAAAAATTGAAAAAAATTATTCTACGGTCCTAAATGCATGGAAATTGATGTATTATAAAGCCTTGTTGGTTAGAAAAGGAAAGCGCAGCGGAAACAGTCGCTATTAGAGAGAAAACGATGGATATAGCCATTTTCAATAAAGTAAAGAAGGTGGTTTTCGGTTAATTCGGTTTTTTGCGATTTTCTCAGCTCCTGTTGGAGATATCGCAAATCCACGGCCAGATTCGTGATCAGCGCGACGAAATACATCAGATAACGTCCATCCCATGTGGGAAATATCCCAAAAATTGTTTTTCGCGTTTTTCTCGGCTCCTGTGGGAGATAGAGCGAAAAGGGCCTTAATACAGGATCCTTGATTTCCCCTGATTTTGTTAATCGATAAAAAGGCAATAACTTTTGAATCGTTCAACCGATCCTTAAAATTCTCGTCGCATTCGAAAGAGCACAGAAAAACAAAGAAAATGCGACTAGGCTCATCCCGATATTTCAATTTTTCGATCCGAGAGCGCAGATTGTGTGTCATCTCTAAAATAGCATTTTTCACCTAACTAAAAAATCGATTATCTTTTGCATAAAAATAAAAAAAAATTATTCCACGGTCCTAAATGCATGGAAATTGATGTATTATCAAGCCTTGTTCGTTAGAGAGCCAAAGAGCAGCGGAATCCGTCGTCATTAGCGAGGAAACGACAGATATCGCCATTTTCAAAAAAGTAAAGCAGGTGGTTTTCGGTTAATTCGGTTTTTTGCGATTTTCTCAGCTCCTGTTGGAGATATCGCAAATCCACGGCCAGATTCGTGATCAGCGCGACGAAATACATCAGATAACGTCCATCCCATGTGGGAAATATCCCAAAAATTGTTTTTCGCGTTTTTCTCGTCTCCTGTGGGAGATAGAGCGAAAAGGGCCTTAATACAGGATCCTTGATTTCCCCTGATTTTGTTAATCGATAAAAAGGCAATAACTTTTGAATCGTTCAACCGATGCTTAAAATTCTCGTCGCATTCGAAAGAGCACAGAAAAACAAAGAAAATGCGACGAGGCTCATCCCGATATTTCAATTTTTCGATCCGAGAGCGCAGATTGTGTGTCACCTCCAAAATAGCATTTTTCACCTAACTAAAAAATCGATTATCTTTTGCAAAAAAATTGAAAAAAATTATTCTACGGTCCTAAATGCATGGAAATTGATGTATTATAAAGCCTTGTTGGTTAGAAAAGGAAAGCGCAGCGGAAACAGTCGCTATTAGAGAGAAAACGATGGATATAGCCATTTTCAAAAAAGTAAAGAAGGTGGTTTTCGGTTAATTCGGTTCTTTGCGATTTTCTCAGCTCCTGTTGGAGATATCGCAAATCCACGGCCAGATTCGTGATCAGCGCGACGAAATACATCAGATAACGTCCATCCCATGTGGGAAATATCCCAAAAATTGTTTTTCGCGTTTTTCTCGGCTCCTGTGGGAGATAGAGCGAAAAGGGCCTTAATACAGGATCCTTGATTTCCCCTGATTTTGTTAATCGATACAAAGGCCATAACTTTTGAATCGTTCAACCGATCCTTAAAATTCTTGTTGCATTCGAAAGAGCACAGAAAAACAAAGAAAATGCGACTAGGCTCATCCCGATATTTCAATTTTTCGATCCGAGAGCGCAGATTGTGTTTCACCTCCAAAATAGCATTTTTCACCTAACTAAAAAATCGATTATCTTTTGCAAAAAAATTGAAAAAAATTATTCCACGGTCCTAAATGCATGGAAATTGATGTATTATAAAGCCTTGTTGGTTAGAAAAGGAAAGCGCAGCGGAAACAGTCGCTATTAGAGAGAAAACGATGGATATAGCCATTTTCAAAAAAGTAAAGAAGGTGGTTTTCGGTTAATTCGGTTTTTTGCGATTTTCTCAGCTCCTGTTGGAGATATCGCAAATCCACGGCCAGATTCGTGATCAGCGCGACGAAATACATCAGATAACGTCCATCCCATGTGGGAAATATCCCAAAAATTGTTTTTCGCGTTTTTCTCGGCTCCTGTGGGAGATAGAGCGAAAAGGGCCTTAATACAGGATCCTTGATTTCCCCTGATTTTGTTAATCGATAAAAAGGCAATAACTTTTGAATCGTTCAACCGATCCTTAAAATTCTCGTCGCATTCGAAAGAGCACAGAAAAACAAAGAAAATGCGACTAGGCTCATCCCGATATTTCAATTTTTCGATCCGAGAGCGCAGATAGTGTGTCACCTCCAAAATAGCATTTTTCACCTAACTAAAAAATCGATTATCTTTTGCCAAAAAATTGAAAAAAATTATTCTACGGTCCTAAATGCATGGAAATTGATGTATTATAAAGCCTTGTTGGTTAGAAAAGGAAAGCGCAGCGGAAACAGTCGCTATTAGAGAGAAAACGATGGATATAGCCATTTTC
Source organism: Cylloceria caligata (assembly GCA_963942595.1). Classification (NCBI taxonomy): domain Eukaryota; kingdom Metazoa; phylum Arthropoda; class Insecta; order Hymenoptera; family Ichneumonidae; genus Cylloceria; species Cylloceria caligata. Next base: position 2,126,514 of record OZ012709.1, read on the forward strand.
AAAAAAGTAAAGAAGGTGGTTTTCGGTTAATTCGGTTTTTTTCGATTTTCTCAGCTCCTGTTGGAGATATCGCAAATCCACGGCCAGATTCGTGATCAGCGCGACGAAATACATCAGATAACGTCCATCCCATGTGGGAAATATCCCAAAAATTGTTTTTCGCGTTTTTCTCGGCTCCTGTGGGAGATAGAGCGAAAAGGGCCTTAATACAGGATCCTTGATTTCCCCTGATTTTGTTAATCGATAAAAAGGCAATAACTTTTGAATCGTTCAACCGATCCTTAAAATTCTTGTTGCATTCGAAAGAGCACAGAAAAACAAAGAAAATGCGACTAGGCTCATCCCGATATTTCAATTTTTCGATCCGAGAGCGCAGATTGTGTGTCACCTCCAAAATAGCATTTTTCACCTAACTAAAAAATCGATTATCTTTTGCAAAAAAATTGAAAAAAATTATTCTACGGTCCTAAATGCATGGAAATTGATGTATTATAAAGCCTTGTTGGTTAGAAAAGGAAAGCGCAGCGGAAACAGTCGCTATTAGAGAGAAAACGATGGATATAGCCATTTTCAAAAAAGTAAAGAAGGTGGTTTTCGGTTAATTCGGTTTTTTGCGATTTTCTCAGCTCCTGTTGGAGATATCGCAAATCCACGGCCAGATTCGTGATCAGCGCGACGAAATACATCAGATAACGTCCATCCCATGTGGGAAATATCCCAAAAATTGTTTTTCGCGTTTTTCTCGGCTCCTGTGGGAGATAGAGCGAAAAGGGCCTTAATACAGGATCCTTGATTTCCCCTGATTTTGTTAATCGATAAAAAGGCAATAACTTTTGAATCGTTCAACCGATCCTTAAAATTCTCGTCGCATTCGAAAGAGCACAGAAAAACAAAGAAAATGCGACTAGGCTCATCCCGATATTTCAATTTTTCGATCCGAGAGCGCAGATAGTGTGTCACCTCCAAAATAGCATTTTTCACCTAACTAAAAAATCGATTATCTTTTGCCAAAAAATTGAAAAAAATTATTCTACGGTCCTAAATGCATGGAAATTGATGTATTATAAAGCCTTGTTGGTTAGAAAAGGAAAGCGCAGCGGAAACAGTCGCTATTAGAGAGAAAACGATGGATATAGCCATTTTCAAAAAAGTAAAGAAGGTGGTTTTCGGTTAATTCGGTTTTTTTCGATTTTCTCAGCTCCTGTTGGAGATATCGCAAATCCACGGCCAGATTCGTGATCAGCGCGACGAAATACATCAGATAACGTCCATCCCATGTGGGAAATATCCCAAAAATTGTTTTTCGCGTTTTTCTCGGCTCCTGTGGGAGATAGAGCGAAAAGGGCCTTAATACAGGATCCTTGATTTCCCCTGATTTTGTTAATCGATACAAAGGCCATAACTTTTGAATCGTTCAACCGATCCTTAAAATTCTTGTTGCATTCGAAAGAGCACAGAAAAACAAAGAAAATGCGACTAGGCTCATCCCGATATTTCAATTTTTCGATCCGAGAGCGCAGATTGTGTGTCACCTCCAAAATAGCATTTTTCACCTAACTAAAAAATCGATTATCTTTTGCAAAAAAATTGAAAAAAATTATTCTACGGTCCTAAATGCATGGAAATTGATGTATTATAAAGCCTTGTTGGTTAGAAAAGGAAAGCGCAGCGGAAACAGTCGCTATTAGAGAGAAAACGATGGATATAGCCATTTTCAAAAAAGTAAAGAAGGTGGTTTTCGGTTAATTCGGTTTTTTGCGATTTTCTCAGCTCCTGTTGGAGATATCGCAAATCCACGGCCAGATTCGTGATCAGCGCGACGAAATACATCAGATAACGTCCATCCTATGTGGGAAATATCCCAAAAATTGTTTTTCGCGTTTTTCTCGGCTCCTGTGGGAGATAGAGCGAAAAGGGCCTTAATACAGGATCCTTGATTTCCCCTGATTTTGTTAATCGATACAAAGGCCATAACTTTTGAATCGTTCAACCGATCCTTAAAATTCTTGTTGCATTCGAAAGAGCACAGAAAAACAAAGAAAATGCGACTAGGCTCATCCCGATATTTCAATTTTTCGATCCGAGAGCGCAGATTGTGTGTCACCTCCAAAATAGCATTTTTCACCTAACTAAAAAATCGATTATCTTTTGCAAAAAAATTGAAAAAAATTATTCTACGGTCCTAAATGCATGGAAATTGATGTATTATAAAGCCTTGTTGGTTAGAAAAGGAAAGCGCAGCGGAAACAGTCGCTATTAGAGAGAAAACGATGGATATAGCCATTTTCAAAAAAGTAAAGAAGGTGGTTTTCGGTTAATTCGGTTTTTTGCGATTTTCTCAGCTCCTGTTGGAGATATCGCAAATCCACGGCCAGATTCGTGATCAGCGCGACGAAATACATCAGATAACGTCCATCCCATGTGGGAAATATCCCAAAAATTGTTTTTCGCGTTTTTCTCGGCTCCTGTGGGAGATAGAGCGAAAAGGGCCTTAATACAGGATCCTTGATTTCCCCTGATTTTGTTAATCGATACAAAGGCCATAACTTTTGAATCGTTCAACCGATCCTTAAAATTCTTGTTGCATTCGAAAGAGCACAGAAAAACAAAGAAAATGCGACTAGGCTCATCCCGATATTTCAATTTTTCGATCCGAGAGCGCAGATTGTGTGTCACCTCCAAAATAGCATTTTTCACCTAACTAAAAAATCGATTATCTTTTGCAAAAAAATTGAAAAAAATTATTCTACGGTCCTAAATGCATGGAAATTGATGTATTATAAAGCCTTGTTGGTTAGAAAAGGAAAGCGCAGCGGAAACAGTCGCTATTAGAGAGAAAACGATGGATATAGCCATTTTCAAAAAAGTAAAGAAGGTGGTTTTCGGTTAATTCGGTTTTTTGCGATTTTCTCAGCTCCTGTTGGAGATATCGCAAATCCACGGCCAGATTCGTGATCAGCGCGACGAAATACATCAGATAACGTCCATCCCATGTGGGAAATATCCCAAAAATTGTTTTTCGCGTTTTTCTCGGCTCCTGTGGGAGATAGAGCGAAAAGGGCCTTAATACAGGATCCTTGATTTCCCCTGATTTTGTTAATCGATAAAAAGGCAATAACTTTTGAATCGTTCAACCGATCTTTAAAATTCTCGTCGCATTCGAAAGAGCACAGAAAAACAAGGAAAATGCGACTAGGCTCATCCCGATATTTCAATTTTTCGATCCGAGAGCGCAGATTGTGTGTCACCTCCAAAATAGCATTTTTCACCTAACTAAAAAATCGATTATCTTTTGCAAAAAAATTGAAAAAAATTATTCCACGGTCCTAAATGCATGGAAATTGATGGATTATAAAGCCTTGTTGGTTAGAAAAGGAAAGCGCAGCGGAAACAGTCGCTATTAGAGAGAAAACGATGGATATAGCCATTTTCAAAAAAGTAAAGAAGGTGGTTTTCGGTTAATTCGGTTTTTTGCGATTTTCTCAGCTCCTGTTGGAGATATCGCAAATCCACGGCCAGATTCGTGATCAGCGCGACGAAACACATCAGATAACGTCCATCCCATGTGGGAAATATCCCAAAAATTGTTTTTCGCGTTTTTCTCGGCTCCTGTGGGAGATAGAGCGAAAAGGGCCTTAATACAGGATCCTTGATTTCCTCTGATTTTGTTAATCGATAAAAAGGCAATAACTTTTGAATCGTTCAACCGATCCTTAAAATTCTCGTCGCATTCGAAAGAGCACAGAAAAACAAAGAAAATGCGACTAGGCACATCCCGATATTTCAATTTTTCGATCCGAGAGCGCAGATTGTGTGTCATCTCTAAAATAGCATTTTTCACCTAACTAAAAAATCGATTATCTTTTGCAAAAAAATTGAAAAAAATTATTCTACGGTCCTAAATGCATGGAAATTGATGTATTATAAAGCCTTGTTGGTTAGAAAAGGAAAGCGCAGCGGAAACAGTCGCTATTAGAGAGAAAACGATGGATATAGCCATTTTCAAAAAAGTAAAGAAGGTGGTTTTCGGTTAATTCGGTTTTTTGCGATTTTCTCAGCTCCTGTTGGAGATATCGCAAATCCACGGCCAGATTCGTGATCAGCGCGACGAAATACATCAGATAACGTCCATCCTATGTGGGAAATATCCCAAAAATTGTTTTTCGCGTTTTTCTCGGCTCCTGTGGGAGATAGAGCGAAAAGGGCCTTAATACAGGATCCTTGATTTCCCCTGATTTTGTTAATCGATACAAAGGCCATAACTTTTGAATCGTTCAACCGATCCTTAAAATTCTTGTTGCATTCGAAAGAGCACAGAAAAACAAAGAAAATGCGACTAGGCTCATCCCGATATTTCAATTTTTCGATCCGAGAGCGCAGATTGTGTGTCACCTCCAAAATAGCATTTTTCACCTAACTAAAAAATCGATTATCTTTTGCAAAAAAATTGAAAAAAATTATTCTACGGTCCTAAATGCATGGAAATTGATGTATTATAAAGCCTTGTTGGTTAGAAAAGGAAAGCGCAGCGGAAACAGTCGCTATTAGAGAGAAAACGATGGATATAGCCATTTTCAAAAAAGTAAAGAAGGTGGTTTTCGGTTAATTCGGTTTTTTGCGATTTTCTCAGCTCCTGTTGGAGATATCGCAAATCCACGGCCAGATTCGTGATCAGCGCGACGAAATACATCAGATAACGTCCATCCCATGTGGGAAATATCCCAAAAATTGTTTTTCGCGTTTTTCTCGGCTCCTGTGGGAGATAGAGCGAAAAGGGCCTTAATACAGGATCCTTGATTTCCCCTGATTTTGTTAATCGATAAAAAGGCAATAACTTTTGAATCGTTCAACCGATCCTTAAAATTCTCGTCGCATTCGAAAGAGCACAGAAAAACAAAGAAAATGCGACTAGGCTCATCCCGATATTTCAATTTTTCGATCCGAGAGCGCAGATAGTGTGTCACCTCCAAAATAGCATTTTTCACCTAACTAAAAAATCGATTATCTTTTGCCAAAAAATTGAAAAAAATTATTCTACGGTCCTAAATGCATGGAAATTGATGTATTATAAAGCCTTGTTGGTTAGAAAAGGAAAGCGCAGCGGAAACAGTCGCTATTAGAGAGAAAACGATGGATATAGCCATTTTCAAAAAAGTAAAGAAGGTGGTTTTCGGTTAATTCGGTTTTTTTCGATTTTCTCAGCTCCTGTTGGAGATATCGCAAATCCACGGTCAGATTCGTGATCAGCGCGACGAAATACATCAGATAACGTCCATCCCATGTGGGAAATATCCCAAAAATTGTTTTTCGCGTTTTTCTCGGCTCCTGTGGGAGATAGAGCGAAAAGGGCCTTAATACAGGATCCTTGATTTCCCCTGATTTTGTTAATCGATAAAAAGGCAATAACTTTTGAATCGTTCAACCGATCCTTAAAATTCTCGTCGCATTCGAAAGAGCACAGAAAAACAAAGAAAATGCGACTAGGCTCATCCCGATATTTCAATTTTTCGATCCGAGAGCGCAGATAGTGTGTCACCTCCAAAATAGCATTTTTCACCTAACTAAAAAATCGATTATCTTTTGCCAAAAAATTGAAAAAAATTATTCTACGGTCCTAAATGCATGGAAATTGATGTATTATAAAGCCTTGTTGGTTAGAAAAGGAAAGCGCAGCGGAAACAGTCGCTATTAGAGAGAAAACGATGGATATAGCCATTTTCAATAAAGTAAAGAAGGTGGTTTTCGGTTAATTCGGTTTTTTGCGATTTTCTCAGCTCCTGTTGGAGATATCGCAAATCCACGGCCAGATTCGTGATCAGCGCGACGAAATACATCAGATAACGTCCATCCCATGTGGGAAATATCCCAAAAATTGTTTTTCGCGTTTTTCTCGGCTCCTGTGGGAGATAGAGCGAAAAGGGCCTTAATACAGGATCCTTGATTTCCCCTGATTTTGTTAATCGATAAAAAGGCAATAACTTTTGAATCGTTCAACCGATCCTTAAAATTCTCGTCGCATTCGAAAGAGCACAGAAAAACAAAGAAAATGCGACTAGGCTCATCCCGATATTTCAATTTTTCGATCCGAGAGCGCAGATTGTGTGTCATCTCTAAAATAGCATTTTTCACCTAACTAAAAAATCGATTATCTTTTGCATAAAAATTAAAAAAAATTATTCCACGGTCCTAAATGCATGGAAATTGATGTATTATCAAGCCTTGTTCGTTAGAGAGCCAAAGAGCAGCGGAATCCGTCGTCATTAGCGAGGAAACGACAGATATCGCCATTTTCAAAAAAGTAAAGCAGGTGGTTTTCGGTTAATTCGGTTTTTTGCGATTTTCTCAGCTCCTGTTGGAGATATCGCAAATCCACGGCCAGATTCGTGATCAGCGCGACGAAATACATTAGATAACGTCCATCCCATGTGGGAAATATCCAAAAAATTGTTTTTCGCGTTTTTCTCGGTTCCTGTGGGAGATAGAGCGAAAAGGGCCTTAATACAGGATCCTTGATTTCCCCTGATTTTGTTAATCGATAAAAAGGCAATAACTTTTGAATCGTTCAACCGATCTTTAAAATTCTCGTCGCATTCGAAAGAGCACAGAAAAACAAGGAAAATGCGACTAGGCTCATCCCGATATTTCAATTTTTCGATCCGAGAGCGCAGATTGTGTGTCACCTCCAAAATAGCATTTTTCACCTAACTAAAAAATCGATTATCTTTTGCAAAAAAATTGAAAAAAATTATTCCACGGTCCTAAATGCATGGAAATTGATGGATTATAAAGCCTTGTTGGTTAGAAAAGGAAAGCGCAGCGGAAACAGTCGCTATTAGAGAGAAAACGATGGATATAGCCATTTTCAAAAAAGTAAAGAAGGTGGTTTTCGGTTAATTCGGTTTTTTGCGATTTTCTCAGCTCCTGTTGGAGATATCGCAAATCCACGGCCAGATTCGTGATCAGCGCGACGAAATACATCAGATAACGTCCATCCCATGTGGGAAATATCCCAAAAATTGTTTTTCGCGTTTTTCTCGGCTCCTGTGGGAGATAGAGCGAAAAGGGCCTTAATACAGGATCCTTGATTTCCTCTGATTTTGTTAATCGATAAAAAGGCAATAACTTTTGAATCGTTCAACCGATCCTTAAAATTCTCGTCGCATTCGAAAGAGCACAGAAAAACAAAGAAAATGCGACTAGGCACATCCCGATATTTCAATTTTTCGATCCGAGAGCGCAGATTGTGTGTCATCTCTAAAATAGCATTTTTCACCTAACTAAAAAATCGATTATCTTTTGCATAAAAATAAAAAAAAATTATTCCACGGTCCTAAATGCATGGAAATTGATGTATTATCAAGCCTTGTTCGTTAGAGAGCCAAAGAGCAGCGGAATCCGTCGTCATTAGCGAGGAAACGACAGATATCGCCATTTTCAAAAAAGTAAAGCAGGTGGTTTTCGGTTAATTCGGTTTTTTGCGATTTTCTCAGCTCCTGTTGGAGATATCGCAAATCCACGGCCAGATTCGTGATCAGCGCGACGAAATACATCAGATAACGTCCATCCCATGTGGGAAATATCCCAAAAATTGTTTTTCGCGTTTTTCTCGTCTCCTGTGGGAGATAGAGCGAAAAGGGCCTTAATACAGGATCCTTGATTTCCCCTGATTTTGTTAATCGATAAAAAGGCAATAACTTTTGAATCGTTCAACCGATGCTTAAAATTCTCGTCGCATTCGAAAGAGCACAGAAAAACAAAGAAAATGCGACGAGGCTCATCCCGATATTTCAATTTTTCGATCCGAGAGCGCAGATTGTGTGTCACCTCCAAAATAGCATTTTTCACCTAACTAAAAAATCGATTATCTTTTGCAAAAAAATTGAAAAAAATTATTCTACGGTCCTAAATGCATGGAAATTGATGTATTATAAAGCCTTGTTGGTTAGAAAAGGAAAGCGCAGCGGAAACAGTCGCTATTAGAGAGAAAACGATGGATATAGCCATTTTCAAAAAAGTAAAGAAGGTGGTTTTCGGTTAATTCGGTTCTTTGCGATTTTCTCAGCTCCTGTTGGAGATATCGCAAATCCACGGCCAGATTCGTGATCAGCGCGACGAAATACATCAGATAACGTCCATCCCATGTGGGAAATATCCCAAAAATTGTTTTTCGCGTTTTTCTCGGCTCCTGTGGGAGATAGAGCGAAAAGGGCCTTAATACAGGATCCTTGATTTCCCCTGATTTTGTTAATCGATACAAAGGCCATAACTTTTGAATCGTTCAACCGATCCTTAAAATTCTTGTTGCATTCGAAAGAGCACAGAAAAACAAAGAAAATGCGACTAGGCTCATCCCGATATTTCAATTTTTCGATCCGAGAGCGCAGATTGTGTTTCACCTCCAAAATAGCATTTTTCACCTAACTAAAAAATCGATTATCTTTTGCAAAAAAATTGAAAAAAATTATTCCACGGTCCTAAATGCATGGAAATTGATGTATTATAAAGCCTTGTTGGTTAGAAAAGAAAAGCGGAGCGGAAACAGTCGCTATTAGAGAGAAAACGATGGATATAGCCATTTTCAAAAAAGTAAAGAAGGTGGTTTTCGGTTAATTCGGTTTTTTGCGATTTTCTCAGCTCCTGTTGGAGATATCGCAAATCCACGGCCAGATTCGTGATCAGCGCGACGAAATACATCAGATAACGTCCATCCCATGTGGGAAATATCCCAAAAATTGTTTTTCGCGTTTTTCTCGGCTCCTGTGGGAGATAGAGCGAAAAGGGCCTTAATACAGGATCCTTGATTTCCCCTCATTTTGTTAATCGATACAAAGGCCATAACTTTTGAATCGTTCAACCGATCCTTAAAATTCTTGTTGCATTCGAAAGAGCACAGAAAAACAAAGAAAATGCGACTAGGCTCATCCCGATATTTCAATTTTTCGATCCGAGAGCGCAGATTGTGTGTCACCTCCAAAATAGCATTTTTCACCTAACTAAAAAATCGATTATCTTTTGCAAAAAAATTGAAAAAAATTATTCTACGGTCCTAAATGCATGGAAATTGATGTATTATAAAGCCTTGTTGGTTAGAAAAGGAAAGCGCAGCGGAAACAGTCGCTATTAGAGAGAAAACGATGGATATAGCCATTTTCAAAAAAGTAAAGAAGGTGGTTTTCGGTTAATTCGGTTTTTTGCGATTTTCTCAGCTCCTGTTGGAGATATCGCAAATCCACGGCCAGATTCGTGATCAGCGCGACGAAATACATCAGATAACGTCCATCCCATGTGGGAAATATCCCAAAAATTGTTTTTCGCGTTTTTCTCGGCTCCTGTGGGAGATAGAGCGAAAAGGGCCTTAATACAGGATCCTTGATTTCCCCTGATTTTGTTAATCGATAAAAAGGCAATAACTTTTGAATCGTTCAACCGATCCTTAAAATTCTCGTCGCATTCGAAAGAGCACAGAAAAACAAAGAAAATGCGACTAGGCTCATCCCGATATTTCAATTTTTCGATCCGAGAGCGCAGATAGTGTGTCACCTCCAAAATAGCATTTTTCACCTAACTAAAAAATCGATTATCTTTTGCAAAAAAATTGAAAAAAATTATTCCACGGTCCTAAATGCATGGAAATTGATGGATTATAAAGCCTTGTTGGTTAGAAAAGGAAAGCGCAGCGGAAACAGTCGCTATTAGAGAGAAAACGATGGATATAGCCATTTTCAAAAAAGTAAAGAAGGTGGTTTTCGGTTAATTCGGTTTTTTGCGATTTTCTCAGCTCCTGTTGGAGATATCGCAAATCCACGGCCAGATTCGTGATCAGCGCGACGAAATACATCAGATAACGTCCATCCCATGTGGGAAATATCCCAAAAATTGTTTTTCGCGTTTTTCTCGGCTCCTGTGGGAGATAGAGCGAAAAGGGCCTTAATACAGGATCCTTGATTTCCCCTGATTTTGTTAATCGATAAAAAGGCAATAACTTTTGAATCGTTCAACCGATCCTTAAAATTCTCGTCGCATTCGAAAGAGCACAGAAAAACAAAGAAAATGCGACTAGGCTCATCCCGATATTTCAATTTTTCGATCCGAGAGCGCAGATTGTGTGTCACCTCCAAAATAGCATTTTTCACCTAACTAAAAAATCGATTATCTTTTGCAAAAAAATTGAAAAAAATTATTCTACGGTCCTAAATGCATGGAAATTGATGTATTATAAAGCCTTGTTGGTTAGAAAAGGAAAGCGCAGCGGAAACAGTCGCTATTAGAGAGAAAACGATGGATATAGCCATTTTCAAAAAAGTAAAGAAGGTGGTTTTCGGTTAATTCGGTTTTTTGCGATTTTCTCAGCTCCTGTTGGAGATATCGCAAATCCACGGCCAGATTCGTGATCAGCGCGACGAAATACATCAGATAACGTCCATCCTATGTGGGAAATATCCCAAAAATTGTTTTTCGCGTTTTTCTCGGCTCCTGTGGGAGATAGAGCGAAAAGGGCCTTAATACAGGATCCTTGATTTCCCCTGATTTTGTTAATCGATACAAAGGCCATAACTTTTGAATCGTTCAACCGATCCTTAAAATTCTTGTTGCATTCGAAAGAGCACAGAAAAACAAAGAAAATGCGACTAGGCTCATCCCGATATTTCAATTTTTCGATCCGAGAGCGCAGATTGTGTGTCACCTCCAAAATAGCATTTTTCACCTAACTAAAAAATCGATTATCTTTTGCAAAAAAATTGAAAAAAATTATTCTACGGTCCTAAATGCATGGAAATTGATGTATTATAAAGCCTTGTTGGTTAGAAAAGGAAAGCGCAGCGGAAACAGTCGCTATTAGAGAGAAAACGATGGATATAGCCATTTTCAAAAAAGTAAAGAAGGTGGTTTTCGGTTAATTCGGTTTTTTGCGATTTTCTCAGCTCCTGTTGGAGATATCGCAAATCCACGGCCAGATTCGTGATCAGCGCGACGAAATACATCAGATAACGTCCATCCCATGTGGGAAATATCCCAAAAATTGTTTTTCGCGTTTTTCTCGGCTCCTGTGGGAGATAGAGCGAAAAGGGCCTTAATACAGGATCCTTGATTTCCCCTGATTTTGTTAATCGATACAAAGGCCATAACTTTTGAATCGTTCAACCGATCCTTAAAATTCTTGTTGCATTCGAAAGAGCACAGAAAAACAAAGAAAATGCGACTAGGCTCATCCCGATATTTCAATTTTTCGATCCGAGAGCGCAGATTGTGTGTCACCTCCAAAATAGCATTTTTCACCTAACTAAAAAATCGATTATCTTTTGCAAAAAAATTGAAAAAAATTATTCTACGGTCCTAAATGCATGGAAATTGATGTATTATAAAGCCTTGTTGGTTAGAAAAGGAAAGCGCAGCGGAAACAGTCGCTATTAGAGAGAAAACGATGGATATAGCCATTTTCAAAAAAGTAAAGAAGGTGGTTTTCGGTTAATTCGGTTTTTTGCGATTTTCTCAGCTCCTGTTGGAGATATCGCAAATCCACGGCCAGATTCGTGATCAGCGCGACGAAATACATCAGATAACGTCCATCCCATGTGGGAAATATCCCAAAAATTGTTTTTCGCGTTTTTCTCGGCTCCTGTGGGAGATAGAGCGAAAAGGGCCTTAATACAGGATCCTTGATTTCCCCTGATTTTGTTAATCGATAAAAAGGCAATAACTTTTGAATCGTTCAACCGATCTTTAAAATTCTCGTCGCATTCGAAAGAGCACAGAAAAACAAGGAAAATGCGACTAGGCTCATCCCGATATTTCAATTTTTCGATCCGAGAGCGCAGATTGTGTGTCACCTCCAAAATAGCATTTTTCACCTAACTAAAAAATCGATTATCTTTTGCAAAAAAATTGAAAAAAATTATTCCACGGTCCTAAATGCATGGAAATTGATGGATTATAAAGCCTTGTTGGTTAGAAAAGGAAAGCGCAGCGGAAACAGTCGCTATTAGAGAGAAAACGATGGATATAGCCATTTTCAAAAAAGTAAAGAAGGTGGTTTTCGGTTAATTCGGTTTTTTGCGATTTTCTCAGCTCCTGTTGGAGATATCGCAAATCCACGGCCAGATTCGTGATCAGCGCGACGAAACACATCAGATAACGTCCATCCCATGTGGGAAATATCCCAAAAATTGTTTTTCGCGTTTTTCTCGGCTCCTGTGGGAGATAGAGCGAAAAGGGCCTTAATACAGGATCCTTGATTTCCTCTGATTTTGTTAATCGATAAAAAGGCAATAACTTTTGAATCGTTCAACCGATCCTTAAAATTCTCGTCGCATTCGAAAGAGCACAGAAAAACAAAGAAAATGCGACTAGGCACATCCCGATATTTCAATTTTTCGATCCGAGAGCGCAGATTGTGTGTCATCTCTAAAATAGCATTTTTCACCTAACTAAAAAATCGATTATCTTTTGCAAAAAAATTGAAAAAAATTATTCTACGGTCCTAAATGCATGGAAATTGATGTATTATAAAGCCTTGTTGGTTAGAAAAGGAAAGCGCAGCGGAAACAGTCGCTATTAGAGAGAAAACGATGGATATAGCCATTTTCAAAAAAGTAAAGAAGGTGGTTTTCGGTTAATTCGGTTCTTTGCGATTTTCTCAGCTCCTGTTGGAGATATCGCAAATCCACGGCCAGATTCGTGATCAGCGCGACGAAATACATCAGATAACGTCCATCCCATGTGGGAAATATCCCAAAAATTGTTTTTCGCGTTTTTCTCGGCTCCTGTGGGAGATAGAGCGAAAAGGGCCTTAATACAGGATCCTTGATTTCCCCTGATTTTGTTAATCGATAAAAAGGCAATAACTTTTGAATCGTTCAACCGATCCTTAAAATTCTCGTCGCATTCGAAAGAGCACAGAAAAACAAAGAAAATGCGACTAGGCTCATCCCGATATTTCAATTTTTCGATCCGAGAGCGCAGATAGTGTGTCACCTCCAAAATAGCATTTTTCACCTAACTAAAAAATCGATTATCTTTTGCCAAAAAATTGAAAAAAATTATTCTACGGTCCTAAATGCATGGAAATTGATGTATTATAAAGCCTTGTTGGTTAGAAAAGGAAAGCGCAGCGGAAACAGTCGCTATTAGAGAGAAAACGATGGATATAGCCATTTTCAATAAAGTAAAGAAGGTGGTTTTCGGTTAATTCGGTTTTTTGCGATTTTCTCAGCTCCTGTTGGAGATATCGCAAATCCACGGCCAGATTCGTGATCAGCGCGACGAAATACATCAGATAACGTCCATCCCATGTGGGAAATATCCCAAAAATTGTTTTTCGCGTTTTTCTCGGCTCCTGTGGGAGATAGAGCGAAAAGGGCCTTAATACAGGATCCTTGATTTCCCCTGATTTTGTTAATCGATAAAAAGGCAATAACTTTTGAATCGTTCAACCGATCCTTAAAATTCTCGTCGCATTCGAAAGAGCACAGAAAAACAAAGAAAATGCGACTAGGCACATCCCGATATTTCAATTTTTCGATCCGAGAGCGCAGATTGTGTGTCATCTCTAAAATAGCATTTTTCACCTAACTAAAAAATCGATTATCTTTTGCAAAAAAATTGAAAAAAATCATTCTACGGTCCTAAATGCATGGAAATTGATGTATTATAAAGCCTTGTTGGTTAGAAAAGGAAAGCGCAGCGGAAACAGTCGCTATTAGAGAGAAAACGATGGATATAGCCATTTTCAAAAAAGTAAAGAAGGTGGTTTTCGGTTAATTCGGTTTTTTGCGATTTTCTCAGCTCCTGTTGGAGATATCGCAAATCCACGGCCAGATTCGTGATCAGCGCGACGAAATACATCAGATAACGTCCATCCCATGTGGGAAATATCCCAAAAATTGTTTTTCGCGTTTTTCTCGGCTCCTGTGGGAGATAGAGCGAAAAGGGCCTTAATACAGGATCCTTGATTTCCCCTGATTTTGTTAATCGATAAAAAGGCAATAACTTTTGAATCGTTCAACCGATCCTTAAAATTCTCGTCGCATTCGAAAGAGCACAGAAAAACAAAGAAAATGCGACTAGGCTCATCCCGATATTTCAATTTTTCGATCCGAGAGCGCAGATTGTGTGTCACCTCCAAAATAGCATTTTTCACCTAACTAAAAAATCGATTATCTTTTGCAAAAAAATTGAAAAAAATTATTCTACGGTCCTAAATGCATGGAAATTGATGTATTATAAAGCCTTGTTGGTTAGAAAAGGAAAGCGCAGCGGAAACAGTCGCTATTAGAGAGAAAACGATGGATATAGCCATTTTCAAAAAAGTAAAGAAGGTGGTTTTCGGTTAATTCGGTTTTTTGCGATTTTCTCAGCTCCTGTTGGAGATATCGCAAATCCACGGCCAGATTCGTGATCAGCGCGACGAAATACATCAGATAACGTCCATCCTATGTGGGAAATATCCCAAAAATTGTTTTTCGCGTTTTTCTCGGCTCCTGTGGGAGATAGAGCGAAAAGGGCCTTAATACAGGATCCTTGATTTCCCCTGATTTTGTTAATCGATACAAAGGCCATAACTTTTGAATCGTTCAACCGATCCTTAAAATTCTTGTTGCATTCGAAAGAGCACAGAAAAACAAAGAAAATGCGACTAGGCTCATCCCGATATTTCAATTTTTCGATCCGAGAGCGCAGATTGTGTGTCACCTCCAAAATAGCATTTTTCACCTAACTAAAAAATCGATTATCTTTTGCAAAAAAATTGAAAAAAATTATTCTACGGTCCTAAATGCATGGAAATTGATGTATTATAAAGCCTTGTTGGTTAGAAAAGGAAAGCGCAGCGGAAACAGTCGCTATTAGAGAGAAAACGATGGATATAGCCATTTTCAAAAAAGTAAAGAAGGTGGTTTTCGGTTAATTCGGTTTTTTGCGATTTTCTCAGCTCCTGTTGGAGATATCGCAAATCCACGGCCAGATTCGTGATCAGCGCGACGAAATACATCAGATAACGTCCATCCCATGTGGGAAATATCCCAAAAATTGTTTTTCGCGTTTTTCTCGGCTCCTGTGGGAGATAGAGCGAAAAGGGCCTTAATACAGGATCCTTGATTTCCCCTGATTTTGTTAATCGATAAAAAGGCAATAACTTTTGAATCGTTCAACCGATCCTTAAAATTCTCGTCGCATTCGAAAGAGCACAGAAAAACAAAGAAAATGCGACTAGGCACATCCCGATATTTCAATTTTTCGATCCGAGAGCGCAGATTGTGTGTCATCTCTAAAATAGCATTTTTCACCTAACTAAAAAATCGATTATCTTTTGCAAAAAAATTGAAAAAAATTATTCTACGGTCCTAAATGCATGGAAATTGATGTATTATAAAGCCTTGTTGGTTAGAAAAGGAAAGCGCAGCGGAAACAGTCGCTATTAGAGAGAAAACGATGGATATAGCCATTTTCAAAAAAGTAAAGAAGGTGGTTTTCGGTTAATTCGGTTCTTTGCGATTTTCTCAGCTCCTGTTGGAGATATCGCAAATCCACGGCCAGATTCGTGATCAGCGCGACGAAATACATCAGATAACGTCCATCCCATGTGGGAAATATCCCAAAAATTGTTTTTCGCGTTTTTCTCGGCTCCTGTGGGAGATAGAGCGAAAAGGGCCTTAATACAGGATCCTTGATTTCCCCTGATTTTGTTAATCGATAAAAAGGCAATAACTTTTGAATCGTTCAACCGATCCTTAAAATTCTCGTCGCATTCGAAAGAGCACAGAAAAACAAAGAAAATGCGACTAGGCTCATCCCGATATTTCAATTTTTCGATCCGAGAGCGCAGATAGTGTGTCACCTCCAAAATAGCATTTTTCACCTAACTAAAAAATCGATTATCTTTTGCCAAAAAATTGAAAAAAATTATTCTACGGTCCTAAATGCATGGAAATTGATGTATTATAAAGCCTTGTTGGTTAGAAAAGGAAAGCGCAGCGGAAACAGTCGCTATTAGAGAGAAAACGATGGATATAGCCATTTTCAATAAAGTAAAGAAGGTGGTTTTCGGTTAATTCGGTTTTTTGCGATTTTCTCAGCTCCTGTTGGAGATATCGCAAATCCACGGCCAGATTCGTGATCAGCGCGACGAAATACATCAGATAACGTCCATCCCATGTGGGAAATATCCCAAAAATTGTTTTTCGCGTTTTTCTCGGCTCCTGTGGGAGATAGAGCGAAAAGGGCCTTAATACAGGATCCTTGATTTCCCCTGATTTTGTTAATCGATAAAAAGGCAATAACTTTTGAATCGTTCAACCGATCCTTAAAATTCTCGTCGCATTCGAAAGAGCACAGAAAAACAAAGAAAATGCGACTAGGCACATCCCGATATTTCAATTTTTCGATCCGAGAGCGCAGATTGTGTGTCATCTCTAAAATAGCATTTTTCACCTAACTAAAAAATCGATTATCTTTTGCAAAAAAATTGAAAAAAATCATTCTACGGTCCTAAATGCATGGAAATTGATGTATTATAAAGCCTTGTTGGTTAGAAAAGGAAAGCGCAGCGGAAACAGTCGCTATTAGAGAGAAAACGATGGATATAGCCATTTTCAAAAAAGTAAAGAAGGTGGTTTTCGGTTAATTCGGTTTTTTGCGATTTTCTCAGCTCCTGTTGGAGATATCGCAAATCCACGGCCAGATTCGTGATCAGCGCGACGAAATACATCAGATAACGTCCATCCCATGTGGGAAATATCCCAAAAATTGTTTTTCGCGTTTTTCTCGGCTCCTGTGGGAGATAGAGCGAAAAGGGCCTTAATACAGGATCCTTGATTTCCCCTGATTTTGTTAATCGATAAAAAGGCAATAACTTTTGAATCGTTCAACCGATCCTTAAAATTCTCGTCGCATTCGAAAGAGCACAGAAAAACAAAGAAAATGCGACTAGGCTCATCCCGATATTTCAATTTTTCGATCCGAGAGCGCAGATTGTGTGTCACCTCCAAAATAGCATTTTTCACCTAACTAAAAAATCGATTATCTTTTGCAAAAAAATTGAAAAAAATTATTCTACGGTCCTAAATGCATGGAAATTGATGTATTATAAAGCCTTGTTGGTTAGAAAAGGAAAGCGCAGCGGAAACAGTCGCTATTAGAGAGAAAACGATGGATATAGCCATTTTCAAAAAAGTAAAGAAGGTGGTTTTCGGTTAATTCGGTTTTTTGCGATTTTCTCAGCTCCTGTTGGAGATATCGCAAATCCACGGCCAGATTCGTGATCAGCGCGACGAAATACATCAGATAACGTCCATCCTATGTGGGAAATATCCCAAAAATTGTTTTTCGCGTTTTTCTCGGCTCCTGTGGGAGATAGAGCGAAAAGGGCCTTAATACAGGATCCTTGATTTCCCCTGATTTTGTTAATCGATACAAAGGCCATAACTTTTGAATCGTTCAACCGATCCTTAAAATTCTTGTTGCATTCGAAAGAGCACAGAAAAACAAAGAAAATGCGACTAGGCTCATCCCGATATTTCAATTTTTCGATCCGAGAGCGCAGATTGTGTGTCACCTCCAAAATAGCATTTTTCACCTAACTAAAAAATCGATTATCTTTTGCAAAAAAATTGAAAAAAATTATTCTACGGTCCTAAATGCATGGAAATTGATGTATTATAAAGCCTTGTTGGTTAGAAAAGGAAAGCGCAGCGGAAACAGTCGCTATTAGAGAGAAAACGATGGATATAGCCATTTTCAAAAAAGTAAAGAAGGTGGTTTTCGGTTAATTCGGTTTTTTGCGATTTTCTCAGCTCCTGTTGGAGATATCGCAAATCCACGGCCAGATTCGTGATCAGCGCGACGAAATACATCAGATAACGTCCATCCCATGTGGGAAATATCCCAAAAATTGTTTTTCGCGTTTTTCTCGGCTCCTGTGGGAGATAGAGCGAAAAGGGCCTTAATACAGGATCCTTGATTTCCCCTGATTTTGTTAATCGATACAAAGGCCATAACTTTTGAATCGTTCAACCGATCCTTAAAATTCTTGTTGCATTCGAAAGAGCACAGAAAAACAAAGAAAATGCGACTAGGCTCATCCCGATATTTCAATTTTTCGATCCGAGAGCGCAGATTGTGTGTCACCTCCAAAATAGCATTTTTCACCTAACTAAAAAATCGATTATCTTTTGCAAAAAAATTGAAAAAAATTATTCTACGGTCCTAAATGCATGGAAATTGATGTATTATAAAGCCTTGTTGGTTAGAAAAGGAAAGCGCAGCGGAAACAGTCGCTATTAGAGAGAAAACGATGGATATAGCCATTTTCAAAAAAGTAAAGAAGGTGGTTTTCGGTTAATTCGGTTTTTTGCGATTTTCTCAGCTCCTGTTGGAGATATCGCAAATCCACGGCCAGATTCGTGATCAGCGCGACGAAATACATCAGATAACGTCCATCCTATGTGGGAAATATCCCAAAAATTGTTTTTCGCGTTTTTCTCGGCTCCTGTGGGAGATAGAGCGAAAAGGGCCTTAATACAGGATCCTTGATTTCCCCTGATTTTGTTAATCGATACAAAGGCCATAACTTTTGAATCGTTCAACCGATCCTTAAAATTCTTGTTGCATTCGAAAGAGCACAGAAAAACAAAGAAAATGCGACTAGGCTCATCCCGATATTTCAATTTTTCGATCCGAGAGCGCAGATTGTGTGTCACCTCCAAAATAGCATTTTTCACCTAACTAAAAAATCGATTATCTTTTGCAAAAAAATTGAAAAAAATTATTCTACGGTCCTAAATGCATGGAAATTGATGTATTATAAAGCCTTGTTGGTTAGAAAAGGAAAGCGCAGCGGAAACAGTCGCTATTAGAGAGAAAACGATGGATATAGCCATTTTCAAAAAAGTAAAGAAGGTGGTTTTCGGTTAATTCGGTTTTTTGCGATTTTCTCAGCTCCTGTTGGAGATATCGCAAATCCACGGCCAGATTCGTGATCAGCGCGACGAAATACATCAGATAACGTCCATCCCATGTGGGAAATATCCCAAAAATTGTTTTTCGCGTTTTTCTCGGCTCCTGTGGGAGATAGAGCGAAAAGGGCCTTAATACAGGATCCTTGATTTCCCCTGATTTTGTTAATCGATAAAAAGGCAATAACTTTTGAATCGTTCAACCGATCCTTAAAATTCTCGTCGCATTCGAAAGAGCACAGAAAAACAAAGAAAATGCGACTAGGCACATCCCGATATTTCAATTTTTCGATCCGAGAGCGCAGATTGTGTGTCATCTCTAAAATAGCATTTTTCACCTAACTAAAAAATCGATTATCTTTTGCATAAAAATTAAAAAAAATTATTCCACGGTCCTAAATGCATGGAAATTGATGTATTATCAAGCCTTGTTCGTTAGAGAGCCAAAGAGCAGCGGAATCCGTCGTCATTAGCGAGGAAACGACAGATATCGCCATTTTCAAAAAAGTAAAGCAGGTGGTTTTCGGTTAATTCGGTTTTTTGCGATTTTCTCAGCTCCTGTTGGAGATATCGCAAATCCACGGCCAGATTCGTGATCAGCGCGACGAAATACATTAGATAACGTCCATCCCATGTGGGAAATATCCAAAAAATTGTTTTTCGCGTTTTTCTCGGTTCCTGTGGGAGATAGAGCGAAAAGGGCCTTAATACAGGATCCTTGATTTCCCCTGATTTTGTTAATCGATAAAAAGGCAATAACTTTTGAATCGTTCAACCGATCTTTAAAATTCTCGTCGCATTCGAAAGAGCACAGAAAAACAAAGAAAATGCGACTAGGCTCATCCCGATATTTCAATTTTTCGATCCGAGAGCGCAGATTGTGTGTCACCTCCAAAATAGCATTTTTCACCTAACTAAAAAATCGATAATCTTTTGCAAAAAAATTGAAAAAAATTATTCTACGGTCCTAAATGCATGGAAATTGATGTATTATAAAGCCTTGTTGGTTAGAAAAGGAAAGCGCAGCGGAAACAGTCGCTATTAGAGAGAAAACGATGGATATAGCCATTTTCAATAAAGTAAAGAAGGTGGTTTTCGGTTAATTCGGTTTTTTGCGATTTTCTCAACTCCTGTTGGAGATATCGCAAATCCACGGCCAGATTCGTGATCAGCGCGACGAAATACATCAGATAACGTCCATCCCATGTGGGAAATATCCCAAAAATTGTTTTTCGCGTTTTTCTCGGCTCCTGTGGGAGATAGAGCGAAAAGGGCCTTAATACAGGATCCTTGATTTCCCCTGATTTTGTTAATCGATAAAAAGGCAATAACTTTTGAATCGTTCAACCGATCCTTAAAATTCTCGTCGCATTCGAAAGAGCACAGAAAAACAAAGAAAATGCGACTAGGCTCATCCCGATATTTCAATTTTTCGATCCGAGAGCGCAGATAGTGTGTCACCTCCAAAATAGCATTTTTCACCTAACTAAAAAATCGATTATCTTTTGCCAAAAAATTGAAAAAAATTATTCTACGGTCCTAAATGCATGGAAATTGATGTATTATAAAGCCTTGTTGGTTAGAAAAGGAAAGCGCAGCGGAAACAGTCGCTATTAGAGAGAAAACGATGGATATAGCCATTTTCAATAAAGTAAAGAAGGTGGTTTTCGGTTAATTCGGTTTTTTGCGATTTTCTCAGCTCCTGTTGGAGATATCGCAAATCCACGGCCAGATTCGTGATCAGCGCGACGAAATACATCAGATAACGTCCATCCCATGTGGGAAATATCCCAAAAATTGTTTTTCGCGTTTTTCTCGGCTCCTGTGGGAGATAGAGCGAAAAGGGCCTTAATACAGGATCCTTGATTTCCCCTGATTTTGTTAATCGATAAAAAGGCAATAACTTTTGAATCGTTCAACCGATCCTTAAAATTCTCGTCGCATTCGAAAGAGCACAGAAAAACAAAGAAAATGCGACTAGGCACATCCCGATATTTCAATTTTTCGATCCGAGAGCGCAGATTGTGTGTCATCTCTAAAATAGCATTTTTCACCTAACTAAAAAATCGATTATCTTTTGCAAAAAAATTGAAAAAAATCATTCTACGGTCCTAAATGCATGGAAATTGATGTATTATAAAGCCTTGTTGGTTAGAAAAGGAAAGCGCAGCGGAAACAGTCGCTATTAGAGAGAAAACGATGGATATAGCCATTTTCAAAAAAGTAAAGAAGGTGGTTTTCGGTTAATTCGGTTTTTTGCGATTTTCTCAGCTCCTGTTGGAGATATCGCAAATCCACGGCCAGATTCGTGATCAGCGCGACGAAATACATCAGATAACGTCCATCCCATGTGGGAAATATCCCAAAAATTGTTTTTCGCGTTTTTCTCGGCTCCTGTGGGAGATAGAGCGAAAAGGGCCTTAATACAGGATCCTTGATTTCCCCTGATTTTGTTAATCGATAAAAAGGCAATAACTTTTGAATCGTTCAACCGATCCTTAAAATTCTCGTCGCATTCGAAAGAGCACAGAAAAACAAAGAAAATGCGACTAGGCTCATCCCGATATTTCAATTTTTCGATCCGAGAGCGCAGATTGTGTGTCACCTCCAAAATAGCATTTTTCACCTAACTAAAAAATCGATTATCTTTTGCAAAAAAATTGAAAAAAATTATTCTACGGTCCTAAATGCATGGAAATTGATGTATTATAAAGCCTTGTTGGTTAGAAAAGGAAAGCGCAGCGGAAACAGTCGCTATTAGAGAGAAAACGATGGATATAGCCATTTTCAAAAAAGTAAAGAAGGTGGTTTTCGGTTAATTCGGTTTTTTGCGATTTTCTCAGCTCCTGTTGGAGATATCGCAAATCCACGGCCAGATTCGTGATCAGCGCGACGAAATACATCAGATAACGTCCATCCTATGTGGGAAATATCCCAAAAATTGTTTTTCGCGTTTTTCTCGGCTCCTGTGGGAGATAGAGCGAAAAGGGCCTTAATACAGGATCCTTGATTTCCCCTGATTTTGTTAATCGATACAAAGGCCATAACTTTTGAATCGTTCAACCGATCCTTAAAATTCTTGTTGCATTCGAAAGAGCACAGAAAAACAAAGAAAATGCGACTAGGCTCATCCCGATATTTCAATTTTTCGATCCGAGAGCGCAGATTGTGTGTCACCTCCAAAATAGCATTTTTCACCTAACTAAAAAATCGATTATCTTTTGCAAAAAAATTGAAAAAAATTATTCTACGGTCCTAAATGCATGGAAATTGATGTATTATAAAGCCTTGTTGGTTAGAAAAGGAAAGCGCAGCGGAAACAGTCGCTATTAGAGAGAAAACGATGGATATAGCCATTTTCAAAAAAGTAAAGAAGGTGGTTTTCGGTTAATTCGGTTTTTTGCGATTTTCTCAGCTCCTGTTGGAGATATCGCAAATCCACGGCCAGATTCGTGATCAGCGCGACGAAATACATCAGATAACGTCCATCCCATGTGGGAAATATCCCAAAAATTGTTTTTCGCGTTTTTCTCGGCTCCTGTGGGAGATAGAGCGAAAAGGGCCTTAATACAGGATCCTTGATTTCCCCTGATTTTGTTAATCGATACAAAGGCCATAACTTTTGAATCGTTCAACCGATCCTTAAAATTCTTGTTGCATTCGAAAGAGCACAGAAAAACAAAGAAAATGCGACTAGGCTCATCCCGATATTTCAATTTTTCGATCCGAGAGCGCAGATTGTGTGTCACCTCCAAAATAGCATTTTTCACCTAACTAAAAAATCGATTATCTTTTGCAAAAAAATTGAAAAAAATTATTCTACGGTCCTAAATGCATGGAAATTGATGTATTATAAAGCCTTGTTGGTTAGAAAAGGAAAGCGCAGCGGAAACAGTCGCTATTAGAGAGAAAACGATGGATATAGCCATTTTCAAAAAAGTAAAGAAGGTGGTTTTCGGTTAATTCGGTTTTTTGCGATTTTCTCAGCTCCTGTTGGAGATATCGCAAATCCACGGCCAGATTCGTGATCAGCGCGACGAAATACATCAGATAACGTCCATCCCATGTGGGAAATATCCCAAAAATTGTTTTTCGCGTTTTTCTCGGCTCCTGTGGGAGATAGAGCGAAAAGGGCCTTAATACAGGATCCTTGATTTCCCCTGATTTTGTTAATCGATAAAAAGGCAATAACTTTTGAATCGTTCAACCGATCTTTAAAATTCTCGTCGCATTCGAAAGAGCACAGAAAAACAAGGAAAATGCGACTAGGCTCATCCCGATATTTCAATTTTTCGATCCGAGAGCGCAGATTGTGTGTCACCTCCAAAATAGCATTTTTCACCTAACTAAAAAATCGATTATCTTTTGCATAAAAATAAAAAAAAATTATTCCACGGTCCTAAATGCATGGAAATTGATGTATTATCAAGCCTTGTTCGTTAGAGAGCCAAAGAGCAGCGGAATCCGTCGTCATTAGCGAGGAAACGACAGATATCGCCATTTTCAAAAAAGTAAAGCAGGTGGTTTTCGGTTAATTCGGTTTTTTGCGATTTTCTCAGCTCCTGTTGGAGATATCGCAAATCCACGGCCAGATTCGTGATCAGCGCGACGAAATACATCAGATAACGTCCATCCCATGTGGGAAATATCCCAAAAATTGTTTTTCGCGTTTTTCTCGTCTCCTGTGGGAGATAGAGCGAAAAGGGCCTTAATACAGGATCCTTGATTTCCCCTGATTTTGTTAATCGATAAAAAGGCAATAACTTTTGAATCGTTCAACCGATGCTTAAAATTCTCGTCGCATTCGAAAGAGCACAGAAAAACAAAGAAAATGCGACTAGGCTCATCCCGATATTTCAATTTTTCGATCCGAGAGCGCAGATTGTGTGTCACCTCCAAAATAGCATTTTTCACCTAACTAAAAAATCGATTATCTTTTGCAAAAAAATTGAAAAAAATTATTCTACGGTCCTAAATGCATGGAAATTGATGTATTATAAAGCCTTGTTGGTTAGAAAAGGAAAGCGCAGCGGAAACAGTCGCTATTAGAGAGAAAACGATGGATATAGCCATTTTCAAAAAAGTAAAGAAGGTGGTTTTCGGTTAATTCGGTTTTTTGCGATTTTCTCAGCTCCTGTTGGAGATATCGCAAATCCACGGCCAGATTCGTGATCAGCGCGACGAAATACATCAGATAACGTCCATCCCATGTGGGAAATATCCCAAAAATTGTTTTTCGCGTTTTTCTCGGCTCCTGTGGGAGATAGAGCGAAAAGGGCCTTAATACAGGATCCTTGATTTCCCCTGATTTTGTTAATCGATAAAAAGGCAATAACTTTTGAATCGTTCAACCGACCCTTAAAATTCTCGTCGCATTCGAAAGAGCACAGAAAAACAAAGAAAATGCGACTAGGCACATCCCGATATTTCAATTTTTCGATCCGAGAGCGCAGATTGTGTGTCATCTCTAAAATAGCATTTTTCACCTAACTAAAAAATCGATTATCTTTTGCAAAAAAATTGAAAAAAATCATTCTACGGTCCTAAATGCATGGAAATTGATGTATTATAAAGCCTTGTTGGTTAGAAAAGGAAAGCGCAGCGGAAACAGTCGCTATTAGAGAGAAAACGATGGATATAGCCATTTTCAAAAAAGTAAAGAAGGTGGTTTTCGGTTAATTCGGTTTTTTGCGATTTTCTCAGCTCCTGTTGGAGATATCGCAAATCCACGGCCAGATTCGTGATCAGCGCGACGAAATACATCAGATAACGTCCATCCCATGTGGGAAATATCCCAAAAATTGTTTTTCGCGTTTTTCTCGGCTCCTGTGGGAGATAGAGCGAAAAGGGCCTTAATACAGGATCCTTGATTTCCCCTGATTTTGTTAATCGATAAAAAGGCAATAACTTTTGAATCGTTCAACCGATCCTTAAAATTCTCGTCGCATTCGAAAGAGCACAGAAAAACAAAGAAAATGCGACTAGGCTCATCCCGATATTTCAATTTTTCGATCCGAGAGCGCAGATTGTGTGTCACCTCCAAAATAGCATTTTTCACCTAACTAAAAAATCGATTATCTTTTGCAAAAAAATTGAAAAAAATTATTCTACGGTCCTAAATGCATGGAAATTGATGTATTATAAAGCCTTGTTGGTTAGAAAAGGAAAGCGCAGCGGAAACAGTCGCTATTAGAGAGAAAACGATGGATATAGCCATTTTCAAAAAAGTAAAGAAGGTGGTTTTCGGTTAATTCGGTTTTTTGCGATTTTCTCAGCTCCTGTTGGAGATATCGCAAATCCACGGCCAGATTCGTGATCAGCGCGACGAAATACATCAGATAACGTCCATCCTATGTGGGAAATATCCCAAAAATTGTTTTTCGCGTTTTTCTCGGCTCCTGTGGGAGATAGAGCGAAAAGGGCCTTAATACAGGATCCTTGATTTCCCCTGATTTTGTTAATCGATACAAAGGCCATAACTTTTGAATCGTTCAACCGATCCTTAAAATTCTTGTTGCATTCGAAAGAGCACAGAAAAACAAAGAAAATGCGACTAGGCTCATCCCGATATTTCAATTTTTCGATCCGAGAGCGCAGATTGTGTGTCACCTCCAAAATAGCATTTTTCACCTAACTAAAAAATCGATTATCTTTTGCATAAAAATAAAAAAAAATTATTCCACGGTCCTAAATGCATGAAAATTGATGTATTATCAAGCCTTGTTCGTTAGAGAGCCAAAGAGCAGCGGAATCCGTCGTCATTAGCGAGGAAACGACAGATATCGCCATTTTCAAAAAAGTAAAGCAGGTGGTTTTCGGTTAATTCGGTTTTTTGCGATTTTCTCAGCTCCTGTTGGAGATATCGCAAATCCACGGCCAGATTCGTGATCAGCGCGACGAAATACATCAGATAACGTCCATCCCATGTGGGAAATATCCCAAAAATTGTTTTTCGCGTTTTTCTCGTCTCCTGTGGGAGATAGAGCGAAAAGGGCCTTAATACAGGATCCTTGATTTCCCCTGATTTTGTTAATCGATAAAAAGGCAATAACTTTTGAATCGTTCAACCGATGCTTAAAATTCTCGTCGCATTCGAAAGAGCACAGAAAAACAAAGAAAATGCGACTAGGCTCATCCCGATATTTCAATTTTTCGATCCGAGAGCGCAGATTGTGTGTCACCTCCAAAATAGCATTTTTCACCTAACTAAAAAATCGATTATCTTTTGCAAAAAAATTGAAAAAAATTATTCTACGGTCCTAAATGCATGGAAATTGATGTATTATAAAGCCTTGTTGGTTAGAAAAGGAAAGCGCAGCGGAAACAGTCGCTATTAGAGAGAAAACGATGGATATAGCCATTTTCAAAAAAGTAAAGAAGGTGGTTTTCGGTTAATTCGGTTCTTTGCGATTTTCTCAGCTCCTGTTGGAGATATCGCAAATCCACGGCCAGATTCGTGATCAGCGCGACGAAATACATCAGATAACGTCCATCCCATGTGGGAAATATCCCAAAAATTGTTTTTCGCGTTTTTCTCGGCTCCTGTGGGAGATAGAGCGAAAAGGGCCTTAATACAGGATCCTTGATTTCCCCTGATTTTGTTAATCGATAAAAAGGCAATAACTTTTGAATCGTTCAACCGATCCTTAAAATTCTCGTCGCATTCGAAAGAGCACAGAAAAACAAAGAAAATGCGACTAGGCTCATCCCGATATTTCAATTTTTCGATCCGAGAGCGCAGATAGTGTGTCACCTCCAAAATAGCATTTTTCACCTAACTAAAAAATCGATTATCTTTTGCCAAAAAATTGAAAAAAATTATTCTACGGTCCTAAATGCATGGAAATTGATGTATTATAAAGCCTTGTTGGTTAGAAAAGGAAAGCGCAGCGGAAACAGTCGCTATTAGAGAGAAAACGATGGATATAGCCATTTTCAATAAAGTAAAGAAGGTGGTTTTCGGTTAATTCGGTTTTTTGCGATTTTCTCAGCTCCTGTTGGAGATATCGCAAATCCACGGCCAGATTCGTGATCAGCGCGACGAAATACATCAGATAACGTCCATCCCATGTGGGAAATATCCCAAAAATTGTTTTTCGCGTTTTTCTCGGCTCCTGTGGGAGATAGAGCGAAAAGGGCCTTAATACAGGATCCTTGATTTCCCCTGATTTTGTTAATCGATAAAAAGGCAATAACTTTTGAATCGTTCAACCGATCCTTAAAATTCTCGTCGCATTCGAAAGAGCACAGAAAAACAAAGAAAATGCGACTAGGCTCATCCCGATATTTCAATTTTTCGATCCGAGAGCGCAGATTGTGTGTCACCTCCAAAATAGCATTTTTCACCTAACTAAAAAATCGATTATCTTTTGCAAAAAAATTGAAAAAAATTATTCTACGGTCCTAAATGCATGGAAATTGATGTATTATAAAGCCTTGTTGGTTAGAAAAGGAAAGCGCAGCGGAAACAGTCGCTATTAGAGAGAAAACGATGGATATAGCCATTTTCAAAAAAGTAAAGAAGGTGGTTTTCGGTTAATTCGGTTTTTTGCGATTTTCTCAGCTCCTGTTGGAGATATCGCAAATCCACGGCCAGATTCGTGATCAGCGCGACGAAATACATCAGATAACGTCCATCCTATGTGGGAAATATCCCAAAAATTGTTTTTCGCGTTTTTCTCGGCTCCTGTGGGAGATAGAGCGAAAAGGGCCTTAATACAGGATCCTTGATTTCCCCTGATTTTGTTAATCGATACAAAGGCCATAACTTTTGAATCGTTCAACCGATCCTTAAAATTCTTGTTGCATTCGAAAGAGCACAGAAAAACAAAGAAAATGCGACTAGGCTCATCCCGATATTTCAATTTTTCGATCCGAGAGCGCAGATTGTGTGTCACCTCCAAAATAGCATTTTTCACCTAACTAAAAAATCGATTATCTTTTGCAAAAAAATTGAAAAAAATTATTCTACGGTCCTAAATGCATGGAAATTGATGTATTATAAAGCCTTGTTGGTTAGAAAAGGAAAGCGCAGCGGAAACAGTCGCTATTAGAGAGAAAACGATGGATATAGCCATTTTCAAAAAAGTAAAGAAGGTGGTTTTCGGTTAATTCGGTTTTTTGCGATTTTCTCAGCTCCTGTTGGAGATATCGCAAATCCACGGCCAGATTCGTGATCAGCGCGACGAAATACATCAGATAACGTCCATCCCATGTGGGAAATATCCCAAAAATTGTTTTTCGCGTTTTTCTCGGCTCCTGTGGGAGATAGAGCGAAAAGGGCCTTAATACAGGATCCTTGATTTCCCCTGATTTTGTTAATCGATAAAAAGGCAATAACTTTTGAATCGTTCAACCGATCCTTAAAATTCTCGTCGCATTCGAAAGAGCACAGAAAAACAAAGAAAATGCGACTAGGCTCATCCCGATATTTCAATTTTTCGATCCGAGAGCGCAGATAGTGTGTCACCTCCAAAATAGCATTTTTCACCTAACTAAAAAATCGATTATCTTTTGCCAAAAAATTGAAAAAAATTATTCTACGGTCCTAAATGCATGGAAATTGATGTATTATAAAGCCTTGTTGGTTAGAAAAGGAAAGCGCAGCGGAAACAGTCGCTATTAGAGAGAAAACGATGGATATAGCCATTTTCAAAAAAGTAAAGAAGGTGGTTTTCGGTTAATTCGGTTTTTTTCGATTTTCTCAGCTCCTGTTGGAGATATCGCAAATCCACGGCCAGATTCGTGATCAGCGCGACGAAATACATCAGATAACGTCCATCCCATGTGGGAAATATCCCAAAAATTGTTTTTCGCGTTTTTCTCGGCTCCTGTGGGAGATAGAGCGAAAAGGGCCTTAATACAGGATCCTTGATTTCCCCTGATTTTGTTAATCGATAAAAAGGCAATAACTTTTGAATCGTTCAACCGATCCTTAAAATTCTCGTCGCATTCGAAAGAGCACAGAAAAACAAAGAAAATGCGACTAGGCTCATCCCGATATTTCAATTTTTCGATCCGAGAGCGCAGATAGTGTGTCACCTCCAAAATAGCATTTTTCACCTAACTAAAAAATCGATTATCTTTTGCCAAAAAATTGAAAAAAATTATTCTACGGTCCTAAATGCATGGAAATTGATGTATTATAAAGCCTTGTTGGTTAGAAAAGGAAAGCGCAGCGGAAACAGTCGCTATTAGAGAGAAAACGATGGATATAGCCATTTTCAATAAAGTAAAGAAGGTGGTTTTCGGTTAATTCGGTTTTTTGCGATTTTCTCAGCTCCTGTTGGAGATATCGCAAATCCACGGCCAGATTCGTGATCAGCGCGACGAAATACATCAGATAACGTCCATCCCATGTGGGAAATATCCCAAAAATTGTTTTTCGCGTTTTTCTCGGCTCCTGTGGGAGATAGAGCGAAAAGGGCCTTAATACAGGATCCTTGATTTCCCCTGATTTTGTTAATCGATAAAAAGGCAATAACTTTTGAATCGTTCAACCGATCTTTAAAATTCTCGTCGCATTCGAAAGAGCACAGAAAAACAAGGAAAATGCGACTAGGCTCATCCCGATATTTCAATTTTTCGATCCGAGAGCGCAGATTGTGTGTCACCTCCAAAATAGCATTTTTCACCTAACTAAAAAATCGATTATCTTTTGCATAAAAATTAAAAAAAATTATTCCACGGTCCTAAATGCATGGAAATTGATGTATTATCAAGCCTTGTTCGTTAGAGAGCCAAAGAGCAGCGGAATCCGTCGTCATTAGCGAGGAAACGACAGATATCGCCATTTTCAAAAAAGTAAAGCAGGTGGTTTTCGGTTAATTCGGTTTTTTGCGATTTTCTCAGCTCCTGTTGGAGATATCGCAAATCCACGGCCAGATTCGTGATCAGCGCGACGAAATACATTAGATAACGTCCATCCCATGTGGGAAATATCCAAAAAATTGTTTTTCGCGTTTTTCTCGGTTCCTGTGGGAGATAGAGCGAAAAGGGCCTTAATACAGGATCCTTGATTTCCCCTGATTTTGTTAATCGATAAAAAGGCAATAACTTTTGAATCGTTCAACCGATCTTTAAAATTCTCGTCGCATTCGAAAGAGCACAGAAAAACAAAGAAAATGCGACTAGGCTCATCCCGATATTTCAATTTTTCGATCCGAGAGCGCAGATTGTGTGTCACCTCCAAAATAGCATTTTTCACCTAACTACAAAATCGATTATCTTTTGCAAAAAAATTGAAAAAAATTATTCTACGGTCCTAAATGCATGGAAATTGATGTATTATAAAGCCTTGTTGGTTAGAAAAGGAAAGCGCAGCGGAAACAGTCGCTATTAGAGAGAAAACGATGGATATAGCCATTTTCAATAAAGTAAAGAAGGTGGTTTTCGGTTAATTCGGTTTTTTGCGATTTTCTCAGCTCCTGTTGGAGATATCGCAAATCCACGGCCAGATTCGTGATCAGCGCGACGAAATACTTCAGATAACGTCCATCCCATGTGGGAAATATCCCAAAAATTGTTTTTCGCGTTTTTCTCGGCTCCTGTGGGAGATAGAGCGAAAAGGGCCTTAATACAGGATCCTTGATTTCCCCTGATTTTGTTAATCGATAAAAAGGCAATAACTTTTGAATCGTTCAACCGATCCTTAAAATTCTCGTCGCATTCGAAAGAGCACAGAAAAACAAAGAAAATGCGACTAGGCTCATCCCGATATTTCAATTTTTCGATCCGAGAGCGCAG
The DNA here is from genome assembly GCA_963942595.1 of Cylloceria caligata. Classification (NCBI taxonomy): domain Eukaryota; kingdom Metazoa; phylum Arthropoda; class Insecta; order Hymenoptera; family Ichneumonidae; genus Cylloceria; species Cylloceria caligata. Next base: position 2,157,206 of record OZ012709.1, read on the forward strand.
ATTGTGTGTCACCTCCAAAATAGCATTTTTCACCTAACTAAAAAATCGATTATCTTTTGCAAAAAAATTGAAAAAAATTATTCTACGGTCCTAAATGCATGGAAATTGATGTATTATAAAGCCTTGTTGGTTAGAAAAGGAAAGCGCAGCGGAAACAGTCGCTATTAGAGAGAAAACGATGGATATAGCCATTTTCAAAAAAGTAAAGAAGGTGGTTTTCGGTTAATTCGGTTTTTTGCGATTTTCTCAGCTCCTGTTGGAGATATCGCAAATCCACGGCCAGATTCGTGATCAGCGCGACGAAATACATCAGATAACGTCCATCCCATGTGGGAAATATCCCAAAAATTGTTTTTCGCGTTTTTCTCGGCTCCTGTGGGAGATAGAGCGAAAAGGGCCTTAATACAGGATCCTTGATTTCCCCTGATTTTGTTAATCGATACAAAGGCCATAACTTTTGAATCGTTCAACCGATCCTTAAAATTCTTGTTGCATTCGAAAGAGCACAGAAAAACAAAGAAAATGCGACTAGGCTCATCCCGATATTTCAATTTTTCGATCCGAGAGCGCAGATTGTGTGTCACCTCCAAAATAGCATTTTTTACCTAACTAAAAAATCGATTATCTTTTGCATAAAAATAAAAAAAAATTATTCCACGGTCCTAAATGCATGGAAATTGATGTATTATCAAGCCTTGTTCGTTAGAGAGCCAAAGAGCAGCGGAATCCGTCGTCATTAGCGAGGAAACGACAGATATCGCCATTTTCAAAAAAGTAAAGCAGGTGGTTTTCGGTTAATTCGGTTTTTTGCGATTTTCTCAGCTCCTGTTGGAGATATCGCAAATCCACGGCCAGATTCGTGATCAGCGCGACGAAATACATCAGATAACGTCCATCCCATGTGGGAAATATCCCAAAAATTGTTTTTCGCGTTTTTCTCGTCTCCTGTGGGAGATAGAGCGAAAAGGGCCTTAATACAGGATCCTTGATTTCCCCTGATTTTGTTAATCGATAAAAAGGCAATAACTTTTGAATCGTTCAACCGATGCTTAAAATTCTCGTCGCATTCGAAAGAGCACAGAAAAACAAAGAAAATGCGACTAGGCTCATCCCGATATTTCAATTTTTCGATCCGAGAGCGCAGATTGTGTGTCACCTCCAAAATAGCATTTTTCACCTAACTAAAAAATCGATTATCTTTTGCAAAAAAATTGAAAAAAATTATTCTACGGTCCTAAATGCATGGAAATTGATGTATTATAAAGCCTTGTTGGTTAGAAAAGGAAAGCGCAGCGGAAACAGTCGCTATTAGAGAGAAAACGATGGATATAGCCATTTTCAAAAAAGTAAAGAAGGTGGTTTTCGGTTAATTCGGTTCTTTGCGATTTTCTCAGCTCCTGTTGGAGATATCGCAAATCCACGGCCAGATTCGTGATCAGCGCGACGAAATACATCAGATAACGTCCATCCCATGTGGGAAATATCCCAAAAATTGTTTTTCGCGTTTTTCTCGGCTCCTGTGGGAGATAGAGCGAAAAGGGCCTTAATACAGGATCCTTGATTTCCCCTGATTTTGTTAATCGATAAAAAGGCAATAACTTTTGAATCGTTCAACCGATCCTTAAAATTCTCGTCGCATTCGAAAGAGCACAGAAAAACAAAGAAAATGCGACTAGGCTCATCCCGATATTTCAATTTTTCGATCCGAGAGCGCAGATTGTGTGTCACCTCCAAAATAGCATTTTTCACCTAACTAAAAAATCGATTATCTTTTGCAAAAAAATTGAAAAAAATTATTCTACGGTCCTAAATGCATGGAAATTGATGTATTATAAAGCCTTGTTGGTTAGAAAAGGAAAGCGCAGCGGAAACAGTCGCTATTAGAGAGAAAACGATGGATATAGCCATTTTCAAAAAAGTAAAGAAGGTGGTTTTCGGTTAATTCGGTTTTTTGCGATTTTCTCAGCTCCTGTTGGAGATATCGCAAATCCACGGCCAGATTCGTGATCAGCGCGACGAAATACATCAGATAACGTCCATCCTATGTGGGAAATATCCCAAAAATTGTTTTTCGCGTTTTTCTCGGCTCCTGTGGGAGATAGAGCGAAAAGGGCCTTAATACAGGATCCTTGATTTCCCCTGATTTTGTTAATCGATACAAAGGCCATAACTTTTGAATCGTTCAACCGATCCTTAAAATTCTTGTTGCATTCGAAAGAGCACAGAAAAACAAAGAAAATGCGACTAGGCTCATCCCGATATTTCAATTTTTCGATCCGAGAGCGCAGATTGTGTGTCACCTCCAAAATAGCATTTTTCACCTAACTAAAAAATCGATTATCTTTTGCATAAAAATAAAAAAAAATTATTCCACGGTCCTAAATGCATGGAAATTGATGTATTATCAAGCCTTGTTCGTTAGAGAGCCAAAGAGCAGCGGAATCCGTCGTCATTAGCGAGGAAACGACAGATATCGCCATTTTCAAAAAAGTAAAGCAGGTGGTTTTCGGTTAATTCGGTTTTTTGCGATTTTCTCAGCTCCTGTTGGAGATATCGCAAATCCACGGCCAGATTCGTGATCAGCGCGACGAAATACATCAGATAACGTCCATCCCATGTGGGAAATATCCCAAAAATTGTTTTTCGCGTTTTTCTCGTCTCCTGTGGGAGATAGAGCGAAAAGGGCCTTAATACAGGATCCTTGATTTCCCCTGATTTTGTTAATCGATAAAAAGGCAATAACTTTTGAATCGTTCAACCGATGCTTAAAATTCTCGTCGCATTCGAAAGAGCACAGAAAAACAAAGAAAATGCGACTAGGCTCATCCCGATATTTCAATTTTTCGATCCGAGAGCGCAGATTGTGTGTCACCTCCAAAATAGCATTTTTCACCTAACTAAAAAATCGATTATCTTTTGCAAAAAAATTGAAAAAAATTATTCTACGGTCCTAAATGCATGGAAATTGATGTATTATAAAGCCTTGTTGGTTAGAAAAGGAAAGCGCAGCGGAAACAGTCGCTATTAGAGAGAAAACGATGGATATAGCCATTTTCAAAAAAGTAAAGAAGGTGGTTTTCGGTTAATTCGGTTCTTTGCGATTTTCTCAGCTCCTGTTGGAGATATCGCAAATCCACGGCCAGATTCGTGATCAGCGCGACGAAATACATCAGATAACGTCCATCCCATGTGGGAAATATCCCAAAAATTGTTTTTCGCGTTTTTCTCGGCTCCTGTGGGAGATAGAGCGAAAAGGGCCTTAATACAGGATCCTTGATTTCCCCTGATTTTGTTAATCGATAAAAAGGCAATAACTTTTGAATCGTTCAACCGATCCTTAAAATTCTCGTCGCATTCGAAAGAGCACAGAAAAACAAAGAAAATGCGACTAGGCTCATCCCGATATTTCAATTTTTCGATCCGAGAGCGCAGATAGTGTGTCACCTCCAAAATAGCATTTTTCACCTAACTAAAAAATCGATTATCTTTTGCCAAAAAATTGAAAAAAATTATTCTACGGTCCTAAATGCATGGAAATTGATGTATTATAAAGCCTTGTTGGTTAGAAAAGGAAAGCGCAGCGGAAACAGTCGCTATTAGAGAGAAAACGATGGATATAGCCATTTTCAATAAAGTAAAGAAGGTGGTTTTCGGTTAATTCGGTTTTTTGCGATTTTCTCAGCTCCTGTTGGAGATATCGCAAATCCACGGCCAGATTCGTGATCAGCGCGACGAAATACATCAGATAACGTCCATCCCATGTGGGAAATATCCCAAAAATTGTTTTTCGCGTTTTTCTCGGCTCCTGTGGGAGATAGAGCGAAAAGGGCCTTAATACAGGATCCTTGATTTCCCCTGATTTTGTTAATCGATAAAAAGGCAATAACTTTTGAATCGTTCAACCGATCCTTAAAATTCTCGTCGCATTCGAAAGAGCACAGAAAAACAAAGAAAATGCGACTAGGCTCATCCCGATATTTCAATTTTTCGATCCGAGAGCGCAGATTGTGTGTCACCTCCAAAATAGCATTTTTCACCTAACTAAAAAATCGATTATCTTTTGCAAAAAAATTGAAAAAAATTATTCTACGGTCCTAAATGCATGGAAATTGATGTATTATAAAGCCTTGTTGGTTAGAAAAGGAAAGCGCAGCGGAAACAGTCGCTATTAGAGAGAAAACGATGGATATAGCCATTTTCAAAAAAGTAAAGAAGGTGGTTTTCGGTTAATTCGGTTTTTTGCGATTTTCTCAGCTCCTGTTGGAGATATCGCAAATCCACGGCCAGATTCGTGATCAGCGCGACGAAATACATCAGATAACGTCCATCCTATGTGGGAAATATCCCAAAAATTGTTTTTCGCGTTTTTCTCGGCTCCTGTGGGAGATAGAGCGAAAAGGGCCTTAATACAGGATCCTTGATTTCCCCTGATTTTGTTAATCGATACAAAGGCCATAACTTTTGAATCGTTCAACCGATCCTTAAAATTCTTGTTGCATTCGAAAGAGCACAGAAAAACAAAGAAAATGCGACTAGGCTCATCCCGATATTTCAATTTTTCGATCCGAGAGCGCAGATTGTGTGTCACCTCCAAAATAGCATTTTTCACCTAACTAAAAAATCGATTATCTTTTGCAAAAAAATTGAAAAAAATTATTCTACGGTCCTAAATGCATGGAAATTGATGTATTATAAAGCCTTGTTGGTTAGAAAAGGAAAGCGCAGCGGAAACAGTCGCTATTAGAGAGAAAACGATGGATATAGCCATTTTCAAAAAAGTAAAGAAGGTGGTTTTCGGTTAATTCGGTTTTTTGCGATTTTCTCAGCTCCTGTTGGAGATATCGCAAATCCACGGCCAGATTCGTGATCAGCGCGACGAAATACATCAGATAACGTCCATCCCATGTGGGAAATATCCCAAAAATTGTTTTTCGCGTTTTTCTCGGCTCCTGTGGGAGATAGAGCGAAAAGGGCCTTAATACAGGATCCTTGATTTCCCCTGATTTTGTTAATCGATAAAAAGGCAATAACTTTTGAATCGTTCAACCGATCCTTAAAATTCTCGTCGCATTCGAAAGAGCACAGAAAAACAAAGAAAATGCGACTAGGCTCATCCCGATATTTCAATTTTTCGATCCGAGAGCGCAGATAGTGTGTCACCTCCAAAATAGCATTTTTCACCTAACTAAAAAATCGATTATCTTTTGCCAAAAAATTGAAAAAAATTATTCTACGGTCCTAAATGCATGGAAATTGATGTATTATAAAGCCTTGTTGGTTAGAAAAGGAAAGCGCAGCGGAAACAGTCGCTATTAGAGAGAAAACGATGGATATAGCCATTTTCAAAAAAGTAAAGAAGGTGGTTTTCGGTTAATTCGGTTTTTTTCGATTTTCTCAGCTCCTGTTGGAGATATCGCAAATCCACGGCCAGATTCGTGATCAGCGCGACGAAATACATCAGATAACGTCCATCCCATGTGGGAAATATCCCAAAAATTGTTTTTCGCGTTTTTCTCGGCTCCTGTGGGAGATAGAGCGAAAAGGGCCTTAATACAGGATCCTTGATTTCCCCTGATTTTGTTAATCGATAAAAAGGCAATAACTTTTGAATCGTTCAACCGATCCTTAAAATTCTCGTCGCATTCGAAAGAGCACAGAAAAACAAAGAAAATGCGACTAGGCTCATCCCGATATTTCAATTTTTCGATCCGAGAGCGCAGATAGTGTGTCACCTCCAAAATAGCATTTTTCACCTAACTAAAAAATCGATTATCTTTTGCCAAAAAATTGAAAAAAATTATTCTACGGTCCTAAATGCATGGAAATTGATGTATTATAAAGCCTTGTTGGTTAGAAAAGGAAAGCGCAGCGGAAACAGTCGCTATTAGAGAGAAAACGATGGATATAGCCATTTTCAAAAAAGTAAAGAAGGTGGTTTTCGGTTAATTCGGTTTTTTGCGATTTTCTCAGCTCCTGTTGGAGATATCGCAAATCCACGGCCAGATTCGTGATCAGCGCGACGAAATACATCAGATAACGTCCATCCCATGTGGGAAATATCCCAAAAATTGTTTTTCGCGTTTTTCTCGGCTCCTGTGGGAGATAGAGCGAAAAGGGCCTTAATACAGGATCCTTGATTTCCCCTGATTTTGTTAATCGATAAAAAGGCAATAACTTTTGAATCGTTCAACCGATCTTTAAAATTCTCGTCGCATTCGAAAGAGCACAGAAAAACAAGGAAAATGCGACTAGGCTCATCCCGATATTTCAATTTTTCGATCCGAGAGCGCAGATTGTGTGTCACCTCCAAAATAGCATTTTTCACCTAACTAAAAAATCGATTATCTTTTGCATAAAAATAAAAAAAAATTATTCCACGGTCCTAAATGCATGGAAATTGATGTATTATCAAGCCTTGTTCGTTAGAGAGCCAAAGAGCAGCGGAATCCGTCGTCATTAGCGAGGAAACGACAGATATCGCTATTTTCAAAAAAGTAAAGCAGGTGGTTTTCGGTTAATTCGGTTTTTTGCGATTTTCTCAGCTCCTGTTGGAGATATCGCAAATCCACGGCCAGATTCGTGATCAGCGCGACGAAATACATCAGATAACGTCCATCCCATGTGGGAAATATCCCAAAAATTGTTTTTCGCGTTTTTCTCGTCTCCTGTGGGAGATAGAGCGAAAAGGGCCTTAATACAGGATCCTTGATTTCCCCTGATTTTGTTAATCGATAAAAAGGCAATAACTTTTGAATCGTTCAACCGATGCTTAAAATTCTCGTCGCATTCGAAAGAGCACAGAAAAACAAAGAAAATGCGACTAGGCTCATCCCGATATTTCAATTTTTCGATCCGAGAGCGCAGATTGTGTGTCACCTCCAAAATAGCATTTTTCACCTAACTAAAAAATCGATTATCTTTTGCAAAAAAATTGAAAAAAATTATTCTACGGTCCTAAATGCATGGAAATTGATGTATTATAAAGCCTTGTTGGTTAGAAAAGGAAAGCGCAGCGGAAACAGTCGCTATTAGAGAGAAAACGATGGATATAGCCATTTTCAAAAAAGTAACGAAGGTGGTTTTCGGTTAATTCGGTTTTTTGCGATTTTCTCAGCTCCTGTTGGAGATATCGCAAATCCACGGCCAGATTCGTGATCAGCGCGACGAAATACATCAGATAACGTCCATCCCATGTGGGAAATATCCCAAAAATTGTTTTTCGCGTTTTTCTCGGCTCCTGTGGGAGATAGAGCGAAAAGGGCCTTAATACAGGATCCTTGATTTCCCCTGATTTTGTTAATCGATAAAAAGGCAATAACTTTTGAATCGTTCAACCGATCCTTAAAATTCTCGTCGCATTCGAAAGAGCACAGAAAAACAAAGAAAATGCGACTAGGCTCATCCCGATATTTCAATTTTTCGATCCGAGAGCGCAGATAGTGTGTCACCTCCAAAATAGCATTTTTCACCTAACTAAAAAATCGATTATCTTTTGCCAAAAAATTGAAAAAAATTATTCTACGGTCCTAAATGCATGGAAATTGATGTATTATAAAGCCTTGTTGGTTAGAAAAGGAAAGCGCAGCGGAAACAGTCGCTATTAGAGAGAAAACGATGGATATAGCCATTTTCAAAAAAGTAAAGAAGGTGGTTTTCGGTTAATTCGGTTTTTTTCGATTTTCTCAGCTCCTGTTGGAGATATCGCAAATCCACGGCCAGATTCGTGATCAGCGCGACGAAATACATCAGATAACGTCCATCCCATGTGGGAAATATCCCAAAAATTGTTTTTCGCGTTTTTCTCGGCTCCTGTGGGAGATAGAGCGAAAAGGGCCTTAATACAGGATCCTTGATTTCCCCTGATTTTGTTAATCGATAAAAAGGCAATAACTTTTGAATCGTTCAACCGATCCTTAAAATTCTCGTCGCATTCGAAAGAGCACAGAAAAACAAAGAAAATGCGACTAGGCTCATCCCGATATTTCAATTTTTCGATCCGAGAGCGCAGATAGTGTGTCACCTCCAAAATAGCATTTTTCACCTAACTAAAAAATCGATTATCTTTTGCCAAAAAATTGAAAAAAATTATTCTACGGTCCTAAATGCATGGAAATTGATGTATTATAAAGCCTTGTTGGTTAGAAAAGGAAAGCGCAGCGGAAACAGTCGCTATTAGAGAGAAAACGATGGATATAGCCATTTTCAATAAAGTAAAGAAGGTGGTTTTCGGTTAATTCGGTTTTTTGCGATTTTCTCAGCTCCTGTTGGAGATATCGCAAATCCACGGCCAGATTCGTGATCAGCGCGACGAAATACATCAGATAACGTCCATCCCATGTGGGAAATATCCCAAAAATTGTTTTTCGCGTTTTTCTCGGCTCCTGTGGGAGATAGAGCGAAAAGGGCCTTAATACAGGATCCTTGATTTCCCCTGATTTTGTTAATCGATAAAAAGGCAATAACTTTTGAATCGTTCAACCGATCTTTAAAATTCTCGTCGCATTCGAAAGAGCACAGAAAAACAAGGAAAATGCGACTAGGCTCATCCCGATATTTCAATTTTTCGATCCGAGAGCGCAGATTGTGTGTCACCTCCAAAATAGCATTTTTCACCTAACTAAAAAATCGATTATCTTTTGCATAAAAATTAAAAAAAATTATTCCACGGTCCTAAATGCATGGAAATTGATGTATTATCAAGCCTTGTTCGTTAGAGAGCCAAAGAGCAGCGGAATCCGTCGTCATTAGCGAGGAAACGACAGATATCGCCATTTTCAAAAAAGTAAAGCAGGTGGTTTTCGGTTAATTCGGTTTTTTGCGATTTTCTCAGCTCCTGTTGGAGATATCGCAAATCCACGGCCAGATTCGTGATCAGCGCGACGAAATACATTAGATAACGTCCATCCCATGTGGGAAATATCCAAAAAATTGTTTTTCGCGTTTTTCTCGGTTCCTGTGGGAGATAGAGCGAAAAGGGCCTTAATACAGGATCCTTGATTTCCCCTGATTTTGTTAATCGATAAAAAGGCAATAACTTTTGAATCGTTCAACCGATCTTTAAAATTCTCGTCGCATTCGAAAGAGCACAGAAAAACAAAGAAAATGCGACTAGGCTCATCCCGATATTTCAATTTTTCGATCCGAGAGCGCAGATTGTGTGTCACCTCCAAAATAGCATTTTTCACCTAACTACAAAATCGATTATCTTTTGCAAAAAAATTGAAAAAAATTATTCTACGGTCCTAAATGCATGGAAATTGATGTATTATAAAGCCTTGTTGGTTAGAAAAGGAAAGCGCAGCGGAAACAGTCGCTATTAGAGAGAAAACGATGGATATAGCCATTTTCAATAAAGTAAAGAAGGTGGTTTTCGGTTAATTCGGTTTTTTGCGATTTTCTCAGCTCCTGTTGGAGATATCGCAAATCCACGGCCAGATTCGTGATCAGCGCGACGAAATACTTCAGATAACGTCCATCCCATGTGGGAAATATCCCAAAAATTGTTTTTCGCGTTTTTCTCGGCTCCTGTGGGAGATAGAGCGAAAAGGGCCTTAATACAGGATCCTTGATTTCCCCTGATTTTGTTAATCGATAAAAAGGCAATAACTTTTGAATCGTTCAACCGATCCTTAAAATTCTCGTCGCATTCGAAAGAGCACAGAAAAACAAAGAAAATGCGACTAGGCTCATCCCGATATTTCAATTTTTCGATCCGAGAGCGCAGATTGTGTGTCACCTCCAAAATAGCATTTTTCACCTAACTAAAAAATCGATTATCTTTTGCAAAAAAATTGAAAAAAATTATTCTACGGTCCTAAATGCATGGAAATTGATGTATTATAAAGCCTTGTTGGTTAGAAAAGGAAAGCGCAGCGGAAACAGTCGCTATTAGAGAGAAAACGATGGATATAGCCATTTTCAAAAAAGTAAAGAAGGTGGTTTTCGGTTAATTCGGTTTTTTGCGATTTTCTCAGCTCCTGTTGGAGATATCGCAAATCCACGGCCAGATTCGTGATCAGCGCGACGAAATACATCAGATAACGTCCATCCTATGTGGGAAATATCCCAAAAATTGTTTTTCGCGTTTTTCTCGGCTCCTGTGGGAGATAGAGCGAAAAGGGCCTTAATACAGGATCCTTGATTTCCCCTGATTTTGTTAATCGATACAAAGGCCATAACTTTTGAATCGTTCAACCGATCCTTAAAATTCTTGTTGCATTCGAAAGAGCACAGAAAAACAAAGAAAATGCGACTAGGCTCATCCCGATATTTCAATTTTTCGATCCGAGAGCGCAGATTGTGTGTCACCTCCAAAATAGCATTTTTCACCTAACTAAAAAATCGATTATCTTTTGCATAAAAATAAAAAAAAATTATTCCACGGTCCTAAATGCATGGAAATTGATGTATTATCAAGCCTTGTTCGTTAGAGAGCCAAAGAGCAGCGGAATCCGTCGTCATTAGCGAGGAAACGACAGATATCGCCATTTTCAAAAAAGTAAAGCAGGTGGTTTTCGGTTAATTCGGTTTTTTGCGATTTTCTCAGCTCCTGTTGGAGATATCGCAAATCCACGGCCAGATTCGTGATCAGCGCGACGAAATACATCAGATAACGTCCATCCCATGTGGGAAATATCCCAAAAATTGTTTTTCGCGTTTTTCTCGTCTCCTGTGGGAGATAGAGCGAAAAGGGCCTTAATACAGGATCCTTGATTTCCCCTGATTTTGTTAATCGATAAAAAGGCAATAACTTTTGAATCGTTCAACCGATGCTTAAAATTCTCGTCGCATTCGAAAGAGCACAGAAAAACAAAGAAAATGCGACTAGGCTCATCCCGATATTTCAATTTTTCGATCCGAGAGCGCAGATTGTGTGTCACCTCCAAAATAGCATTTTTCACCTAACTAAAAAATCGATTATCTTTTGCAAAAAAATTGAAAAAAATTATTCTACGGTCCTAAATGCATGGAAATTGATGTATTATAAAGCCTTGTTGGTTAGAAAAGGAAAGCGCAGCGGAAACAGTCGCTATTAGAGAGAAAACGATGGATATAGCCATTTTCAAAAAAGTAAAGAAGGTGGTTTTCGGTTAATTCGGTTCTTTGCGATTTTCTCAGCTCCTGTTGGAGATATCGCAAATCCACGGCCAGATTCGTGATCAGCGCGACGAAATACATCAGATAACGTCCATCCCATGTGGGAAATATCCCAAAAATTGTTTTTCGCGTTTTTCTCGGCTCCTGTGGGAGATAGAGCGAAAAGGGCCTTAATACAGGATCCTTGATTTCCCCTGATTTTGTTAATCGATAAAAAGGCAATAACTTTTGAATCGTTCAACCGATCCTTAAAATTCTCGTCGCATTCGAAAGAGCACAGAAAAACAAAGAAAATGCGACTAGGCTCATCCCGATATTTCAATTTTTCGATCCGAGAGCGCAGATTGTGTGTCACCTCCAAAATAGCATTTTTCACCTAACTAAAAAATCGATTATCTTTTGCAAAAAAATTGAAAAAAATTATTCTACGGTCCTAAATGCATGGAAATTGATGTATTATAAAGCCTTGTTGGTTAGAAAAGGAAAGCGCAGCGGAAACAGTCGCTATTAGAGAGAAAACGATGGATATAGCCATTTTCAAAAAAGTAAAGAAGGTGGTTTTCGGTTAATTCGGTTTTTTGCGATTTTCTCAGCTCCTGTTGGAGATATCGCAAATCCACGGCCAGATTCGTGATCAGCGCGACGAAATACATCAGATAACGTCCATCCTATGTGGGAAATATCCCAAAAATTGTTTTTCGCGTTTTTCTCGGCTCCTGTGGGAGATAGAGCGAAAAGGGCCTTAATACAGGATCCTTGATTTCCCCTGATTTTGTTAATCGATACAAAGGCCATAACTTTTGAATCGTTCAACCGATCCTTAAAATTCTTGTTGCATTCGAAAGAGCACAGAAAAACAAAGAAAATGCGACTAGGCTCATCCCGATATTTCAATTTTTCGATCCGAGAGCGCAGATTGTGTGTCACCTCCAAAATAGCATTTTTCACCTAACTAAAAAATCGATTATCTTTTGCATAAAAATAAAAAAAAATTATTCCACGGTCCTAAATGCATGGAAATTGATGTATTATCAAGCCTTGTTCGTTAGAGAGCCAAAGAGCAGCGGAATCCGTCGTCATTAGCGAGGAAACGACAGATATCGCCATTTTCAAAAAAGTAAAGCAGGTGGTTTTCGGTTAATTCGGTTTTTTGCGATTTTCTCAGCTCCTGTTGGAGATATCGCAAATCCACGGCCAGATTCGTGATCAGCGCGACGAAATACATCAGATAACGTCCATCCCATGTGGGAAATATCCCAAAAATTGTTTTTCGCGTTTTTCTCGTCTCCTGTGGGAGATAGAGCGAAAAGGGCCTTAATACAGGATCCTTGATTTCCCCTGATTTTGTTAATCGATAAAAAGGCAATAACTTTTGAATCGTTCAACCGATGCTTAAAATTCTCGTCGCATTCGAAAGAGCACAGAAAAACAAAGAAAATGCGACTAGGCTCATCCCGATATTTCAATTTTTCGATCCGAGAGCGCAGATTGTGTGTCACCTCCAAAATAGCATTTTTCACCTAACTAAAAAATCGATTATCTTTTGCAAAAAAATTGAAAAAAATTATTCTACGGTCCTAAATGCATGGAAATTGATGTATTATAAAGCCTTGTTGGTTAGAAAAGGAAAGCGCAGCGGAAACAGTCGCTATTAGAGAGAAAACGATGGATATAGCCATTTTCAAAAAAGTAAAGAAGGTGGTTTTCGGTTAATTCGGTTCTTTGCGATTTTCTCAGCTCCTGTTGGAGATATCGCAAATCCACGGCCAGATTCGTGATCAGCGCGACGAAATACATCAGATAACGTCCATCCCATGTGGGAAATATCCCAAAAATTGTTTTTCGCGTTTTTCTCGGCTCCTGTGGGAGATAGAGCGAAAAGGGCCTTAATACAGGATCCTTGATTTCCCCTGATTTTGTTAATCGATAAAAAGGCAATAACTTTTGAATCGTTCAACCGATCCTTAAAATTCTCGTCGCATTCGAAAGAGCACAGAAAAACAAAGAAAATGCGACTAGGCTCATCCCGATATTTCAATTTTTCGATCCGAGAGCGCAGATAGTGTGTCACCTCCAAAATAGCATTTTTCACCTAACTAAAAAATCGATTATCTTTTGCCAAAAAATTGAAAAAAATTATTCTACGGTCCTAAATGCATGGAAATTGATGTATTATAAAGCCTTGTTGGTTAGAAAAGGAAAGCGCAGCGGAAACAGTCGCTATTAGAGAGAAAACGATGGATATAGCCATTTTCAATAAAGTAAAGAAGGTGGTTTTCGGTTAATTCGGTTTTTTGCGATTTTCTCAGCTCCTGTTGGAGATATCGCAAATCCACGGCCAGATTCGTGATCAGCGCGACGAAATACATCAGATAACGTCCATCCCATGTGGGAAATATCCCAAAAATTGTTTTTCGCGTTTTTCTCGGCTCCTGTGGGAGATAGAGCGAAAAGGGCCTTAATACAGGATCCTTGATTTCCCCTGATTTTGTTAATCGATAAAAAGGCAATAACTTTTGAATCGTTCAACCGATCCTTAAAATTCTCGTCGCATTCGAAAGAGCACAGAAAAACAAAGAAAATGCGACTAGGCTCATCCCGATATTTCAATTTTTCGATCCGAGAGCGCAGATTGTGTGTCACCTCCAAAATAGCATTTTTCACCTAACTAAAAAATCGATTATCTTTTGCAAAAAAATTGAAAAAAATTATTCTACGGTCCTAAATGCATGGAAATTGATGTATTATAAAGCCTTGTTGGTTAGAAAAGGAAAGCGCAGCGGAAACAGTCGCTATTAGAGAGAAAACGATGGATATAGCCATTTTCAAAAAAGTAAAGAAGGTGGTTTTCGGTTAATTCGGTTTTTTGCGATTTTCTCAGCTCCTGTTGGAGATATCGCAAATCCACGGCCAGATTCGTGATCAGCGCGACGAAATACATCAGATAACGTCCATCCTATGTGGGAAATATCCCAAAAATTGTTTTTCGCGTTTTTCTCGGCTCCTGTGGGAGATAGAGCGAAAAGGGCCTTAATACAGGATCCTTGATTTCCCCTGATTTTGTTAATCGATACAAAGGCCATAACTTTTGAATCGTTCAACCGATCCTTAAAATTCTTGTTGCATTCGAAAGAGCACAGAAAAACAAAGAAAATGCGACTAGGCTCATCCCGATATTTCAATTTTTCGATCCGAGAGCGCAGATTGTGTGTCACCTCCAAAATAGCATTTTTCACCTAACTAAAAAATCGATTATCTTTTGCAAAAAAATTGAAAAAAATTATTCTACGGTCCTAAATGCATGGAAATTGATGTATTATAAAGCCTTGTTGGTTAGAAAAGGAAAGCGCAGCGGAAACAGTCGCTATTAGAGAGAAAACGATGGATATAGCCATTTTCAAAAAAGTAAAGAAGGTGGTTTTCGGTTAATTCGGTTTTTTGCGATTTTCTCAGCTCCTGTTGGAGATATCGCAAATCCACGGCCAGATTCGTGATCAGCGCGACGAAATACATCAGATAACGTCCATCCCATGTGGGAAATATCCCAAAAATTGTTTTTCGCGTTTTTCTCGGCTCCTGTGGGAGATAGAGCGAAAAGGGCCTTAATACAGGATCCTTGATTTCCCCTGATTTTGTTAATCGATAAAAAGGCAATAACTTTTGAATCGTTCAACCGATCCTTAAAATTCTCGTCGCATTCGAAAGAGCACAGAAAAACAAAGAAAATGCGACTAGGCTCATCCCGATATTTCAATTTTTCGATCCGAGAGCGCAGATAGTGTGTCACCTCCAAAATAGCATTTTTCACCTAACTAAAAAATCGATTATCTTTTGCCAAAAAATTGAAAAAAATTATTCTACGGTCCTAAATGCATGGAAATTGATGTATTATAAAGCCTTGTTGGTTAGAAAAGGAAAGCGCAGCGGAAACAGTCGCTATTAGAGAGAAAACGATGGATATAGCCATTTTCAAAAAAGTAAAGAAGGTGGTTTTCGGTTAATTCGGTTTTTTGCGATTTTCTCAGCTCCTGTTGGAGATATCGCAAATCCACGGCCAGATTCGTGATCAGCGCGACGAAATACATCAGATAACGTCCATCCTATGTGGGAAATATCCCAAAAATTGTTTTTCGCGTTTTTCTCGGCTCCTGTGGGAGATAGAGCGAAAAGGGCCTTAATACAGGATCCTTGATTTCCCCTGATTTTGTTAATCGATACAAAGGCCATAACTTTTGAATCGTTCAACCGATCCTTAAAATTCTTGTTGCATTCGAAAGAGCACAGAAAAACAAAGAAAATGCGACTAGGCTCATCCCGATATTTCAATTTTTCGATCCGAGAGCGCAGATTGTGTGTCACCTCCAAAATAGCATTTTTCACCTAACTAAAAAATCGATTATCTTTTGCAAAAAAATTGAAAAAAATTATTCTACGGTCCTAAATGCATGGAAATTGATGTATTATAAAGCCTTGTTGGTTAGAAAAGGAAAGCGCAGCGGAAACAGTCGCTATTAGAGAGAAAACGATGGATATAGCCATTTTCAAAAAAGTAAAGAAGGTGGTTTTCGGTTAATTCGGTTTTTTGCGATTTTCTCAGCTCCTGTTGGAGATATCGCAAATCCACGGCCAGATTCGTGATCAGCGCGACGAAATACATCAGATAACGTCCATCCCATGTGGGAAATATCCCAAAAATTGTTTTTCGCGTTTTTCTCGGCTCCTGTGGGAGATAGAGCGAAAAGGGCCTTAATACAGGATCCTTGATTTCCCCTGATTTTGTTAATCGATAAAAAGGCAATAACTTTTGAATCGTTCAACCGATCCTTAAAATTCTCGTCGCATTCGAAAGAGCACAGAAAAACAAAGAAAATGCGACTAGGCTCATCCCGATATTTCAATTTTTCGATCCGAGAGCGCAGATAGTGTGTCACCTCCAAAATAGCATTTTTCACCTAACTAAAAAATCGATTATCTTTTGCCAAAAAATTGAAAAAAATTATTCTACGGTCCTAAATGCATGGAAATTGATGTATTATAAAGCCTTGTTGGTTAGAAAAGGAAAGCGCAGCGGAAACAGTCGCTATTAGAGAGAAAACGATGGATATAGCCATTTTCAAAAAAGTAAAGAAGGTGGTTTTCGGTTAATTCGGTTTTTTTCGATTTTCTCAGCTCCTGTTGGAGATATCGCAAATCCACGGCCAGATTCGTGATCAGCGCGACGAAATACATCAGATAACGTCCATCCCATGTGGGAAATATCCCAAAAATTGTTTTTCGCGTTTTTCTCGGCTCCTGTGGGAGATAGAGCGAAAAGGGCCTTAATACAGGATCCTTGATTTCCCCTGATTTTGTTAATCGATAAAAAGGCAATAACTTTTGAATCGTTCAACCGATCCTTAAAATTCTCGTCGCATTCGAAAGAGCACAGAAAAACAAAGAAAATGCGACTAGGCTCATCCCGATATTTCAATTTTTCGATCCGAGAGCGCAGATAGTGTGTCACCTCCAAAATAGCATTTTTCACCTAACTAAAAAATCGATTATCTTTTGCCAAAAAATTGAAAAAAATTATTCTACGGTCCTAAATGCATGGAAATTGATGTATTATAAAGCCTTGTTGGTTAGAAAAGGAAAGCGCAGCGGAAACAGTCGCTATTAGAGAGAAAACGATGGATATAGCCATTTTCAATAAAGTAAAGAAGGTGGTTTTCGGTTAATTCGGTTTTTTGCGATTTTCTCAGCTCCTGTTGGAGATATCGCAAATCCACGGCCAGATTCGTGATCAGCGCGACGAAATACATCAGATAACGTCCATCCCATGTGGGAAATATCCCAAAAATTGTTTTTCGCGTTTTTCTCGGCTCCTGTGGGAGATAGAGCGAAAAGGGCCTTAATACAGGATCCTTGATTTCCCCTGATTTTGTTAATCGATAAAAAGGCAATAACTTTTGAATCGTTCAACCGATCTTTAAAATTCTCGTCGCATTCGAAAGAGCACAGAAAAACAAGGAAAATGCGACTAGGCTCATCCCGATATTTCAATTTTTCGATCCGAGAGCGCAGATTGTGTGTCACCTCCAAAATAGCATTTTTCACCTAACTAAAAAATCGATTATCTTTTGCATAAAAATTAAAAAAAATTATTCCACGGTCCTAAATGCATGGAAATTGATGTATTATCAAGCCTTGTTCGTTAGAGAGCCAAAGAGCAGCGGAATCCGTCGTCATTAGCGAGGAAACGACAGATATCGCCATTTTCAAAAAAGTAAAGCAGGTGGTTTTCGGTTAATTCGGTTTTTTGCGATTTTCTCAGCTCCTGTTGGAGATATCGCAAATCCACGGCCAGATTCGTGATCAGCGCGACGAAATACATTAGATAACGTCCATCCCATGTGGGAAATATCCAAAAAATTGTTTTTCGCGTTTTTCTCGGTTCCTGTGGGAGATAGAGCGAAAAGGGCCTTAATACAGGATCCTTGATTTCCCCTGATTTTGTTAATCGATAAAAAGGCAATAACTTTTGAATCGTTCAACCGATCTTTAAAATTCTCGTCGCATTCGAAAGAGCACAGAAAAACAAAGAAAATGCGACTAGGCTCATCCCGATATTTCAATTTTTCGATCCGAGAGCGCAGATTGTGTGTCACCTCCAAAATAGCATTTTTCACCTAACTACAAAATCGATTATCTTTTGCAAAAAAATTGAAAAAAATTATTCTACGGTCCTAAATGCATGGAAATTGATGTATTATAAAGCCTTGTTGGTTAGAAAAGGAAAGCGCAGCGGAAACAGTCGCTATTAGAGAGAAAACGATGGATATAGCCATTTTCAATAAAGTAAAGAAGGTGGTTTTCGGTTAATTCGGTTTTTTGCGATTTTCTCAGCTCCTGTTGGAGATATCGCAAATCCACGGCCAGATTCGTGATCAGCGCGACGAAATACTTCAGATAACGTCCATCCCATGTGGGAAATATCCCAAAAATTGTTTTTCGCGTTTTTCTCGGCTCCTGTGGGAGATAGAGCGAAAAGGGCCTTAATACAGGATCCTTGATTTCCCCTGATTTTGTTAATCGATAAAAAGGCAATAACTTTTGAATCGTTCAACCGATCCTTAAAATTCTCGTCGCATTCGAAAGAGCACAGAAAAACAAAGAAAATGCGACTAGGCACATCCCGATATTTCAATTTTTCGATCCGAGAGCGCAGATTGTGTGTCATCTCTAAAATAGCATTTTTCACCTAACTAAAAAATCGATTATCTTTTGCAAAAAAATTGAAAAAAATTATTCCACGGTCCTAAATGCATGGAAATTGATGTATTATCAAGCCTTGTTCGTTAGAGAGCCAAAGAGCAGCGGAAACCGTCCTCATTAGCGAGGAAACGACAGATATCGCCATTTTCAAAAAAGTAAAGAAGGTGGTTTTCGGTTAATTCGGTTTTTTTTGCGATTTTCTCAGCTCCTGTTGGAGATATCGCAAATCCACGGCCAGATTCGTGATCAGCGCGACGAAATACATCAGATAACGTCCATCCCATGTGGGAAATATCCCAAAAATTGTTTTTCGCGTTTTTCTCGGCTCCTGTGGGAGATAGAGCGAAAAGGGCCTTAATACAGGATCCTTGATTTCCCCTGATTTTGTTAATCGATAAAAAGGCAATAACTTTGGAATCGTTCAACCGATCCTTAAAATTCTCGTCGCATTCGAAAGAGCACAGAAAAACAAAGAAAATGCGACTAGGATCATTTCGATATTTCAATTTTTAGCGCCGAGAGCGCAGATTACATGTTACCTTGAAAAAACAATTTTTCACACAACTAAGAAATCGATTATCTTACGGAAAAAAATTCAAAAAAATTCTGCTACTGTCCTAAATGCATGGAAATTCTTGTATTATCAAGCCTTGTTCGTTAGAGAGCCAAAGAGCAACGGAAACAGTCGTCATTAGCGAGGAAACGACAGATATCGCCATTTTCAAAAAAGTAAAGCAGGTGGTTTTCGATTAATTCGGTTTTCTTCGATTTTCTCAGCTCCTGTTGGAGATATCGCAAATCCACGGCCAGATTCGTTATCAGCGCGACGGAATACATGAGATAGGGTCCATGCGAAGTGCGAAATATATAAATATTCGTTTTTCGCGTTTTTCTCAGCTCCTATGGGAGTTAGAGCGAAAAGGAGCTTAATACAGGATCCTCGATTTTCCGTGATTTTCAAGAGGCCACAACTTTTGAATGGTTAAACCGGTTCTAAAAATTCTTTTTGCATTCGAAAAGATATAGAAAAACGAAGAATATGCGACCTTATTTTTTTCGGTCCAAAAAACTAAGATATCGGGATGAGCATTGTCGTATTTCTTCCTTTTTCTATGCTCTTTCCAATGAAAAAAGAAAATTGAGATCGGTTGAACCATTCAAAAGTTATGGCCTCTTTAAAGACTAACAAAAACAGGGAAAATCGATAATCCTCTATTAAGCTCTTTTTCGCTCTATTTTTAATAGGAGCCGAGAATACGAAAATTAAAAAATATATATATTTTGCACTCGTTCTGCCCCTATCCAATTCATTTCGTCGTGTCGATGATAAATCTGGCCAAAGATTAGCGACATTACCAGCAGGAGCTTAGAAATACGGAAAAAACCGATTTGTCCGAAGAAATTATTCCTATCGCTGACTCAAATATTTATACTGCAGTTTCGGTTACATGTGTAATTTCATTTTCTTCGCGTTGGCTTCGAAACGAATTAAACTTGAAAATTATTCTATGCTTGTCCTGTGTGACGTCGATTTCTGTGCCCGATTTTTTGCAAATTTTCTCTGAATTTCTGATATTTTAGAGGCAATTTTCAAATTCGACCCACGCCTGGTTAAAAAGTTGCTTCTCATTGGCTTTTTTTCATCGGAGTCAAAAAGAAACTTGATTTATCATTGGCGAAGGGACCTCAGACGACTAGAATTGCTAATGGCGGCAGCGGCGTTGGTGGCAGTTGTAGCATTTATAATACGGACTTTACTTTTTACCCATTAAATAACAACCCTAACGACCACTACACCGGTTGGAATGACGGATACGTCGATTCTGACACGTTTATCGAGTTGCGATGTTTGTTTTTATATCCCAGACAAACCTAACCTTTTTTCTGATATGAAAATATTTGTTTATCGTGTTTTTTTCTATCCATCGTTACATGAGATCAATTTAAATACATTTAAAAAACCATAAGTCAACTATCTACAAGTTGTCGGTAAAGATAATCGAATATTTGGAATACCAATGTTAAATGTGATACTCGAAACGGAAAAGCTTCACAACGATGGATATTCGAAGGGTAAATCCGTATGTAAGCTGCATAAAAATTCGTGGTGTACCGATTATAGCTCCGTTGGTAAGATTTTCACCTAAATATTAATGAAATTATAATATTTTAAAGCTGGTACCGTTACATTATTAATATTATTTGAAAATCTATCGTCGTCCTTTTTTTAAAAGATAAAAATTTTGCAACGCTCAATTTGAACCTTTGCACCTCTTAGGAAATTCTATTTATTTATTTATTTATATAATCGAGCGAATATGTTAATTGGGACCAGAGCCTGATATTTACCTTCTTCATAAAGAGGATAAATTATTTTCCTTATCAGTACTAACTAAGATGCTCAGAACGGTGACGAAATCTATCGCTCGTGCATATCGGATAACGTTTTTCTAAATTTTGCAGCACAAAACATGCAATTAAATTATAAAAATATTAATAAGACATTACCACATCAAAACTTTTAAATCAGATAAAGCAGTAAAGCAGTTGACAAAATTTACTTATAACAATTTTTTTTGGATCAATTGTGTTATCTCTATCACATTTCAGGTGTGTTTGACTATTTGTTTTCTCTGTTTGCGGTTTCTTTTTTTTGCTCTGCCGTTGTTTCCATTCCTGTACTTTTGTGATAGCGGCGTTACACGCTTGCTTGCTGTTCTCTTATCTCTAAAAAAATCTGATTGAAATGAAATAAAAATAAATAAAACTAATTGTTTGGCAATGCAGATGACGGAGGATCTCAGAATAGAGATGAAGTATTACAAACAGTTGGCGATGGCTGTCGAAGAGAGATTAAAAAAGCTCGAAGCAGCAGCTGAATCCACTTCTCACTCTCCGAGTGTTATACCTGACGACAGAGTTTCCGTAACGGAAGAATCTTCCAACTACGAACCTGAGAGCGATCATATTGAGAA
The DNA here is from genome assembly GCA_963942595.1 of Cylloceria caligata. Taxonomy (NCBI): domain Eukaryota; kingdom Metazoa; phylum Arthropoda; class Insecta; order Hymenoptera; family Ichneumonidae; genus Cylloceria; species Cylloceria caligata. The sequence continues at coordinate 2,178,532 of OZ012709.1, forward strand.
AACTGATAACGCTACGACGACTGTTATTGAAATTTCAACGAATAATGTATCATCGATTAAGGAAAATTCTAACAAAGGCCTGGACAATCCTGACTCCAGTCTGGTGGAAACTACCGTCGGTACAATGTCCTGGAAATCATTCTCCGACGAGGAACCGAGCTGCCAGAACGGAAGCTCGGACGTTGTCACTGCGAGCACCGATATCAATCGGTACTTGAACGGTTCGATTAAATCCGACGCTGTAGCTTCTACAGCAGAGAATAGCTGTGAGTCGCGAAAGCCGGAAGTACCAAAAACCCTCGACATAATTCCAATAACGGTTGATGCGTCTATAGTAAATAACATTTCAACGCCCTCCGAGAAAATGATAATCGATGAATCGCCATCGCACGTCTCTCCCGACTCGGACGAGACCCCAAAATTCGTGAGGCAAGGCTCCTACGTTCTTGAAACGCCAAGTCCGATGCTACTGGCTCATTTGCAAGAGGAAATGGGAAATTACATGCCCTCGAACAGCGCGATAAAGCGTAAAGAATGGAATTTGAGTGAAGCGAAAAGCGAGTGGGAATTGCACAATAAAAAAGAAAGTTTAATCGTCGCAAATCCTTTGAGGGGTGTCGCACCGAATAGAATAAGGCGCAACAGCGCTTCAAGCGCGAGTAATCAGAAGACAAACAGACATTCGATGCAATCACGCGGAGGAAAGTACTTGGCGGGTTCGAAGCAGGTAGCGAGATCCGCGGAATGCATACAATCGATTCTGAACACAGACAATAATTCGAGAAATTTAAAATCAGTTAAGGAAATAAATGGCCAGAAGGAAAATTCCACGAGCATCGTAAACGATTCGACCATTTGGAAGAGCACGAAGACTATTCCAATTTTTAATTTGGCTAATAAGCTGGGAGGTTCTCTGGGAAGTCTGAGTAATGCGGGAATTCGAAATGGCAAGCGTACGCCTAAAAAATGTACGGGAAATCGATTATCGAAGAGTTTTGATAGCGGTGAGAATGTAGGAACGACGAAAAGCGAGGATATCAGAGGCTCAACGCAGAAACTTTTGGCCGCGGTCACATCAGAAAAGCTCGTCCACGTTTTTCAAGAGATTCAGAGCACGCACGAGCATCAGATGACGGAATTGATAGCTAGACAGCGTCGAGAGCAGGAGATTATGCAAAAGGAATTTGAGAAGCAGCAGCTTTTGTTGCTGGCGCAGATTGAGCAAACTTTTCCGGGGATATCTCTGCGGCGGCTTGTAGAAAGAGTCTCACCCGCATCGTACAGCCCGGTTGTTAAGCGAGAGAAGATTAAGAGTTCTATCGTATCGCCGACGAAAATTCCAATAATACAGAATCCAGTGAAAATTAATGGTAACCACAGTCCTTCTGAGATTCACGAAAATTCCAAATGCCCTTTGGACGATATTTATCCACGAGAGAAATCTAGCGAATCATCGGCATATCATATAAAACAGAGTCAATCGACGTGTACTTATATTATCGAGCAAAAGAGTCCACCTATCGGTCTTTACTCGACATCCGTACTCAATGGCGAACGTAGAAATTCCGGCGTAAGTCGACAACTATTTCCTCTTGAGGGCAAGACGAGACACGTACCGGTTCCGAGTAGATCGGTGTACCAAGAGCAACACGTGCGTTAAAAATACGAATTTATTTAAATGTTTCTAAACTGTATTGATTTTATGCTCGTGTTATTGAATTTTTGCAGGTAAACGCTGCAACTGTTATAACTGCTTACGCGAGAGGATACTTGGTACGTAGACTGTTACAAACCGACAGAGTAATAGCCCTGAAAACGACTTACAAGGAAGCACTGCATTGCATGTTGAAATTACATGTCGACGCCCCTCTCGCTCTGCCCGAACTCAATTTTCATCAGCGGCTTCAGTTACAAGTGAATTTCTAGCGCTTCGAGACATTTTTCTTCTTATTTTATTATTCTTATTTTTTGTAATACAAAATCAACGTATTATTTATTTTTAGTGCGACGCCGCTTCGATGAATATCGTCGAGCTCTTTGCTCAAGATTCTTTCAAGAGAATGGAGATTATCAGACAAGATCGTCAAATCAAAAGGGCCCGCCAGGAGCGACCTAATTCAGCGCGTTCTTACTCATTCGCGACACAACGAACACTCGCCAGAAAAAAGCTCAAGGAGTATGACACTGAATAAATGATAAATCGTTGCATGGAACAACAACTTTTCTTCCATAGAGATAAATAATGTAATAAAAGCATGCTGATGATAGATTATTTATATTCGGTTTAATTTATAGAGGGACGGGAATTTATTGCAGAAACGGAGATTTTCAGACACCTGGCGGTAGCCGGACTACCACTCTACGAAGTAGATGCCAGACTTGGGCGTCAAATGCCTGGGAAAAACGATCGCCGAGTTTGCTAAGTAAGATCAACATTTCTGTCGATTAATCTGCATTTGTAGAATTTTTTAAAAAAATTCTATTAACATATTTTTTTATTTTATTTTAAAAAATCTAGATCAGGGTATCAAAAGGAGTACGAGCGCAGGGGCCGTCCGTAAACCCTGGCGATGAGACACTCGTAATGCTACTATCCATAAACAGTGCCTTCGTATTGACGTAGAATTTTAAAAACGATTCCAAGCCAGTTTTTTGTACAAACTTTATTATCGTAAGACGAAGAAGAAGAAAAAAAAATGGAATCGATCTAGTGCCTGATGAAACGTACTGAAATTTTCTTTTTGCTATTATGATATTTCTTTCTATTCTTTTCGTATTATTCAATTTTCTATTAAAGATCAACCTCACCGCATGTCTGTGATACGACGAGGGTTTGTGCAACTTTGTTGCGTCACCGTTGACAAACAAATGATATTTTAACATTTTTCGTATTCTGCAATTTTTTTTAAATCTTATTTTTATTATTATTTGATTTTTTAATACAAATGGCTAGATTATTTTGTTCTCTTTAAATACAAATTGGCTAAATAGCTGATATTTTAGACGCAACAAGTGTTTGACTGTACGCTCAGTCACAAGAGTATAAATCGAATAAAGAGATATATTCGTCCAAGGAATTACAACAGTTATTACATACTACATATGTAAAAGCCTAACATTCAAATCACTAATGCACCGTCTCTTTTATTTTATTCGATTTTTTAGATACCGATTGGCGAGATTGATAATATGTTAGGCGCAACAAGTATTTTAGTGTACGTTCATTTACCAGAGTGTAAATCAATTGGTCACTACTACATATCATATGTAAAAACTTGAAATTCAAATGGCTAATGCGCCGCTCAATGATATTTTATGATTTTTCGTACTCTGCAATATTTATATATTTTTCTAAATTCCTTTTTTTAATACAAATTAGTAGTTTCGCTGGTTTTAGAAAAAAAATAGCGAGACTGCTGATTTTTTGGGCGCAACAAATATTTTACTGTATGCTAAAGTGAGTTCTGAAAAAATTAAGAGATTAAAAAAGAATTACAACAGCATCATATGTGCAAACTAAAAATCCAAATGTTTACCTTGCTTAGAAAATTCAACTAAAGCCGATTAAACGGACACAAAACTGATAAAAATATATAGCACATCGCGTTAAGGGGATGTAGTTATTACTAGGTCAGTAACAAAACTAATCTGAATTTATCTGTCTGATAAAAGTCACGAACGTTGCTCTCTGCCTAACAGTACTGTAGAGCGACGTTCTCGTCTTTTTCTGAATCCATGGGATCAACCGTGGCGGAGAAATTTATGGATCGCATGATTAGTTCTATCTCTCTTGTACCTGTTTCACATCACCTTAACACGATGTGATACATGTTTCTGCCGGCTCTTTTGTTGTTCTCTTCCGCAATCGCCAATGGTGTTATCTCATTTACCATCATAGCAGCTCAGTCGGTATAGCACATCACCTTAAGGGGAGAGTCGAAACCTTTCTACCTCTTAATCTCTCTCGAAACCGGTAATAAACAGATAAGAACACAGCTTTACATGATGCATAGCAACACGTCAGGCGATTACGTAAAACTCGTCAATTTTTTATCTCAATGATGCAGCCCAAAAAAAAAAGTGGATTGGAAAGGTTTGTTATCTAATTTGGATAAGTTTTTGGCGGCATTACTTAACAGAATTCGAATCACAGTCAAAACGTATGAGGATTGTTGAATAATATTTTCATCCTGACCGTGACTAGTGCCACCAAAAATTTATCTAAATATATTAAAAGCGGTCATATCATCATCAATATTAAGGTTTGTTACCGACTAAGTAAGTTAGTCCTTGCTCAGTTCCTAATCAAATAACAATCCATCATGAGATTATTGAAAATAAAGATATTAACAACATACCAACAATATAAAACATATTTTTACATGCATGAATCAATTATATTTATCTCATAACAAATTGAAAAATTATCAAAACACAGTAGTAGTGCGATTGGACTCGTTTTTTTTTCATTCAAGTCGCCATTTTGACGACGTACATATGTAATTTAAGGCAGAAAGCATATACGATTAAATCCATTATTTATTTAACCTTAGATATCAGAGAAAAATATTTGATAAGCGTGTCTCTTCGGTATATCTACGAAATCCAAAGAATTCATAATATATTTCAGTATCGGATTATGTCTGCAAAGTATATTATTCGTTGAAAGCTGCGGTCGTTTTTAGTTTTTCCATACGAGACAACGCTAAAACTCTTCAGCTTTTAATCACACGTATTATTTAACAAACAAGCCCCTAATTATTGTATCTTCGATATATAACAAATTCAGGTACCGATTTAATTCACATTTTCATGAAAGGACTAACTTAAGGCGAGACAAAAGTCTCGATACTTACATCGGTGTAAATGTGGATGCTGCTTCTGTTGGACTCCGCCGTGAGCGCTATGCAAGTTCTATCTCTTTCGCACTCATGGATTTTTCGCTTTAAGGAGTTTCAATCGGTTTTAATAGAATTTCCTAATAAACAATCGTTTTCATTAATGGTTTTTAGATGTAAATTGGCGAGATAGCTGATATTTTAGGCTTCGTTCGTTGAAAGAATTACGACAAAGACAACAACAATGTCATTAATGAAAATTCAAATAACGCCGCCTAACAGTGCACTTTCAGGGGAACCAATAACTCGCGGTGATAAAAATAATGTAGCGCATGCGCATTAAACAAAACGCCTAACAAGAATTTTCCCCAAATCACGTGACCCTTCCAACCAATCGAGTCTGCCCGAGGGCCCTATACGTGGCATCAAGCATGAATCCTTTCCACGTCCGCCATTTTAACATACGGGACCTTTTCGGGAGTGTTGGTTTTATGTTTTATCGTTTCTCGTGAAATATAATCTTTTACTGAAACGTAAGTAAACGCCAAATGATAACGATAATAGCCACAAGGGTGGAAACTAAAGTTTTTCACGGAATACCACAAGGTTGTTAGTTCGAACGAGTGCAGAGGTCTCGGGATTCTTTGGGGAGTAGGTCGAAGGTGACAGACAACCGGGTGTACGCAGTGGCTTCGTACACGGTACCGCGCGCGCCTTGTACTCCTCAACGTCTTTCTCGGGTGATATTTTACTTTCTCAACGTCGCTAATCATTTTAAAAAAGTGGACGGTTACGAAGAGCCAAGTTACCGTCAACGAGACATCGAAAATTAATTACAAAGGGTACGCAAGGGATTTATCGTAAGACTACGACGAAAATTGTGAATCGATAGCGGCTAAGGGGGAGGGGGCAGCGTGGGCAAGAAGTGCTAGGGCCATCATCATTCTTAGCCTTTTTTTTTTTTTCCTTCGGGTTAGTCGTGAGTATTGCGAGGATGACGCGTTCCGCCACGTTTTAATGGCGAGCACAGTGATCTCGTGGCCGATAACGCGCTCAGGTTATCTTCTCTGACAAGCGCTACAGTCATTGTACGCTCTCGTAAAAAACTAATACGTCTGGTGGTACGAACGTGGAAAAGCATTTGTTTTTTTCTTGTTTGAGTTTTCGAACAAATTAGTTGAGAAGTATGAGTATACGAATTTTTTTGTTTTTCCTTGTTATTGACTCTAATTGATTTGTGAATTTCGTGTACTTTGCCAGCATGCAAGCCTGTAACTCACTGTGACAAGCGTCGCTTTTATTGTATTTTTTGTTTGTTCTTTTAGTTTTTTCAACGATTTGATTAAAATGTAAAGGTTTATGATTTTTTTTCTTTCTTACTCGTGGACTTAAAGTAATCTTTGTGTGAATTTAGTGTCCACCAGTATGTCAGCATTTAACTCACTCTACGAACAGTGCGTTCGTTGTACGATAGAGCAAAAGCAATTGTTTTTAAGTTTTTTTGTTAACAAATAGATTAAAAAGTACGGATTTAACATTTTTTTTACTTATCGACTCAAAGTAATCGTTCTGTGATGTTAGCGTCTGCCAATATGTCAGCCTGTAACTCACTTTACAAAAACAGCGTTTGTCGTATGATTGTGAGAAAATCAATGTCTGTTGGTAGGATAGATCAAAAGCAATAGTTTTTAGGTTTTTTTTTTTAACAAATTAACTTAAAAGGACGTGTTCATGATTTTCTTTTCTTCTTTGAAGTAATTGTTCTGTTATTTGAGTGGCAGCCAACATGTAACTCACTCTACAAACATCGTGTTCATTGTTCATTTGTGTGATAAATGATATATCTGCTGGTACGATAGAGCGGAAGCAATTATTTTTGGTTTTTTTTTTTAAACAAATTGGTTCTAAAGTACGAGTACACGATTCAGAGTTCTTTTTTCAAGATTCAATCAATGTAATGATCGTGTGAATTCATTGTCCACCAGCATGCCAGCTTGTAACTGACAATACAAGTGCTGCTTTTGTCGTAAGCTTGTGGGAAAACCGATACGTCTGTTAGCACAACAGAGCAAAATGCATTGTTTTTGGGTTTTTTTTGTAACATATGGGTTGAAACCTGATTTAAAAATGTTGTTTTATCTTTTAATCGGTCAATGATATATTAATTTAGTATCCAACACCATGCCAGCTTGTAACTTACTCTGACACTCGCCACTTTCATTGCTTGCTTGTGTGAAAACCAATACTTCTGTTGTCACGATAGACGAAAAACAATGATTATTGGTTTCTTTTAATAACTCGGTTGAAAAGTGTGCTTATACAATTTATAACTAGCTCTAACTAACTCTTTGTACGATAGAAGAAAATCAATTCTTCTTTATTTAAAAAAATTTTTTAAACAAATCAGTTAAAAGATACAAGTACCGTCACCGATGCCTGGATCACATCCCCTTGTGATATAAATGGCGGATAGGTTAGTCATTAACCAGACACCAATGATGCTATGATTCCTGGTTGATATGTAAATTTAGTATCCCTCCCTGTGGGAGCTTGTAACTCATTCTAACATGCATGGCATTCATTGTACGATTATCTGAAAATCATTGTCTGTTGGTGCAATATAATTTTTGACTGGTGAGTGAATTTAATGTCGACCAGCATGCCAGCTTACGATTCACTTCTATGGCATCATACGAAGCTTTTGTTTTAACTGCAATTTAACTTGTCAGGATTCTTGTTTAGAGCTCTAGGATGATTTTTTTTTCTTCTTATTATTCCATTTTTATGCTTTGAAATTATTATAAGAATTTTTGTGATTCCAGGTACCATAACCAACACCAATCATGGGGAATATGTTTGCAACGTTATTCAAAGGCCTCTTTGGCAAAAAAGAGATGAGAATTCTGATGGTGGGACTCGATGCGGCTGGTAAAACCACAATTCTGTACAAATTAAAATTAGGCGAAATCGTCACAACGATTCCCACTATAGGTAAGTATCAGAAAATAATTGAAGTAATTACAAAATTTATTAATATATAGTTGATTTTTAAATTAAACAGTTAATTAATGAAAAATATTTTTCTTTTCTTTCAGGCTTCAATGTAGAGACTGTCGAGTATAAGAATATTAGCTTTACGGTGTGGGATGTCGGTGGCCAGGACAAAATCAGACCTCTGTGGCGACATTACTTCCAGAACACCCAAGTATGCATGAAAAAAACAATAATTTTTCATTTTTTTCACGTCGCAATTTCATCCAATGTTATTTAACAATATTTTTGCGCTTTTTTTCAACTCAGGGATTGATTTTCGTCGTAGACAGTAACGACAGAGAACGTATAGGCGAGGCCCGCGAAGAACTAATGCGGATGTTAGCCGAGGACGAACTCAGAGACGCCGTACTACTAATTTTCGCTAACAAACAAGTAAGTTCATCGTAAGAATGTGGCAGAGTGTCACGTTAAAAGAAAAAATATTTATTCTCGAACATCAACGCAAACATCTTATCATAAAAGAACAATTAATTAACCGAAATTCTCTTTGTGTTATCAATATTTCAAATCTATTTGAAATTAAGAGAGAAGAACGAGATAGATTTCAGTTTAAAAAAGACCTTTTTTGTTTTGTTTTAACGTCAACAAAAAAAGCGTGTTAAAGATTCCGTACGTTTGGTCGTTCGTAAGGCTGTTCAGATCATGTGAAAAAATCTCCAGATCCGAATATAACGAATTGCAGACAAAGTACAATTATAAAAAATGTTAATTTGTATTTAAAAAAAAAAAAAAAAAAATAGAGGTACAGTTTTTTATATTTTGATCTGTGGATTTTTTTACGTTATCAGAACACGGTTACGAACAATCAATCGTCTGGAATTTTTCATACCATTTTTTCTACCAACAAAAAAAAATGCTTTTCTTTAACTGAAATCCATATATATCTCCCTTTAAAATTATTTTTTTTTTTGTAAATATAATGAGGAGAGTAAGTTCGAGTGTAATGTTACATAAAATCTCGTTATTTTCTTCAGGATCTGCCAAACGCAATGAACGCAGCGGAAATAACCGATAAATTAGGACTGCACTCGTTACGCAACCGCAACTGGTACATCCAGGCGACGTGTGCCACGAGTGGCGATGGTCTTTACGAGGGTCTCGATTGGCTCTCAAACCAGTTGAAAAATGCAAATCGCTAATCGGACATCAGCCCCGTCAACACTCAGTTGCTATATTAACATCCGTACAGAGAGAGAATAAACAACAATTTAAAAAAAAAAACATCGTCAACAAAAACAACAACAACAAAAGCAAATGAAAGGAATAAAGATAAAATAACAGCAGAACGATTAAATTGAACGGAAAAAAATCAACAGAAATTACAATCGAAAGCTGCTAAGACCTGCTCCGCTCGCAATATAAGTAAACGAAGAAAAAATAATAAATTGTAAACGAGCGATTACATTTTTGCCGCGTTGACACCGTCGTCTGCTGTTAGCGGCGAAAATGCCCGATTATCGTGGCTCATCGCCGATTTTCTCGCCCAATTTGCGTTGTCTGTGGTAGGGGCGCAGGGAGGGAGAAGGGTCTATTGAAGAGATTATCATTTGGGGACGGTTAAAAAGGGAATATCGTGCGTAAAAGAGCAGCGATGAGTGGCCGCTAGCACACGGACGAACGGTCACACAGGACTATTGCCTCGTGTAACTTATTATTATTATTATTATTATTATTATATTAGCATTATAGTTACACTTTTTACACAGAGATACCACCGTTTGAGTGGAGATAAAAGAAATAACAAACCTTTGAAGAGTAATTTGTATTGAAGATCCTAAATCCGAAACATAAACGAAAAATCGCAATTGATTAAGGGGAATAAAAAAGAAAAGTAAAAACATTACAAATTTGATATATATCATTAAGATGATATGACACATCTTTTCTCCCGTTCACCCGGGCTCAGTCGATATCAAAAACTGTAATCCAATCTACTTAAGAGACGATTGATGCTTAAGGAAAAAAGAAACCTGGGTTTTACTGCCGAGTAGATAGACGAATTGAAATCTAATTTACTTCTTTTTTTTTCTTTCAAACATCAATCGTCTTGGAGCAAATTGGATTACAGTTTACGTTACCGATTGTCATTACAAAATGTGTGTCACATCGTTTTAAAGTAGAAGCGACACGGGAGTGATAGAATGTTTAAAGATTACGAAGGAATCTAGCGATAAATGTACACCGACGGCGTGTAAGAAGAAAACGATAATATAGATAAATACAGACCCGGAAATGGGCTTCGTACGATTTGTGAATGCGTTGGACATGCTGATTGTCATAATGTAGCTGCATACTTGTACATTACATTATATAAATACGATGATGGTGATTATTATAAAGAGGTAAATTGTGATCTGTAGATCGAGAGATTGTCTCTGTCCATTACATTGCAAAGCGTCACACCCGTTTGCCCGAAACTACAGACTAACGAACTTCCTCGAAATCCACCTTAACCCTTGCGCGCTTGTCGTATTCTCCGTTCATTTTTAACCAAGTACCATTTGTTTGTTTTTTTTTTTTTTTTTTTTTTACTGCTCGAATTTAATGTGAAGCTTTTGATTTTACTAGAAATTCGAATATTGATAATTCATGTTATTTTTATTAAATAAATGTCTTGAAAATCGAATGGCTACATTTTTTTTTAAATTAGTCTGATTGGACTTAAATATTTCAAATAATAAGTGAGAAGAAAACCATTTTGAGACAAAAGAAAAACGATCTACGATTGCGATTAGGACAATCTTCAAAGATTATCTTTGAAAAGAACAAAATAATTGAAATCTGGCATTTGATGAATTTAGGATTTTTAATTATTGAAATTTCAAGCTGACATTATTTAGTAAGAATATTGAATTATTAATTTTAAACGAATTTTTAGGGATAAAATAGATTTTTCTGGTTCGTTGAATTTGATCGAAATGACGCTGTTTATTTTAAAAAAAAAGAAGAAAAAAACGAATCTGAGACGGGGCGGACGGCATTAAATCTTGCGAATAAAACGCGAGTTTGCGATATTTCCCTTCCCTCCATTTTACTTCTCATCATTTCAACGTCATTATTTAACTTTTTTTTTTTTTTTTTTTTTTAAATATTAATAAAGACGCGAGAGACTCGTGAAACGTGGGGAAAAGAACGCGCGAGCGTCTCTCTCGTCCGTTGTAAGACGAATGAAAATGTTTATTGCACCGTCGGGGTCTTAATTTTTTTTTTATTTAAAAATTTTTTTAATACGCGCGAAGTAAGCTTAATGTAAAACGTCGACATTCCGAAATAATAAAACGTACATAAAAACAGCAACAAATTGTGTAGAAGCGAATGCGCGAATTCTCGTCGATACGAGAGGTGATAAGGAGAGGGAGACGAGAAATAATATAGCGTGTGGTGAAGACGATGGGCTGATGTTATATCGCGTCGTGGCTCGTCAAATACACATTACCAAGGTACTACTAATGATAATACTGCGGTTAAGGGAGCACGGCCGAGCTAAAGTATATAAAAAATAAAACACAGAGACACCGAACACACACACACACACACACATACACACACAAGAATCCCCCCTCCCCTATTGATAAGTCGTTTCGCGTTCCTTCAATATCTTCGAAAGAAAGTGTGCTGCGTCCGAGAGAGATTAACCCTTTGCCCTCGAGAGGTGACTCTCGCTCATCATTTATTGGGTAAACGAGACACCTTTCGAGCGCAAAGGGTTAAGAGAAAAGGGAGCGGAAAAAGCTTTTTTCTCTCCTCTCGAGTGGCCTCGCGAGATCGTGGTGAATTTTTACTGAAATAATAATTTCTCTGTCTCTCTTTCTCCATTAAAATTTATTTCCAAAAACGCTGAAGAAATATCGAAGAAAATACGATTAAAAAAGAAAGAATTAAAAAAAAAAAAAACGCCTTTCCGTCATATTGCGAAGTTAATTCGTATTATTGTGTATGAATGTTTAACAATTTGTGAAAATATACTGTAATTGTGCTTTACGGGTGTTGTGTCGTACGTTGATTATTTTTTCGAGCGTTTAGAGATTTTTATTTATATTTTTTTTATAAATTTTTTTTTTTTAGATTGAAGAAGCGATTGATAATATTTCTTGGCGTTATCTAGGTCCCCGCGAGTGGCAATGATAGTCTCTCGAGCGTATATAAAAAGCTTGTTAATAAATCGACCTATCCGCTTACGACAAGAGAGTTTTGTAAATTCGTCGATTATACATATTGCGCTTTTTTAAATTATGTTTTCTTTCGCTCGATGAGAGAGATCGAGCAACCACTGCCTCGTATGTACCCAATTACATCAACTAGGCTAGTTTAAACGGCTAATGTGTGCTATCCGGCACGTATGTACGGCTAAACGACTAGAAATTATATCGATTTTAATAAGAACGAATAACCAGACGTCTTAACGTTTATCTACATCTATCGATTGTTTTTGCAGAATAGAAGAGACGAGGAAAACTGGAAGAAGAGCCGAGGGAACAGAGGAGATTGTCCCTACGGACGTTCTGAATATAAATCCCGCCAACTTCTCTTTCTCTCTTTTTATCTTTGATTATTTACTGTTCAGCTCCGAACGTTCATAAATCATCGAGGTTTGTCATAGTCTTCTTTACGATCGCGTGTATTTTTTTTATTTCTCAACAATTGCGTATTTTGACGTTGCTCGAACACGCACGATTTACCAGGTATCACTAACCCCCGCAACGTCCAAATATTCTGGAATTAAATAAACACGTTGACATCCACGGTCTTGATATGAACTCAAAGTAATAATAACTTGATTCGTTTCTATGACTGGAAAATTCTTGCTGTCAGGCGAGCTAACATTTTTTAACCAATTTTTGCAGTAAAGTTATCCTGCTACGATTTCGGGGTTTTTATAAAGGAAAAATAAACAACTTTACATTTGTAGAGAGAAAAATTGGTAGAACCTTGCAGGTTGCTTCCTCATCATTTTTCATTTGACACGAAGCCTCTTCTACGAGGAAGTACGTTGATCAACATTGGCTTCTTCATAAAAAAAAAAAACTGTGAATAAATGGAAAATAATGAGGAATCAATGTTGAAGATTCTACTTTTGTATTCTTCTATTTAAATAATTGTCGGAATTCAGCTAATGATAATTGAGCGATAGACCAATTTAACTTATTGTGAAATCTCATTGCTTAAATATATTTTAATCAACAACAAGAATTTAATGCGTAATTGATCTAACAAATTTTAGATCAATTGTTCAAATCGTGTACGAGTTACTTTTTTTTTTTTTTTACAAGCATCGACAATCGCGAATATAAAAAGGGCAGCAATGGACAATTCGACATTGCGTCTTTGATAACAAAAATTATTAGAAATCAAAGTATAACGGAAATGTTGTTATCGAGAGATAAGAAAATATCCAATTGCTCAATAATCTTATTACTTTTTAATATACAGGGTGGCCGATTTATCTAAAGACATTGAAATATTTCGAAAATTACGCAACGGATCAAAAAAAGTTCTGAATAAAATTTGTTCGCCTGGAAGAGGGTCATCCAATGATACCAAAGTCGACCCCTCACCCCCTGGGATGGGGGTGGGAGCAACTTTGAAATCGTAAATGGGAACCCTCATTTTTTATTGCAGATTCGGATTCCCCATAAAAAATAAGCAACTTTTATCTGAAACATTTTTATTTGATTCGTGATAGATGGCGCTGTAATCGCAAGAAACCTGATTTTTGCGAATATCTCGTGAAATTACGCATCGGATCGAAAAAAGAAAAAAGACATGTTTAATTTTTCAAAAAGCTATTCAGCGATACGAAACTCGATCCACCCTCCCCCCATCTCTACCCCATTGTGGTGAAAATGGAAGTTGCTTCAAAATCGTGATTGAAAACCCCTTTCTTTTTCCTGGTTTTCTTTAAATTTTCTCATACATGGCGCTGCAATCGAAAGCATGTATTCGTTTATCAATAAGTTAAAAACTACTTTTAGTGTTTTAGGACTCACCTAAAACAAGCACCCCGATGGGAACAAAAATCTACTACGTCCACGTCGGTGTTCCTGGGTAACGCTAAAAGTAGTTGTTTCAGATAAAAGTTACTTATTTTTTATGGGGAATCCGAATCTGCAATAAAAAATGGGGGTTCCCATTTATGTTTTCAAAGTTGCTTCCACCCCTACCCCAGGGGGTGGGGGTGAGGGGTCGACTTTGGTATTATTGGATGACCCTCTTCCAGGCGAACAAATTTTATTGAGAACTTTTTTCGATCCGAGCGTAGTTTTCGAAATATTTCAATGTCTTCAGATAAATCGATCACCCTGTATATTGAACAAACACTTTCGCCAATATTACGTTAACTTAGTGCGTAACAATTTTAAGAAATTTTAGATCAATTGCTCAAACAATTTACGAGTTGCAGAGAAGATTTATTGATGCGTCGTTATTAGTTTGTCGGTGAATATCAAAATTCAATGTTTTATCAAATCCGTCTCAAGATTTAGTTCATTTTGCCGTATATTTCGAAAGTAGAATCAATTATTAAACTAAAAATCAAAATTCCGTACAATCCGAAGCCTTTTTTTTTCTTTCATTTTTACAAAATTTATTATCTAGCACAATTGAATATTATTTCATTCCTGTAAAAAAAATTTAACTCATATATTGAGAACGTCGATGTAAGTTCGAGAGATAACGTTAAATTTAAAAAAGAAAACCAAATTAAAATCTTACAAAACTTGAAACCTTTTGTAGATTAATCTAAAATTCTATACAGTTCGTCGTTGAACATTGTTTTATTTGTAAACAATTATTGAGCGCGATAATTATAAATTCGCATAAGCTAGAATGCGGAAACACTTTGTTGAAAAAAAAATCGAAAATCTAATAAAGCCTGAATAGGTTCTTCAATTATTGCGTAATTTGTAAGAAATGGACGCAACTGTTTTTCTTCTGCTTGATCGATCAAGCAGTTCTTAAGTCAGAGCAGTTTGATCTTTGCAAGTCTGGTAAACATATCTGGATTTTTTTTTTCAAATTCTCGATTTTGTTTTCTTGAAAGAAAATAGAGATTTTCATGAGAAAAAAAAATGTCTACGAGGAAAGAAAAGAAATTGCTCTTTGAAAAGATGAATGCAAATGAGTAATTAAACTAAGGACAACGAAAGAATTATATTAGAATAATTGTATAGTTCCTGAAATATTCAATCAATTGAAGGATTTACGTTCCACCCACCACGAGAGCAAAATGATTGAGGGTTGCCGAGGTTACAATGACTATCGTAAAGGTTTGTCGAAGAGCGTGAAAACAGATCGTTAACGGGGGAATAAGTGACCATGATGTATTCTTGGGGAATTCCCAGGTTGTTTGGACGTGCGCGTACAACGAACGACGAGGTAAGTTAACACCAGTGGGGTAGTCAATTTTCCTGGTTGCGAATAAATGGATTGGCTCCCGAGGCGTTAACTTATCTGGTCGTGCAGTGTATAACCAAAAGCGAATAAGGGTGAATGGGAAGTTCTGTGTTTGGAGCGAGGTCAGAGCAATAAATGGCAATAAATTGCCTTTGGCGACCGGTACCGAATGATTTCTCGTAAATTACTGGAAAAGAATAAAATTTTCGCTTCAGCTGACTTTCGAGTACCGGTCAAGTTGAGAGGACCTTGAAGGACCAGTTAAGGAGAAGATAAGAATTGATAGAGAGAAAGGAAGTAGACAATACGATAGCCCGAGGCAACGCAGTCTCAATGCTACCAGGAAATTGGAGAATTTCCTTTCAAGATTTGCTCCTTCGACATCCTTCAAGATATAATTAATCGACAAGGTGAATTGGGAGATCTCGGGCTTTTGCGAATCGTTGCCAAGTCGACGAGAAAACTCGCCTTGGGTCGAAGACAAGAATTTTGAACGAATACCAAGATTAAAGAGAATTACTGACAATACCGTGGATAAGACTCAATTGAAATATCAATTTCCGAGGGATAAAATCGATTCGATTGTTAGATTTTGATCCTCCGATCTTGCCGTTTTCCAGCGCCGCCCGAGTAGACGACATCGATGTTTCGAAGAGAGAAACGCGTGTTCGACGCGAGATACCAGTTTGGTTTGCCACGTGTGCTACGCTATAGTAAAATATATCCGAGAACGTTAAAGCGCGCTCGTTAATCATCTTGGAAAATCAACATTTTCGAGAGTAGTATCCCCTGAGTGTTTTTACGTTCGGGAGGATTCCATCATCCACCTACCGTCTTCTCTTCGGTTTGTCAAGGGGGGGATGCGCGAGTAGGAAGAGATCGTGTTCGAAACCTCGATAGGTATAGCCCTCGTAGAATTTGGCCAAACACATCTCCGTAGGATAAATAGCCGCGGATAAATAAGGAGGTGTCTGTATTTTTAGATTTATTAACGTACGCGAGGATATCGCTGACGCCGTTCCAACCGGAGCCAGACTCTTTCTCTCTCTTCCTCTCTCTCAAGGATTGCTCGAAATTTCATTGCGGTTTCCAGAGGTTTCTTCCACGCGCGGTTCTTTGCTCTCTTTCTCTCTATAGTTCGTTCTCCAACCCCGGCGCGCCAACAAACTCGATGAGACGTAAACGTCTGGCTTTGAAAATTGGCATATACTTCTCTTTGAGTCTCATACCATATCGTACGTGCAACGGACTGCGAGGGGTACAAGCTCGTCATTTCTTCGGACGAACATAGGGAAAATATTGTTACTCGAGGTTCCTCGATGTTTCTTCGGTGCATATTGTAGCGTGTTTCTTGCGGTAAATTAGAAATTCCAGAGGGTACGAAAGAGGAACGAACGAGTTTAGTGGGCGTGCGCTGACCAACGAGTACACCAAGATATTACGAGCGCAAAGTGCTTGTTGGTGAAAAGTAACGAGACATGTCCGAAGATATGTGCTGTTCTTCATTGCTTTCTCTCTCTCTTTTTCTCTCGAGTGGTCCACTCAACACTACACTCTCGCTGGTAGGTGTACCTTACGATCGAAAAGTACCCGGAATTTGTCAATAAAACGAAAACGGTTCAATTATTCATCGATATTTATTTTATTCCCTTTAAGTAATCTCCATAGTAAGCAATACACATATTTTAACGCTTCTTCCAATTTTTAAAACACTTTTCACAGGCCGATTTTGGAATCGTCTTCAGCTCCTTCTGCGAATTCTCCTTTATCACCTCAATCGTCTCAAAACACTTTCCGCGAAATGGTAACTTGAGTCGTGAGTGTATTAACGTTGTTTTTCGTCAAATAGTCGTGTACAAGGTGAGATGTGTGAGCCGGTGCATTGCCGTGGTGAAGAAACCACGAGTTGTTTCTCCACATGAAACTCGTCTCATGCCCAAAACATCGTGCATAACGCTTTGCAGAGATCCGAACGAGACACCAAGATCGGCTGCTATCTCCCTGATGCTCACACGACGATCTTCGAGCATAATTTTCTTAACTTTTTCGATGTTTTCGTCAGTTACAGAGGTGGATGGACGACCGGAACGAGGCAAATCATCAACCACAGTAAGGCCCGCTTTAAACTCCTTGTACCACTCGTATGATTGTGTTTTCGACATTGTCGAGTCCCCATAGGCTACCGTTAACATTTTCAACGCTTCCGCACATGATATTTTGTTATAAACACAAAATTTCAGGCACACTCTTTGCTCAACTGAATTCGACATAGCGAAATTCGCAGAGTACACCAAACAATGACTTGTTTACAAAGCTATTACGCACAAACTATCTGACACATTGCGCTTAAAAGTGACATGTAAACAACTGACAGATGTACCAACCTAAAAAAAAATGATTTTGACAATATCTCAAGGGTGGCTCGTTTAAATGAGTAATTCCGGGTACTTTTTGATCGTAGGGTATAACGAGGTACGAACAAGCCTCACCGTATATGAAGATACAATGGTGTTCTTTGTATACGTACAATGGGAAAATTTGAATATTTTCCATTTTTTTATCTCTTCTTGATTTACCGCCTTGACGATAATTGCCAAGTCCGTAGACTCATGGACTTTGGCGGAACCGACTCAACTGTCGTTATACAGTTTTATAGTGGTTACGGTTGTATATATACGCGACGTATGGACATCAAGTGTAAATTCACTTGATTATACCATGAAACTCGGGAGACACTGAAATACGACCAGTTCCTTTGGGCAAGTTGTATTCTCTCGTACGAGAATTCCAATTGATGCACCGATGATCTTCAAAGTGACCCTCGTTCGGCTGTGGAACGACGCGAATACAATGACTCAAGCCTCAAAACAAAGCGAAATGCAACAACTCGGATAAAACGTCAGTTGTTAATCTGTAGTCAGTTGTATCATGATTGCGGTCGCACACGTATCTCATAGACAATCGAATTTAAGCTGCTTGACTCCTAAGAGTCTCAGAATAGACTGCAATGTGACCAGTTATTTTGCGAAAGTTATATTCACAAAATAATGTAACATAATTACACAATTATAACGAGACTCAAAACACACCGAAATGCAACGTACTAGAATCAAATATCGATACAGACTGACAAGTCTGGATGTAGTAAATATAAAAAGGGCTGACTCTCGTTGTAAATATTAAGAGTAACGGTAGCACCGTTGATCGATAGAACTTTATGACGTAGTACAACGGTGTGAAGTATAATAAGAAGTGATATAAAAAAAAATGTTTAACTTGGCGCCGAGACACTGCAGCGTCTCTTGATCTTTGCTCATATATTTGTTCTCGCGTCTAGAACGTTCCCTCAGTCCCATTAGGGAATTACGTCAAGTTCTCAATCGTCACACGAGCAATTGCTCCCTAGACAGTAATAAACCATAGGAAATATATATTGTTGCAGGGCAGATATTGTAATGAAGCTAACTTGTGATTATCGAAGGGGGAAGGTTCTGAGCCGGATGCAGCCCGGTGGATGATAGTCTACGAGCGGATGCGGTCAACTTGGAGAGTTGTTCGTCAAGCCAATACCGTATCCTCGCATCCTCATCCTCCATTCGGTTGATCGTTGTTGCTCGTGCACGACGACTATGCGGTAACTCGTCGGCGCGCGTAAATCGGTCCACTCGCGGTTCCCCTTGAAACGCGTTACACCATCAATTTCTCTCTACACATTATAGCCCCTAAAGGAACAAAAAAAAAAACAAACAAACAAAATTCAGACAGCTATAAAAAAAAATTCATCGTATCCTCGGCCTGCAACAACCGCTGCGGAGATTTCTAGCTGAAAGAGGGCTGTTAAGAAAAAAACTAAATAAAAAGGATAAGAAAAATAAAGTGGGGAATAAATAAATTGGCGTTAGTCCGACGGAATTTCACGATGGGATCTCACGATTTCCCAGACTCTTCTGAAACTCCGAAATCTTATGCGCGATATAATCTCGGCAACTTAGAGAGGGTGTCGAGAGAAAGAAAGAAGAGGAGAGAGGTTCCCTGTGATCGATCTGCAAGAGTTTTCGAGAGAATCGAGACGACCTGGTGGAATTCGAGTGTCGGCGGCGAGGCATGAGCGAAAACAAAAGCGATTGGTATGCGCGATATATCTCTCTTCCTCTAACTCTCTCTCCCTTCATGTCTGGACATGGCAGGGGGGTGGTGATATCGTGTTTCGAGGGTGTACCAGCGGTTATTATATATATGTATGCGTTTAAGTGTGCTTATAGTATGCAACCGGCGCCAACATTCCCATCGTCCGGGCTCGAGACTTACGCCGCAATAAAATCGCGTTCGCGTTCACTGCTTTGCTGGCGTAGGCGTGCATGCTGCTTCGCATCATCTGCCGCGCTACGACCAGTCGCGTGGTTTCTCTCGCTTCCTACGAGTTTAGTCTCACTGGGTTTGCACGAAAAAGGTTTGTTCAAACAAGTACGTCCTCCTCCGCTTCTTCTTCCTTTTACTTCCTCGTCCTTAGCCTCGCCGCACTGCAACTCGCGGTCCGGGATGATAAGTTCCGCGTGTATTCTCGGTGTTCCGTTTACCCAAGCTTCTTTTGGATCGCCGGTTCTGGTACCAGCACCAGAAGGAGAGAAGAAGAAGAAGAAGACGGCGCCAACGACGACGACGGAGAGAATACGAGAAGATGTCGGCGAGTCCTTTACGGTGTTTAGCATACCGGTCCGGCGCTCGGGCGCCTCTCGCGGTTATACGCTTCGGCCAAGTGCGAACTGTAAGAAGAAAGTAGGGAGAGAGAGAGAGAGAGAGAGAGAGAGGGACACGCACCTCCTCCAGAATCCCACGCGATCCTCGAGGATCACTGAGCCGAGTGACTCTCGCGCGTCTCGCGTGGGTAGAATAATGCTTCTCGCACTACTCGTAAGATGTAAGATGTGGCGACGACGTGACCTGGCGAATTGTACACCTTATTTTCAACCGTGACTACATTCTCATAAGATTTCCTGAATGATAATATTCTTCTTCTTCGTCTCATACTATTTATTTTTAAAAGCAACCTCATAAAACGTTATTAGTTGTAACTAATACGTTGAGCCAACCGATCGATTAAACCAATTGTTCAGATACCAGCGGTATCGTGGGCTTTGTACATTTTTGGATATAATTTATACGAGCGAGTTACACCGCGTGTAATCCGTTAACGGGTCGATATCGCAATATATAGAAAGAGAGGCGGAGAGGGCGTTTACCGCGCGCTGACGCTGCTTTGCGGACGAGCGGAATGGATAATGCCTTCTCCGAGCCGTAATGTAAGCGGGTCTTGACTGCGGCGCCGGCGCCCGCATATACGTTTCGTCTCGGTTTCTTCCCCTCACCCCGCAGATGTGTATTTATAGTATTATTATAGTATGTTTACGCTACATGACACAGATTCGCTGTCAGACAAATCGCACCGAGCCATGCATGCGCCAAACTTTTCTCATCGAACGATTTGCCACGTATATATATATATATATATATATATATATATATATCTTTAGCTCTGTCCCTCTCTTCTTGCCTCTCACTCTTTCTCTCTGACGAAATATCACGATTGCACTTAATCTTTGTTGCAATTGTTATCGATGATGCGGAATAAAATCTCTGATTCAGTGCGATTTGAAGTTACAGCGAGAGAATCATGTTTTATGTTCCACTATTGACAGTTCTTCGTCAAACATAATCAATTTGTTGAATTTCTTTTAATTTAACAGACAAAAAATATATAAAAAAATGAAATTATTATTTGAACAATTTATTAATTTGACGATTATGATTATTTTTCGTTGAGAAGATTGCGGCGTAACGTAAAACGATTCGCGCCGGGGGTTTTCACTACTACTCGGTTTACTATTTGTCCTGTCGCGTTTGCGTGGGCGATAAGAAGTTAGCGGCGTTCGCGTAAAACGAGATCGACGCCACGGGGTTAACGGTCGGGTGTTCATAAATATCATAAGCGCGTTTCTCTCACGCGCTCATCGATCGAATTCTGGTTCTGGTTTTCTCTCGGTCGATCATTAATGCCCTATCGCCAATAGATTTTCTTCATCAACGAACGCCCAGTTGCATGCACGTGACTGTATATCATTCGCGGGATTAGGTGTGAGTGCCGCTGTTTAAAAAGTCAAGATTACGCGACGTTCCATTAAAACGAGAGCCATCGGGGCAAAGAGACCGGTCCGCTTACAGTGTCTGCGCCTCCTCGTATCTCGCAACCGCGTAACATCTTCATTTCTCGGTCTCACCGAGGGATCCTTAGCTTCACAGAGAACTCTCTCGTTTGTACGTGCGGAGATGTATAAGGATTCTCTGTCTAAACACCGTTTGAGAGAAGATGACGCGGCTTCCTGTTTGCTTTATAATAAGCACCGGGCACGTACTTTTAAGTCCCAGCCGGGCCCTTGGAGCTCGTTTCTCTCGTCTCCATCCATTAGTTGCCTCACGAGGGCTTTCACAACGTCTCACTTCATATATTCTCTCTTTTTTCGTAGAACGGAAACAACTTCTTCCCTTTATTTTCCTTTATTTTCTCGCCTTTTGTTCTTCCCTATATCTTTCTGATGTTATATTTATATTATCCATTAATTCTTCTCGTTTATTCATCCGCTAGGCTTTTAATCTCGATATAATCGGTACGGCATTATTTATTTATTTCATTTTTCAATTGAGAATCAGCGTGGAAACTCCGCGCGCAATCTCTGCTCCGCAAACGCCGGCTAACTGCGACACGCTCGATCGCATCGCTACCGAGTCAGCATAAATAGATGTCCCAGATCCGACGGTGTTTATCGTCGCATTGACGCCTTTATAACGGATACACGTATGAACGTTATTTATTATTATTATTATGGTTGTTGTTGTTGTTGTTGTTGTTTCAATAATCTACGGTTCGCACATACCGCCCGACTCTTCTCTTCGCGTTCTCCTAATATTCTATTCGGTAGAATTCCTCGTGCATCTTCCTGTGTACTTTAAAAGACAAGAGTAATACAAGTCCCTCGTGTAATTGCTCCGACCGAGCAGGTGGAACGTGCCGGGAGGGCCTCCTCGTCGAGTCATAAACCGATCAACCTGTAAGAGCAAAAGACGCATCGTGAGATTCTCGGCAATTCTGCAGTGCGCGTTATATTTTCATTGTTAAAACTCGGGTTTCTCTCTGGTTAACTTTTCGTCGGGGCTACGCACAGTCACGTACAAAACTGAGTGGAGAGGACGAGCTCCGTCTCTGGCAAAATGAAATACGCACGTTATTCTATGGTCGGTTACAGGCATCGGTCGGTAAATTATATCGGGGTTTTCGGTGTAAAGCCTTGGCAGCGAGCTATTTGAGATGTGTCGCGCGAACACACGTAGAGGAACGGATACAGCAGCAGCAGCAGCAGCAGCATCATCAGCAGCAACAGCAACAGCAACAGCAACAGGAGAGGTGAGAAAGGCAACCGGGCGAAACCGAGAAGCATTAAATAAATTCGTGCTCGCGCACTCGATTACCGGATTATCTGCGTCCCTCCTTTTGGTCGGTGGGCGAACGAGGAGGATCCCAAAGCTCGACATGCCGCCGCTGTCTCTGACCAAGTCGTCGTGGGTACAAGCCCAGGCATTATTCACGATTCCCAATCCCGCCCGCACCTTCCTCGCAGCCTTTCATTCAGATTCAGTCTCACCTCTCGATGTTGTACACACGCGATCCCTGTGCTCGCTCTTTGTATTGGATTACCGATGGCGAATGTTTCTTTAAGGATGACACTGCACGGAGAAAAATAGCCCAAATTGCCAGAAGTAACTTTGGCGCCAAAGAAATTAATAACAATTGAACGAATCAACAGGTTAGTTGGGTAAACGAATAAGTTGGTTGACCGTATAACGTATTCACCCAACTGCTACATGTTATTTCGTGTCACAGTTTCTTCTGGCAACTGACAATTTTTTTCCATGTTTACGCGTAAGAAGAATATCGCAATGTTGCACAATAATAAATGATTTATTTGCAACAATAACTACAATAAAAACGAACAACTGCGTGGTTAAATATAATCCTAACGATTAACTTGGTTACGTCCGAGAAAAGAAATGTTCAGTTACGACAACCAATCAATTGGTTGCGTCCATAAAATAATTGGTTGTCAACCAATCAATTGATAGATCCAATCGACTAATTCGTCGATACAATTAATTAGTTGGATGACAACTGACTAATATGTTGTCCCAACTAAATCTCGTGGAACGTATTTAACGATCCAGTTGGTTGTAACAGTAAACTTTTTTTTTCTCCTTGTAGGTTTACACGTGGCAACTTAAATATATATTTCGCTATTACGACGATTTTTTTTCATGCAGTATACATGTCGTTAATCTTCTGTTGACTAACAATCGCATACTCACACCAAAGAGTCTAACGACATTGATAATTTATGGGAATAATCAACTTCTGGAATACGTCCGAATTTACTTGATGAAAAAATACTCGTAGAATTGCGACAATGAATGCTGACGATAAATTGTTGATTGCTTTTTGTGATTCAACAACTGTGTTCAGAAGTATTTTTACGATTCCATCTCCATTAAACTTTTTTCTTTTTGACGTAACGGGTCACACGAGCGTAGAAAACATTCCGATATATTTCTCTCTGTGTAGATTGATTTACTGAAACTTTATATTAATTTATTTCCGTTTTATTTTACTTATATCCAAGATGCATGCGTGACAACACCTCAAACATTCAATCAATCTTCTTATTTCGCTTGATATTGATGCCTCAAAAATTGCTCGGAGATAATTTAAATCCATTGAAACTTACCGATATTTCTCTCGTTCCTCTCGTCTCAACATCTTCCTCGGTTTCTTAGAGAGATTCCTTTTCTATTTAACTCTCAGGTTCAAAAGTTTACTTCGTAGAATCGACGTTGTCTCGAAGATTAATGGTGAAGCTACGGTAGGACCTTCCTGAAACCGACGTTCCTCCTGTACCAGAGGGAAGACAGAGAGGCAGTTCGTCGTCGTCGTCGTCGTCGTCGTCGTCGTCGTCGTCGTCGTCGTCTTAGTCTCCCCTTTGCCACCTCTTGTTCGTTTTCCTTCTCTCCTTTGTACGCAACCGACGAATCTTCTCTATTTCTCGTTTTACACAGAGAACTAAGCGCGAATTTTCACCACGGAAATCTCTCGTCTGTTTCGCGGCGTTCTCCGACGAATTAATGACGTCGAGGGTGCCGTACGGTGGCTAGAGAGGATCGCCTTCCAGAATTCTTGGAATCCCTCATCGTTGTCCTCGCGGTCGTACGACGGGCAAGAGAGCAGCAAGGAAATTCAAGTTGTCCGTGTGTTTCTTGGCGCCGCTCGATTATTCGCGGATACCCTCGCGATTTCATCCTCATCGTATCTCCCTCTTTTTTTTTTCTTTCTTTCTATACATCAGGTAAAAAAGAATGTCGGTTAGTAGTCAAAAGAAACCCAAGGGGGGCTGTGAGACGAGTGTGACGATTAGTTACACCTACTCGCACGAGCAAACGCGCCTTCCCCGAAGGAATCCTCTGTGACGAGACGAGACTCTAATGTGTCAAATAAAAAAAATGTATTAGGATTACTTGAACAGGCGCCGCCGTCTTGTTCTCTGGAGATGAGGTTCTTGGGATTCGCGAACCAGAGGTAGGATAATCCCCGTGACGGAACGCGAGAACGACGTCGGGACGCGTACTCAATGGCTTGGATGCATCTATTGTACCATTGGAAATAAATAAAGAAAGAAAAATAAATCTTTAAACGTAATTCACGCCGACGCGGTTGTTTTTTTTTTATAATTATTTTACCTTTGTTCGAAAATATTCCGAGAGAGATTATTGAGATTATTCTAATTTTTTAATTAATATTATACATTTTTTGTTTCTACACTGAAAAAGTTTTCTTTTCGTGATATCATTTTGTCAAGATTTTAACGTCAGGATAAAATGATATTGAAGATCGAGGAACGTAATTCAAAAGCAACATTTTTCAGACACGCGCGTCAAAAAATTACTAATCGGTAGAAATAATTTTTAATGTTAAATACGCGTCACAGGCGATTTATTTGGTCGGTTCAATAAATTTATCAGCTACCAAGCAATTCGACACAATTTTCAACAATTATGGTTAATCGATTTTAATTATTGAAGTAATTTTCAAGGTTATTTGGTATAACAAATGAATAAAAAGTATTTTTATAAGTTCTAGAAATGTATGGCAGATTTAATTTTGTCTTTCGACATCGTTCTTAATGGGAGGTGAAATATGTATGGGTGCGATAGATCTAAATGGCGCTTCATGACAGAGAGAGAGAGAGAGAGAGAGAGAGAGAGAGAGAGAGAGAGAGAGAGAGAGAGAGAGAGAGAGAGAGAGAGAGAGAGAGAGAGAGAGAGAGAGAGAGAGAGAGAGAGAGAGAAACAGCGAATGTAAGTGTTAAGGTTTGGCCTCGCCTTGGATTACAAAAATAAAAGACCTCTAGATTGAGAATCAGTTTATCAATCGAGCTAAAGATTTGGCTCGTGAGTAAACTTGTAAATAAATATATATATATATAAACGAATCAATTAAATGAAATATAAAATTTTTTAACCTGACGGCTCTCTTGACATTCTAAAACTTTAGACTGAAATTTGAAAAATATTTTTAAGTATAAAATCGTGCACTTTACTTCGACATTTTTTCGTTAGTCGGTTAATCGTCCATAAAGCTTTACTCTTAATACGTAGAAGCCAACATTGATCAACGAACTTGTTCAGAAAACAAGCTGTGTCAACAAGTTAAGTTAACGTACTTACTAGCTTTAAATATCTTTTAAATTATTCTATAATTGCATTTTTTCAATCTATTATAAAAATTAAGTATATTCAAAAAATATTTTTAAAATATTCAATTATTCGTCATTAAATATATTCTTCATATAAGTCCCCCCCCCCCCTTATAGTAGGGGACTGGGAGAGGGTTATAAATAATCGTCACTGTAGGCTTAACCTCAAATAATATTTTCACTATGAAAATTGAGTATATTCGTAAAATATATTTTTAAATATCCAATTATTCGTCACTAAATATATTCTTCATATAAGTCCCCCCCCTATGGTAGGGGAGGGGGAGAGGGTTATAAATAATCGTCACTGTAGGTTTAACCTCAAATAATATTTTCACTATGAAAATTGAGTATATTCGTAAAATATATTTAAAAATATCCAATTATTCATCATTAAATATATTTTTTATATAAATTTAACACACATTTTATATTCATTATGATATATTCGTGATAATTAAATTTTTAATATACTTTCCACGATATATCTCCCCATTGATGGTTGCGAGGGAGAGGATATACAAGTTAAAAAACTCGATCGCTGAATATCGTTGCTCATAATCAACGACTGCACGTTACAACCGCATCTTCCAGCGGGTTTGCATTAACTTCGATACCGAAGATGAATCATCGCTTGATTTTCATCCAGCTCGAACGAAAATCTATTAGATTTGTCATCCTTGATTATGAATAGTCCGCTGGGAGCATTCAAGATCCTTTCACAATTCAGAGAACAGCACACTTCTTCGAGGTGCATTATATTCGTGATATTTCTTCCCCTTGGATTCTCCACTCTTCTTCTTGGTCTCCCTAGGTCCACCTTTTCGACGGAGCTCTTATTCTCCTTTCTTTCTACCTCTTTTTCTCTGTGGCTGATGCTGTCTCGCGCTCGAGAACGTCGGCAAAATACCTGTATACCGTCCTCGCAGACAGTAGAGCTGCGAAAATGAGAGATGACCACCGCGCGGCGTGCCCTCGGAGAGCGAGAATTCGCTCGTAAAGGCGTGTCATAAAAGTCTCGTATAATCGTCGGATTCATTTTTTACTTTGGAAATGGTGGTTCGCCTCTCTTCGCGCGCCTCGGTCGCTCGTCTGACAATGAGAGAGGACGGGTGGAGGAAAGAACGAGTCGAGCATATAGAGTAGTAGGTTTGTATATACATTAAACGGTGAGACTGAGGTGGAGCAAAGCAGTCACAGGGAGAGCGAGAGATAGCATAGAGAGAATTGAAAAAAAAAAAAAAAAAAAAAAAAAAAAACAGAAAAGAAACATGACGTTATCGAGTGAAACGAAAATCCTCGTGTAATCCGTATCTGTAGTGGCAGCGGAGGTAATGCTTTGATAAGATTTGCTTTATTTTTAGAGAGATTGAGAATCTAACGGGGTGCGATAGTGTCTCGGAGAACGCCAGACACAGAGTCACTCCGGAAATCGCGAAACTCTGTCTGAAATAATCTAAAGAGGTGGAAAATATATGGTGAAATTTTGGTTATACCACCATTGACTATTCGAGTATCGTGAAAACAAGAAAAGAGAATAACGCGTGGCCCTCGAAGAATTTGCGAAGAGCTCCAAAGAAGCGTCAGAGTGCATAGTACGATTTAATTTAGAACAGAGAGAGAGAGAGAGAGAGAGAGAGAAAGACGACATGAAGAAAAGCGCTTGGCAGTTGAGGGTACAAAAGTAGAGTCACAGCCAAGTGTGGGGAGACGAGAAGAGATAGAAGCGGAGGAGTGCGGCTGGGCGTCTTGATTCGCAACGGCGAGTGCGGTTTGCAAAACGGAACTCACCAGGAGGAGAAGCTGAGGAAGAAACGGTAGAGGACGAAGAAATGGATGAATCGGAAGAGTAGGAGGAAGAGGCTGGGAGTGAGCGCCAAGCGAGGAGAGCACACACGCGTTTCACACTCCCCGGTGACGCGTACAGGGCTAGAGGGCTAGAGGGTTAGAGAGAGAGAGAGAGAGAGAGAGCCAGAGCAAGAAAGAGAGAGGAAGAAGAGGCGGAGAAGAGTACGCATTGCGGGACCAGTCCCAGAGCAGAGCGGTACCGCAACGTGGTGGACCCCTATCCCACCCATAAAAGCCACCGTGTCAACCGGCCGGCCGACAGTTGTCATCGTTCCGCGAGCAACGACACCCAGGAGATCCCTCGATACTCCATAGCCGGTGTCTCTTATCTTGGAACAGCTACGTTGCGGTTTTGTCGTCGATTTATTTCTGAAAGAGTAAAGGATTTTAAAAAAAAAATATATTCTTGCTATTTGCGAAAAAAAAAAAAAAAGAAAAGCACAAGAAACGGAGAAGAAGAAGAGCGACGCACGCGTCTTAGAGAAGGATTTGTTTATTTTTTGTTGTTTTTGTTGTTGTTTTATTTTTAAGAAGGCGATACGAACGACGACATCTTTTAAGATATATTTCACACTTTTCAACGAGAAAAAAAGGAAGAAATACAGGTCGCGCACGCATCGAGTGTGTTCGAACGGAAGAACTCCGGTGGTGCGTGTACCGGCGGTGCCGATGATCGGATACACCGGATAGCAGGAGCGAAGCGGTGCACAGAGCTCGACGCAGCCTCCCACCCAGTCGTCGTCGTCGTCGTCGGCTAGCGAGCGAGTAACCGAGGAGGCCAAGTCAGTCAGTCAGTCAGTCAGTCAGTTAGTCAGTCATCCACAAGCGAGCTTCCTCGCTCGTACCTCTACCGTGTTGAAAACATAAAAATAAATAAATAAATAAATAAATAAATAAATAAATAAATAAATAAAAAGAAAAAAAAACGCCCAACCAAAGTAAAACAAGATATAGAAAAATTAATTTTCGGTTGAAAAAATGTATCAAGTTCAGTGGAAAAATTGTTGAATCAACTTCTTGTCAACGAAGTTGCAATTGTGATTAAAAAAAAAAATTTAGCTAGGAGAGAGAGAGAGAAAGAGAGAGAAATTGCTCATGTCGCGACCGATAGAGAACGGCACGCGAGGTGCCGGTGATATCGGTTATCAAAGAAGATGAACATGCGGACGTCGCGCCGACGACTTTTGGCGCAGTCGTTTACCCGTGCTCGTTAATTGTTATCGTTCGTATACACACCACAACGACGACTACGACGTCGAGGACAACGACGAGGAGAGTTACGTACGAGGAGAGGACGTTTATACGCCGTTCTCGGTTACAAGCGCAGTCGACTGAGAGGCGCGGTGCCGCTGCGAGCCAACGGCCAGAGCTCCGAGAGCCCGCCGCGTGTTCCCCTCGAGTGTGTAACGCGCGCTGCTCGCGAACCGCGAGTCGCGAGTTTTGTGCAGTGAACGGTTAATAGACCAGTGGCTGAGCGGAAAGTGGATATATAGCGTGGTTGAGTAAACGCGCGAGAAAGAAAGAGAGAGAGAGAGAGAGAAAAAAAAAATAACCGAAGGAGAAACAAGAAAAGAGTGAAAAGATTTAAAGAGGCGTCGAGAAAGGAGACAAAACGAAAATCGGGAGACTAAAGAGTGCCGGATATATAATAAACGGATACTTCTATATACAATTTTACATTTATTGATTTATTTATTAATATTTATTAATATTTTTTTATCTTCGGGCTGTGAGTGTTTGGGTACTGAAATACCGAAGAAGAAATAGGAAGAAACGAAAAGGAACGACAACTCGGAGATGTATTTTCACGCTGGTACCGTGTTCCCTTTGCTACTGGCGATCGTGTCGTGTCCCTTGAGTACGAAAGCTCGAAGGGTTGCGCCGCTCATCGAGGACGATTGGGCCAGAAGACCTCATCGAGCTGCCGGTGAGTTACGTCTTTCTTCGAATTTACTTTTACGACAGCGTGGTATCTTACTTAATAAAAACAACAAATTTTGATGAATAATCTTTAAGAATATAATTATAACGATGAACGTTTGCAATTAGGTCGTTGTTCATTTTCTTAACCTCCGCGACCTTATCGACAACGGGCGAAGGTTGAGAATATCCCACGAGTCTCTATTCTTCGAACGACCGGTGAATTTTCTCCGATTCGATACAAAGAGATCGGTGCCAAAATTCACGGTTTTGACGATGCCGCGGCTCGCGGAATCTACGAGAAACAGGAGAATAACGTTAGAAAATGTTTTAAGGCTAAATTTCATTAACCGTAGCCGTTGACACATTCTGACAGATTTTAGTTTTATTACGTCGTGTCAATGCGGCGTTAAACGTTAACCGGTTAACTTATTTATTTATTTAACGAATCAATAAATTATTGAATAAATTGATTTTATTACTGGCGTTATATTTATTGAGGTGAATTAGACTTTTAAAAAGCAAATGAATATATATTTTATCCATCGTTTGCAATAGATATTTTTTTCGACAATTAACTTGGACGTATTTAATAAACTCGGAGGATAAAATCTGCAATATAAATATAAAATAATTAACATACCAGTGGATACATTCGCCTAGAGCGTGAGAAGAAGGAAAATACTTTAAGAGAATCGTGGCTGCCGGCTTCTCCTGCGTCTCGCCGGGACATTGCGTAACATATGAGCACGTGAAAAAGTTTCACGTGGAATGGCGAGACTCGAGCGGGAGCAGAAGAAGGCATAAGTCGAGGGCGAAGTAGTTGGCCAACGACTCGAACAGATACGAAGTGCATTGGGTAGAGAGAGAGAGAGAGAGAGAGAGAACGAGAGAGAGCAAGAGAGTAAAGGAAGGAGAGAGTATGGGGGGGAGAGAGAGCTATGAGAGCGAGACGAACGCACGCACCGATCGGGCGATCGAATTCCTGAGGACGGACAGTTTCGCGCCGTCGAGCCTTGAAGCACCCGCTACCAGAGACGCTTCCGAGCGATGGGGCTCGATCGTAGCGTGCATCACCTAGACACTTGCAAACTAGCTACTTGAAGTGCGAGACTCGAAGTTGCCGCTGAAATTGTGGAAGTTACGGGATAGAGCGGGGGTACCGGAGACTCGAAAACGAACGAATACGATGACTACACGACTACGACGACGACAACGACAACGACAACTACGAGGACGATGAGGACGCCGACGACGA
Organism: Cylloceria caligata; assembly: GCA_963942595.1. Classification (NCBI taxonomy): domain Eukaryota; kingdom Metazoa; phylum Arthropoda; class Insecta; order Hymenoptera; family Ichneumonidae; genus Cylloceria; species Cylloceria caligata. The sequence goes on from OZ012709.1 coordinate 2,209,692, forward strand.
CAACGACGATGACTACGACGTTGCCTCTATACACCTCGATGTGACCCAGATGCCACGAACGCATTCACGATATCGCACACGCTGTTTGCGCTCGTATATATGATCGCAACAGAAAGAGTAAGAGAGAGAGAGAGATAGAGAGAGAGAGAGAGAGAGAGAGAGAGAGAGAGAGAGAGAGAGAGAGAGAGAGAGAGAGAGAGAGAGAGAGAGAGAGACTATGGTGACGGCGTTTCTATGCACCGCGAGAATTGTCTTTGCACGATTGATAGAACAGCCAACCTGCATGAAACTTTCCTGATTACCTTTCTACACTTTTCTCCGATAGTTAAGTAAAGGGTTCGACGAATGCATACGTAATAAATAAAAAAAAGAAAATGTTTGAGCTATCGAGTAGAGAATTAAATGAAAAGAGAGAACATTTTATTTCCGTGTAGCTTCTCCTTTTTCGTTGTTCGCAACGATTTTTATTAATATTTATTGACACTACGATAAAAGGATATTTGAGAAGAAAAGTTAAATACGTTTGAAAAATTTCGTACGGAGAGTTAAAAACCTTGAAAAGTCCTCGGACGAGGGTTTATCTCGTATGTGCTCATCTCGTGGCCGACATAATTGTTCGGTAATCGATTAATTACCGCACCGAGGGAAATAAAGATAGGCGTGCGTCAGGATTTTAATTAATTACAGATGTCAAACTGACAGAGAGAGAGAGAGAGAAAAAGAGATCGTTGAGATAAGAACTAATCCACCACCACCACAAGAGAATCCGATTGACGGCGATGGCGGCACGAGGGAACGTTTCGCAATTTTCTTACTAGTTCTCTCACTCTCTCCACTATTAATAGGCGTCCTTATTGATACCGTCGTTATATTATTGTCGTACGACGATATCTCGAATCCGTCGTCGCTCCGTCGCCAGTTCCTTCTCTCTCTCTCTCTCTCTCTCTCTCTCTCTCTCTCTCTCTCTCCTCCCTTTCTCTCAATCTTACACACTTACTTAAGAATCAAGTCCAACACGGTAGTCTTCCCAATATTTCGTGATTCGAAAATAATTTTTGCTACGTCTTATAATAACTGCGACGAATCCTGAAAGCCGAGAGAGTCGTACAACTTTCGTCGCTCGTATTTTCTTAATGCTGCTGCTGCTGCTGATGCTGATGCTGCTACTGGCTCACGTAGCATAGCTCGTTCCGATGCGTCGAGTGAAATTCCGATAATAAACACCGAGAGAAACGCAAGAGAAGATACTTGCTCGGATACCATCTTAACATAGTCTTCTTTTTTGAATATATTCTTCATCTCCTTCAAGTCCACATTTTGATATACCAACCTTAAGGATCATTTTATTAAGATATTTCTACGCTTAAGAGATAATTCAATTTTTTAAGCAATAATAAATGGTAAAACTTTACTTGAATTTTATGGAGGATAGAGAAGATTTAGGTTGGGGAGCTTTACCTATTTTTCAGTAAAAAAAGGTTTTATTATTTATAATGGTAAAAAAATCGTATCAGAAATATCATAGGAATCGATTGATCGTTACGGTGTTGTTACATTAACAAAAAAAAAAAAAAATCACCAAATGAAAACATAAAAATATTTAGAAGAAATAAAATTATTTAAAAAATTAAATAATTATTTTAAAAAATACAATTTATTGTACAATTTGTTGTATTCGAATGTGAAGTTTTTTTTTATTTATTCATAATATCGTTACAAACAATCAATCCGATGACATTCATTGTACTTTTTTATAATTTAATATTGTTTTTGTTTTTTAGTTAACGATTAAAATACAATAAAAAGGCTAAAATGCGTTTTTTAAAAATAAAAATAGCTTCCCTTCCCCTTTCCAAGGGATATTTATATATAGATTAATCAACAATAAATATCAGAGAAAATCTTTCATGAGATTGCAAAATTAATACAACGAGTTGTCGCGCGCGACATCATTGATCGTAGATAACGCGCACCCGTTCCTCGAGGACAAATCTCCGATGAGATCGTATCGGGAAAAATCGTGTCATCGAAGTTCCATTGATTTGACAAATATATATTTCTTATCTGTCGTATCAATTGTCGATCGACGAATGAAATATGTGAAATAATAATTTGTAGAATTGTTTAATCGACGGAAGCTACTTTCGTCGTTTGTTTCGTTCATTTTTCTCGCGTTATTTTGAGCGAATTGCTCTTACGCCGGAAGTATATCTCAGGATGACGACACGTTTCGAGCGCAAACACCTGTTCTCAGCGTGCGATAAGTACCCGGGTTACGTCGAGGAAGCTCGTGCGACTGAGTTTTTTAAAAATCCTCTCTCTCTTCGCTTCCCTCTCTTTAACGCTCATCGGTCAAGCAAGATGTGCTAACTTATTAGCAACGAAGCCAAAGAAGCAGCAGCAACAACAACACCGAGGATAGCTTAAGCGATTCTTCCTTTTTCTTCTATACTTTGCGTTGGCTCTTTGACGATATAACTCTTCTCCTCGTATGATGCTCGCTCGATGACTGACCCAACCCACTGACCTTTTTTTTCAACCGCTAGTCAACGACAATGTTCATTAAATGCTCAATCTCGATGCTGTCACGACGAACAAACACCGATAATACATAATTATTGGAAATCGCTTCTCGATCTTTCATTAAATCGACGCGTCACTCGGTCTTTCGTTCGACTATGAGTTAATTGTTTGTACTTTCATCACATTGTTTTACAATCTCACTCTGATACAAGATTTAAATTGTAATACAACGTTTTATATAAATAAAATAATATTTCTAAAACGAAGATTTTAATGTGAAGTTACGAGCGAGAATTGCCAAATGGCTTTTCATCAGATTCGTTAATCTCTTCAGCGATAGAATTGCGTCTAAGTATCGACGTCACTTGGTATAAATGTCGTCGAAGATGGCGGTAACGTGCGCCACTCAAAGCACTTTCACATTTGTATTTAACCTACGATATTTAAAAAAACTAAAAGATAAAATAGTCGCAAATAAAAAAATGATATATTTCTTTAATTTAACTATAAAATTATCTCGTTGAGACGGTAGAAATAAATAAAATGTCGTTTGCGCGTGTTCGCTGTAAGAGATAAATGCTAATAATGTCAACTTAAATTATAATTATATCGACATGATAACGATAAATCTTTATCAAATTGCATAGACTTTAAGATAATCTGATCAATGATACGTGCTCTTAGTTTGAACAAATTCTTCAATAATTTTATGGTGGTAATATCTAGTTCTCGGTTACTCGGTAATTGCTTTGCAAACTTCCACTCACTCGACACATCAATCTGACTTTCGTTCGATAATGAGAAAATAGCGGTTACTTGTAGAATATTTCTTACAGCTTCGTTAAATATTAAGATATCAATTGAAATATTAGATTCCACTTAACTCTTTAATCTTTTACAATATTTTTTCAAATAATTTTTCCCATAATAACAACACGCTTTTCATATCATTTTCTATATAATTTCCATACGTTTCGATATTTTTAACTTCCTGGGATAGGAAAGTTATTGCAATGACCCCGATAATTGAAAATCGATTTTTCATCATATCTCCATGTTTCAAGGTATCCACGACACTCCCCGATCAGTTTCAAGGTGACGTGTGTGTGTGTGTGTGTGCGGACAATTTGAACAGTAATTACAGTTTATTACGTAGGCACCCACTATGAAAGAATTTTTGGAAATTCAATCCCTAAGGGGGGCTTATAAATTTCTATGGGAAAACACTTATATTTTTTGTCACATTTACTTGAAAGTTAATATAAATACTTTACAATACAAATAACGAAATACGTATTTCAGTATTTCCGAAAATTCAAGTTTCGTATGATTATAAATATTATGATTAAACATTGAATTCGGAATTTCAAATGAGTACACTTTAATAATATTTCGAATATTTTCCGGTAATCGTCTTCACTTCTGACAACAAACTTTTTATACATCAATGGCGTAGAATTGAAAGGGCGTATCGTGTGTATATAAACAATACTTATTTCTAACGTTAGATCATCGATATATCGGATGGATAGTTTGAATGTTTGTTACTGAATTACCCTGAAACAACTGAACGTATTTAAATAAAATTTAGGACAGATTCCACGCGGACAACAAGCTAGTCGTCTTCTATAATTCTTCCTTTGATTAATGTTTGTAACATTTGTCAGTTTTCTTATACAAATTGTAATAATAAAATGTGTTATAAATAAAATAAAATAGTTAAAGATGAAGTCTTGAATGGAAAATTACGAGCGAGGATTGCCGAATGGCTTTTGATTAGATTTATTAAGATCGAGTTTCTGGCTCTCAGCAGCTCGGTAATCGTTCTCTCTCTCTCTCTCTCTCTCTCTCTCTCTCTCTCTCTCTCTCTCTCTCTCTCTCTCTCTCTCTCTCTCTCTCTCTCTCTCTCTCTCTCTCTCTCTCTCTCTCTCTCTCTCTCTCTCTCTCGGTGTGGCTACCCTCCTCGTTGTCGGGGCATTTCTCTTCGTCAGGGTTCAGAGACACGCACCAAGTCAAAGCACACAAATTAGCGATGTACCGAAGAGATGCTTCTCTTTGCTTTAGATCTACGATGCTTTTCGTAGTTGTGCGACGATCTCGCGTGTCGTACGTTAGGCTACACTAACTGTAGATAGTACCTGGGCTGTGACAGAATCTCGCGTGAATTTCTACCACTTGGTGAGCTTGGCATACTATGCTATACGCTGGTAGAAGCGGTAAAAGCATCGGAGGAACAGAACAGTAGGAGCATCAACAGAGCTCGCTTCTTCTTCCCCTTCACCCTTGGTTTCTCGTAATTTTCGCTCGTCGGTGCCAAGCTCGCTTTAATGGTCGCGGATCGCGTTTCCACGGAGATATAGCATTCCCGGGGAAACCCCGAGTACATCTGTCGTACTGTAATGCAGCTAGAGGGACCACCTGTAAACATTCGAGTGGTTGGTACTCGCTGAAAATTAAAAAGAGTCGCAGCCTGTGTAAAAAAAAATCTTTTTCCGTGTAAGCTACGTAGATTTACGGAGGAAGAAGATCTATGGATCGTACATAAACTGGAAGAATTGCTGATTGGAATGTAGACAGCGAAATGCGACAAATATCTAGAAAATGTAGTCAATAGATCATTTGTATATCTATGTAGATGTAATGTCGCCATTGCAGTCTTTTATATGGAAAATAGTATTCTCGTTTCCCGTGCTAAAAGAAACATTTGTTAATACTGGAGATATTTTTTTTCTGATGACTCTCATTCTATGGTACCGACGTTCTAACAATCTGTGCAGCCTTTCAAAAGCTCGTAGGTCAAGTCAGACTCGTAGCATGCTAGGTCAGTGTCGTTGGTGCAATCTGACGAGTCGACCAAGACACCGAGGAGCAGAATCTAGAAGAAGAGCTTTGAGATTCTCGGCTCTTCTTTACTGATCTTGCGGTGTAGACCAACGTTTGCCCTTAAGGCGCTCTAAATGGGCTTTATTCACTCTCGTAATCGGCGAGTCTCAACGAAATCAGAAAGAGAGAGAGAGAGAGAGAGAGAGAGAGCCTCCACACGTAGTAGATCCTCGTAAAGAGATCGACGGTTAATTGGCCGCAGCCACAAACACAAAGATCCCCTTGTGTGCCCGGAAGAAGTTTAGTCAGCATCAGCGGTAACCACAGCGTGTTACAGCTACGTTAAGGAGGTAAAAGAGTGGCGTACGCGGGCGGAGACTATACCCGTGTAAAAAAAATCTTCGGATATGTAAGCTGCGTAGATCTACGAAGGGATGTCTATGAAAAGTTGACCATCAAGTGAAACAATTGTAATATGAAATATAGATTTTACGATCGTGAGAAAAATCTACATAGATCGATGTAGATCTATATGTAAAATATATCTGATTTTTGTCATAAACTTAATATCTACATTTCAGTTTGCAATAGTCGCAGCTAGTAGACTTTCCATAAATGTCTCATCGTAGATCTACGTGCAGCTCTGGATAAGATGTTTTCGTGATCGATGTCTTCATCTGTGATGCACGGTCTCTTCGACGAGAGACTGAGAATCCTCGGAGGAATTCGAGAGCTTTGTCGACAAAATTCTTCGATTCCAAACAGCTGGGAAAGAGAAATTTGTGTTAACGTAAGACAGGAAGGAACGTATGTATTTAAGAGAACAATAAGAGAGAGAAAGATAAAGAGAAAGAGAAAAAGAGAGAGAGACAGAAAGAGAAAGGCCGACGAGCTTGGAAGCACCAGTCCGAGTATATTTAGCCGAGCCGCAGACACAAAACGACTCACCACCTCCGCGCGACGTTTCTCTCCTCTGGTTGCTCTCGAGCGAGTGAGCGCTTTCGACCCCCGCGTTCGGACTCGCCGGCATTTTCCAACACCTCTATCCTTCTTCGTCTCTTCGTCAACAGCCTGCTCCGAGCTCACAGGGCGCACGATCTTCCACGATGCGCTTCCACGTCCATCCTTGGCGCACCTACCAATCGACGGGTATCTCTTGCACGCTTCGATGCCGACGAGACGGGATCTTTTAGCGTGTCCATCACGGTCTCGCGGTCACGCGGGGTGTAGACGACCCGTGTGGTTGTCGTCGCGAACCAGCTCGTTGTATGTCAGAAAAAAAAAAATATTGGCTCTTCAATGCCCATCTTTTAGTTCAAAGACATATTGTTGTTTGTATTATCAATTATAGATCATCGATTAAATACAACCTCTCTACGTATAAGATCTTTCGTTGGAAAATGGCGCTAGATCGCTAAAAGAACAATATTTTCTTGGAGACTCTCCTTCGTCTTTGAACTGAAATTTAAAAAAAATTAAACTGGTAAATATTACAAGTGAAAACTTTTAATTGGATTCGTTGATTGTTTAATTAATTTCCACCGAGTATAAAAGATTCAATGTTGAAAATCAACCTTACCGGCGGTATCCATATTAATCTATACCGACGAATTTGTATTCTAACCTCAAAATCTACAACACGTTTTAGTGTTAAATTAGGCCAATCGAATTGAATGACATTTGTGCATTTTTTTCTACAATTATTACCGAATATTTATTTATTTTCATCTCCTCATCCCAAAGATAATTGTTTTGTGAATTTTTAGGTGGTTGCCGAATAGTTTTAATATCCGTAAATGTTATTTTATCCGAGTGTACATAGATCTATGAAATTACGTCTAATGGAAAGTTAACCTAACTGGAAATATTACAAAATGGAACGTAGATTTTGCGATAGATCTAAATATTTGTCGCAACATCTATAGTTCAATCTGCAATTTTACCAATTTCTTAACTTTCCATAGACGACACTTCGTATAGGTAGATTCTACGTAGATGTTACCTAGAGGACATTTTTTTTTTACTCACGGCACTCAATTTTGCGAATTGACACACTGTAAGAAGTGTTACGATTAACCAAATAGGTAAACGCTAGTCAATTAACAGTAATCGCCCTTAAAATACCGAATTCTTAACATTCCGTAATAAATAAATAACTTTTGTGACAACCAATTCTACTCTTCTGTACATATATGAGCGTATTATTAATTTTTTTAGATCTGCATTTCGTATATTTCAAGTTACAAAAAATTGCTCAATGGACTATCAAGATTATTATTCGTTTCGTAACGATTGCAAGGACTACTGTATTATTTTCTTTAAACAAAAGAAATATCTTAAATCTTAATTCCATAAGATTGTTGGGTCAAAGTTGAGAGATTTAATGAACACCAAAGACATGTAACGTGCGATTCAGCCAAGTGGTGTGAGTCACCGGTGTCTCATATACCGTTAAATCCACTAATCAGTGCAAATAACTCGAGTTTCTTGTGGTACACGCTATAGCGGTATAGCTAGTGCTAATGCATCTGAGTCGTGTTGCGTGTAAACAGGACACGCATTACTCACGATATATTCCATTAAACAGCTCAGCCGGTTGGCATATCGTCGCAAATTTAATTTATTTAACATTCTCGGCACGACTCACTGCTGCGCTCTCTTACCGCGATATTTAACCGCATATATATATATATATATATTTATATGTATATATAAATTTAACGTGTATACGTTGAACAGCAGCAACGCGATCTTGCACGGACCGCTGGCGAACTTGCGGCATGAACCAATCGACAATGCATAATAAAATCTTTTCTTGGCCGGATATCGCGTGAATATACGAAGCACACGTGCATTCTCGCGCTGGCTGACCATTCCGCACGGTTTCCACTTGGTCCTCGTTCCGCCGCGCTGCTGTACGTTCAGCAGAATTTCAACCCAGGAAATCGAAAGATTTTTATCTTAATAGCAATTCGTTTGTTTTTTCTTATTTTTTTTTTTTTCACCAAGAGAGTTTGTCGACACGCGTTAAACGCTAGGAGGGGACGACACATAGCTCAACGAATATAATGCTCCGCATGCCGCCGCCGCCGCCACCGCCACCGCCGCTGACAAAAGTCTCGGGACGCGCCTCTCTCGTTTGCGTAATGCATACGCGCCGCTTGTAATACATACGGGGCCTCGATATATATGCATAACATTCGTATATCAGTCCGCAACGACTGCCGAGAGCGTGGGGCAGGAGGGTTCGAGAGAGAGAGAGAGAGAGAGAGAGAGAGAGAGGGACGGACAGACGGAGAGAACAACGGGCTGTGCCGGAGAGCACGTAACGTCCTGAATTCGTTTGAAAAGCACGCATTACTTATGGAGAAGCGGGGTGGGTTGGGCCCAGAATATGCGTCGCATTGCATTTGCATACTATCGTTTTTTTTATTTTTATTTTTTCTTTTATTTTCTTTTCTTTCATTTAACCAACACTCGTTCGCATTTCATTCCACCATACATATATTCTACGATGTGTACGTATGCATTTATGTGCGATACGACTGTGTGATTTGTTTCGCACAGTCATTGAGTGCAAAGCCCGCACTTATATCGAATAACTGTGTGCTCAAGCAAATTCAAGAAAGAACATTGCTCTCACCTATCGTCTCTCGATAATTTATTGTTAAATACTTAATAAGCTCTGTCTACGAATACCACGATAGAGGTCCAGGTCAGCTCCTATCAAATTTTCTTCACCCTGATCGTAATCTATGCTTATGGGCATATAGGTCGTTCGATCAATAAAGTTCGTTGAATTCCTGAGATTAAATCATAGTCCTCGGTCAATAAGAGTCTTGAATAAAAGATTTTTATTATTTTTTTAATTTGCTAACTATTTTACTGAATAAATATCATTTCATCGGAATGAAAAATTTCATTAACCGTTTATGAATAGTAACAGCAGTGCAGTGGTATCTAGAAAAATCAAAGGACATTTTACGACCGTAGATTTCAAGCGGTGTTGAAACGATAAATCGTAACACGTGTAAGTATAAGAGGGTGCGAGGAGTACGGCGCGAGGAGGATGTAAACGCGTGGCATTCGTGTAGCCGAAGGCGCGAGAGGAGAGAAGGACCGAAGACGATGCGAGGGGGGCCAGGCGGTGTGCGAGAAAACCGAAGACGACGACGACGTCGACATTGTATGCAGATCTCGAGCGCGGCGGCAGCCGAGTCGACGGATCGGGCGTAATCGACCTCGGAAGAATGCGAGAATGTCGCTCCTCTCTCTCTCTCTCTTGTTCACTCACTCACTCGCTCACTCTTTCTCTGGTTCTTGTAATGCCGCACGAGCTGTGAAGCCACTGTGTAGTTTCAACAACGGGGGCTGTTTCTCTCGGTGTAACAGCAGCGCGAGCGAGAGAAGAAAAGTTAAGAGGCCAGAGACCGCGTAAGAGCTCTAAACGAACCCGGACGCGCTGCAAAGTCTGCCTCAGTGGTAGAGCGGGGAACCCCCGCACGCGGGTTTATCGATAGCTCGATTCGCTCTCTTGAGTCTTGAACACCGAGCCAGATTCGCACTCTAGGCAAATACTTGGGCAAAGGACGTGAATTCTCCACGTTCACCGGTGGGGATTGTGCGGATCGGTAGACGTATTGCCGCGCCACGCGTCCTGTGGATCATGAGACGGTGACGTACCACGGTGACGTCTTTCGTCTTTTTTTTTTCTTCACCTACTTTTCCTCCCTAATAATCCAGACGAAGTAAGATTCTTCTCGCAAGCTGTGGACCACACACGGTTCGCTGAGATTCTTGGCTGGCTACCAGAACTTCCATCCAGAATCAGAGACGCAAAAACCCGAAAGTCTCGAAGACGATTAACCGACACAGGTATCATCGCATAGACTGCGAGATATAACATTGCAGGAACGTGTGAACAAGATTGCATTTCACTGCACAGAATGATTGGCATTTTTTTCGGCCAATACAATTTATTAATTGTTCATTATCATTGCTCAGAGATAATCATGGTACTGGCGACCATTTAAAGTGACAACTACACGGAGAGAAGAATATGGGAATTATCATCAATTGCATGGTGTGATTTTTCTATTGCATTACCAGTGGCGTTATTCCAGAAGGAAATAAATTATTGATTGTTCCAATCAATTGAATCGTTAAATACGCTCCAAAAGCGACAAGCAACCAATTAATTGATTGACAACCAAATAATTTGTTTGCCCAAACAAATTAATCGACTATAGCCTATTCCAATCAACCATTTGCAGTTGCGATCGTTTTCAGACTTTTTAAATACTCCGACATCAAAATCTTGAGAAAAATGTTTATGTTTAATATACAAAGTAACATAAAATCCAGAAACTTAAATAATATCGAATTAGAATTCATATACATTGCATTCGAAATCTTTTTATTTAATCTTGAATTAAATATTTTGTACATTGATAACGATGCAGATGATTAAAAATATATAGACGAGTATACTAAAATAAAATGATTTGTAAAGAAAATCGTAAATTATTAAAGAATACCTGTCCATAAAATTAAATACAATACATATGCATAAAAGTTTGTATATACATTTGATTAATTGTCAAATTGAATTTTTAGTACAGTTGTCACTCGATAGTACCACCACGATATATCTCTAAGTAAAAATGTATTAATTAACGATTGTCGAATGACGAATTACCGATGATAATATATTTTGATTATGAGAATAAAACGTGCTGAATATACGTTGTATCGAAAGGCCATCGTGCTGGATCGTTCGAACGATATTATTTACTAAACGCACTAGCTCGAGGGAAGATTACAAAGATTTGTCACCTTTCAATTTGGCAATTGAACTTTAATCAACGGTCGGAAATGCAGTATCTTCGTTCAAGGACTTGACATTAGAAAATCAAGTGCGTAGTCTCCAAGACGATAGACCGACGGTTGTGAAACTCAAGCGATAGGTGTCCGTCTCGTGCGATAGAACTATGGAGCTGGACGCACGAGATAATAGATCGTCGGTTGCTGAGAATTAATCCAAGAGAACCAAGCGAGTTTGCTCGCAGCGCCGGATCGAATTGCAGCGTCTGGGAACGCGAGACAGAATTCTAGCTCGAGAGACACGACGTTATCGTTTCCTTAAGGCATATTTTATTTGATATTTTCTCACGTTGATCGCCTACACGATAAGTAAGGTAAAGATTGTTGTATCATTTTACAAAATAATTCTGGAGATGTACAAAATGGTGGAGAATCACAAACGAAGTTATACTCCAAAGAGCTCGCTACGAATTCTCGCATCTTTAACGCGTTTTCATTGACGCTCTCGTGCACGCACGACCCCGATTATCGAGTCCGCTGCTCCAGTTCCATACGCAAAGACTCGCTTTAATTTTCTCTCGATGAAACTCATTGCAAGGTAAGGTCCGTCTGTAAAGCGATTCGTCGATCGACCCCGACCCCCTTTATCATCACTGGCCATGGACGTCCGAAATTCACTGTTTTTCCTCATACGTACATAACGTTTCGAGTCTGCAAAATAATTTATCAGAGTAGTTTAATTATTAAGACGATCGTAGCGGTCAAGGCTTCGAGAATTGTCTGCCAAAAATATTGCACCTTAATATTTGGTCAAAACATTGTCGCATAGATTTATCACTCTTCGAGAATTATACCAAATTGTGTATCGGATAAAGTCACCGATGAATAAATAACTAAGCGCGTCCATATATTTATCATTTGAATTTCTCAATTAATTTTTTCTAACAAGTTCTATAACAAAATATTGGAAACGAGTAAAAAAATGTTGTGTGCGTGAATTACACAATTAAGGGGGGATTTTTATCGTTACTTTTAAATAAAAGTTACTTTTAAGTAAAAGACAATTTATTTATTGATAAGAACGACAAAGGGCAGGGAATGGACGAGTAGGAAACGAACGAATGCAGATGACAATATCGATAAAAATAATGATAAATTCTTATAATTTATAAAGAAAAAGCTTCTTTCCTTTATCGATGATTGTTAATTTACCAGTGACATCATCCTAGTGCTACATATATTTAAATAGTTTAAGACATCATCGTTGAAATTTGTTTTCTTGACGCATCAACAGCAGAGAACTTCGCACTGTAAACGTTGAGCGTCTTTTGCACTTGTGTACGAGGAGTCATGGTAATGGTCCTTCGAGGAATCTCGAGTGGCACTTTTCCTCGACAAGCCACATCGGAATTCCAAGTAGCTAACTTGGTTATGGAGTTGGAGTGCTCGAGAGCGCGGCTCGCTTGGAATTCGTCGCTCGAGTTAGGAAGTGCGAAGGCTCTGATTATTGTCGTTGTAACTGGCTCGCGCGAGCTTCAGCGCCAGGCGAGCTCTCTTCGCGAGAAGACACCGAGAAATATGATAGAACCGATCGGTCTATCGCGTCGCAAGGAACGCGGAGAAAGAAATGTAAGGGACACACGCGAGACACTCGCACGATCGAGAGAAGACTGGGAGAAATAGCGGTTGAACGATCTTGATTCGTATCCTTGGCTGGAATTTTTCGCAGCCTTTCCTCTTCTGGGAATGCCGATTGTCAGACCGATAAAATCTGATGGACGCGGGAGAGCTCGCGCGCGCGCGCGCGAGAGCAACCAAGCCGGCCGCCGCTGCCGCCACCGCCACCGCCACCGCCATCACCACCACCACCACCGCCGCCGCCACTGTTGCCGCCAAAGTGATGCATTATTCATCCGCGTGCTCGCGGTTTCCACGAGCAGGAGAGTAGCATGATCGTTCCTTACGTACGACACAGTCGTACGTACATGACGACAACCACGTACGATTCCGGCGATGAGATGAAGAGAGATTCAGGATCGGAGGAAAAGTACATTTAGCACAGATGATCCTTTATGGGGAAGTGTCCGGATAAGTTTGACTTCCATCGAGTATCGCTTTGTCGCTTCCTGGAAAAATCATCGTTAATGAGTACCGACTATTCGATGAGATCGCCTATTACCGATTCGTCATCGAATTTGCTTCGGTTCTAAGCTAATTCTCGTAAACCAGGAATATCAACGGAGTAATTTTATTACAATTTTTTTTCAAACTTCGCACTTAATACAGAGAAATAGCAATTCTTTATTAAGCAATGAGTAGCTCGATTGTGTCGTTCGCTGATTGACTGTTTTCAAGCTGCAACTCGTTCAGGAGGAAAAAACATTGGTTTTGCATTTTTTAAAAACATTTTTTACGTTGAAAACGGATTCGTAAAAAGACTAAAATTTCCAATCGAATAAAGTTATTAAAATTTTTTTTTAAACCTCATGTTTTTTTCATTTTAAATTCTATGAAATTGAAAATGACCGATTTTTCAAAAAATGCGATTAGACATAAAATATTTTCGGTCTAGCCGATTTGTATATTTATTTTCGATTTTGAAAGATGTCGGGTAGACGATTGTAAAGAAAATGCATAAAACGTAAAGAAATTAATTCAGAAAATAGAAAAAATTCCTTTTTCGATCTCACAAAATCTCAAAAAGCTATTTTTTTTGTTTCTTAATTCAATTGACTATAATATTTTTTACTGTTACACCGATTTGTGTATTTCTCATTGATTCCGAAAGATTTGGATTAAACGATTGCGAGAAAAATTTAAGTAAAGAATTTAAAAGTTTTTTTAAAAGTACGATCCCTTTCCCTCTCGCCCTAATTCTTGAAATCACAAAAAAACAGATTTTACGATAGTTTCAATCGATTATAAAAATATTGTCGTTCGATCGATTGTAATCTTTGATTCTGATTTCGAAAGATTACGACGATTGCAAAGACATTGAACACCAAATGCAATCGCAATTCCAACGGAAAGCAAAGTCACTTTGGCGATGCTGGAAAATTTGATGAATATTTAAAGAAGAAAAAAGAACAACGCACCAAATATATTAATTTTAGAAGTTCAACCGAATGATCCAGTGATTCAAACAGATATAAGTCAGCCCCCGAAATCTGGTCTCCTCGCTCTCTCATTATTCTCCCCTTCCCCTCTCTCACTCTCTCTCTCTCTTTCTTTCTTTCTGTCTTTCTCTGGAGAAAACGCTAGAATGACTCGCGGAATCCTCAACGATGCGAGTACATTAAAGCCGCAAGCAGATGCGCTCGGAAAGTACACAGTCCTTGATGTCCCAGCGTCTTTTCAGATGAGAGTCGTGCGAGATCGCGCGTGCGAAAGACATAATCTCCGTTCGTCTCTCCGTGCCATCGCCACCGCCGCCGTTGCTTGCCAAGAAATTACGAAGAATCTCTATACGCAACGTTCGCTGCATCTGGAGTCTCTCTCGTTACAATTCGACTCGTTAACTCGCGTCTTGATCTCAAACTTCCATTCTTCCATATCTCCGTCGTCAGATTCCGTCTGTTTCATTATTATAGTAACGGAGAAACAAACACACTCAACAAGTAATTCCTTCATTCGATATTCCCGAGCGTATTCTCTGTGAGCCTCTTCATCTCTCGTCAATTATCGCATTGAGATCTTAATTATAGCGAGAGTAAGCATCCCGAGAGTGTAATTACACAGAATCTTTTATTCGTAGAAACCGGGGTAATTGCCGATTCCGCTAATCGTCGAGGAGTTCTCTCGTATTCCTTTCCCTCGCGTTTCCACCGATTTCTGTAACATTTGCAAACAAAAATGTAAGAGGTGAACAAGTGCTCAGGTAGCAAGAGGAAAGAAAAATAAATAAATAATCAATCAAAGTAAGTAACCAAGAAAGAAAAGAAAATGAAAGATTAAGGAGAATCGGAGAGAGGGTGGATTATAGTGCGGCGGTGTCGGGGACGATTCCGCGTTAAGCAAACGACCCGAGGAGAGGTGGATGAGATAGATGCTCGCTGATGTGCTTTTTGCCTGGGGACAATCCGGCGCGTATAATCAGAGCGACTGAAGAAGAGAGATGATAGGAGACCGCGTGCACGGGGGAACGCCATCGCGTCCTGTGTATTTCGGGCGGCACGGGCCACTGCACTACCCCTACTACTTACGCGTCATTCGGCATCATCTTCGCGAGCTTGTGCCGCTATACGCGCGCGTCTTAACGTCTCGTACAGGTCTTGTTGTAGCGGCGCGTGGCCACCACCTCTTTTTGTTGCATCGTTGTAGTCTCGCCACCTCGAAAATTCCGATACAAAATATATAAAACGGTCTTGCTCGCGGCTGTTAGCAGCCAGTGATTATCTTCGTCTTGTTCGCTCCCCGTCTATCCGTCCGTCCATCCGTCGGTCCGTCCCTCTTGTCATACTTGTGTCGCAGACGTGCGATATTTTCATTCTCATCTTTCTGCTCCTGCATGCATAAACGCCGGATATTAGAGTACGCACACATTCTGCCTGCCCCCCCCCCTCCATCCCTTTCCACACCACTCCCCCTGTACCCGTTACTTATGTTTGTCGAGTGCGGGGCGCCGAGTGAGAGGCCCACCGAGAAATGCGTGGGAGCGCCTACTTGACTGTCTTTGAGCCTCGTGTCATATTTATTCCAGTCTTTCCCGACGCACAACGATAATCATCCTCTCGTATCTCGTAAGATGTTTCGCGGAGTACGCAGTCGTATGCATCTCGCGTTGCGCCGAGAATTGCTCGAGATCCCCCCCCCCCCCCCCCCCCCCCCCCCGACAAGAAAATACAACGAGAGTGTATCTTGTTCTCGCTTACACTTGTGCATCATATATACATGGTATGTCTCGAGTTCTGAAACTTTTGATAGACCGTCACGCGAAATTCCTTTGCTAATTATATCATCCAGTCCAGTCATCCACTTTGCTTGAGCTGCTTCTTTTTCTTCTTTCGTACAACTGCGAGAAGAAGACATCCACTTCTGGGATTCGTCGTGTCTCTCTCTCTCTCTCTCTCTCTCTCTCTCTCTCTCTCTCTCTCTCTCTCTCTCTCTCTCTCTCTCTTTCTCTCTCAATTATTCGCTCTCGAATTTTTGATAGACTATCGGGCGTGGGATCGATCGGAGAACGAGGAGAAGAGAGTACGTGGCGACTCGAGAATCTCGTTCCGTGCTTCGTGCCAGCCATTAATCCTCAATGTCGTATACGAGCAGCCGAACGTTCCGCTCTCTCCGTATTGGTATAATGGTAATGGTCCTTTTCCTTCTCGTCGTTCTTGCGGTATCTCTATCTCTTTCTCTCTTGCCCGGTCTTCTTATCGAATGTGTGCGTGAGCGACGTCTTTACTATATATGGATGAGTGCGTACTCTGCTTGCCCGATTGACGCACAAGGAGAGGAAACGACCCGAGCAAGTGCAATAGAATAAGGACAAGAGGAAGGACGAAGATGATAGAATGAGAGTCCTGCGGTGGGCGAGAGCGGTCTCGTCGACGAGACCAGCAGCCACGCACGGCCCCCGGGGGTGCTTGCCTCGGCGTTGGTGAATGGCCCCTTGATCCACATTTTTGTAGGGTGATTTTTGCTCACTCAGGGTCGGCCAGCTATATATAGATAACGCGTGCGAGACGAGTACGTTGCATCGGTGAAACTGCCGCCACGCCGTCCTGTGTGAGAGTTAGAAGATACGTCGCAAGAAAACGAAGAAAAAAAAAACAAAAACAACCGGTGAAAAAGTACGACCAAGAGGAGCCGTTACGAACTTGTTGTACCGAGAGTACCGAAGACTAGATACGCGTCTTTGCATTCGTAGTTTCTTACTCATCGTTGCGATTAAAATTGATGCTGCGATATACTCCGGTTGGCTCTCCGTCGACTATATTTTTCTTCGTTTATAATTCTCTTTATCTCTGGGCTGCGTGTATCTCTTCTGTATTTTCTTGATGATTACATCGTGATTCTTGCAAAGGAAACGTTGCGACGATATTTTCGGTCTTTACAGACCTCGAGACGAAAGGTCACCAGCAACACCAGGATGCAAACTGTCCGGATAAATCTGTCTGAGACTTTATACGTATGGGAAGGAACTTGGCGGTTATTTGCCTGATATATAAGCTTTAGCGTCTCGTTATATGTTGACCATCGTCGTAGATTATTTCTTGTTATTCGCTTGTTATTGGACCACCGGGTGTCATCATATTTTTATTACCGGGTGGTTGTTCCTTTGGTCCACGTGAAAATGGCACAAGATACGATAATATGGTTTCTCGCTCTACCTACGCACAGTCTAGCTACTCGACGCCGGATGTTGTGCTTCGTCTATAAAAAGGAATCGTTGAGAGTGCTGCTGTCTCTTCTTCGTCGTCGTCGTATTCTTCTTCTTCTTCTTCGTCTTATTGCGGCTGTTGGGGAACTCTGTGAAGAAAGAGAGCCGCAAATATTATGAACGAAGGTTACAGGCGTGAGAGTTGCGTCATGTCGAAAAGAAAGACTCGGCGCAAGAGAAAAGAGGGTCTCGCTAGACCGCGGACTAAAGTTAGACGGAATCTAAAGATATACACGGCCGTGAGAAATGGCTTAATACCGTAAGATCGTTCTGGGCGTAGAGAGTGCGCGCGAAGGTTTTTCGAGAAAAAAAAATCTGCTAACAGATGAGTCTGAAGAGTTTTACATTGAGTGAAGCTCTGTGAGAGTATAAACCTCGCTAACAGCTCGATTGTATTAAGATGGAGCCAATTATACCTCTCAGGGTTGGATAAGGAGAATATGAAAAAGGTGCGTAGATGGTAATTCGTCATCGGGTTTTTAACCCTTCGGTAGATTGATCTCGAAGGAAGAATCGAATGGTGACCTCAGACCGAGGTCAGCGTTTAATTCTTCAAACCAAGACGCACAAACGGAGCGGATGAAGGTGCGGTAATAGTCGTCTCTCGTCAAAAGAGAGAGGGAGAGAGAGGGAGAGAGAGGGAGAGAGAGAGAGAGAGAGAGAGAGAGAGAGAGAGAGAGAGAGAGAGAGAGAGAGAGAGAGGAAGAAGCTAGTATCGCAAGGCTAGAGTATACATGTCTGGAAGACTCGATGAGAAAGCTGCACCTTCCTCCCGTGTAGGTTGTACGTAGGGGTCTTGTGAACACGCCGATGCCTCCTTCCCTGGACACCGACGCAAGCCGGTAGAAGCGAATTCGACGCCTACGTGTCTACCTCCGATGTCTACCACCGGTTGCTACCTTCTCCTCCCTGAGGCAACGAGGAACTTGTTCGAAATATCCTATCCTGCGTAACTTCCTCTTGGTAACGAATATACTTAGCGATTTTAATATCACAAATTTTTAAATTATCGATCAGGATGGATATTGGACATTCCATTGAATGTTAACCCTCGTCAACTGCATATCAAGGTCCGAGTGATACGAGTGAAAAGTTCAATTCGTTGCTGAAAACGCGCGGTTAGTATTAGCCAGTTACAGGGGCGGAAGGTGTTAGAAAGGAGGAATGTGAGGATATTCAGCCTTCCTCTATCCATCACCACACAGCGGCAGTTGAGTTGTATCCGTCACTTTGAAGACATGCTACACTTACAGAAAAAAAATTGTGCTGGCAATGATTTAATTGTTATTAAAAGTGACAACTGTTGAATGTTGATAAATACGATTATTATTATTATTATTATTATTATAGTTACCGTAACTATCTTCAATTGATTTCATTTAAAAAATAATCCATTCAACTATACAAATAGTCGAATGGACTAACAATTAATAGTTGTCACTTAAGGCGAAGCGAAATACTCTAACCGCGCTACCGGTGACTGACAGACACAAGGCACTATATATACAAATTGCGTGAGGGCAAGAGAGAGAGAGAGAGAGAAAGAGAGAGACAGAGAACACGCCAGGTGTCATGTGGTACATCGTGGAGTGAGTCTTTCGCCTCGCCTTAATAGTTGCCAGAACTAAAACGATTTCTCTGAGTGTATTCAAGCTAAAAATACACAAACCTTACCCATTCAAATTATTATACTTTTTGAAATAAATCATTATAACGCAATTTTTTCTTAATTTTTATGCTCTTTTCAAATTCTACTTATTTGTGTTACATTTATTGTTTTATCGAAAAGATATAATTTTAAAAAAAATAAAAACTGGTTTTTGTACTTTTTCCAAAATATTTTATTCACTTTTACGGACATAAATTTTCCATACATTCTGGGGAACAAAAAAATAAACGAACCCTTAAGATTTGTGGAGGTTAGAGCCAATTAAAGACGCCTTGGGTTATACTTGGATCCAGCGATGTATAATCATGAACCAAAAACAGGGATCCAGTTGAGGGTCAAGTTATAAGAAAAAATGACTGCTAAGATGCGAAAACTTATCTCGAGTACAACTTGAGATTCTTGAATGTTTAACAGACAATAACAATACTGGAAAATATAATAAAAATATTTAAAAATGAATAACGAATACGGTCGAGTTATTGTAAGCAATTGGAGAAGAAACGATTGGCGAAATCGTGGTCATTACATAAGGAGGCGTCCACGGTTTGGTAGAATGTGTGTCTCGCCAGGAGAAAGAAGAAGAAGAAGAAGAAGAAGAAGAAGAAGAAGAAGAAGAAGACGACGGCACCTGGTCACCGGCACCGTCGATGAGGACGAGGACGCAAAGAACGCGGGTGTCCGAGACGTCGCGGCGCTGCCTCGTCGTCGTCGGCGTAGTCGTCGTCTACACACTGCAACGAGCCAACCGCATTTATTTTTGGTACGCGAGCTTTCTCGTCGGGGTTGGACGATGTGACACGACAAGCCGCGATTCTACGTATTCCCTCAACTATACGGATAGACGACTGTGGTCTTGGCGAAGATCTCGTGGTCGTGCGGTTGTTAAGCCAACGAGTCTTTTCGCCACATTTCTCTGTGTGTTAATAGCGGCTACAGGAAAGCAACGGCGGCGCCACACAGCTTTCACCGATCGTCGAAGTAACGTCGAGCAATTATCCTAGTTATATCTGGTATTAGCTGTATACGACTCTGAACAAGTTTTCAAGAATCTTATAATACACGAGAGGTACGAATATTGATAATAAATATCGCATTGATTTTCATTGGAGCACACTGGACAAATTAACATCGAGTTTGGACCTTTAAAACCTTTAGTACGTGGCGTCTAATATTTTTCACCTTCATTTTAAACGCTGTTTATCACTTTATTCTTATCTCAACGTGATGTGCCGCACAAATTTCTTATATTCTCTCTCGCTCCACCGTGATGTTCAAAAGGACAATCTGACTCGCACTCACGGTGACTCGGTCGATACAGCATATCACCTTAATGCGTTACTCCTCGATCGGTAATAAAAACTTTTGTACAAATTTCTCCGCTACGATTTATATTACGGATGAAAGTGGATAACGGTCAATCGTATCTCACAATTCTCGATAGAAAAATGCTGTTATCTCTCTCGCACGTGTAACGATCTGAGAGAAAGAGAACAGAGAGAGACCACATGTTGCACATAACCTTAAATGTCATTAGGTTAAGGTAAAATGTTCCAATAATGAAAACATTATTAAATGACAACGGTAGCAAGTAAAGATTTTTGTATTATTGCATTTTTTTTCTTAAAAACGATTAGTCAGAGAATTTTTTTTTTTTTTTTTTCAAATCGATCACCCGTTGGTCGGAGTTAAAGGGTTAATCACTGGGAGATATCAATGAGATAGTTAACTATATCTCACTGGCATCGTTATATTTCTCGTTTCAATCGTCAAAGTCGATCAACCGATGGTTGCATCAAGAAACATCGGTTCAAAGCTTAAACAAACGTCGAGGCAAAGTCCATGAGCTCAAAGAAGTGTAGCACAAGCATTGCGAGCGAGACTTGCGCGATGAAACGGAGAGCTACGAGCAACAGCTCAGCTATAGCTACGCGTCACGAGATCTCGAAGACTCGAGCGATGCGCTAGCTAACTTGCTGCTCGTTTCTGATGCTTCGTTTCGTTACTGTTGGCGAGTCGGTGCTGTTGTGCACAAGTGCTAGAGAGAACGGTGCAACGACCCCGAGCGGCGTCGCGACGCCTCGTTTGGCCTCAACCACCAACGACCAAGACGACGTTTACACCGGTCCTCCTCCGAGGTGACGCTGGTTTCCTCTTTGACTACCGTATCCGCTTTGTCGCTAATTCTTAAACTCTTGCCTACTCAGAAAATCCTGCAGCTTATCCTTTCAACGAAGCACTCTCGAGTATCCTAAAAATCCTAAAACAAAGCGCATAATTGTCAGTACCGCGAAGAAGAGAATGACGCGAAGTAGGTACAGTAGCGGTTGCTCATTCTTGTACAAAACACGAGGGAACGCACGAGGGAATGAATAAAATATAAACCGTTCCGACCTCGTTTGCCATTCAACGGTGAGCCGGCCCCGTCAGTTCGACACGCTGGATGCATAATCAACGAGAGAATCCACCGCGTTACGCCATTATCCGGATAACTCGCGTCTTTCCGAGAGAAGAGATATATATATAGAGATAGAGATAGATAGAGATTCTTAAGAAAAAAAAAAAAAAACTAACGTACTTCTCTTACATTTGCTAACTTATTTTTTAAATTTATCTTCTCTGTTACAGAATGCACTTTTGGCAAACAAGTACGAGAATTGGGATCCACGTGGTACGCAGATCTCGGACCACCCTTTGGGATCATGTATTGCATCAAGTGCGAGTGCATACCGGTGAGTAGAGAATCTCGACTGTTTATCGGACATTCAACGTAGAAGCTGATGGCGATAGATGACACGAGTGTCGGCGGACAAACTGTAGAACGACGAGTATAGAGCCTCTGTTTTGCCACCGATTGTACGACCCTTGACCTACGCGCTTGGCTCGTGCTGTCTTGTATACCTCCACCTATTTCTCTCTTACGTACAACACACACGTTTTCACGTCAACCGATCGGACGCAAACGACGACGTACGCACTCCGTACTTTAATACCGAGTTTTACGAGCGGGCTGCGGCTGCCCGTCTTCTGCCAAACAACTCACAGCACGAGACCGGTGCTTTCTCGAATATTTATATCTATATATATATATATATATATCGCACGGTAACACCTCATTTAAATGCACATTTTAACATTTTCATTTTTTCTTAATACTTTACATCGAGACATTTGTTATATTTGCATTGGGACTCAGGATAATTTGTAGAAAATAACACGATGAATTATTTATAACTTATCCTTCAATATTTTTAATGCTCTGAATTTTGAGGAAAACACGAGTTAAAAGTTACAGACTTGGAAAATCGAGTAAACTGACATATTTTTCGTTCAATTGGAATAAAATATTAACAGGTCGAAATACAGCTTGTGTCCAATTTTCAAAATGATTGGACGGTTTAGTTTTTTTTTTTACATTCGTCGAACAAACGTAAAGACTTTCGGCGTCTATTCTCTTTCTAGCTCAGTCGCAAGATGGACGATTATCTCTCGCGCACTTAATAACGTACTCAATACTGTTCCTGTCCTCGTATGGAGGTTAAACATCCATACTTACACGGATGTGCTGCTTCTCTTTCGCTCTGATGTGAACACCATACTAGAGTTTTATCTCATGTTGCGCTCATGGATATTTCGGGTGTCTGTCGAAATCCCGAATGCGTACGTACGCGACGAATCGCAACGTGTATCCACCCAAATCGTAAGAAATATAAATATTCGGGTTTTTGACCACTCGGAATTTTGACAGACACCCGTAATGTGACATATCACAGTCAGTATAAAAAATTATTTACCAATTTTCTCGAGGATGCTGGGGATTTCAGGATAAAAGCAAATCAGTAATCCCGTTGTCCATACGTTACGCACACTAACCGAATTCCCTTTTATCCAGAAATATCCGGCACCTTTGAAATAAATAACAAAGTTGTTTTTGATACTGATATCACCCTTTAGAGGGGAATGTGATATACCGACGGAGTTACCGTATTTGAGGTTCCGTCGGTAACATGCGTATTATTTGAAATGGTGAGTAATTCCCTTCTTTCAATTTCCCCTTTCGCCATTACGACCGCCTCCTGGCGGTGTTCTGACGACGAAATACATAATACGCATGCGCAGGCACACGTCATACTCCCTACTCCAAAAATTTTATTTAGAGTGGGGGAATCTACAGGGGAAATTATGAATAGCGAAAGTATCCGGGTACCGTTCAAATAAAAAAAAGCAGGGTTTCACTGTATAACTGAAGACACAAACAAACAAACACACACACACACACTAAATAAAACACATTTACTGCTATTACTACTACTTTACGTAAAATTCCTATAGAATTACAGGCGTTTGCTACTGTTGTAATTATTATAACCAGGAATTAAAATTTTAGTAGAAAAATAGAATATAACATTTCATCTATTCCTGGAGCAATTTCGATTGATGACTAGCACGCTACGCTGCAGAGATTCTGAATCGTTACACAGCTTATACCTGGTAAAATGAACTTAAAAAAACGCCATAACCGTACGCTCGTGAATCTCACAGAGACGCAGAATCGCAGGTTACGAGCGAGGCGGTGAGAAAGTCTAGAATTCGTCTGGAGATTAAAATTTCATTGGCGTGCGTGATGCGAATGTGCAAGCAGTCTCACCGGAGCGTGGACCCGCTCGTCGATCAAAGGGTTTTTCCGGTTGGAGGTCGACGGTTCTCTTGCGATATACGCGGGAGAGCCGGTGTGCTGGTAGGTCTCAGGACCTGGACTGCCAACGGCCCGGATAAATCTTGATCTGGGTGACGTGACCCGTGGTGACTCGACGTGCTTTCTAATCCCTCGGCATAGTCGCAGAACCACACACAGCCACCCGTGAGAGTGTCGTGGAACGAGGAATACGACGAGTATATACAGCGAAGGAGAGATGCTAAAGATATATTGGATTGTAACTGTCTATATATCCATTTCCTCGGGACTCTTGTCTCTTAATTGGCTCAGTCTGTCTCATCTTCATCATCTTCTCGCAGTGTCGAATAGCTGGAGCATCGTCGGCAAGCGCGACAGCTGTTAATTAGCAGACACAGCAACAAACACAGTTTAGTTAAAAGCTAAACCGTAAAGCGGAATGAAAATAAAAGATAATACAAGAAGAAAAAAATAACACAGAACAAAAGGAAACTATATAATGCAAGCATGAAGTCATTGAAGCGTGTCCCGAGAATTCTAAACTTCATTTTCCGGGCTTTTGCGTTCCGCACGTAAATATTTCCTCCGGGGGACCGAAGATTCTTAACCGATCGCGTAATATGATCGCGATTTGCATTCGGCGCGATGTCCGGAGTGACGGAGTGACGGAATGCGGGAAGGAAAAGAGGGCGTCGGTCGGGTACCGCGAACGTTCCGCGAATTCCATTCCGTCTTTCCGTCTTGTTTTGCCATGCGGTGGCGCGGATAGACGCAAGTGGTGCGAATAATTAAGTCTTCTATTATGACGAATAATAGTGGCTTCTGTTTTACAACGTTAACCAATACGGTAGCATTATAACTGCGCACCGTCGGTATCGTCATCGATGACTTTACGAGTCTCGCTAAACAAGGCCTCGGATAATCCGTCTAGAAAAGCCGACTAGACCATAGTCGTCAGCGTTGATCCTCGCTCTCCCACGCGACAAACGCGCTATTCTGTAGCATCGCTGTGTACACTCGTGTCTTTCTAACTCGTACCAGAGAGTCTTTGATCGAACGAAACAGCTCTTCCGGTGTCCGATCCATTCCCACGACACCCACTCGCTAGGTTCTCGTGTCTCGCTCGTCTCGGCGCCGCGGACCGGTCGCCACCGTTGTCCGCTGGTACCGGTGGTGTTACTCCCGTCGGTGCCTATCGAGTGTCCGTACCATGGATCCAATTACCCGCGGCACGTCGATAAGATTATGCGGTCCCGCGCACTTTCGCTCCTTCCTCGACTCCTTTTTTTTTCTTCTTCTTTTCGTATTCGTCTATATTCTCTCTCTCTCTCTCTCTCTCTCTCTCTCTCTCTCTCTCTCTCTCTCTCTCTCTCTCTCTCTCTCTCTCTCTCTCTCTCTCTCTCTCTCTCTCTCTCTCCTCTATTACTCTTTACACCTCTCCCGTGGACTCCGTATCTCTTACCCTCTCAACTTTGGATTAGGTGTCCTCCGATGTACACCTTCCTTCACTGAGTTATCAGATACACCTCGCGTGTAGTCCTCTGGCACAACTTTCTGCGAAGTAATCGACGATTTCGTTAACACTTTTTTTTTCTTTTTGGTCTTTTACCGGTTTCAGAGGTAAAATGATTTTTTTTTTTCGGCTCAAACTTACTATTAACCATTTGCACTCGGAAGGTGTCTCGTTTACCTAATAAATGGTGAGCGAGAGTCACCTCTCGAGGGCAAAGGGTTAACATGTCATCTAATCAGAAAATTTCCATTATTTATAAATCTGGCAGAATCTTTATAAAAATCTTAAAGAATTGCATTGAAATAACGAAAAATTTAAGAAATAGATTTTTGAGGCTCATCTATCTTCCTCTCACACATCCGCGATTCCTGTAGTGTCGTCTCTTTCGTTCGCAAGTCATATTCGTCAGTATTAAGCCCATCTATTAATTTAAAAATAATTTTCCAAAATCTTTTACCGATGATTCGATTATAAAATTATATTTCAAACTAAAAAACTTAAAATTAAATTTAATACTTGGAAAAAATAGTTGATGATTAAACAAAACGTACAGATCGAGTCGCAAAAAGATCTAAAGGTGAGCTTGGAGTCTCCGTATGGCCAGGGTGCAGCAACATCACCAGCAGCATCGGAAAGGCTACGCAGAGCATCCTCGGCGGAGAGTCTCATCGCGGTGTCGCGGTCGGTTCGTACGCTCGCGCAAACGTATTATTAGACCCCGGTGGAATGATAGTCGCGCCCCGTGTATGAGGAGCTATTGATAGGTCCGGCTAAGCTTGTGGTAAGAAGAAGAAGAAGAAGAAGAAGAAGAAGAAGAAGAAGAAGAAGACTACGACGAAAAACGAGAGAGAAAGAAAGATAGACGTCGCGTGAATCACGCGTCTCTCACGCTCACGTACTTTACTATACGTGTACGCGGCCCGGTGTGTCTCTGCTAGTTTCTTCTCTACCGTATAGCTATGTACTCGACAACACTCATCATCTATCCATCTGCAGTACTCGTCTTGGACTGTTTTCTTCGTTGATACGGTGGGAAAGGGACGAGGGAGGAGGGCGCGAGACGTCCGTCTCTGGCGCAAGCGAGGAAAGAGACGAGCCCCTCGCGACGTACTTACGCCTTCGTATATCGCGCAATTCGTGGCGCACCGACCAATTTTCTTTGAGACCATTCACCGCCCACAAATATATCGATGACGTTAGACTATGTCACGAGACGTACGTTTGCCGGGCATCCCGTCATCGCGTGACGAGCCTATTTCACCGACTATTTTTATTATCATCGATGTATACAGCGCTCATTGCAAACTTCAAAGTCTCCTACGCGATTCCCTTACTTCCTGACAATTCAGTGATTTCTTTTTTTTTTTTTTTTTTTTCCATTTTTCAAGATTATCTCGTCCTTGTGCGATACTTGATTTGACTTATCTCGTGACTATCTTGCAGGTTCAGAAGAAACGGAGAATCGTCGCGAGGGTACAATGTCGAAACATCAAGAACGAATGTCCAAAACTAAATTGCGACGAACCCGTTTTGTTGCCTGGACGATGCTGCAAATCCTGCCCCGGTGATTTCAGTGAGTACTTTCGAAAATAATCAATTTGAAAAGTATCATTGCTCGTCTAACCTACCGCTAAAAAACAACGAAATTAATAAAATGCACATGGTTTATTTAATAATATTCATTTACTGTGGCTCGTGGCTGTATCAATGTATCTTACTTTCCATTTCAAATTATATTTTTCATAGCTCTCCGTGTCCTTGACTACGATAATTCTACTGCTCATTTTAATGAATTCTCGATTATTGTTTATCGCTTCTTGGTTTTCTCTAATTACATACAGAAATTCCCTTGACTTTATTGAGGACTCGTGTGTGCACATATTCTCACCATGATTGATGCACGCGCGCGCGTCGTCGGCCTCCTTCGTAGATTTCATTGATTACTCCATAATCTTGGATGAGTCAGTACCTCGAATCCTAGGTAGTATCTACGCATATGCAGAGAGAGAGAGAGAGAGAGAGAGAGAGAGAGAGAGAGAGAGAGAGAGAGAGAGAGAGAGAGATCAACATAAATTGCAAGTAACAACAGTAATGTGCGTAAATCTAAAATCGTTCTCTTTTGCATCGTCGATACAGCAAGCAATGTTATCGTAGTTGTCGTCGTGAGTTACGAAATTCACGTCTTGGGGCGCGAAACGATAAATCGGGAACTCCGGCGTTTATTAACAAGAGTTAAGTGCGGCTTGCATAAATAAATCATTTATCAGTATCTCTCTGTATCTCTCTCTCTCTCTCTCTCACACACACACACACATGCACATACATCCAAGTCACTCCTGAGAAGCTCGGGTATATGAACAAAGCCTTCTCCTCCTTGATGGAGCACTTGCTTTTTCTCTCAAGCTGTGTGGGTCTCTCCAATTAATCTCCACTCCGACTATCTCGGTTCTCTAAACACTGGCTCGATTATTATCATCTTCGGATAATCGTGTTTATACAATCGAGATAATCCCTAGCACGAGCCAAAGATTCCTCAACTTGTTAAACCAATCTGCTTCCGTTTTCTCGTTGCATCTTACCTCTCGTCATCTTCTCGTAAACGTTTGCCAGCCGACAAAAGCAAAGCAACACATTCAGCAAACCTGGATAAATTTTTGTAAGCCGGTAATAGAAAAGAGCTAATGAAATATTATTCATACAGGGAAGAGCAGTCAGATCGGTGAATGGGAATCGGGTTCATTACTTGGCAGACACTAAGGAAAAATTGTTCCAATTGTTTATCTATAATCCCAATGGTTTGAGCCTCAACTTTAAAGTATATCAAGCGTAGTACCGCGTATTAACTACATTTTCATCACGTAGTATCGTGTCTAAAAAATCTTAGGGTTCGTTATGTACATTTCAAACGATTTATTGTCACTTTAACAAATAAAATATTTAAAAAAAAACAAAATATTCCTCATGTTTCTACCACTACAACTCACTGTCAATCAATAAATCTTGCAAGAGGGTTTGTTCGGTATTAAAAACAAAAACAATGCTACGTGCGATATTCTTTAAGTAAGGTTGTATTTATTTTCTTCTCATGATTATTAGATATCGAAGATTATAAGATTAGATACAAATTCCAAATATCCAAATAAATATATAAAATAATGCTACGTGCGATATTCTTTAAGTAAGGTTGTATTTATTTTCTTCTCATGGTTATTAGATATCGACGATTATAAGATTAGATACAAATTCCAAATATCCAAATAAAAAAAAAAAAAAAACAATGCTACGTGCGATATTCTTTCAGTAAGGTTGTATTTATTTTCTTCTCATGGTTATTATACATCGAGGATTATAAGATTAGATACAAATTCTAAATATCCTGTATTTCATACATCGCAGCATTTAGTAAAACTTTCTGAAATTCTTTCATAACGATACAGTTTCAGGTACATTG
Source organism: Cylloceria caligata (assembly GCA_963942595.1). NCBI lineage: Eukaryota > Metazoa > Arthropoda > Insecta > Hymenoptera > Ichneumonidae > Cylloceria > Cylloceria caligata. The sequence goes on from OZ012709.1 coordinate 2,238,542, forward strand.
GAGATCTCGCTTAACCCTTTAAAGTCACAAAAATATCCTGACTCCTCGGTTCTACCATAAGAACGCGTTACCTCGACTCTGCTCTTCATACTTCCATTACGGGACAGTTTTGGGTGGTGTGACTTGTAAATGGTTAAGAGCCTAGAAAAACGTATTTTCGCACTTGAAATAACATAATTAATGGATGTCCAACCCCCCTTAGGATGTTGTGTCTTCCATGTGGTTCTTATCGCATTGGATGGTGACCACTTAATCGGGTACTGATTGGTGGATTGAACCACTTGTCGGAGGTGCTGCCCCAAGCACCTCTGGTGGTGATACTCCGAGTTAATTCGCATTACCATCAGGCAATGGTAATAACACAGGTTTCTGTCAATTTTTCTATGTTCTATGCGAAGAACGGACATCGAGGACGGCTACATCCGTGCAGAGGGAGGATGAGAGAAAAAGAGGAAATGAAAATGGACGAAGATGTAAAAATCCAGGAGGAAAAAATAATAAAAATATAAAAACAAAAATAATATACAGAGTTGAAATTGTTAAAGTAGCCGAGGAGCAATTTCAAACAAATAGTGGAAATGGATTTCTCAAAGATAATTAGAAAATTAAATTCAGCTAGTGTCACGGTGTATGTTTGATTGAACAAGAGTCTCCTCCTATACCATCGAATCGAATAATACAAAATGGACGAGCGACACACGCTCGTTGTCAACTCTTTATTAACCTTGTCGTTTAATTCGCAGCCGGATGAGTGAAGCACTCAAATCCGCGCGTTCCACCCGGACGTTATATATTCTCCATGCGCACGGCGTATCGTTGATACAGTTTGTATGAAGTACATGACGTTAGGCCAATCGTCACGCTTATAAATAAAAAGTGACACGGACGATTAGGCAGTTAGCGAAGAAAAATGATTTACGAGCTCTGAGAGAAAGACAGAGTGTGCGTGTGTGAGAAAAAAAGAGAGAGAGAAAAAGAGAGAAGATCGCGAGTATGCCGCCTTTGCCGATCTCTCGCGGAAAGGATATATCGTTGGGATAACGTGTCTGTGCACTGGAGGTGGCCATTCTAAATTTAGAATTCCGACACATCCTTGCCTTATTGGCGTGTGTTCTCTCGAGTGGCGGCGCCTCCGCGATCTTTCTCTCGCTCTCCTTTATAGTCGGATTGTGTGTGCTCTCGCTGCCCGCACGATAACTAGGAAAACGGGTTTTTGTCCGAGAAGCTAAACCGACAACGAGTCGGAGTCGCCAAAAAGGAGTTACTGCTGCTGCTGATGCTGCTGTTGCGGCGCGCGTTACCCGCGAGGCCCGATAAATTCGTGTCGCTTTACAACTCGGGTGTTCTGTACCCGAGCCAACCATCGGTTCTCTTCTCTTCTTCTTTTCGTCATCCAAGATAAGTTCTCCGTTTCCTTTTACTTTTCTTTTCCTCGATTTAGTTTAAATTTGTCTTGTTCTTTCTAAAGGAAGGAACCGGCGATGACTGTTTAAGCGGTTACGTGCTTCTAGTCATGTCCAGAAGCGTCGCTACTGCCACCTCGACGAGATCCGAGACCACCGCGAATGTATTATTCATCGACGTAATTATTATGGAGCTAGTATTTATTTCATTAGCATAATTATTGTAGTTTTCTCAGCGTAGTACTTTACTGCTCCATTTAACATCGGCGACAGAGCAGCGCATAATTCGTTGGAACGTAGTTAGCGAGCAACGTTCCTCTCTCGCTTTTCCCCCTTTTATCTCCGGACGTTCGCTCACTTGATTTCTCTCTCTCTCTTTCTTTCTCTCTCTATGTTCTTAGATCTTTGCTGCTGTGTATGTTCTCCGCACGGCGTTACGTATTCGCGTTCGAGAGTGTCGGTGGAACTCCCTTTGCCTCAATCCCGACTTTAGAATCACAAGTTGAGAGACTCGTTCGGCCTCCGGGCAGACCGCGAGCCATGTCTTCTTGGTCCCTCGCCAATAAATCAATCGATCTATGCTGCTGCTTGCTCTACTCGCTTTCTCTCTTTCCCTCTTTCCCTCTGGTAGTTTACTGTAGACTCGCGTCTACCAGCAAACTACCAGACAGACTGTGTGTGCAACTCGGGAATTAAGTTCTCCATCGAGTGTATCCTCACAATCGTACATGTAGCCTCCAGCACAACAGCCCATGACAAAAAGTGGCAAAACAGCAACATCAGTCGCGGTTTCCCTCGTTCTCTTCTTCTTCTTCTTCTTCTTCCTCGCTGTGCTGGACTTGCCACGTAATTGCGGTAACGCGTTATCCCTGACACATTATCCTTACTCCTCCTGAAAATAATCGAGGCTCCTTCATCGATTGCAGACGTAGTCGAGACGCAATGAAATTTCCACCGTCTAAAACAATTAGTCGAATCCCAGTAGAGCAAAACACGAGTGAAGCTTTGAGATTTATGAAACTGGGTCAACCGACTTCTGGAATGGACTATCAAGAAAAATTGATAAAACAATTGAGATAAACAATTTTTATTTCATCAGATTGACTTTTTTTTGTAATTCTATGTGATCCATGAAGCCATTAGCAGTGCGGTGGTCAAGTCCCATGATTGAAGATACAGCTAAAGCCCGCAGGGTGTGGGAATCAATTTTTCACAGTTGAAACGACAGTTAAAGTCTGCCGGCGTTTTGAAAGAGAAGGAAAAAGGAACGAGAGAGAATAAGGAAGGGAAGAGCGACGGTTTAGCGCCACGGCGCCGGTTATATTGCCGCATGGCGTCACTTCGATTAAGAGCCGCGCAATCTAAATGTAAATATTAGCATACGTAATGATGAGGGAGGGCAAAACTAACTAATAGACAAGAACGCGTTGCACTTCTTACAGGAAAATTGCGGGAGTGGGGTGTATATTGCATCGCAAGGAGGACTGCACGGGGGCAGCAGTCAAACCATGTTTCTCGCATCCAATAGCCAACTTAACCGTGTTCTCTCTTTTTCGTCATAAAATTATCTCTCAGTGCGATGTTCATTTTTTTTTTCGCCCTTTTTTTCGTTCTTTTCAGCTTGTTCAGTAATAATCTCCTGATTAACGCAGAGGCCAGACTGACGCCAGGATAATTATTTAATTTGTTATTTTACAAGATCACGAGAGCGTAGCAACATTGTTGACAACTTTTAAACTGGGGTATGTTAGGTAGTCCCGCGTCCGCCAGACGACGCAGTTTTCTCTCGTTAATCGATGCACAAACCAGTCGTCGACATCTACGGCGTCGCCAACGACGGGTATAGGGGGCGTACGCCCGACGTCAATCCCTTGTTTAAAAACTCGTTTCGTTGTCGGCGTATCGTATTAGCGAGTCGCGATTCCGGGGTCGTATCAATTTCACGTTATTATCATCGGCGTCTATCATTCCCTCATATAAAACCCTCGGTGTCCGGGATTTTATGGCGACGACGAAGCGCCCTCTGTACTAAAGCTTCTTGACGATGCGAAATCTTTTTTGATGACGAGGCTATGTGACCCGACGGAGAACCCTACGATTCGCCTGTCACATCGTTTCATATCGAGAATAAAAGAAGAAAAGAGACGAGCGAAAGCAGCGAGAGATGTACACGAGGCAATGGTAAAAAGGCGCGAGTAATGGCAAAACTCGTTTAACCCTGGGACCTTCTTGAACCACCCGAAGCAAACAAGACTTCTTTAACATACATTCTCACCAGTGTCACACACGAGAGGTTCTCGAACTGGCGTCTTCTATTCATTCCTTCCGTCGATGATCCTCGGCTCGTGATCTTCCTTTTCGTTTCACAAGTTGGCTGCGGTGAGAGTGTCGCGACGGGGCTGTTTGCCGGGCGGCTGCGCCTGCTTCATCGAAAGGTCAAGAATCGCGCGCCCGGTCTATACCAACCTTTTCAAACACCAAATGACGTCGTGCAATTTGCGTTTGCGAAATTTCGCAACTTGTGCTTCGTTAAAGAGAATCGGATGATCGTCTCTTGTCAAAGTATGGGAAACGGGGGATACAATGGGACCCAGGACACACTGTACAATGTAATTTATATTAAAAACTAGCAGAGACAATCATTTGAAACTAAAGTCACAAATATTAACAATGAGTAATAATATGATTCGTGGAAGCAATAACATAGTTTGAGCTACTAGAAGTATCAATTCTTTCCATTTTTTTTTTTATCCTAAGCTTACTTTTTTACATTTTATTTTTCACAACTGTCATATGTGCATCAAACTATAATTATATTCCAGATTACGATAATCATTTAAACATTACAATAAGAGGTAGTGGGATACAGTGGGATAACTGCCTGTAGCCTGACTGCCTGTAGAAAATTTAAATGAAAACAATTTTGTAACGTACTGTTCAAATTGTTGATAAAACAAAAAGATTTTTTATTAAATCTGTAACCATACGCCACACTCACAAGCCAGCTTTCAAATAAATGTCTCATTGTATTCGATGGCAAGTCCCACGGTTCTCCATTGGTAGGTTACGATCGAACATACGAGTATCGAAAGTTTCAACAAAGTTTCAATTTACACGGAGTACGAGTATATTGAACATTACGCAATTAATCAGCATCCGCAAACCTCGTACATAGAAAAGCATGGAATATGTAACTGCTTGCCGATTGTAAGAAAATTATTTATTAATTATAGAAAACTACAACCTTAAGAAAAAATTGTATCATCGTACACCGCATTCTCCCACCAAATGTTCCATATTTCATGTTATAATTGCAATTGGTCTTACGGTAAAATACATATTCCATAAATCTCGTATCTTTATCGACGTTGAATGACTTTCGAAAGTTTGTACAAACATCTTTTTTCTTTTTTTTTTTCACTATTAACGAGACTCGCTAACCGACTCACGTCAACACGAAAGACCATCGTAACAGGATCTATCCGAGTTATGCAGCCTCGTTGAAATATTATTTAACGATGGATGTTGGCAAATGAATATCGTGATTCCGCAATGCGCAAAGTAGACAGTTAAACATTTTTCGATAATACAAAACTGTTATTAATTTGCAAACTTGGATATAGATAAGAAAATGTTAATATACTGTCGTTGTAGATTTATCAACGGTATGTGAAGATTACGGTACGGTTTATTGAAAATTACAATACGTAAGTGTTCATTCGATAATTAATGAATCTGTATATGAAAATCAATACACCGGAAGACATGTGGTTCGTGTTATCGAAATTGCATTTATTGAATTGAAAGAATAATGCAGCGTCGTCTCTCAAAATTCGTTCACGCGGATCCGTCAAAATCATGAATTTTTTGAATACACGATTAAAAATTAATATAACGTCATTGAAAAATCATAATCTTGTTTACGTATTTCAAAAACTGTTATATCAGTTCGATGATTAAGGGATCCGTGTATAAAAATCTATATGCAATTTCGTAAAGTCAATGTCCAAAGTTGGATTTTGATATAATACTTTATATTAAAAGTAGCCTTTCAACATTATTAAAAGTTCCGTTACTATTACTTAAAGAATAAATCACTGGACCGTTACATTTGATATAGAAATGTATATTAAGTTATACAATTGATGCGAGCATTAATTGTACAAGAAAATTTCGAAATGGCGTAACGTACTCGCATATCTTTTTCAACTAAAATTATACGAATTGTGTTTTAAGACAATGTATATTAATCTGTAGTTTGACGAAGCGCCGCTAGATGGCAAGTGATCTTGCATGTTTCTCGTACATGCAACGAAGTCAGTTAAAAGTTATAAGCCTCGTGTGCTTGCGTCAAGAATCATTGATTAACATTAATATAAATAAACGTTGTCTGTTAATGTTGTTCATAGATACGTTGTAACGTTACTGATTCTTCGTTTGTTTATTCGCTTCTCACTGCTCACTAGTGGCCATTTTTTTTTCTACACAGTAACTTAATCGTTAAACAAACATACGTTTGACATTTAAGGTTATGCGACATACCGGAGTTGGTATCAAAAACTGTTGAAAAGCAAATGAGCTATCTCTATTAATTCTTTACGCACATTAACCTTATTTGCTTTTATCCAGAAACACCCGGCACCGTTGGAAAAATAAGTAAACGGCTTTCGATACCAACGGAGCCCGGGATAAGCGATCGGAAGGCCCTGTCACATCGCTTTAAGATACGTTCTTATGTATAACTATCTTCGATACTGTAATACTAATTTTTATCGAAAAATATGTGATATATTCTATTCTTTAATATGTCACGTTTCATGCACTTGATTTGTTACAATTTGGATGTTTCTGCTTATTTTTTAACGTATCGGTAATAAAAATATTCAAGGTATAGGTATATGAACGTTAATATACTGCGTTTTGTTGCAACTAATCAAGAATATAAGAAAATTCGTCAAAATTAAAACAGATATCCTAAACTCTGTGTGCCATTGTAACTTAATTCAGGAGGTTGGATTATTATGAATCACCAAAATATGTTTTTAAAACATATTTATGTGAAATATAGACGATAATAATTAATTTACGGTATATGCATCCAAGCTTCCTGCACCAGTATACTAATTTTCATATGAATACTTTTTACAAGGCAACTACTTGTTACTAATGCATGTGCGACTGAGAGAGAGAGAGAGAGAGTTGATATACAGTGTGCGTACAGGACACGATCTCGTCCTTACGGCACTTACATTACCAGTATCTTCCATCGAACCTAAGATCGTTCCTAATCCTGATTAACGGTCGTTCGAATCTTGTCAAAGGCGGTCAGCCGGTTTACTCTCGGCGTGGCATCGAATGACGATGTTGTCGACTCGCGAGCCACCGCGCATAGAATATGTTAAAGATTTCTTAAAGAAGAGCTTGCGACTAGTCTTTCGAAGCAACAAGAGGATAATATCACAGCGCATTCCAGACAGCTGGATTCTCGCGCGGCTTTTCCTCCTTTACTATGTTTGACGACGTGAAGAAAAAGGAAGATGATACAGAAGAAGAAGAAGAAGAAAAAAAAATGGAAAACGAGGGACGAGGTAAAAGCGAGGGCAACGGTTTCGCATAGGTAACGCTCGCTCACCGATCAACGTCCGTGTCGGCTTGGACGAGCGCAGTAAAAGCAACATTCAAAGTAGCGGTCGAGTCCGCGGCGCCAGTCGAACGGACGTTCTTTATGGGCCATAGTCAGCGCGACGTCCACGCGGGTACATATACCCGGGAAGACGGTGATGGGGCTTCGAGTGTCGAGGGCATTTCACATACGTTTGCTAAATTGCTCCGTGCCTGCTTCGTTGCCTCTGACTCTCAACGCGCAGTAGTTTTCTTCTCTTCTTCTTCTTTAGGTTCTTCTTCTCCTTCTCCTTCTTCTTCTTCTTCTTCTTCTACATCGTCTTCTTCTTCTTCGTCTTCAGCTCGCCTCTGGATACTCTCGATAAGAAGCTTTGGCTCGCTTCCAATTTGAATTCCAATCCCTCAGACTAGTTTTCCAGCACCGGTAAATCAGCCATCGATAGAAAAAGTAAAACTCCAGTGACGTAAAATTATTTGTACAATTTGTACTTTTGAAAAAAAAATCTTTAACTCTCATCAAGATAAATTTTTAATAGTTGTTCTGACATTTAAGATAATTTATTTGTCTTTTCCAGGACCCGACATAGTCCAGGACCTCCCGGCACAGTTGACTTCGGAAGAAGAGGAGCGGAGTCTGAAACGTGAATATCTCTCAAAGTTCCAGTAAATCTATCATCAATAATTTTATCGTCGATTATCCGACTCACATTGTTTAATTACAGATTTCGGAACTCTGATAACCGGTAGAACGTCACAATCGTTGCGTCGAGACGACCAGACGCCTTCAATGATATACAACAATGCGTACAATTTTGTGGCAACCGGCCGTTTCACCTTCCACCGGAAGAATCTTTATTATTCCTTTTATCTGGGAGCGTCGACCCCTCGTCCGCGTAATCTACAGTTCGTTGACGATACGGGGGCCATACTGGAGGAACAAACGATCGATCCGATCGGCGGAGTTTATCAAAACGCGACGGGAAAGCTGTGCGGTGTATGGAGAAGAGTACCGCGCGATTACCGTAAGCTCTTACGGGAGGAACGCCTTCACGTTGCTCTGGTATGGGAGACGACGGCCATACTCACTGGCCAATTGTCCAGATACAGAGCTCTCTCGACGGAACAATTTTCCGCATTACTCGAGCCTACACTAGGCGTCGATAGGTCCTTGATGTCAGGCGCGGGCGCCACAGCGATAGTTTCGGCCTCGTCGGCGTCAGCTCCATCGGTCCACATATCCCTTGTTTTCAACGGTGTCTTTCTTCCTAACGACGTTTCCGATGTCGCTATAACAGTGATCCTCGAGCACACTGAAAAGGACTATGTCGTACTGCAGGAAGACATAGTCGTGAAAAAGCCTTCGAACGAGCTGAATTTCGGTGAGGTCAGAAGTGCTCTCTCCGGTGCCGATTTACGTTTGCTGACCCGAGGGAAGCTCTCGCTGAGCATAATGTCGAGAAAAGATCCGCAGGCGTTGAGATTGAGCGGTGGAGTTGGCCCCAGAGCAACCTGCGACATGTATCAAGCTCTCTTGTCCTCTGACTCGGCTTCCAGCGCTTCGGGATTGGCTTGGGCCTTCTTGGATCGCCTAGGGGCTCTCAGATACGGAGTTCACCTCATAGGTCTCGAAGAGGAGAGCCCACTGGTGACTCTGGTCGACGACGGAGGCAAGAGACGAACGGAATTGGAGGATCTGACGCCTTCGCTGATAGGCGGACTCGCGAATGGCTCCTTGGACAGGCCAGGGCCCCGTCTCTTGGAGCCTCTCTTCAAGGGCGAACTTTCCGTCGTCGCTGCCTCGCATCTGGGATCTCTTCTTCGCGGAAGACTTCTGCAGAGACCAGTCGCTGACGCTAAGGATACGAGCGCTCCTGTGCTGCTCAGAAGACTGACCCAGGAACCGGTGCATCCCGGAGCCGTTGGTTTGGTCTGGGCTGCGGTGGATCTCGACTGCGCTTTGCACTACGAGCTGGAAGTCACTGGACTGTCGGGAGGAGGAGGAGGAGGAGGAGGAGGTGGCGGCGGTCATTCCTCGGCAGAGCCGAGAAATTTGAGACTTTACCTAGAAACTATGCCTTTGCTGGCTCAGGGGGCGCCAGTATCGCGAAGATTACTCGAGGAGTTCACGGGAAATGTGCTCGAAGGCTCGGTGACTGGATTGTCGCCCGTTGAACTCTTTAGAATTGAATCGGGAATCGGTTTTCTCGAGGTAACGGACAAACAGACTGGAAGAGTGCTGAAAGCGCCGTTCAAGGCGAGGGCGCCACTGAGCTGTCTTCCTCATTACGCGGACAACGACGTGGCCTCGGTGGTTGCGTACAATCTTCACCCACCGACCTCGGAAATCGAGACGGGCGCCTGTTTTCACGAGACGAGATTCTACGAGGAGGGAACTCAGTGGACCGCGAGCGCGGATCCTTGCACCATGTGTCATTGCTATCGGGGACTCGCGCAGTGCGATCCTGTACCTTGTCCCGCCCTCGGTTGTCCCCTTGGCAAGCAGATCAACCCGCCTGCTGGACATTGCTGCTCTATATGCTCTGGTAAGATTAAATAATTTTTATTATTAATTATATTCTACTCAATCCTTTCCGCATGGGCTTTAACATTTTTACTAAAACAAAATGTTTACCGATATTAATCGAGTATCGTCCTCGCCAGGTCCCGCGGTAAATGGCAACGACACAACAGCGAACTTTACCGATCCCACGAAAGGCTGCACTCTCGCCGGGCAATTTCATCTCGCTGGAGCATCCTGGCATCCCTATCTGCCTCCTTCTGGATTCGACACGTGTGCAGTTTGTACCTGTGATGTGTGTTCCTTTTTTTAATCTATTCACTTATTTATTATTTCTTTTTATTTACTCTTCTATTGATTTGTTTATTTATTCATTTGTTCTTTCATTTATTTATTTATTGTAAGGCGTTTTTTTTCTTCTAAATTATGACAAGAAAAATTGAACTATCGTTTAATTGTTACAGCCGGTAAGCCTGGAAGTTAAATGTCCGAGGGTGCAGTGTCCGGCGTTAGATTGCGACGAGAAAACTGCAGTGAGACCGGACAAGAAGGCCTGCTGCAGGCAATGTCCAGCTGTACCACCGACTACAGCATCGACTGGTGTCGACATGCTACCACGCGATCAGGCCGCTGCTTCGACAAGGCGCGCTCCCGAAGATGTCCTCGCTTCTGGAGGATGTAAATATCCTATGGGTGGCCCATACGAGAACGGCAAAGAGTGGCATCCCAGAGTTCACTCCCACGGGGAGATGAAGTGCGTCAAATGTCGTTGCAAGGTAATTTTTTTATCTAGAATATTAGAAATAAAAATAACAATTACCAATGGAAAATAAATCACAAGAAGCGTTTGTTAAATATTTCAATTCTTCGCTCATTAATATCGACCATTGGTGGTGCTTTTGTCGAGCGGCGAATATTGCATTAAGGGGACATTCTACTTCAGAAACTAAACAACATTCAAAATATTCAATATTTGGGAATTCTTTGTAAGAAAAATATGAAAGATATATTGCAAATTTTTTTGTTTTTTTCTCTTATTTCTCCACTTTGGGAGTACATAAATATGTTGTTGTCGTTGTTGTTGTTTACAATTATACCCAACCGGTCCTGTAGGGCTCCGATTCACCCGCAGCACCGGCGGGCAATGTTTCAAAATCATTCTGACTGACTACCCCTCCAATCCAGAGGTAAGTAGTCAGGTTAGTTCAGAATGTCTTAAAAAATACTGCTCGCCTGTCCTGTAGGTGAGTCGGAGCCCTACAGAGCCGACCGGGTAAAAGATAATAAAGATTTTAAGGTTAAACCTCTACACTTACACAAATGTACTGTTTCTCTTTCACTCCGTCGTTTTCGCCGTAATAGTTCTATCTCTTTCGCACTTACGGATGTTTTGCCTTCCCTTAAGTATAAAATTGATAATAACAAGAATAAAAAAACATTTTTTACCTACCAGAGAGAGGTCTGCTTAAAAAGTTCAATGAAATACGATAAAACGACAGCTTATCGTCTTTGCAATGACACATTATCGTGTTTTTGGCTCTATCCTTCTATCGTATCCCATTGAATTTTGTTGAGCACATGATCAAAGTAGAATAGAAAATTTGTCCAACTCCTGAAATAGAATGTCCCCTTAAGGCGAGGCGAAACCTACACACCACGCATCTAATTCCTGGAGCACACTTACTTGTTCTACACTGAACAGAATGAAATTATATTTGGTCAATAGACTGCAAAAACGTGAACCTTTTGGGTAACAAACGTAGAATTTTGAGAATAGAAAAAAAAATTTACAGATTAATTATCAGCAGTTACCTGTAATGAAAAAATTACTTTTGATAAATGATTTAGCACAAAACAGTTGCCGTTCACGGCAACTATTGTTGTTAATCTCGAAAAATAAATCCGTGAGACATGGCTCAGCTGTACGAAGATATAGCAAAATATGCATGAGTGCGAACGAGATAGAACTAGTATAGTTTCGCCTCACCTGAATTCCGCGAGAGGCGCTGGTAGTATATTATATAGCTGTCTCTCTCACACACCAGTAGAGTGAAATGCTATTGTTTACAGTTTTAGTTACCCACTGAGTAGATTTAGCTTCCTCTTGAGCTTCGATAGTTTAAAAAACGTTGTATAATAAATGTTGAATGAACGTCAATAACTCATAAATGTATTCACAGAACGGTGAGGTGAGGTGCGACCGAAAGAGATGTCCCCGTTCGCTGTGTAATTCGATAGCGAATCAGTTGAAGCGAGGTGAGCACGTGGCGGAGCCGGACGACTGTTGTACGGCCCAGTGTCGTCGAGCCCGACGGCATCATCGCAATCATCACCCGCCGAAGCATTCGGTGACACCGCGAGAGCTTAGCTGAAGAAGAAGGCTCTGATCTCGGGCGGTAGCAGCGTTCTTCGAGTTGCTAGGGCGGCAACCTACCCTCGCGGTACTACCCCCCGAAGATCGCTAAAAAAAAAGAACAAACAAACAAACAAACAAACACAAGAAACAAATATTAATACAGCTTCGGAAGCCAGCGGCCGATTCCACTATCGATTCCTCTCCTGTTCTCGCCGAGATACGAGATCCTGGAGCGAGAAAAACCAGACGGACCAGCTGCTTCGCGAAGGCAACGATCGTACTCCACCGACGCCGCTGTCGCTGCTGGTGCTATCACCAATTTTCCATGACACTTGGAGCGCGCCGTCACAATTGACGCTGCGCAACGACTATGTCGAACCCCTCGTGCTTTCCTCTCCGTCATCTCGTATAATCTTCATTAATCAATTACTCAACGTAGCAAATAGCCTCTGTACAAAAGTGCAACGAAAGCTTGAACATAGTGACGCACGAGTCAACCGCGTATAGAAAATAACTGAAAAATAGAGCGAGAGAGAAAAAGATAGAAAGAGAGAGGGTCGTGCGCGTCGATATCTGGGTACTTGGCGCAGACCAACGACAATTTACAAAGAATCGACATATTAAGTGTAAAGAAAACTATAAAAAAAAAAAAACAAAAAAAAAACAAACAAACTAAAACACACCGGAGGAGATTTTAAGGAAAAAGAGTTTTTCGCTTTTTTTTTATTCGAGATTAAGAGTTCCTCCCTCGTCACGATTAAAAAAAATATGAAAAACAAATAGAAACGAAGAATAACACACACCCACCAACCTCACCAAGTTACCCAGCAACCAAAGAAGACTGAAGAACCTCGATGGCGGCATCAGTTATCGTTACGCGATTGCTAATGTTTATTAATTTACTCTGGCTTAATTATTATTATTATTATTATGATTATATTTACTATCGATATTCTATCGTTACGATAGTGTATTTAGACGATTGAGGAGACACGACTTGTTACTTTTAACTCGAATCATAGTCAAATTATTATTTTACTATAAATTCAGAATAAAAATAATAGTCGGGCTTCATTAAGAGAGCAAGATAACTAGCGAGATCTTTGCTATTCTTCCTCTGCTCTTCAGTTTCTACCGTTCTTTACGTTTTTATCATTATTACCGTATATAGATAGATTTATGTATTATATTACTATTATTATTTTTATTATTATTATTAATCGTGTTAACGAATATGATTTTAGGAGTTTTCCCATGAGAAAAAGAGAGCTATCGTGCCTTATTATCTCACACGTGCCTGCAACAGTCAACGTAATCGTTGGATACACGAGATCGTTTACTTATTATAGGATTTAAGGCTACGGGCAATTATTCGTCGTATATCTTATATCAATTTTGTACATAAGTATATAGTAATGACATGCGAATCGATAAGGCTCGTTTTTTTTTTTTTTTTTTTTTAAATTTGTTTTTATTTCTCAATAGTGGACGAATTGTTATTTAAAACCGTAATCTCGGGCGTAATTTATTTTTTTTTATCAATGAATAGATAATATCCTGAGGAACATTCAATTTTGCTGGATGAAATTGTATCGTAACTTTGGGAGGGAAAGACGAATCGCACGGTGGAAATGGTTGAAAGTGAAAGAAAAGAAAAGAAAAAAAAAAGAAAAAATAATAAAAATGCTCTCGAACGCGCTCGGGAACGGTTAATCAAAATTTTTGATACTGATATGACTGTAATCTGTAAGTTTTGTATTTTTTTTTTGCGACTAGTTTAATTGTGATGTTTAGATTGAGAGAGAGAGAGAGAGAGAGAGAGAGAGAGAGAGAGAGAGAGCGAGAGAGAGAGAGAAACGTTACGTTGGACGTTGAGGAAAACCGATGCTATTCTGTACTGTGCCAAAACCGATTTATAATTATTATTATCACGTTAAAGGAAGAAAAGAAAAAAAGAAAAACCCTCGAATAATAATATTAATGGATTTATATCGTCGCCATTCACTCGGTATTATGGTAGTAGATCACAAAATAAAAACACTGACACGTTACACCGACACTCAAACACACCGTATAACTCTGCATTGTAATTTCATATTATTATTATTATTATTATTATTATTATTATTATTATTATTATTATTATTATTATTATTATTATTATTATTATTATTATTATTATTATTATTATTATTATTATTATTATTATTATTATTATTATTATTATTATTATTATTATTATTATTATTATTATTATTATCGAAGAAATAATCTACCTACTTGTTGGATATTTGCTAAAAATAATTCTACGATTATTGTAATTGAAAGAAGAAGAAAAAAAAAATATCTGTAACACTTGAGCCCCTGAGACAACGAGCTGATAACTCTAAATTATATGCAAGTTGTATGCCGATTTCAGTATTTTTCAATTAATAAACAGGAAAATAATTTCATGACTCGGTGATTCTTTACATAAATAATTATAATATATATTTATAAATATATATAATATATAATATAAATTAATATTTACGTAAATAATTATAACTTTGGACTCCTGGCGTATTTAATTCCTTCGTCCAAAGCTTCTAAAACTAGATTAACGTGATCGGATGTCGCGTTTACTCCCATAAGGCCTATTCGAAGAATCTTACCGGCGGTTGGACCGAGTCCACCGGATATCTCAACGTTGCATCTATAAATAAAATTAAAAGGTTTGTACCGAACGTTTGTTTTACATTTTTCAAGATAAATGATTAAACTTAAATGAAATTATATTACTTTTCCATAGCCCTCTGAGTGATTATACGTCCTTCGACTCCCAGGGGCATTTTAATCGCAGTGACCGTCGACAAACGATCCTGAGGATTTTTAACGAAAAATTCCAAACGTCTATCGAGGATTCCATCGTGAAGTTTTTGTTTGGCAGCCGCGTGTCTGGTCCAGAAAACTTCGAGACCATCGACAGAGATAATCGCGAGTGCCTCTCGCAGTCCATAGATCAAAGTAGCGCTTATCGTGTGATGATAGATCCTTGAGTTGCCGAAACAATTCCAATAGTTACCGAGGAGCGTCATATCCCAGTAGAAAACGGGAATTTTACTTTTTCTCGTTAATATCTTTTTCCTGTTGATAAATGCGGTTAAAACGATTTTAATATTTTTATTAAATGGTAATAGATGTTACGGTTTCGTGCCGAGGGACCAATCACGAGAGTAAAAGAGCGCTAGGAGGTGAAAGTGTAATTGCATTAGCGAGTAACACTCAACGCCCTGTACTCGGTCGTTAGTTCCACTCTAACGATTCTCTACGTCGAAAGCTCCATTTGCCTCGACCGCGAAGAAATGTTTTATCAGGGAGTTGCTAACAGAGCAGCAAACACCGCGTGGGAACTCGCTGCTCCAGAAGTTTCTTCATCTTTTCATCCGTTGGCTCAGAGACCGTCGTTATCGCCAATAGATTTTTATTAATGTATCGTTGATACAACGTTTGTATTAACTTCGATTGGCTTATTATTAGTACATTTACTTTTGTTTGAAAAAGAATTTCTTCGTCCTAAAGAGTACGAATTATTTAATTAAAAAATGATTTATCAATTTTTTCAATCTGACAATATTTATCAAAATGCTTCTTTGATCATTTGTTGTTGTTGTTACAATTAGTTAAAATAATAATAACTATGAGGCCATCGCTTCAAGTCGATGGATGACTCGGCTGTGACGGACACCTGGCTTGCGCGAAAAACCGATGGCGAACGGTAATCCGATCGCGGTTTACAACAGAGCGTGCTTGTATACGAAACGTAAAACTTCGTGGAACTGAAAGGATCGAATGAAAGAGAAGAGAGAGAGAGAACGTAGAGGGGGGGGGGGGTCTGTGTGATTCACGAAACATCGCAATACTTTGCTCGCCCGGGTCACGACGTAAGAGTAGACTCTCTGTCTTCTCCTCGTTCGTTGTTAGTAAACCACGCGCCTTCCGTTCCCTCTTTTACGAATCTCATTGATATTCTGAAGCTGAGTAGAGAATCTCGCGCTCCCACGTTTCAATGAATCCTCATTTACAACATACGAAGATAAATATTATCAAAGATTCGCGCGATGACGCACTTTAGCTTTCAGTGAATTACAAAACGATTTAGACTTTTTGCAGGTACGAATGTGGATAAATTAATTTTCTCTATCTTTTCTCATTGAAAAAACTCTTTTTGTTTGTAACATATATATTTTTTGTTTCAAAGTTTGTATATTAAGACACTAAAAATGGTGTTTAACGTCGTGAAAAATGGCCAACGAAAAATATTTTTAAAAATGTATGAATTATGGAATTAAATCTAAATGTACGAGTTTATGGAATTAAATGGGTTTTTTCAAATTTACGTTGCCGCTCTAATTTATTTAAACTTTAATGATGTTAATTTATATTTTCTACAGAGACGAACTAACGATCAATAAAGCTGGATGTTTAATTTATCAAAGATCGGTAGAAGGGTTCGAACTTTACAGTCATTTGAAACTTTATAAAATTTCTTACAGCCGTTATCCAGTAAGATCTCGTTATTTGTTAAAAATTTCGTTAATTTATATTGAAGCAATGAAATTTTAGAATATTTTTTAATATTTAGAATATTTTTATTAGATCATCATCTTTATCATTCAAATTTTATCTAACTTTAGTTTATATAATTATCAGCAGAATGTGGTAAATCAATGGTAACTCAAACAAAGTTTTCTCCACGAGTAAGTGAAAATTGATCATCATACTTCGTTATAGTGGTAAAAATTTATAAAAAGTAAAAAATAATGAGGAAGCAATATGCAAGATTCTAATTAGCCTCTTTACATTTCTTTTTTTTTCACATACTCTGCTTGCGGACTGAATGAAACTGGAGTTATTCCTGCTGGTGCACCGAGACACTTTTGGCTTCCGGTATAGACAGCGTCAATGCCCCATGAGTCTGTAAAAAATGGTTCTCCTCCTATCGAAGCTACAGCATCGACGATCAAAAGTGCTCCGTATCTGCAAAGAATAAGTAAATATAAATTTATATATTTTTGTGACAAACGTCATGCCCTGAGAAAAACGAAAATATTTTCAAACTACCGAATTACCATTTACGGGTGATAAAAAAAAATATTTCATCGATTAAAAAGAACATTTTGTTGATCGTACGAACGGATATCTCAATTGAATATTTAATTATTTAATTATGACAATTATTTCAATAATTCAACCAAATATATTTTATTCGACGCCCATAACCGATTATTCGCATCGAGTTTATTCGATCTACGAATTTATAATTAAGAACCTGACTTGTGAACAACGTCGCCAACTCCCTCAAGAGGTTGTTTGATGCCTGTTGATGATTCCCCGTGAACCAGGAAAACCGCAACGGGTCGATGACAATTTATCGCTGACTCAAGCTCTACCAGCGTGAAAACCACGCCCGGTTCCGTCACTAAAAGTTTCACCTGCGGTTAAATCGAATATCAATGAGCTATCGTCCTTTTTTTATTATTAGTCATCCCATATAG
Source organism: Cylloceria caligata (assembly GCA_963942595.1). NCBI lineage: Eukaryota > Metazoa > Arthropoda > Insecta > Hymenoptera > Ichneumonidae > Cylloceria > Cylloceria caligata. The sequence goes on from OZ012709.1 coordinate 2,255,978, forward strand.
CTGAGATTAAACATAAAAATAACAAATTGTACTCACGTCCGCCCCGATTCGAGTGGCCATGTCGGCAGCCCGTTCACCCCATATACCGCTTTTGACAATGAGCAATGGCTCTCCTGCTTCCACCAGGTTACTCAAGCAAGCTTCCATACCCGCATGCCCTGACGCACTGATCGCTAAGGTCATCCTGTTTCGCGTTTGGAAAACGTATTGCAAACCCGCTTTGATCTCGTCCATGAGCTGTCACATTCCGATAATAGAAAAAACAAAATTTTAATAAATTTGTTTATGTATTTATTTATTTATTTATTTATTTATTTATTTCATAGCTTCATTGTCACGAAAAAAAAACACAATTCGTAATTTTAATGTCAGGATACTTAAAATAGGCTGAAATGTGTGTCAAGAGTTACACTCTTAAATCTTTTTTAACTTGAGTTGAACTGCTTCGACTAACGGGTTAAAATGTAAAACACTGGTGAGCAGACATTCGTTAGAATTTTTGTTAACGTTCATTAATTTAGATTCGACTTAATTCATGTAATTCGAAAAGGGCTTGAAGTGGAATTTTAAGACACAAGTGATGTTCATTTTTATAAATATCGTGGATATAATTTAGTGCACGCGGTACTTGAAGAAAACTGTTAAAGTAAGACCTTCCACATTGTTTTCAATATAGCTTTCCTCATCTTTCACGAAGCTTTCTCTATAAGTAAGTTAAAAACGATCTGTGTAGCTTCTTCAGAGTTGATTTTGTGGAAGATGTATCAGGAGTACAAATTGAAAATGCGGGATTTTTTTCTATTTTTGAACGTTTATTCTGAAAAAATGGTAACAAATAAATTATTCAAAGTATTGTCCATCGCTAGCCACAACTTTTTCCCATCTTTCTGGCAATTTACGGATACCGTCGCGAAAAAATTCGGCCGGCTTGGCTGCTATCCAGTCATCGACCCATTTTTGGGCTTCTTCGTAAGAATGGAAGCGCTGGTCAGCTAGGCCATGTGTCATCGATCGGAAAAGGTGGTAATCGGAAGGAGCAATATCTGGGCTATACGGCGGGTGGGGTAAGACTTCCCATTTCAGCGTTTGTAGGTATGTTTTGACCGGCGCTGCAACATGTGGCCGAGCGTTGTCATGTTGCAAAATTACTTTGTCGTGTCTTTGCTCGTATGGTGGCCGTTTTTCTTTGAGTGCGCGGCTCAAACGCATCAATTGAGTTCGGTATAGTGCTCCTGTGATGGTTTCGTTCGATTTCAATAGCTCATAATACACCACACCCAGCTGGTCCCACCAAATACAGAGCATGAGCTTGGCGCCGTGAATATTTGGTTTGGCCGTCGATGATGATGCATGGCCGGGGTAACCATATGATTTTTTGCGCTTCGGGTTATCGTAATGGATCCACTTTTCATCACCAGTGACAATGCGATGCAAAAAACCCTTCCGTTTTTGCCGTTCGAGCAGCAGTTCGCATGCAAAAAAACGGCGCTCGACGTCTCTCGGCTTCAGCTCATACGGCACCCAATGTCCTTGCTTTTGGATCATTCCGAGGGCTTTTATACGATGGGAAATGGCTTGTTGTGTCACTCCCAATGAATCTGCGAGCTCTTGTTGAGTTTGACACGAGTCTTCATTGAGTATTGCCTCCAATTCAGCATTCTCAAACTTTTTCACTTGGCCCGGCCGCTCTTTGTCCTCAACGTCAAAATCACCACTTCTAAACCGCACAAACCATCTCTCGCACGTTGAAACCGATGGAACATGACTCGGATAAGCCTCGGAGACCAATCGATGTGCTTCAGCAGCACTTTTCTTCAAATTAAAGAAGTAAATTAAAACTTCCCGCAAATGCTGTTTTGTTGGCACGAAACTCGACATATTGAGAGCTCAAAAAAACTATGAATTTGACACTGCGACAAATTGACACATACTGAAAATTAAAGCTATAAGACGTAGCTTTGACATGAACATAGTCACAGTACTGCCTGATGCGTATAGCGTTAGTAACGCCATCTGTTATCAAACCCGCATTTTCAATTTGTACCCCTGATATTATTATTGAAGAAGAAATGTGCGCGGGGTTTTACTTTGTAGACTTTTAAAGAAAGAATTAATTTTGTAAAATACTCCAATGTTCATCCGTGAGTTTTATCCCTTTACCTTACACATTTCGGGATGCAAATGTCCGAGAACCTGATTTCCGAGAGCCCTAAGTACACGGGGTGAACAGTTGCTTGGTCCTGGTCCCATAAGCGTTATTTGCGGGATTTTAAGTGGCTCGAATAGTTCCCTCGGCGGTTGTACATGCAGCTTCATTCTCTTCATGTTTCTGCTGGAAATAATTATGCGTCAATTGGTCGTGACAGCCTCCAGAGCTCGTCCTAAACGATACTAAACCACCCAGACGTTTGTTGGTCGTCGAGCAACGGTCGATTGACAATTACGTTGATAACTCTGAGCAGCGACAGCAGAACGTATTATTTAATCTTCTCTTTATCTCGTTGAGACTGTGTGGAAGAGGGCAAAGTCATTTATTTTACAAATATTTTATCTGTCCGATGATAAAGAATTCCAAGCTTGGCGCGCGTCTCGTAAAACTTGCTTGAAATCGGTAACGAGTCGCCGCTCTAGTGGTGAATCTCTCTACCTTCATCGGCTTTTCTGAAGGAACTCTGCACGCTCGACCGCGTGGACCACCTGTTCAACAGCCTGGGATCGCAAAGAATCATCTACGCCACAACGATCTCTCTCCGTTTAGTCTGCTGGAAAGCAATAGAAGAGAAAAGAGATATAGAACTTGGTACGAAAGAGAGAGAGAGAGAGAGAGAGAGAGAGAGAGAGAGAAGTCCTTGAGAAGTGATTCTGTCGGTAAAATGCCAGAAATCTTGTTGTATCGAGATTTGTTTCTTGGTTTTTCATTTCTATCGGTAAACGTTACGTGATTTTTTGTAATACAGAATTAATATAAAAATTTATATTTTCTTCAATGTGCGTTCATAAAATATTGCATTCTCACGGGAATTTTCCTAGTGACCGATTGAGATACAAAATGCGTAACGTACGTGAAGCATTCCTTCGCAATATGTCCGTCTATGCAATGAGGAAAACCTATTACGGTAGCGCGGGTCGAGGCTGCTTATCTTTCCCACGTTTTTGCAGAGAAAATTGAAGCTGAGAGCGACGACTAGAATTATTACGAGTCGACAAAGGCAATCATAGATTCTTGACAAGTTATACGGCGATCTAGAGAAGAGAGATAATTATGTGCGTAGCGGATGAGGCTAGAGATATAAAAAATACCGTAAATTTTCTAAAATCATATTTACCGTTTTTTTTTTTTTTTTTTTTAAATATCTTTTATATTCTTACCGTAATTTTACTAATTTTACGGTATTTTCATAACCCCGGTACCTATCACCGCGTACATTTTCATCGCTCTTATCTCTAAATCACCGTACAACACATTTTATTGGAAAATTTATCGTGTGAACGTATAGACGCGGCAATCTTTTCTATCAACTTGATATTTATTTACCAAAATGGTAATTTTACGATCGTTAAAAATACGGCAATGTTACGGTAAATATAATTATCATATATTTACCGTCGCAATATTGGTATTGTTATCTATTTACAAAATTACTCTTTTGACAAATAAATATGGACCTCATAGAGGGGGGCAGGGGGGTGGGAAAGATGTTAAAGTCTAAACGTTGATACTGTATGTATTTTGTGAAAAAAAGGTATCACTGGTAATACGGTAAAAATTTCATATATTTACCGTATTTTAACATAATTATATTTTTTTTTGTAATCACCGGTAACATTTTTTGGGTACATTTACCGGAAAAAACATTGGTAAATTAACTGCGTGAATACATGTGCGGAACTCTTTTTATCAGATCGGTATTTATTAACTAAAATGTGATTTTTGCGTTTAGTAAAAATATGGTATTACGGTAATTATACGATATTGTTACTGTATTTACCGGTAAAAATATCATATATTTACCGTCACGATAGCGGTATTTTTATCAATCGCAAAATTACTGTTTTGGCAAATAAATGCAAACCTAACAGAAAGGGATTGCCGTCTGTAATACGTTAACAATATAAATATTCCAAAAAAAAAAGTGTCAATGATAATACGGTAAACATTTAATATATTTACCGTTTTTTTAGGTCATTAACTTTTTTTTTGTAATTACCACTAACATTATTTGATAATTTACCGGATAAAAAATCGGTAATGTAACCGCGTGAACATGATGATATTTTAACCGTATTTACCGACATAAAAATCATATATTTACCGTCGTAATACCTGTGTTTTTATTCACTGTAAACATTTTTTTTTTTTAAATGTATAGCCGATAGATAAAAATGACCTACATTTACCATATTTTTACGTAATTAATTTTGTCTATAATTACCATTAACTTGTGTAAACAACCAATAATCATTCGGTAAATTAACCGAAAAATATTTGATAAATTAACCGCATGAACGTAAATGCGAAATTCTTTTTGTCAGATCGGTATTTATTAATAAAAAGTGTAATTTTGCGATTAGTAAAAATATGATATTGTGACGGTAAAAATGCCGGTTTTATTTATCGCTCGCATCTCTAGTTGAGGCGTTCAGCTGCCACACGTGAGCCTCCAAGGCTCATATTGGTAGGGCCTGAAAACAAAATTAAAAGAAAGATAAAAATGAAGAAAAAAAGGGGGCAAATTGAGAATAAAAAGGAAACATACGAATGTTGTCAACGAAGAGGAACGGCTTGGCACGTGACAGCTGTCCACCACAGCCGCGTTCTACGTTCTCAAACGGTTTCTCCCGCCTACGCCTAGGTTAGATGAAACACTACTGCGATAATTAATTGTACCCAGGCTTCTCCCAAAACAATTCTGAATTCCGACGTCGCTCAAAATTAGATGCCTACGATATAACGCGCAGTTGTAACGGCGCGTTGAGTTTCTCTCTCTCTCTCTCTCTCTCTCTCTCTCTCTCTCTCTCTCTCTCTCTCTCTCTCTCTCTCTCTCTCTCTCTCTCTCTCTCTTTCTCTGCACAGTTGTCTCAGATACAAAGACCCATTGGAAGTTTTCCATAGATGTTGCCTCTCGATTCTTTCTAATCTCTTGCGCATTATATTACACGGTACCCAGGTTGTCAAAAAAAAAAAAAAAAGATTACCGCAATGGCGACTGCAACGAAAAAATTGCAATTATATTTATAAAAATTCGTCATTAAATAATTATACAACAGTTGCCGTGAAAAATAAATGAAAAAATCGTGGTGATATCAAGAATATGAAACGAAATGTTAAAAAAAACGTTTGTAAAATAAAATTCATCATAGCTCTTGGTCCAGGCCGAAAAATGTCTGTACCTGCAATTCGTAACTTAACGCTTCAGCGCTGTTCACTTCCCTGCAGCAAAACCTACCGGTGCATTAAGAGGACAGGTGTGTGGGTGCTCGATCATCTCGTTGGTGGTTCCCCTTTCTCGTTCACCGGTGGATGCTGCTACCGCCGAGAAGCCTGTGCGTTCCCCCCACCTTGGACGAACTCTCGAGGAAACAATGCGGCGGCGAGCGTGCAAGAGAACGACCGTAGCCCTCGAGGTCTCGGCTCAGCGCCCGGTAAGAAGATCCCGAGTGAAGCAGCGAGAGCCCCGAGTAGTCGTCCAGAGTTCGGTGGAGCGTGCGTCGAGCTTCTCCGTGAGTGGCTGCCCCCTGGTGTTGGCTAAGTTTTCGCTTCTCCCGATTCTCCTTCCTTCGAACTGCTCGCTCGCAGCCGTTGGCTCTCGTACGAAAGAAGAACGAAGCGCCGAGCCACACTTCTCGTGTGCCACCGGGGGACACGCTGCTGGTGTGTTGCTCGGAGAAGTTGTTGCTATATCGCTGTCGTCGTTCGCTCGCCGTGTCGTCGTCCACTTTCTTCCTCTCCTCGCTGCTGGGTCAAACAGCGCGCCTCGTGCATCCTGCATTCTTCGACGCACACGATCTCTGCGATTCAACGAGAAAACCACTTGGTTCAGTAACAGAAGAAAACTATTGCGCTAGTAATAATTCTCTTTTTCTTTCTCTATATCTCGCTCGGTAATATCCCGAGAGAGAAGAAAGAAATTTCTTACACAAGAGCCAGTGTTTATCACACTCGTCCAAGCGAGTTGTTCTCGTGTCGCGTGTGTATCGCTCGTGAATTCCTCGATAGCGCAGCGCGCGTTTACCGGCTGAGTGATCTACAGCGCAGGAATATCCAGTGCGGAGATTTATCGACTATTTATCGTGTTGTGCGTTGCCAGGGATATCCACGAGAGAGTTTAAATACCGAATGGAAGGTCTCCCGTAAGAAAAACGCCTTTTTTTTTGCTTTTATTTTGTTCATTCGTGATGAAGAAAAAGCCTGTGGATCTGCAAAAAAGAAGAATACGCGTGTAACGAGAAATTAAAAGGACTGAACGAAGCGTAATCCACGGAGGCTGCTTCTTCTTCTTGGTTGGTTGTGCTCGTTCCTGTTCTTCTCCTTCTGGTTCTTCGTTGCTCCTGCTACTGCTGTGCGGCTGCTGCTGCGGCTGCTGCAACTCTTCCACCGCCTTCATCTTTTTTTTCTTTCACTCTTCTCGGCGGGATCTTGGACCAGGCTGCTTCCAGAGACTGCTCACAAGCAGTTGACCGGTCCCGGGGCCTCCAACAATGGACAAGAGAAGCGAAAAATCGTCTGTCACGAGGCAACGAGGAACCCCCGAGTATAAGAACCGATTGTGCAGCATCGCGTCGTGTCATAATCGCGCGTTAGTGTCAGTTTAACCTGTGTGTTCGCGTCTGATGGTCGTAATCGTCAACGAGACGTCATGACAGTGATGATCGGTGTTCTGTGTACTTCCGTCGGTGCTTCGGTCAATGACGAATAATATTTGTGCCATTTTTTTTTTCTTCTTCGACCACAAACACTGGATTACCGTTTGGCTTGTTCGGGATCGAGTGCCTATAGTTCCGCAAGAGTTTTGACCACGATTTGAGCTACGAGGTAAGTGTTCTCACCGGTTGTCTTCTTCATTGAATAATCATTGATACTTTATTGAATTTTAATTCTTTATTAATCGAATATCGCTTCGATTCTTAAAGAAATCATTTCTTCTTCCCGTTTTTCATTGAATTTACTTATCCTCTCATTGTCGGAATACGAAGCGCGGGCGCACAGAGAGCAACCGATTAACCCGGTATGCAAGAGGGAGACAAGCGTTTTCTTCGGTAGAACCGCGTCGCTCCACCCCGCGAGGTCGCACACCAAACCGGTACACGATCCTTTTTATGGTAACGGCCATAACTTTCGTGTGGCTGCGCCGAGAAAGAGGTAGACCGTTTGCTCGCTCTCGATCCTCTCTTCTTCCATTCGGCGGTAGGTACACAAGTATCGCTTCTCTCAATATTTCATCGTTCTCTCTTTTTCCTTCTTTCTCTTACTCTCTCACTCGGCAGGATGTCCTACCCTCGAGGTGTACGAGCCGATAAAAATTTCTCTAAGCCCATTTTCTTACTTTTCGTCTTTTTCCATCGTTGTACGGTTTTCTCTTTTGCTACCAAAAGTTTTCCCGTGCTATGGAAAACAATTTCCTCTTATATTTCGTTATTTCCCTTAAGTATTCCATGATCAATTTGAAGCTATAAAAATAGAGGGAGAAAGGGAGGCGGGTCGAAACTACAGAATGGATAATCATTCGGTGGGTCATTAGGCAAACCACAGGACGTGACGCTCCCTTCTGGCGTTGGGATATTTCGTCGTAAATCGTTCCTCGTTCGTGGAAGCGGTCCCCTAGAAACAGTAATTCCGGTTCAAGTGTAGCAAAGGGGACAACCCTCAACAGGATTGAGAAAGCTCTAGGAATTTGTATTGGTTTCAAGTTATCCGATGTCTGCCTCGGACTATGAGCGCTCTCTGTCTCTCTCTCTCTCTCTCTCTGTCTCTATCTATTTTTAGATAAAACTTAGTTTCTCTTTACTCAATTTTTACTTCCCTTCTGTGGCGTTTCATCGTTTGAGAGATCTGCGAGTTGGCCCTTACGATGTACTCCTCCGCAAAGTCTTCTCAATTCTCTTTTAACAGTGCTCCCTACTCATGGGAATGAGAGAAGCATGCACAACTGATCACACTTGGAACATTTCCAAGAATAACGGAGACTCGCCCTGAAGCGAGCTCGGCATGCTGGAGCTTTACCGGAAATGTATAATATCTTTTAATTCTCGGTTACTGCTACAAGGACCTCAAAGTACAAACAGCGAGAATACAGTAAATATGTTTATTTAATTGATAAAATAATAATTTGTATATTTACAAAATTTTCAATTAAATTATCAGAATTAAAAGAAAATCAGTAACCGATGATTGCTGTCTTCGTTTTTATCGTCTTTGTATAATTTACAAGTAACGAGAGATGACAGAATGATATATTTTCTAACGTTCTCCACTCGATTGCAGTAATATTAAGAAAAATATTGAATTTTTAATTTGGTCTACAACTTGTTCGAGCAATGATACACGAATTATTAATTTAATAGTATCTTATCTGAACGCTTCCGAGATGGTCGACCTACGAAAGGCTGTGGGAAAGATACGCGACGTTCATAAATTTAAGGGGACCCCGTTGCTCGCCGCCGACGAATTATTTACGTGGGCACGAGAGTGGCGTGTCGAGTTTTTATTGGAGGGCGGTGGTGCCTGGAAAAAGAGACGACGATGACCACGACGACCACGACGATGCATTCTTCTCCCTGGTTCTCTCTCTTTTTATTTTTTATTCTCCAATAAAGCGACGATTTTTCTTATCTGACCCAACGACACAGCTGAAAGAGATTCGGACGGTGAATCGGTTTTGCGTAACCGAGTAATGAGATGATGCGGGCACGGGCCGTGTATAATTGACCGTAGTTTGTCTTCTTTTTCTCACCTCTCTGGCTGTTTTACCTTTTTTTCTTTGGAACGCAGAGCTCGTTAGAATACTGTAACGTTCACCGGATGCATCGAATTCTTATTACAAGGGCCCGCATTGCTCGAGCTCTCACAGGACGCTATACTTTTATACGGTTCGCTGCCGGTTGGCCGGTATTGCGCCCTGTTGAAGCCCGATACCATACAGAAGACGAAGAGTTATCCCCACCCTATAGATGGTCACACTCGTTTGTTATTGGAAATGCTGCGATGTTAAAGATAGTTGAAACGAATCACATTCCACGATGAAATTACGTGCTGTTGATTGCCTCGTCTATAAATATATAAAATTCTATCTATTCCCTGCGTCTAGTTGTCCGCTACATTCGTGTTACTCGCCCTACTGACATGAGAGTGTGAAGAAAAGGAAAAAAAATAGGCTATTTTACCGTTATATTTATAGTGAACCGATCTCGATACACGCGACACTGTTATGCATCTTAAAATTATAGTCGTTGAATATTTTTTTATGGTAGTGTACGTTGCGCTGGTCAAATCAATCGTGTGAAACGATTTCTTCTTCTGCATAATCATTCACCAGCTAGAGATGAAAACACAAGATTAAACCAAATTCCATGATTGTTACGGGATATCTAAGGTTTTATTTTTTCTTCTGTTTTCTCTTTATAATTCACGATGTCGAGGTACCATAAATATTTCAGCAATTTTTATCACTTGGAAGTCGCGTTATATGGTATCAGCGATAGCTATATTTACTTAAGGCTACTGCCTTAGGTATCTGCATGAATCATGTTTTTGTTCGATTTATCAAAGAATCTGAGTGATAGATACACGGAGAAAAAATGGTTAGTTGCGATGACGAATTATGTGGTTAAATATGTCTGAACAAATGATTTATTTGCTTGGATTAAAGATGGTGACTACTGTTATCATTTTGACAGGGAAATACGCGGAATTGTTAACCAGCGCATAGGTGAATATGCGGGCAGCGTGGAAAGCTCTCGTTTTATGAGATGCCAAGCATACATTGTTCTATACAACTCGAGCTGTTTTATTTTATTCAATTTATCTTAAAGATATTAAGAACTATTTGCATCCTCGGCTCTACCATAAGAACGCGTTACCTCCACTCTGCTCTCGATAGTCCCAGTCTGGGACGGTTTCGGACGGTGTGACTTGTAAAGGGTTAAGGAGGGTGACTACTGTCATCATTTTGACAGGAAAATACGCGGAATTGTTAACCAGCGCGTTGGTAAATATGCGGGCAGCGTGGAAAGCTCTCGTTTTATGAGATGCCAAGCATACATTGTTCTATACAACTCGAACTGTTTTATTTTATTTTATTTCTTTTAAAGATGTTAACAACTATTTGCATCCATTATCATTGAGATCGTAACATTTTTCGCATAATTCTTTAGATTTGCATTAGATATCGTAAGATTTTTGCTATGTTGATCGTGTGTGAGAGTACAATTTCAATAATTAATTGATGGATGAGTAGTACGATCGACCTAAAATTTTGCACAGAAACTTCATTCCCATAGGAGAATTAATTATTGAAATTTCTTCGAATTCCTTTCTTCATTTATTCGAATATCCTTTATAAATTTCAACTAATGCATTTTATAATTAATAGTTACCCTCCTTATCTAATTTAATTATTCTAACGAACGGATTAGTCATTGATTAAGGTGATGCACTCTCTCTCTCTCTACCCTAACGTCTGTGGAACTGCGTTTATCCCTTTAACACGATTGAAAAGAATAATGGATTATTGTTTTATAATTGTTTATTATACAATTATAAAGTAACCTTAATTACCATACAGCAAGCAATAATGAACAATTATTTCTATATAATTATTTATTTTACAATTATAGAGCAGTATTGCTTTAATATTATTTTTTTTTAAGTATGTTTAGTACATCGTTCACTAATTTTACATCATGCTTGTATAATTAAATTTAATTATGCTCAGTTTATGCATAAATGCTTCTTAAAGAATATTAGTTTTGAGAAAGAACATTTTTACAATGTACTTTACGACGAAATCTTTAATTACTCAATAATAATTTAATTCCCGAGAGCGTAAATATCTTTTAAAATCCTCAGGCAGATTTAAAAAAAAAGACACAAATAAAAGATTATGTTGAAGAATGATAATTCAACGATTATAATTGCTTCTATAAACAAAACGCGTTATCGAATCAAAGTAAATTGGTTGCTCGGGGCTTGAGAACGAAGCCGAGAAGCAACAGCTAGTAATTTTGATGCTTTACCGAGATCGTTCGAGGAATTACTTACGAGTTCCTCTCTCTCTCTCTCTCTCTCTCGTTCATTCCCATTTATAATCGAGTTCACGAAGAGCCACAAGGAGATAAGAAATATAAACGAGGCGTACGGTGCTCTTTCTTCTCAAAGAGGGCATATAGCCATAGACAGAATCTCCGCGCTATTCGGATTTCTACAATATATAGACAGCCAATCAGAAAAACAATAGCGCCATGTATTGTGCACGTGCGTAACGTCCTTTAAAAGGCGATAATAACCCAGCAACTCTTATCTCTCTCATTCACACTACGCTCCAGTTTCACTTCCATTCGTGAGTTCTTTGTAGCTACAAGAAGAACACTAGCAGCAGGCAGGCCTGCTAAACATATTAGTGAACGTCGGCTTTGAGAGAATTTCCACAATGAGCAGACCTTAACCGTTCTCTTAACCCGAAACATATCGTTTTGAGCAAACAAGAGAGCAACCCTCCAATCTTTCTGGCCTTATTCGTGAGATTCCATCAAAGAAAACGTTTGTTCTCTGAGGTCTTTAGAGCACGCGAGATTCTGTGTTTACTCTCTTGACTAGAGGGCATTGATATCCAAGTGGAAACTTATTGGCTCTTCTTGAGCTTGAGACCAAACTTAAATATATTTGAAAATTCATTTTCCGCTCCGGAAGAAATGTTCATACGTCTCGTATTCATTGAAATTAATGTATTTTTATTACAAAGCATTAAATAGAAATAAAAATTTAACTAATTTCATTCTGTAGGGCTTAAGGGATATTCATTGGTTGGTAATACAAATTTATCCGGTACGATTGATATTTTTAATAATGAGAACGATCAGCTGCGTCTGATAATTCTATATTTCATCGTTCTTGTGTTGTTACCCGAAATATCAATTGCGATGTCGAAATTTACTTTGGGAAAATTCTTCTATTTCTCTCGTACATACGTTGATCCGATAGAGACAGACGATTCACCTCAATGCGTTCTACTATACCGACTGAATCGCCATGAGTTTAACTGAGACAGCGCTATCGTCGATAGCGGTGAAGCGAGAGAGACAGAAATTTGTAGAATTTGACAACAGGCTGAAGAAAAACCTTATCCGACGTCAAAATCTCCAATAAGACGAATGATAGAATTTTTTTTCCATTTAAAATATAGAAAAATTATTTAAAGCTCTTTTTTGCGATTCTTTTTAACCTTTCTTTGAGATTTAAAAAAAAGTTAAAAAATTGCGTTTAAAAATGTAAGAAAAAAAATTACAACACGCAGAGTATTATAAACCAACGTATCCTAGAATGACAATCCGATCGGATTTAAGAAAGTCCACGAGTATGTTAGTTCTTTAAGAGGATAACTCCTCGGATAATTCATTGAAAAATGATTACAAAGATGAGTATACTGATCGTTGAATCGGCGTCAAATGTTTCAGGACGATCGGAAAAACGTCAAGCAGGATGATGCTTTCGTTTTGCAGTTAAAACGAGAAAAAAGCAGAAGGAGAAACGTTCGACGATGCAACAAGGATGAGCAATGGCTTCGTCACTAGGTGCTGGTGGGCCAGGTATCGCCGGGGTCGTCGTAGCGGCGCCTCGTCGAGCCAACCTGGAGTTTCCACCTCCACCGCCTTATCCACCACCCCATTCGACTCAAATTACGATGGATATTGCGAATGGAAGCCTTATTCTGCACCCTCAACAATCCACGATACAACCCCTGATGCAACGTTCCCTTCAAGATTACTCGTACGCTTATTACGAGCCCGGACCCAGTCGCTTGCATCCACCTTATCCTCTCGAAGTCACAGGTGTCGTTCATCATCCCTCGACGTCACTTCAAAGGGCTTCGAATCAACGTCTCGAAACTGGAACGAAACGTCACACGTACGTCACCCGATACGGAACCGAGGAAAATATTTACGAAGAGATATCAGAAATCAGGCAAGCATCATTATTATTTTAACCCTAGAGATAGTAAATTGAAAATGATAATATCACTTTTTTTCTATTCGTATGATATACTTTGGGATATAAATGTACTTCGAGGGTTTACGAGATGCCTGGGTTTCATCTTATGCCCAGGCAATAAAAAGACTTTGATGAATTTATTCGTTTTGCTTTCTCATTGAGGAAATAATTTTTTAATTTCAGTCTGAGATATTAATGAAAAAATGTTCAGGTATGATACTCGAGATAAAATAAAGCTTTCTGATTTTCTTCATCTTGAATGCATTTTTTTTCCATTTTAATCTACAAATGAAAAAAAAAAAAATCATTGAAAAAGTCGTTTTTACTTTGATTTTGAAACTTTGATGATTACAAAGAAAATATAAATTAAAATCGGTATAGCGAGACTATAGAAAAAAAAGAGAAGATATTTAGCTACTTTTAGTTAGCTTTACTGTGTCGATAGAAATCCAAACTCTCGCAATTAGTTTTTTCTCTTTAAACGATCGATGAATTAGTTGGACAATGGAAAGATGTTCGAAATGAAGAAGCGAATCGTGCGGAATTCATCGATAAGTGAAGCAAAGAAGAAAAATAATGGTTACAAGTTGTTAGGAACCGCGCGTGGTGCTTCGATTCTCTTGGATATGCAGTCGTGTACGATTTTTCTCGCGTGTCTTGAGGTTCTCGAGGCACTCGGCTCACCTGCTGCTCCGGGGCATTGATTATCCGCCTTGTAATTCCGTAATAATCATAATTGGGGAACCGTTTCGAAGAGGGCCGAGATGAGAGGACGAGGTACGAGTGCCACCCAGAGCTCAGTGCACTCGTCTCGCGATCGTGCCACCGAGAGACTTCCTCCGATAACGATTAACGATACGAAGCACCTGTGGTGCATCTCCATCTGCGTATTTTACGAGAAAGATAAAAAAAAAATTCTCAAAAGCCCGACGAAAATTGCGTTTCAACGGTGACAATGACCCTCATTACAGTTATTTCAAAGTTTTAAGGAAATATTTCAAATATAATCAAAGGCAGAATATATTTATTCGTTTGTTAAGATAGTTTCCAACAAACGTCCATTAATATTATTATTATTGTTGTTGTTGTTGTTGTAGAAAGTAAAGATTTGAGCTATTCAATATTTGCTTCGATAGAATTAATTAAGATCACAATTTGATTTTTTTTAATTCCTCGTAGCTTTTATTGCTTAGAAGAGACAATTCTTTAGAGATTTTTATGGCAGGATACTTAAAATTGTCTAAAACGTCGAGATAAGTCGTTTAAAATAATGTCCAGACGAGTGTGTGTGTGTGTGTGTGTGTGTATGTGTGTTCAGGGTTTCGAAAATTCAATCGTCTATAACTTGAGAACCGTTGAAGCAATCGATTTAATGTTTGAGATGCGAGTTAAGCTTTATTTACGAAGAAACTAAAATTGTACGGCAGAATAACTCACAGAATAATATTTGTGTACAACGAACGAAAAGAATGAGGAAGCAACGTGCAAGGTTCTACTTTGCATCCTTCTTTTTTGTTTTTTTTTTTTGATCCCGAAAGTATATTTTTACGCATTGATAAACACTAATCAAACGGATCTCGACATTGTTTCAAAAGTAAATTGGAGCCAAAGGTAACAATTTTTATAAGAAAAGAAAGATATGAGCTCAGTTATATGATATACAGTTGACAAAACGATAGTTAAATGAACGGCAAATGAAAATTAGAATGCAATTCAACAGTTTTTACGTTAATTACACACGAATTATTCTTCACCTGTGATAACATAACCCTACTTTTTAAAATAACAAATCTATGAAAATTCCGGGAGTCTGGCAGTAAACAATTTATCGTAATTAATTGTTAAACCTTAACAACATTCTATTATGATCAAAGATAATAAAAAATATAAATTAACAGTTTAATCAAAGAAAGAGATAGATGATAGCAAAAAAAAATCAACTCCACTACAATCAAACGAATTGTACAGAAAAAAGTCTAAAAATAAATAAATGCTGCTACTGCTACAACTATAAAGGTTTTTTTATGATTTTCGAAGCGTGTATCGTTGATTATTTTCTACGAAGATTTTTTTTTTTTTTTTCCAAAGAAACAATTTTTATCTTCGTGATATCGATATTATGAAATAATAAATAAAAATAGGAACTTAAATAATTGTTAACCGTCTCTGGTAACGATAAATCATTTGATCTGTAACATTTGTATAGTTTTGAAAGTTATTATTGCGGTTTTCTTTAACTATAGCCAGTTATCGTTGAAAAATTTTCATTGACATTAAAAAATAAAATAAAATAGTTGATGAGTCATGAGATTATAGGAAATGACACATGAGTGAGTACGTGGAATTGGTGCACGCACGTTCATTGCAACTCGTTTGCGTTTGATTCGTTGGATAAGTCGTTGGACAACAAGTGGCCATCGTCGAGAGG
Organism: Cylloceria caligata; assembly: GCA_963942595.1. Classification (NCBI taxonomy): domain Eukaryota; kingdom Metazoa; phylum Arthropoda; class Insecta; order Hymenoptera; family Ichneumonidae; genus Cylloceria; species Cylloceria caligata. The sequence goes on from OZ012709.1 coordinate 2,271,610, forward strand.
CGAAGCATCCATCTCTTTCCAGTTCATTTAAGTGGCAAGGGCAACGTGCTCAGCGAACGCCGCTTGATTTGTTATCCTCGGCTATCGTCAACCGGACGTCGCGCCTTGTTCAATTGACCCATCGCTATTTCACTGTATTTCTCGTTGTCTTCATTGCCTCCCTCGATTCAATCACTGGTCAGAAGTTTATGTGTACATTTTTCTCATTTGCAGCAGACAATGCCGAAGAGCTCTTCACGGAAGTCGTCGATCCCTCGTAGCCGAAGAAGTTCGAAGAGTCCAATCGAGGCATCGAAGAGTCCTTGGCGAGTTGAATCTCAGCGTGGAGGCGATGCTTATGCCTACTGTGATGGACAGCAACGAGGAAGAGGAAAACAGCCGGGGCGAAGATCACGAAGCTTCGACCGAGGAATTGCTCGCTTCTATGAGTCCCACCGATGAACTTCTTTCACCGGTGGGATGCGACCTGGACAGTGGATTCAGCGGCAGTTCTAGCGCAAGTTACAGGTTTGTTTTCATGCTTTCATCGTTCTTCTTCAATTGTTTTAGACCGCACGCTATCTATAATGAGCCCTTTCGGTCTACGTAAAATTATATCTTTCAAACTCTACTTTGAGTGACGAAAAAGATTTTTAAAGAAGAAAGAGATAACGATTAAATATATGCTGGTTACCTGAGAGACCATAAAAACATGCATGCAACTCGAACCATAGCGAGCGTGTGGTCTATTTGTCTTGAGAGCCTGTCCGATCGTTCGCGGTCCACCTAATTATAGACTCTTTAAGTCGAAGAAGCGTGGCAAGTACCCGGCCCATCGTCACGCCACACGTTGATAAATAATTAGGTGACACGAAGGAGTCACTTTCCATTTCTATGCCTAGTCGTTGGAGGTAGCATCAGCATCCGCAGCAGCAGCAGCAGCAGTTCCTCGCCCAAACCCGGTCGGACGTTGTGAATAAATCGTGAGAATAAATCAAACAGCGGGCCCTGGCCCGAAGGCAAAAGGAAAACATATATTTTACACTTAGTAAGATAGCGTGACGGCGGCTCGTGGGCTCGAGCAAATGGTCCGAGCTTATGAGAGAGGGAAGGAGAGATAGATAGAGATAGAGAGAGACAGAGAGAGAGAGAGAGAGAGAGAAAATACCTTTTATTGAAAAGTAACTGTCCGTACGGCTTCTTTTTCTACTTCGTCTTAATGTTTCTCTGGTACGGTCGGGCAAGGCTCTCGATTCGTAGAATCGTTTACCTGGTCTTCTCGGTTTTACCTGGAGTCGACCGGCTGCTCTTCAAATCAGGTAGACGCGAAGGATTCGAGCTCTAAGTGGCACCACCACCACTATTTTTATTATTAAGCCTCTTCTTCCTTCTGTGTTTCCAGGTCGGGTCTCGGATCGCTGCGACGAGGACTCGCGAGGAACACTGGACCACCGGCCAAATTGAGCGTGGCGAATGGTCAAAGGAAAACGAAGGCAGCGATGATCTGGAAGAAGGGCTGGAAAGGATGGAAAAAGCTTCACTCCTTCGGCAGCAATGTCTCCAAAATTGGATCCGGTAAGTGAAGAAATTCGGTAATGAGAAATTCGGAATACTTCTCTCAAAGTGGCCTATCGGGATACGTGCGAATTCCGATCGATCCTATACACTTTCGAAGGATCGTAAAATCTGTCGGTTGAGATGAAATGCAGTGAGAGACGCGTCGGTTTCGTTGCTCAAGAAAACATTAAATTTATTATACAAAGGCCGAGCGATCAGAGAGCTCTCCAAGAAAATCTTATTCGTCCTTTGTGTTTTACCAATTTTCAAAGGGAGAATAATTGTCGACTATTTTCGCTTCTTTAAAATGAAATATTCTTCCATCGCAGAGGCACTTGACGAACAATCGAGGCCATCGAGCGTCGTTAAATTCTTTCTTTATTTTTTATTTTTTATTTAATTGTCCAGGATAAGATCGTGAAACAGAGAGCGAGAAACGAGTTACACGATTTAAAGAGGACGGTCATTCGCCCTGTGACGATGTTACGTGCACACGCACCCGCTTGCCTCGATAGAATTATAAACGCACGCGCTTTTAATGGATAGGAGAGCCGAGGGTATTAAAAGAGGAAGAGAGAGAGAGAGAGAGAGAGAGAGAGAGAGAGAGAAAAGACGAGAGAGTCCGTCTATCCTATTTTCTAAAGTGTATTGTATCCAACGTGACGCAAGCATAATGCCGAACAACGGCCTCGCTCGATTGGGCAAAACCTTTCACCTCGACGGTTAAATTCATGGAACGTGTTGTCCCGAGTATACGCTCGACTGGAAGGTACATTATAGCGCGATTACGATTTGCCTCGCGTACCTATTATGTATCAGGCGGTATTCACCGGTCAATATTGCGCAGAGATATATTTATTTATTATGTTCTATAACGTAATGGTGTTCGTTAGAGGTAGAAACGTCTGAAGTTAAGCTCAAATGAATAAATGTATTTTCATTGATCATTCGATAATTCAAAGTCAAGTTTTAAAACCCTGCATCGTTCTTAAGATCGATATTAACATCCTAAGGAATGATAATCAGCCATTGGGAGACGAGTTAACTTTTGTTTTTATCGATTTAAAAAATGTTCCTAGTGTTTGGAGCAGATTTGGATACGTAGGTGGTGGCCTTGTTTTAAAATTCAATATCAGATCGAGAAGAAGACACAAAAGGCCAGAAGTTCCGGTAGGTCAGGATGGCGAGTTGGACGTGCGACGAGCATAAAAATTCATATTGCCCTTTCGTGTCTCAAGAATTTACGTGGCAATCGACAATGACGATAAGCAGATATAAACCTCTCTGTGTAACATGGGAAAGTGGCGTCGTCATTGTTGAGAGTGACGTAAGCGAATGAAGCTCGTTTGAACGAAAAACGAGAACTGCTCTTCTCTTCTCTTCTCTTCTCTTCTCTTCTGTTCTCTTCTCTTCGCAAGCCGAGTTAATTATTGGTACTTAGCGAGGGTCAGTCAAGGGTCATATGCACGGAAAGCAAGCAGATGCTTGCCACGTGCATGCACTCGTCTCACGATGAAAGCAATATGCACATACGCGTACCATCGTCATTGGTATATGTTCTGGCATTCTTGTCTATCGTCTGGCTCGCAAAAGTCTGGAAAAGTTAGAGAGGGCTCGTGCATCGTTTCTATCGACTCTTACACGTTTATCTCATAAAGTGTAAAATCTTAGGAAAAAAAAACCAGCGGTCCAGACCTCTCTCAATTTTTTCTTTCTAATTTTCTTATCTTTCAAATAGCTTAGACGTCGTCTTGTTGCGTCTGGAAAGCTTGAGGTGGTCCGAGAGTTATCGCCTTGGCAAGATTTTCGATGCGATATAACTCGATGGATATTTTGCTCGAGTACGTAACCGGCTGCGCCAGGCAAAGAAAGCGTAGGCCGATTATTCAGCGGGTGATGCAGCGAGATTTAAAGAACAAGCCGGAGCACCCAACTACTCGCTTATTATCAACGTACTTTATTGGCAAACGTTTCGACAGCGTTTAATATTCGGTTCGTGATCGATCGAACGTCGTTCCCATCGTTTCTCGGGCACCAACCGCAGAAGGGAAGGAACACGTTTAACGTGATGTACCTCTCTCCATATCTTTATCTCACTTACAGCTTCTCACAGTATGTACAAAAATGTACTTGGAAATATTATCTAGAATAGCAGTTGGCTATCCTCAGTGTCTTTCGTCCTTGGTAAAATCAGTCACTGAAGTTTGTCGGCAATTTTTTCAACCGCCTGGAGTATTTGTAGCATAACGCTACGATTCTCCTCGTCCCGACGTTTTGTATACTCCAGAAATTCTTCTAACCGACGTTCCAACCCTCCACCGTCTTCGTGTTCCTGTTGTTGCTGTTGCTGCTGAGTGATCTCGTGATCCAGACGTCTCGTTCTTCGGGTTCTCTTCGTTTCTCTCTCCTGATACTCCTCCTCAACTTCTATCTCGAGTTCTTCTCTGCTTGGTCCCGTCGACGGATTTCCATTTTTTCTCGAATGCGTCGTTCTTACCCCCTGACCTCGTAATTGCGAAAAATCCTTTACGGAAATTGTCGGCGATGATTTAACGGTTTTTATCGAAAGTTCGGTAGCACGTGGCAGTCGGGAAATTAATGTGTTGTCGTTCAACGAACGTTTTCTCGAGTCGATCCTTCTTCCAGGCCTGAAAAGTAAATTTGTGTCGTTTGAAAAATTAATAAAACGCTTTTCCTTAAACAAGGGGAAGGGTACTCAACCATCCTTCCATCGAATTATCTAGAAATCGACAAAACATTACCAGAGGACGGTTAAATTTTATTTGATGCTTAAATTAATTTCCAAACAAGTTTTACTGGATGAATCTAAAAAAATATTAGGAGGATGCTCGATTTCTTTTAATTACCAAAATTGAGGTTATCCAAAATCTGCCATTTTTGATCCTTTGGGATATATTAAACTGTCTACGCGATCCAAATTTAAGCCGAAAATATTAAAAATTGTTATTGTTTTTAAATTTTTTGTTATCGATTTGGAAATTAGCTAAATAGTTTATTTAAAAATTCTTATCTTCAAAAGTAATGATCATAGGTGCCGATGTTATATCACACTTTTAACATAAAATTCACTAAAGTTTTGGAATAAAATTACTTGTATCGAGTAAAATAGAAAAAATTTAACAATCGTTACTAAAAAGTTTAATAACAATAAAAATTTTGAATATTTTTTGCTTTAATTTGGATCGCGTAGTCAATCAAATATCCCGAAGAAGTTGTCGTAACTGACTTTCGATAACCTTAATTTTAGTAATTATTAAAAGTCGAACATCCTTGTAACATTTTTTTTTGCTTATACGACTTGTTGATTAGATGTTATTTCGATGCCCAAATAAAAATTGAGAATTATCTTTTAACGTCATTATCGGTAGCCAGATATATCGATAGAAGCTCTCCCCCTTTATTCCCGTTATCCGCATTGTTCATTTTCTCGTTATTCTCAGTACAGATCGAATGTAATGAAAAATATTGAAAAAATATAAACCTCGAGTCTCGCGGTACTCTCTCGATCTCAATGGAGCAATCCTCGTTAAGGGCCTGCAATCTTCGCAACGCGAGAATGGACGGATTGTCGTTTCGTTCGATTTCCTCGTCCGAGGGAAATCGAGGATCATCCTCCGAAGGCGATGCAGGTTCTTCGGGTGTTACCGAAACGCAGAGGAACTCGTGAGGGTTGACGGTGTCCTCGTCAAGGGATTCTCGTCTGCCGCCGAGAACCTCATCGATAGCCCCATAGAACGGCCAGGAGACGTCATCCGCCTTGTTCTTGTCACCGTGAACAGGATTCTTTAACTCCTTAGCAAAGAAAATTCGAAATCTTCAGTTTTTATTTCAGAAGAAATTAATGACACTGGGGGCCAGTGGAAAGGGTGTGCATAGCGAAGACGAACGTTAAGCGCTTTAGTACGTATCGACGTTGAAAGCGCAATTATCTTGCGTTATTTCCGGGGATGAACGCTCACTTTGTACTGCTGTAGAAGATTCGACCACTTCTTCTTGAGCACTCTGTAGTGGACGTCAGCCATTATCGTCGGGAATTCTTGACGCATTTGTCGAAGGATGTACCTGAAACAGAGTACAGCAATATTAGTATTAGAATCTTTAGATCGAATCAAAATAAATAAGTCAATTTTTAACATTTTGTAAAGGACGATTTCCATTGTACAGGATAGCATTGAGGATGTTTTACATAAACATTCTAAGGAAAAAGTGAGTGATCATTGCTAATTTAATCTCATAAAAATTAATAATATTGAGGATACCGATAACATTGTTTTTGTATTATATAATAATAATGAAAAAAGTTATTAGAGAATTAGTTTAAAAAAATATTTTTCTCTTATGATATAAATCTGTTAATTTTTTCCGAAAGCAGAATTTTTAAAAGATCTTTTATTAAACTTTTTCATCTCTTGTTTAGGAGTATTTTTTTAAAAATGTTACTTGTGCAATAATTAATTTCTGTTTTATTTCGTTACAATTGAGTTTGTAGAAAAAATGAGTAAGCTGCATTTTTTTACGATTTCTTTTCAATATTATTAACAATTAAATTTTTTTTTAAGCAACGTGTACTCGTTAGTTACAAAGTTTTACGTGGAAAGTTAGTGAAACGCGGGTACACGTCGATATAATTCAGCGATTTTCTCTGCCAGTTTCTGTTCTATCCGAATATTATGAACTAAAAGATCGGAAGAGATACAGCTTCTGCTGGAGAGATAAACAACAGCTTCTGTCGAAATTGTTGAACATTATCAACTGTTTAGTCTCCGAGATTCATCTAACAAACGAAAAACTTTCGGCCTTTCGCACACTCATGCATTAAGAGCAGTCTCTCTGCCGTAACTCTCTCGTTTCTTTTGATTTTCAGGATATTTGCGCCAAATCAAATTTTTATCCCATTCCGTTGGAACCCAGCTTAGTTTAAAAAAAAGTTCTTAACGATCTGGTTCGTTTTGCTTTTTTTTAGAAAAGTGCGCTTACAGTTACGCACTTTTACGTAGAAAGTCGATGAAACCGAACAACAAAGCGATTTCCTCTGCCAGTTTCTGTTCTATTCGAATAAAATGAAGTAAAAAATCGGGAGAGATAATTAAATGCCACTTCTATCGAAATTATAGAAAATTATCGACGTTTAGTCTTTGAAATTCATCTAACAAACGGAAAATGTTTGGAATTGTCTACCGCGATAGGCGCAATTTCACTCCCGCAGCCCTCGCGTTTCTTTGGCACAAATATCCTTAAAATGATTTTCAGGACATCAGTGCCAAAACAAATGATTGTCGCATTCCGTTGTCACCTAGCTTAGTTATAAAAAAAAACTTCTCAACGTTCTTAACGTTTGACGTGAAAAGTCGGTGAAACTTAGCAAACGATAGAACGTAGCGATTTTATCTACCAGTTTCTGTTCCATTCGAATAAAATGAACTAAAATATCGGAAGAGATACTTTGATGCAGCATCTATCAAAATGATAGAAAATTATCGACGATATAGTCTTTGAGATTCGTTGGACGTCCATCTCTTTTTAGTTGAGTAACGCGGTGTACGTTTTTCTGTGTCACACTGACTAAAGCATACAGCAAAGTTCTTCTCCCATTACCCTCCCATAACATTCTCACATATATTCTTAACCCTTAATAAGTCACTAGAATATCCCCAGGCATCCGCGCTATCATTGAATGATATGTTCTATTTTATTTCTAATTCGATTTTAATCCATATGTGACTCCAGTTACATTTCTCTCTTCCCCTCGCTCCCGAGAGAGAATCGTACTGCGTCAATACTCTCGCAAACTTCTCTTCGTCTATCTTATTAGCGATGCGAACAGCGGTAACAGCAGCTGGTGCTTCAACAGCAGCATCCAACGACAAACTAATTTCTGGCCTATCGATCCAATTCTCTCGGAGCTCGGGCTTTTGCCGCTGTTCAATTGAGAAAACATCGGGATGCCGAGACGGCGTCGGCGTTGGAGTTTCAGGAGAATTCCGAGCAGCAGAAGGAGAAGGTGGAGAGAGTATCTCTATAGTACATAGTACATAGATCGAGCGAGGTGTAGCAGTAGCAGCAAACGAAGAGAAGGAGAAAAGCAGTAGGAGCCCTCGGAGCTACCGTCTCGAACGTATCTCCCTTAAATTGCGTAAGAACGAATCGAATATCGTGGACGCGTATCTTTCTCGAGTAACTTGAAAAATCAAATTTCTCGATAAAACTTAAGGCACGAGTGCACGTGTCGGAATCAATATAATTTCGCGCTGAATATTAAAGCGAAAATCGTATACCGCTCGTGCGCCAACGGTGGAAAAATCTTGTTTTTTTTTTCATTAATGAGAAGAGGAAGAAAAAAAATCGTCCAAGAGGATAGCACGTGTCTCTCGTAATTCCTCATGAGTCGCAGTTGGAACCGAGCGGATTCGCTCGTTACCAGCTTGCTGCTAATTGGAACTGTCCCGCCTCTGATCTCAGCTCCGATGTTACGACCGATGTTCTCTCGACGATCCGGAATTTATCTACATTTCTAGAGTAAGTAGTCGTAATATACAAGGAGACTGTCGCAATTTACCAGCTTCCAAAGATACCAAGAGAAATAATGCGAAGGAGATTCCCTCTATCGTCTCGAATGTAACGTTCTAACGACTCTGACTCATGCGTAATACGTAACTCTCGTTTCTCTGTGTAATATAGTATACTTGGACAGAGTGGAGGTCTCATGTATACTCACTCCCAACCAGCCTGAGCCGAATACTTTCGGCCGGTGAACAGTTTTCCATTTTCTTTTCTCAGCTGTATGAAACGGCAGGTGAGATTCTCGGTCCCTGTTCAACAAATAGAAATAACCAACGATGATACAAGGAGAATAAAATAACTATTTTATATATATATTATAGACGACTAGTTGAATTTAATGATAATATATGAAAAGGAGTGAAAATATAATATCAACGAAAATTAAATATATCGAATTTAAAGAATATTTCCTATTTTTCGGGTGTACTTGATTTTTTTATCCGGAAGTGTTTAATAAGAATTATTTGTCGTCACCGACGGTAATAGAGGTGTACAGTGAGAGAGGAAGGAGAAGGAGGGCGGGAGAGAGAGAGAAAGAGAGAGAGAGAGAGAGAGAGAGAGAAGTGCGATTAGGCATGAGCCGGTGTGTTAGAGCGCTGCGAAACATGATAACGCACTGGAATATTAAGCCGAATGTGTCGAAGCAATAGTGTGCGTGTGTTGCCGAGTATCGAGCGCGCGCACTATATACCTCCTGTCCCGAGCGAAGAAATATCCTCGAGGCTAATGAAATAGCGGAATAGTAACTTCGCAGAGATTAGGAGTAGGAGCGAAGATACGTAAAACGTACAGACGATTTGACACTCACATCTGAACTTGGCCTGATGATAGACTTGCGTCATGAGGTAGCGGTGACGTTGAATCCGTGGTTCAGCTGATTTTTTCTCTTATTATTTCCTCTTGCGACGATACCAAGAAAACTTATCATGCTCTCGGGGATTCTCTAATGCGTACTAAAATGTAGATCTTGTTCGAGTCCTCACTGGCGTCCGCCGTGGTCGTGGTCGTGGTGGTGGTGGTGGTGGTGGTGGTGGTGGTGGTGGTGGTAGTGATGGTAGCGGTGGTGGTGGATTCTACGTGGGGATGAGGGAGAGGCAGGCGCGGGGTAAGTCGAGGATTTTCGCGAGACCGCGTAGCGAAGGTAGACAGAAAGAGAACGAGAGAGAGAGAAGAAGCGAGAGCCGAGGATTGGAAGTAGCGCGAGAGGAGAAGAGTCAGAAGTGCATGCGGCACTCCTTGAGTCAGTGGAGGCTGCGATGTTTCCTCTGACCGTGTTGAATCGTCGCAGAGCCCCGTTTCGACCGACAAAGTCGGCGACGAAGATGACGACGACGACGACGATGTCGTCGTTGACGAGATCGCGACCCGCGGTCTCACTCGAGATCAGAGTGGGGAGTCGGACACTCTGTCCTACGCAAACTCATTGGGTGTGCTACGGCATCTCTGGCTTCTCTCTTTCTTTTACTCTCTGGTTCTACACGAGTTTGTACCATTGCTAACCAGATGGTAAAATCAAACTTTATCGCCATCTCGACGCGGAACCGAGAGAGTAGCCGGGTTCCGAGATCTCTCTTCTCTACGGACGCTTCCAACGATCCCGCTGCGGGTATGACAATCATCGGTAAAGCTGCATTATCGACCTCGCTTTGTCATTATTCATCTTTTATTATATCAAAGAGAAATCTGCTTCGGTTTATGCTCAAGGAATTTTATTTTATTTATTTTCGAACGGGAATGGGCACCGTTCGAGTGTAAAAAAATTTTTTAAATATTCGTTTTATATAAATAATTATAACGAGAAAAATAAATAAATAAATAAAAATCTTTTGCATTTATTAATAATAATTTATAATTATTATTATTTTACAATAAATAATAATAATGAGGTATTTTTGGTAAATTTTTTTCACTCGTACGATGCCCATATCTGTTCTCGACTAAATATTATACTTTTCAAACATGCGATAATGGAATTTATGACTCAGAATATATTCTAGAAAATGTACAGTCGCTTTCAACGTAAGCGAAACTTTTTTGGATAATACTAAAACGTTATGAAACTTTTTTGGATAATACTATTTATCAGTTATCATCCTGATTATATTCAACTTGGATTGAATTACTAGTCGCATGATTGTATTACAAAGATCGTCTTTGTTAAAGGAAGATATCGTTCGTTTACTAGTTTTTCAACCATCTGCCACATTTTGCGTGATAGCGAGGTTCTACCAGGCCGAAAATAATGCCGTGCTCTGTCATTCTACTTGGCATCCTTCCTGGCAGGTGTGACGGTGATTTTTATTGATCTTGGCAGAGATGCTGGCTCGTTCTGTACATAACACTTCTCTGTCTTTTGCCAGCGATCTTTCTGTATCCTTGGAGACTATGTTCTTTCGTTCTTCGATTCTTCGTTCATTCTTGAAGCAATAAATGTACCAGCTTCTCGGTAGCTCGGGTATTTCCATTACGACAAAAGTAATTCGATCCGGGATCAGCATTTCCACTGTAGATGGAGAACGCGCTTTTTTCGAAGAGGAAGGGGAAGGACATTGTTCCAAGACTTCCGAAACGCCTCGTGTGTCCATCGCACGGGTACTCCTCGAATTTCCTCGCTGCATTTTCAATACTTTTACAGCAAGATTGAGAAGTAAAGTTATTTGTGTTTGAATCTCAGTTTTGTCACCTCGGATCAAATTGATCCATAAACATTTTTTTAAAACATACACCAAACGACTAATTTTATTTCTCAAAGTACCGTAACGCAAGTACTAGATTTGGAGCTTAAACAGTTGAAATGGTTATTATTTTGCAATTTTTTCAATCAATTTTTTATAATATTTTGTAGTTTCGTTTTGATTTTTCATTCAAATCATTTTGAAACAGTGTGACAATCGCGTGACTTCTCAGAGGTTTGACAACGGAGGTTTAATCGTTTTATCCAGTAACTGTTACCGATGTAATTTAATAACTGCAGCAAAGCTTAATACATAAAAAAAAAAGCTTTTTTTTCTTCAACATTGGTTCATCGCAGTTAAAGTTTGAATAATTTTTAACGAAGCTTCTGAACGACAATAATATTTTGCGAAGGTAAGCAGTGGATTGCGAAATTTAAGTATTGGTAGAATTTAAATTCTCAAGCAATTCAACACCGTTCGTTACGATAGATTAAGGAGGTTCGAGCGCTTCACACTAGTCAAATCAGTGCTAAATTTTCTGAAAGATTCTGATTATTCTGAAGTGTGGGTTGCACAACAGCGCGTGCTCTTGTTATACAAATAGATAGACAGTCACGTAAAAAAAAATCGACTGACGTATGCTAATGTCCTGTGTGAAGTTGTTATTGGCAAAATTTTAATGAATATATTTCGAGAACAGGTTACTTGACCATCCTGAAACTTTACAGATGGTTCGGGAGTCGCAATCATCGTCAGTTTGCTGCTATTTATTGCCAAATCGCTAACGGGTGTCTCATTTTATTGTCGTTTGAATTTTTCCGTAAAAAGGACATACGCTCTCGTACATTTTTGGCTATCGAGTTAAAAATTTTGACAAGAATATATCAGGGGACAAGGTTGTTCGGTATTGAGTTTAGCTAGAATCGACCAAGGCGTTCAAATTTAATAAAATCATGAAAAAATATATCTTGTCTCTAACTTTCGTAAATGTTCGTACATCAAACTGAAACTTGGGATACAAATTGATTAGGTTACTAGGGTACTTGGTATTGAATTTGGTGGAAATCGTTTAAGGAGTTGAAACTTAATAAAATTTACCAATTTTTTAATTTTATTGATAATTTTTATACCATTTTCTCTATGAGGAAGTCAGAATTGAGATAATCATTATCCTTGGGTGGCGATAATCACGAGGAAGCAATATGCAAAGTTTAAATTTACACGCCTTGTTCTTTATTGAAAGATGCTCTATTAATGCATCAATGAATTTTTTAAATAGTATTAATTATTTAAAAATTACCTTTGTTTATCCAATGTTATGCAAATAAATAGTCGTAACTGTTAAACGATTGATACTTTCGAATATTTAGTCAGCAAATCCATAAAGCATCTTTCAATAAACCAAATAAGCTATCGCTCCTCACAATCAGACAAATGCTATTAACGTTTATTATTTTATTTAAAAAAAAGTGCGACAAAGCTATCTTAAAGATCAGAATAAATTCATAATTTTATTTGAATTACAGGACAATTAATATTTCTCTATATTAAAAACATCTTCTGATATGTAAGCTGTCCTCTAAAACCATCAAATAAACCATGAAAAGTTGTTTAAAAAAATGAACACCGATTCGATTAGTGCGAAACGACGTGTTCACCCTTTTCGAAGCATTGAATTTTCTACGCGTGCTCGTGAAAGGAAACGAAATTCTTGAATCGAACTGTACTGCGGTACGTTTGCTCAGCGGAAACTCGAATGAAGAGCGAGGGATGGTTTGCGGTGTTTCGTTCACGGCGCAGCTGGAACTTCCAGACGGGGCCCTTCTCTCGGGGTACGCATACGGTAGGTAAGGACTCTCTGGCATTATGCTCTCTCCTGGCTCGTGTATAGAGACTCCGCGTTAGGAAATCTCGAAAGAATCGTCAGCGTTGTGTGGCACAGCAAAGAGTTTCGTAAAGGCTCGTGCCGCACGCTTTAAATATTCTTCTCGTTCATCCTCTGGCAGTCGTCACGCTATACACCGATGTAGCATCCTTCTTCATAGAGAGCCACGATTATTCTTCACGAGATCTCCCACGATCACGTTCGCTTCCTTGTCCTATCGAGCCAAGTGTCTCATCGCGACTCGACGACTCGCCAGGTACGAGTCGAGTTGCCGCCAGGCAAACAGTCCAACTTCTCGAAATTCACGGCACATACTGCGCGAAACGAGAGAGTCCGGTTATACGATATACTCGTTCATGGAGTACCAACATTACCATCGTCGAGATGGAGAGAGAATCCCTTATTCGATCCTGCTCCGAGAGTTAAACGCTACGAACGATTACCTTTCTACAACACCGATATAATAAAAAGTACAAATAATCTCATTTTCGTACAAATTAAAATAATTTATAGTGCTTCGATATAAACTAATGGATTTTTAATTATAACCAATGGGTATAACTTATTGCGTAACTTATGTAATTGACTTTATATCAATTGCTCATTTTATTTGAAAGTTCTTTGATTTATACGAGCCTCGGCAATCGTGAATACATGAAAGTTCATAACTCTACCATTGAAGCATCTACCGAAAACATCTCTACTATCATTTAAGTCCCGTAAGCATCTCTACCACGATTTCATTTTGGAAAACATCTTTACCACGATTTAATTTTGGAAAATATCATTTATCATCATCGATTTAATTTTGTAAAACATCTCTACCATGATTCAAGTCCCGTAAACATCTCTACCACGTTTTAAGTTCCGTAAGTCTCTTTACCACGATTTAATTTCGGAAAACATCTCTACCACGATTTAATTTTGGAAAACATCCTTTGTCATCATCGATTTAATTTTGTAAAACATCTCTACCACGATTCAAGTCCCGTAAACATCTCTACCACGTTTTAAGTTCCGTAAGTCTCTTTACCACGATTTAATTTCGAACAACATCTCTACCACGATAAAATTTTAGAAAACATCCTTTATCATTATCGATTTAATTTTGTAAAACATCTCTACCACGATTCAAGTTCCGTAACCATCTCTACCACGATTTAATTTTAGAAAACATCCTTTATCATCATCGATTTAATTTTGTAAAACATCTCTACCATGATTCAAGTCCCGTAAACATCTCTACCACGTTTTAAGTTCCGTAAGTCTCTCTACCACGATTTAATTTCGAAAAACATCTCTACCACGATTTAATTTTGGAAAACATCCTTCGTCATCATCGATTTAATTTTGTAAAACATCTCTATCACGATTTAATTTTGGAAAACATCCTATACATAGCGATTTAATTTTGTGAAACATCTCTACGACGATTTAAATCATAAAAAAAATCTCTACCTGAATTTAATTCCGGGGTAATATAAGTACCGTATTTCCCCGTAAGTAAATAAGTACCGTAAGCATCTCTACGAAGATGTAATTTCGGAAAACATCTCTATAGCGATTTCATTCAGTAAACTATCTGTACAATAATCATAAGTTCCTGAATTAAAAGTCTACGTATATACCACGGAACAACTCTCCGCGGTATTCTAGGGCTTCTTCTTCTTCTTCTTCTTCTTCTTGCCCCAATATCACAGAGTCTGTACGTAGCGTTCAAAAACCGATGGTAAGTGTTCCCTGGTAAAACAGGGATCGCGAGAGAGATAGCGCTTTTGAAACTTCGAGGGGGAGCGAAAGATAACAACAACCTGTTTTACCCAGGAATACTTACCATCAGTCTTGGATCGCCGAAGAATATTTACACGGTAGAAGTGTCAACCGATAAACTTGTAATATCCTAGAGTTATATAATGATAAAGATATTTTTCAGACACAAGTACTAAATCACATTATTCCAAATAACGTCTGGATGAATGTATGTGTAGAAATTTTTTATTAGAAACCATTTTCTCTGGTCGTTTCACACCATTTTAAGTATCCAAATATAAAAATCTCGAAAAAGAATAATTATTTATCATGAAAACAGAATTTTCTCTATAACAAAGGACAATATTTAAAAAAAAGAAAAAAAAAACAGTAGCACTTTAATTAAATTCTAGTACATAGAAACCTGTTTAAGCTCTATTCAATCAAACTCAGCCTGAATTGAAAAACCAATTACAGAAAATCCCATAGAGGTCATCTCCGTTCCCACATGCTGCACGTTAATTCCCGAACATTGTCCATCTGCCTTTCAGCTGAACAAAAGCCCTTATCGTTGTCCCCATCAGAAATCCATACGTCCTCGTACCCTCGAGAAGATCATGGTCATCTCGCGTCTTCAATTTAAAAAATATCGAAATATTTAAAAAATTAAACATAAAACAGAGATTTCCGGGCTGTGTGTATCATCGTTATCTTCACTCGAGCTTGTCCGGTAGCTCGCAATGGGTATTACAATTAATTCGCGTGTACGCGGGAGTTTCTATTGAATCCTTCGCGTACTACATACACAGTAAGAGAGAGGAAAAATGTTGGTATCACCGGGTAGGCACGAATTCAAGCGAACAATCGGATTCCCCGGCAACAATGAACGCCGCGGCTTGCGGGCGGTGGCTCAATCGGGGTGAGCTTTGAGGGGAAGGGTACGGTACACCAGGAGAGTGGAGAACATAGGTCAGCGGGAACGAGGCCATCGCCGTCGTTATATGTACACGGCGAGCTGCAACGACAGCAGTAATAACAACAGCAACAGCAACAGCAGCAGCAGCGGTGAATATCCAGGAGAGGACGCCGAAGAAAAGGCCTTTAGCTGGCGCCGTCTGTCGAGAGTCCATCGAGACCATCGCGTTGCTAGTTTCTCTCTCTCTCTCTCTCTCTCTCTCCCTCTTTCTCTTTTTATATCCCTCTCTTGCTTCGATATCGCTCGTTCTCTTTCATTCCTGCTTCAACGCTCGCCCGAGAGCCAGTCAGCCAGCAAAAGTCTATCTCGAGCTCTCTCCGACACTCGGAAATCCTCCGAACCGAACGGTCGTCGTCGTCGTCGTCGTCGTCGTATCTGCGTCCCTCCCCCGCTGCTCGCCCTTCGCTCCATACACCAACAGCTAACACGGCCCGTTCGAGCCTCCCTCAGTGCGTGACGGCACCGTTCGGGCCACCAGCCAGTCAGCAGCCACAAGCACCAGCAGACGGCAGAGAGTGGCGAGATTGAGAGTACCGAGCAGTGTATAGTTTATAACAGAGAGAGAAACGCGTCGCCATGATGCCCTACGTCGCGCAGGCTACATCACCTAACGATTTTCCTCTTGATAATTTAACTGAACGTTCCACGATAGGCCACAAAATTTCATCTTAATCGAAAGAAGAAAAGAAGAAAAGTCAAAAAAAAATGAAGTAATTGTGAGGAGCCGGTTTAATTCAGGAGAAGCACGTGTGTGGACTGTTGTTTTCTGGTGTTGGTGCGAGGACAGCTTTCCCGGGGTGGTGGGTGGTCATCATCCTCGCCTCGACGGTGGGTGGTTGTGCGTGCGCGTTTCTGGTGACCGTGAATTAACGTTTTTTTTTTTTCATTGTGACAAAAATCCTGATGCGAGGCAAAGATCCCAGGAAACGTGGGGTATAGAAGCCTCGTCGTTTTTTTTTTTGTTTTTTTTTTTTCATTGTTTTAATAAAATGGAAGAGATGCAGAACGGCGTGGTCCTCATAAAGTGTAAGTTGCTTTTTGAGTTGTGAGCTTCGAATTCTTCTTGGTTCTCCAGCGGGTACTTCCGGTTCACGGCTAACAGCGCTGCACCTGGTGGGACGAGAGATAGTGAAAGTAAATATTCGCCAGGGAAGGAGGAAGGGAGGGAGGAAGGGGAATGTAATAAATGCGGAATATAGTGGGCGATGGAATTTTGATTATCGTGAATTTATTCGGAGGAGAAGAGATGCTTGCGTGACGATCGTGACCGGAGGTCGGAGATTTTATCTCGTTGAACCTGATCGCTTCTCTCTCTCTCTCTCTCTCTCTATGCTCACTCTTCTCTCTGTCTCTCTCTCTCTCTCTCTCGCACTCTTCTCTCTCCCTCTTTCGAGATGTAGGCTCCACTTTTAGAATTAAGTTAACCCGGCGTTGCGTCGCTTTTGCGTAGCTTTTGCCTCGATGACGCCTGAATCGCCGAAGCTAAAGCTAAAGTCTTCGTCATCCCGTGTACGCTCCCCGTAGGTAAATTGGGGATCATTTTGGACGAGGAGCGAGGGAAAGGGAACAGCGCGGAAAAAGGAAGCGTGCCTATGATACTCCCCTTTCTCACTCTCGTTCTTCGGTACTCGGAGAATACGGAGCAACATCCTTCCATCCTCATCTACACTCTCTTTTTCTCTCTCATTCCCCCTGGGATTCTTCTGCTGCGATGCACTCACGGATCTCGATGCCACCGCTCGAGCGTTCTAACCCAGCAGCGTTGCCAGACCGTGTAAACGTGTAAGCGTGCCTCTGAAAACTCGGACTGAAATCATCAATTCAAATTAGATTATCAACAGGCAATTTTCATTCAAAGAGAATTCCTTTGTGCTTCAACCTTTACCATTTAAATCTCAACAAGTTAATCAAATTGACAAATTTTTATTTATAGCATTCACTATTTTACAAATTATCAGATTTTTATTGCAGTTGATATTCTTCAAAGTTTATAAATCTTTAACAATTCAGTGCCTAAAGTGCCATATGTCACACGTTTGGTTTCAACATTTTTTTTTGCATACTTTCTTCTTATCTTAAATGACTTTAGATTAAGGTGAGAGGTCTGATAAAGAAAATATTGTTAAATTGTGATGAGTAGTACGACACAGATAAAAAAAAAAAAATAGACAATTGGTCAATTGTGATTGGAAAAAAAAAAATGTTTTGTCACATTTTTTGTCACAAAATTCGAACGTAAAAGTAATTAGAAATATTAAAAGTTTGATCTTTATACGGATAAATAGTTGTCGGACTCTGGCGGTTGGGGGCATTAAGCGATTTAAGTAAAAAAAAAACTTTTTTTTTAACGTTTAAATAAATAATTTAACATTCCGCATGATCGATTGTTCGTAAAGATATTCTGAAGATGTAAAAAAAAATCTCAGATCCGATAAGTTACAATTGTTTCAAAATTATTTTCTATTTCCAAAAAATAAAAACAATAATTGAACTTTTACAATTTTTATATTCGGGTTGAGGATTTTTTTAACGATGAAAAAAATAATAAAACACGTTTTTTTTTATTGAAATTGGTGCCTTCCTCCTAACTTTAAAGGGTTTAAAGTGAGAAAAGAAGAAGTGAGAAAGTAAGGAAATGTTGAGTAAAAAATTACAAAGATAATTAAAGAAAAAATGATCAGGAAGGGAAAAACTTTTCTACAAAACTCGCTCGAAATAATAAATTTAAATTGGATGATAAATATACAATTTTTATTGATAGAGGATGCTTTTGTCATTCAACTTTGAATATTAAAAATTCAATAAATAGCTCAACCGGTTGTTTATAAAAATTTATAAGAATTTATCAACTTGAATTTATTTAACTCCACACATTTTTCTAATAATCAACGTTTGTATAGAACTTGCAGACGAAATTGTACAAAGTTAAGAAAATTCATTGAAGTAAAAAATAAAGAAGCATTTTTGGATTAATGGACTTGCTTGATTTATAAGTAAGGGGAGAGTAATACTTTAATCAGAAGAGAGTATAGAGTGTAGAATTACAAAGATAATTCAAATAAAAAGTTATCGGAGAGAGAAGAAGAAGTCGTCAAGTTTCCACGTAATCGACAGGCGTCTGTCTGCACTTCATTCCAAGTAAAACACACCATCGGGATCACGTTGCGTTGGATTTACTCTTTTACTTTCTCGTGAGGCCACGGCCCCTCTCAATTATCACTGATAGAATTTTCCCCTTTTCTTACTATGTACGTACATATCCCGGATGCTGTTCTCCGAGCTTCGCTGGAGATTGAGGGAATCATTGATTGATTCTTGTTGGAAAAGGCGCGTTGCGAAGAGTAATCAACTGCATTAGACAGTGAATTTTATTCTTGTATTCTGTCGCTCGTGTCCGTTGAATGACCAGCAACACAAGCGACACATTAGTTTCGAGTTTAATACCGGAAGCTATTCCACAACCAAGGACGATTTTGTCTTTTCTCTTTTCCAGCTATAATTATGGAATTGTCCTCGCTTTTTTTAAATCCAATTTTGCCTTTCTCGGTTGGCGCCAGTAAAACATAAAAGTTCACTCTCGATATATATTTATCTGGTATTATAAATACAACAGGGCGTTCATTGTTAAATAATTCGATGGAGTTAAATAATTCGATGGAAATATATGTTAAATTAAATATTCAAAGAGTGAATACTTTTGTCGTTTTAAACAAAACTACAAAGTTTTTTTTTAAAGATAAATAAAAGAGTAATCAAATTAAATTACAACAACATTCCTAAAATTTCTCGACTTATTTTTTGTTTATTAAAAACAAAACAATCTATTGCGTCTTTCTTGGCTGGTGCCAGTAAAAGATAAAAATTATTACAACAAGGCGTTTGTTATTAAATACGTGGATGGAGTTGAAACATTTTTTTAATGAAATATTCTTTGAAAATGATATTTAAAAAGTTAAATACTTTTGTCGCTTTTAAAAAAAGATTGCAATGTTTTTTGTAGACTTGTGAACCTCTTGAAAATAGTCTAATTTGTCCTTATATTACAATAATTGTAAATAAAAAAATGTACAATTTAGTTTTGAAACATAATAACAAATGCAAATATTGTTTTATTAAGTAATAACAGTGATGATATATTTTTATCTATATCTTCATCAATGTTGAGAATTTTTAAATCAAATTCAAATCACTTATTTTTTAACCTCTTAATGATCCAATAAAATCTAAAGAATATACAAAAAAATAGCAAGAGGAGGGTCCATCTTTGTCACTGAAGAATCTTCTCAGAGTCCTCATCGATTATTTGTATTTTTTTTTAAACAACCACAGCCTCGCTCTCATTCATTATATTTCCGTGGTAAAGTAGTCCGCGTGTTACGCGTGGGTATCGTGATTCACGTGAGTTAAAGAGCCATCTTCTGTATTTAGGCGTGCGTCGTCTATGTCGGTAATGGACTCGACTCGATCGATCCGGACATGAGATCGTTACGTGACGTGAACGATCGGCGATGAAACAACCGATAGTTCTCGGAGTAAAATCGATTGCACGAGTTTTAGGTGGCTGTCGGAGGGCTCGTTGAACGTTACTGTCCTCGTATGTGATACGAACGTTAGGTATAATAATAATTTTAAAAAAGAAATAAAGCGTATGCATATTTTAGACACGCTGAGCGAGCACCGCGGGTCGACGACATCGACGAGGCAACTCGCTACCACGCCACCGGTTTATGTAGTTCAAAGCGTTTTGTGTTTGCAATTCACCGTGCCCTCCTGATACTTCTTCCGGACATTCGTCGAATATCTTTTCACGGTCTCGCGAATTTATTACCGCAAAAGCAAAGACGGCATTGAACCACCGCTATCCACCCACCTTGTGTCTCGTGTCTCATCCGATCTATCGTACGCTGCTTTTATTCGTGAGAGCGCCTCTCCGTGGCTACGTGCCAGCAATAATCGAATCGTGTTGAACTCTTAAGTCGAGTTACGTATGTTCTATTGGCGATTGCTACTACTCCCGGGGTTGCAGCAGCAGCAGCAGCAGCAGCAGCTCCTTCGGCCCCATTTCTACGCCCACGAAATCACCGCGTTCTTCGCCTTCGACGCATAGTCGTCGCGGTTCGATATACTCCAATGCATTTATCCGCGTAACGCTCTATACTCGCGGGAAGAGAGACACGTAACAACGTTCGCCTGTTTCCCCCTCTTCCTCTCCTGTCATTCTGCAGTCGACCGGTGATCCATTTCCTCCAGGTTCTCGTGGTACACGTGACTCGTTTCTGCGTAATAAAATAACATTTGTTACATTTTTATTTGGTAGCTTAACGATATGTCGTTATCAAAAGTAAACGATTGATCAATATCGATTCATTTTCTTGGAGTTACAACCATTATAATAACAATTATGTACGGTGAATGAAATTCTACGAATGAATGAATAACGAACGAGGGATCGGCAAATCGTTATAACGATTGAAGAAAAAAATGAAAATTTTACAATTTTTGATATTCCGAAGTTTGACATTTTTTTATATCATCCGAACACCGTTACGAACAACGAAACGTGAAAGATTTTTTTTCTCGATTGAAAGAATATTTAATAAAATATTCTTTTTTTTTTCTACCGAAACCGGGGGAATCCCCTCCGTCTCCTCTGTCATTCCGCGGTCGACCGGTGATTCATTTCCTCCGGGTTCTCGTAGTACACGCGACTCGTTTCTGCGTAGTAAAATATCATTTGTTGGATTTTCATTCGGTAGCTTAACAATATTTCGTTATTAAGAGTGCACCGTTAATTTATTCTTTTATTTATAATCATTATAATAAGAATTATGTACAGCGGTTACAGTTATTTCATTGAGTGTTAATCGGTGAATGAGATTCTACGAAACAAGGAACAACGAATGATGGACAATCGTTGCGAAGATTGAAACACAACAATGAATAATTATCATTTAACATATCGGTCTCGTATAATTGTTATTCGTTGGAAGGAAGATTCACCGATTTCGGTAAATAATAATTGTTTGATATTCAATTTAAAAATGTATAAGAAATCTTCAACAATCGATTGTTCGTAGCATTGTTGTTCAAATTAAAAAAAATGGTGATTTCCATGTTTTTTTTAAATATAAAATAACGTTGATAGAAAATAAAAGTCGTGTCTACAATTTATATATATATATATATTGACCTTGGAATCCTTTTTGCATTATCCGAAAATTGTTACGAACAATAAATTTTTAACGATTTTTTTTACCGTTGAACGTTAAAATAAATTATGTTTAATTGAAACCGGTGGAATCTTACTTCCTTTGATAACGGTTTTTGAAGGTATCGCATAACCTTGAAACAAAATTCCATCTTGTAGAAAATATTTCGAACTAGTGAATACAACAAAAGAATAAAACTTAATTAATTGTTGGAACTTTGTGAGGAATAATAATTTTTTAATAAATCGCTATAGTGCGAAATACGAGTTTTCTCGGTCTTAGTGATTTCCCCAAAGGAAGTCGTCGTCTCCCTGGGGAGTGTGCTAATTTGGTAAGCTGCGCGCTCTTCGCCTTAAGTAAGGAGACCACCAGTGACAAAGTTATGGTACCTAGTGGCGTCTGAATCGAGAGAGAGAGCAAAACCTGGCAATTCCCACGCGTTTAGTCGCTGAGTCCACCTCCGCATCAGGTATAGGTACGCGTCGAGTTGCACCTGCTCTCGCACTCTCTATTGTTGTTTGCGTAGGACCATTTTTTTTCTCTCTTCCCCTCGTGTTCTACGAAACGACTGGCAAGAAATAAAAAATTGCAGCACAAGATTATCAAGCGAATAGCGACAAGACCTCGTTGCGAAGTCTCGATAGAAGAAACCTAAGGCCAAAGTAATTTCACAACTGGTACCACAAAAGTAACTCTGGAACAACCCAATAAATTGCATTCATATTTATTTTTCTTTATTATTATATATTTTCTCAGTTTTACCCATGTTCTCTTCGTCCTCGTATTTCGCTAAGGCGATTCGCTATTCTCTCTTGCAGGCGTGTCTCAAAAACTCGTTCTATGAATGCCCCTGGCTGCTGCATTGTCGAAGGAGAGCAGCAGTGCATGAACGCACAACAGTGCGTAGTAAACGTAGGTGCGTGCAGAGACCTAATAAATCAGAGCTACAGATGAAAAGGGGGTGTAGAGAGAGAGAGAGAGAGAAAGGGGTGGGGGGGGGGGGGGGGGAGGATAGTAAAAGGGGACCAGGGCACGTTATAAAGAATGATACAGCGCTCTCGTAGACTATGTTCTAAATAAATTGGAAAAACGAGTTATTTATGAAAAGATATTAAGAAATAAGGAATTAACCTTTGCTATTTTGATTGTTGTCTTCTAAATATTAGTTAAAGATATTTTGTTATTAATATCTTAGCTAAAAGGAAAAGAAAACTTGGTGTTTAACGTATATACAGACGGTGAATTCACAATTCGTGGGATTCGTCGAGCACACGATACCTCGGACAATGCCCGAGAAAAGTTGGCTCTTCTCTCGATGATGGTCGCGCACCGAACAAGTCCAAGAGACTCGGCCCAAGTCCCTTGGTCTCTTGGGCTCGCAGTTGAGCACACTCAGTGCCGCACACAATATTCGAGCGACGCAACAAGAACCATACATACCGTTTCTCTCGGTCGGCCAAAGAGTATGTGACTCACACGTGCTCGAATGCCATGCACGCACTCGAAGCGTACCCGCTACAAAGCCACAGCAGTAGCAGCAACTCGCATACTCACTAAAAACGTCCGGCGGGCACATATTTATGTGCGGAGAGGCCTGGACTCGCTCAGGCCCGTTCGCAGGGACTTGTACTTGAAGCGGCATTGCTCATATGTATTCGTAATGCGCGTTCTGCTTCTATACTAAAACAGCTAGATAGAATCTGTGAGAAGAGCGAGAGAGAGAGAGAGGGAGAGAGAGAAGTGGAGGCGTATAGCGCACGCTACAGCTCCCCCGGCGTGGGTTGCGAGTATTCTCGCGCGCGCGTTGTACTCAACACCGCGAGAAAGAGTTAGTCGCGAGTATGAGAAGAATAGAGTAGTGTCGTTCGCGTTGTCCGCATAGGCAGTCGCGGGTATCTCTCTTTCTACTCCTCGGGGTTACAAACAGCTTCACCGAGTACAAGATCCTCGAAAGTTTTAAGTTTTTCGCACAACCGAGAGAGTGTTTGTCGAATTTTCGAGTGAAACGTACGTAATTGATTCTTCTTTTTGCGGAAATAAAAGGATAAATGAGCAATTGTCGTGCTGGCAGTCGACTCGTGGGCGTTTTGTGATTATCTATGCCGAGTTTCTTGTGTGTTACGTGCTGGTATTCCTATCAGTTATAATAAGCCAAGTGTTCCAGGTATCCACGTGTCTATGGATATCGTCCTTTATTTCTTTAGCTTCCTTTAGTTTCAACTGCGGGATCGTCATGGGTCTAGTAAATTGGAAATAAATTATAGAAAATTGTAAAAAAATGTACATACAGAACTTGATGTCCGTATAAAAGGATAATTTGAGTGATCTTTGAACTTGATCTCGGATATAAGAGCGAGGAACGTGTGGTCTGAACGAAACTCTCGATAGGACGCGAATATATATTTGTACTGTTCTCTGTGACACTTCGGGAAGTCCCCAGTGGACTATTATCAGAGTGCTGTGAGCTTCTCTTCTTCTTCTTTTGCTTCTTCGTCGTTACTTTTTTCTTCTTTTTGTAGTGCACAGTGGAATTCGTGCTTGACTCT
Organism: Cylloceria caligata; assembly: GCA_963942595.1. Classification (NCBI taxonomy): domain Eukaryota; kingdom Metazoa; phylum Arthropoda; class Insecta; order Hymenoptera; family Ichneumonidae; genus Cylloceria; species Cylloceria caligata. Next base: position 2,295,768 of record OZ012709.1, read on the forward strand.
CGATGGCCAATGGCTCAAACGTAGATAAGTAAATTTCTTGAGAAACGAGAATGTTTACTAAAGTTGTAGTTGGGGTCGATATGCAGCTTGGACTTTGCGGTATGCACTGTAGCCTCTCAATGTTTGACACAAACTGGTCTATCGATCTCTTAATTTATTGCCATTAATATTATTCTACATCAAGTAAACTCGACACGGAGAAAAAGATCTTGTTCACAAATGAATACCACGAAATACTTGATAATCCCAATTAATTTGTTGGTCAACCCAATCAAGTACTACGTCATTTCAATCAAGCCCTTTTCTCTATGAAGAGCCTACTTTATGTACAATAATAATAATAATAATAGTGACAATAAAATAGAATGATAGACAGTGATAACACAACCAAGTACATTGTTGTGTTAACCAATAACTTGGTTGGGCTTATTAAGTATTTCATGGTAGCATCTTTTAACCAATCTGTTGGAATAACCAGGCACTTGGTGGAGAGCCTACTTGACGTAGAATAATTTTAATGACAATACATTTACAAAGTGATAGATCAATAGTGGCAACACAACCAAATACTTTATTGTGTTAATCGATAACTTGGTTGGGCTTACTAAGTATTTTGTGGCAGCATTTTTAACCAAGTGCTTGACTGTTCCAACCCACTTGGTACTTCTAGGAGAGTCTACTTGATGTAGAATAATATTAATGGAGGTAAATCTACAGAATGATAAACCAGTGGTAACCCAACAAAATACTTTGTTGTGTTAACCAATAACTTGGTGGGGCTTATTAAGTATTTCGTGGTAGCCTCTTTAGCCAAGCTGTTGGAACAACCAGGCACTTGGAGGAGAGCCTACTTGACGTAGAATAATAATAATGACAATGCATTTACAAAATGATAGATCAATAGTGGCAACACAACCAAATACTTTATTGTGTTAATCGATAACTTGGTTGAGCTTACTATTTATTTTGTGGTAGCAATTTAACCAAGTGCTTGACTGTTCCAACCCACTTGGTACTTTTAGGAGAGTCCACTTGACGTAGAATAATATTAATGCCAAAACATTTACAAAATTATAGATCAATAATGGTAACACAACCAAATACTTTATTGTGTTAATCAATATCTTGGTTGGGCTTACTAAGTATTTCGTGGTAGCATTTTTATCCAAGTGCTTGACTGTTCCAATCCACTTGGTACTTATTGGAGAGTCTACTTGACTTAGAATAATATTAATGAAGATAAATCTACAGAATGATAAACCAGTGGTAACCCAACAAAATACTTTGTTGTGTTAACCAATACCTTGGTTGGGCTTACTAAGTATTTCGTGGTAGCATTTTTTAAGTGCTTGACTGGTCCATCCCACAAGGTACTTGCCGAAGAATCTACTTGACGTAGAATAATATTAATGGAGATGAATCTACAGAATGATAAACCAGTGGTAACACAACCAAGTACTTCGACTAATAACTTGGTTGGGATTACTAAGTATTTCGTGGTATCACTTTTGTCAAGTGCTTGGGTGTTCCAACCCACTTGGTACTTTAAGGAGAGCCTACTTGTCGTAGAATAATATTAATGGAAGATAAATTTAAAGAATGATAAACCAGTTGTAAGAGAACGAAGTACTTGACTGTGTTGACCAATAACTTGGTTAGGCTAACAAAGTATTTCGTGGTATGATTTTTAACCAAGTGCTTGGTTATTCAAACCAAGTTCGTTTCTCCGGGTTTTTGAATTTAAAGTTACAGCAATGTCTGTGTATCTTTAAAGCTCGTTGAAGGATTCCAAAGGTCGTAAGTACATTATACCAGTGTTTTTACAACGAGAGAGAAATATATCTTAAATATACTGTACTGCTGCACAAAACTTAAGCATAGTGTGTGCATAGTCGGACCGGAAACGCTTCGGCGCCTCGTCATTTAGCATTCGAGTAGCGAGGAGCTCTCCCTCCGGACTTAAAAACTCCCCGCAAGCCGCTTTGTCCTTCGATTATCTTCTCCCGAGATTTTCGTCGCGATTCACGCCGGAAGTTCTTTTCAGAGCGTTGTACAACCAGAGTCGAAACATTCGTCGCATATGTATGTCTCGTTGATTCATGGAAATCTACGTTTAATTTCGAATCAATGTTTGTCGAGGATTTTTTATAATTCGTTGTACATTTCTACTAATCTACTCATCACACGATTACATCGACTGCACTGGTGCAGTCAGGCTTATGTGATGATGATGCAGCAGCAACAGCAGCAGCAGCAGCAGCAGCACCATCGACGGCTCTGAATAATTCACTCGACACGCACTAGCCGACTGGCCTTGATTCAACGGATCGAGATCCAACGGATCTTGATCGACATGATCGCGCTACTCTTCCCGCGTACGACTCGCACGAGCATGATACACAATGCTGGCCTCTTATTTTAGCCAAGAATCTTCACTTGGCTGTTTACTGTCCCTCGTTCTCTCTCTCTATCTTTCTCTTTCTCTGTCAGTTTAAATACTCGAACGGTGAATAGATATTGTGTATGTGCAACACCTGGGAACTTCTCAGGCCTCGTTGAACGTTCACCAAGACATCTTCTTCCCGTCTGTCGTGCGACGTAGGTGAGCCCATCGTTGAAATTGTGCAATCGGCATATAACTCGTTGTGAATCCGCCTGTATTCTAGTCATCTGGCAATAATTATTGTTAATTTATCGTAGTTCTCGGCGTAGAGTGTACTCTGCGTCGATTCTCAAAGTAGCAAATATCGAAGTAAAAAAAAAAGTAGCAAGAGTGACGAACGGATGAATGGAGCTAGACAAAGATCAAGAGGCTGAGAACCTGCGGTTTGATTACATGCGCGACTAGCTCGCGATGACGCAACAGCAACAGCAGCCGCGCTACATACGCACCGCTGACCATTTAATTCCATTAACAATGTACCGTCCTCCAAGCGTCGCAAAAAAAAAACGCATTAAAAAAAAACGAGTCAGCGCGCGAAATACTTTGCGTAACGTATGGGGATCGTTCCGGGAAGGATAGAAACAAGGTCTTCGCGGTGCGTAGCAATGAACATACGATTATTGCTTAGGCCTCGGGATAAACGAGTATGAATTTAAAAGAATACATAATTCTCTGTCCTCACCTCAATCCATCCTTTCGATTTACCGAGGTTTAGTACCAATTTCGTTTTACATAATAAAAAAAAGAGAGAAAGAACTACATTTCCAACAGGTTTATGGTTGACCAACGGTCTGATTTGATGGGTTTTGGTTTGCGGGGTACCACTGTGACCATTTGTCATCTCGCAGGACTCGCGAGACGTCGTCGGGGGTTAATGGAAGCAACATTAAATAAATCTCCGGTCTGTGCTGTCTCTCGTAGACGAAAGTTTCGTTATTACGATGTGGTGTCGTCGTCGTAGTCGTCGTCGACAGTCGGGTGATGATGGCGCGTTCGCAGAGGCGATAACTGGACGTACAGTCGAAACGGAAATAGACGGTCGAGGCCCTTTCTCTTCTCTTTTTCTCGGTCCGTCCTCTCGCTGAATTCTCGGTCCTTACTCTCCAACACTCTCTCCCTCGTTGGTTTGTTCTGGCTCGATAATAAGCAGTCGCAGAGTCGCTGTTGGTTTCTATCCAATCACGCAACTATGTTCATATCGTAGTATTAGTATCACGACGTATCGGAAAGAGAGATCGAGAGAGAGAGAGAGTCGGGTCCGGTCGTAGTATTTGCTGCTGCATCCGCGTCACGGAAGCGCACATAACTTAGAGAGACCACAACCGCCCTATGAAGCTCAATTATTCGAGTTAACCGCGACGCACAACCCGCAGCACGCGTATAACCGGGATTATGTGTCGTACAACTTTCCCACGTTTTAAGAGCTTCCCTTGATAAAATAGTTGCTTGTTTGAACCGAATAGAGGATTTTTCTCCCCTCCCCCCTCCCTTCACTAACCGCCCCACTACGAATCAACAGAGGGCTATACCGGATGTTCAGTCATAATTCTTTAAATAACATGTTTTCGATCCCGCATAGAGGAAGCTTTGTTTACGTCAAAACATTTTTTGTTGAGATTTTTCATATCAGGATTCTCAAAATTGTCTAAAACGTTGATAAAAATGTATTTTAAAAAATCACCAGATAGCAAAAAGGGGGGAGGGATCTTCTGTTTCCAGTGGAAAAAGCATTTTATTTTTCTTATCGGTAAAAACAAAATCGTAATGATAATTCCCCAAGAGAAAAGTGGTTTAGTATGGTTTTGTGTGTGTGTGTGTGTGTGTGTGTGTTTTTAAGATTTCGAAAAATTTAAACCTTTGTATCTCGAGAATAGCTTGTGCTATATCGAGGAGATATTTGTTTCAAAATTAAAGCAAAACAGCCGTTCGTATTGTATAATTTTGCCAAAAATTTTATGCACGGTTTGAAATTTTATGACAATTTATATATTCGAAATAATTCTTCGTAAAGACAGTTACAACATTTTTATCTACAGAGGTAAATAGTTGTTGATAATTGTAGCAAAGTTGTAGGATGTTTGGTATCGAATTTAATCGAAATCGATTAAGTGGTTCGGATATAAGTGAATTTGATAATTTTTTTTTTGATAAATTGACACTGTCGCTCTAGTTCACGTAAACTTTTATCGGTTTAACTCAAATTTTCTACCGAAACAAACTAATTTTCATTGATTTTTTATGTTTTATTTTGCGACGATCTGTAGAAAGGATTGAAAGTTATAGGAATTTACATTTTTTTTTTTAAATTACAATCCTCCGAAACATTTAACACAAAAAAGAGAAAAATCTTTGTACGCGCAAGTAATAAAATTGAAGCAAGTAAAAAATCGAACGCATGGTTCGATTTTTATACAACGATTTGTATAATTCACGTTTTTTGACGTTTGCAAAAATAAAAGATAAATAACTTGAGTAATTTATCTAAAATTTCTTACATGATTCACGCACTAAATTCTCTTCATTGACTACAATTTTCATTAAAATATATTGAATCAACGAGATTATAGAGCATTTTGAATGAAAACAACATATTTTTATTGCTCAATTAATAAAAATTAAGTTAAGACTTTTTTAAAAACACAAAAGTCATCGTTTCCTTAATTATTTATCACTTTCAAATAAGTTTCCTCCACGAGAAAGTGTCCAAATTCATCAAAATACTTCCTCGAAGGAGTCGTTTCGTAAAAATAATAATAACTGAAAAATTCTACTTTTTTCCATCTTTAAAGCATTTTTTTAATATGAAAAAAAAAAAGTTTTTAGCTTTTTGGCCTTCTGGTTGTTCCAGGGTTGAAATAATTCGTTTTTTTTTTTTGTTGCAAAACGTACGATTGAAGTTGCTTAGCAGAGTTTCGATAGAATCGAAATAAGATTAACATTTTTTTTAATTTTTATCACTCACTCGTATATGCCGGACCCTCCTTAACTCCAACGGGATTAGATTCGACATCCTCGTCGTTGCATCAAGCGGAAACACCGCTTTATAAATAGATACTTCCGTCATTGAACGGATGACTGTACATCGTATCCTGCGTTAGGCTTCGTCGGAGGCCCACAGACAGTCATACTGACACATGAAATCGAAAGAAACGAGTTTGACGCATTATAATATCGAGATATGGTATTGTGATTTGTGGCTCAATATTATTATGACACTGGTCTATCGGTCATGAGGAGCGCGTGGTTTTGTTTGCGGTACTCCTGAGAGGCAATATCCAGTCTCTTCGAAGTGCCCGAAAGCATCTACTTGGAACCTGTTGGTAACCTACCCACGCGGTTATCTCGAGTGCTCGACTGACGTTGACTTTCTGGGCGCGTTGCACGCATTCACACGAGTGTTGCTTCACAAAATTTGTTGAATGTATTTTTTTAATTTTCAATATATTCTTACCTTCTTAATATTCCAACGTCGAAGGGACCGGAGAGTTTGGTTGTTCCTCGACGGACGATCGTCACTGAAAACATTGGCAGTATTCGTACTGAAAAAAGAAATATTATCTTAAACCGTTATCCGGAGGGGAAGAGAATATAATTGTAAAAAAAATAAATAAATAAAGATGACGCGGTAATCGATGATCGTTAATTTCTACTATTTAGATGAGCCACGTTCGAGGTGCAGATCCTGGGATGACGTAGCTCCCCAAGCTCCGAGAATGGAGAGCACGACAATCGGACAGCAGCATCCGAAGCAGCAACATCCGACTCTCGAGGCAACGAGGTCGAACGCCTCGGCACAATCCGCGAGGAGTGAAGATTCCTGGTGCTCAGCGTCCGATCACGATCTCTCGTCTGACGACGAAAGCGAGAAGAGCAACGTCAGTGTCAAGTGAGTCTTTGCCTAATGGCTTTTCTGATATTTACATATACTATTTCTTTGAGAGGAATTCAAACGTTGGGGACGACCGAACGATAATAACGATGACTCAGGATTCTTCATTTATTTAAAAATTTAATTTACACTCGCACGTCACACTTGGAACTTTATACTTTTAAACTGAACTGTTAAAATTTTTTGATAATTAATACACTTGCGTATGAAACATTTATGCATAAATCTAATATATTTAATTTAATATAATGTATTCAATATACAGAATAATAAATGGGTTCAATGTATAGAAAAATAAATTTATTTAATACACAGAATAATAAATGGGTTCAGTGTATGAAAAAATAAATGTATTTAATACACAGTGTATCAAATGTATTAAGTGTATTAATTATATACACCGTATATCGTTTTACGACATACTTGTATATTAAATTTATTTTACGGGTTTAAGTAATAAATCGTCACATTCAATGTAATATACGAGGTCATAAAATTTATACAATGTATCAAATACATTTTTTTATTTCATTCAATGTTATAAGCATTTGATATTATTTTATACTCGTATTTTAATTTTAATGACATATACGATTTATGCGTATACCAATATATTGAATTTAATATAGATTTATGCATTTTTTAAAAATTCCTGTACAAATATATTTATTTTACAAATATTTTTTTCTTCATTAATGCTAAAATATGAAAAATATCCGACGTGTCGTTATCGAAATATGTGAGGTTTAAGTCATTTATATTTCAATATATAGATATAATCCACAAATAAATATCTTTTATGGCATAAATTTTGACATCCAGACGATCAGAGTTACTGAAATTTCTATGAAATATTTGTTTTTTTATGGAAAATCACGTTTTTTTTTAATTTTTAATCCAACATATTGACATTTTTTAATTAATCCTTTTTTTATAACTTTGTTTAAACAATATCAAGTACGAAAATCGATAATCGATTTATTTCCATTTTCCTCAATAATGATACATTACGAAGGACATTTTTTTTTCTGCATGACGTTCTGCACTCTGCATCAACGAACTTCCTTGAGTCGATATGTGTTTTTTTTTTTTTTTTTATTAAAACGATGCGCTACGCGTTGTCTATCATTCTCGGATCGCCATACGTGCGAGAGAGATAACAGAATTTTTCCATCGTGAATCAATCGTCGGATAATAGTTGAGAAATGGTGAACTGTGGAATTGTAAGACGCAGTTCACCGTTGTTCTTTTTTACTTGAAAAGAAAACCAATAATCGCTAAGAAATTTCAATAAACATTCTTTTTTCTTACCGATCGAAGGGTAGCACATCGTCTTGATGAAATAAAATAATAAAGCAATTTATCGTTAGTTTATCCTCACGATTAGTATCGAAGATAAATACTTTAAAGAAGTCGTGAAATTATCACTCGTGTATAAAATTTTTATGACATTCACGATAAGAAACTTTCACCAAATCCTTGAATCGGGAGATGGTTATCGCGAACTCAGACTCCTAGTCTTACATGTAGGAAGCGATGAATTTGTAACACGGTCGGTTGGTATTGTAAAGACACAAATACATTTTCAGGAGCAATTGCCAGTTGAGAAACACGTTGCACAAGGCCAGAACTCTTTGCGACAAGTGGAGATCGCAGAACATGAGACTCGGTAATTCGGAGAGTCTCGAGTCGCCAGGATCTCAGGGAAGGCTTTCACGATGGTTTAGCATACGGAGAGGTTCGACGCATCAGTACGACGTCGATTCCTCGGACACTGTGTCCTTGACCAGCCCGATAAAGGCACCGCAGATGCCGCAGCTTTGCGAGGTGAGAAGACGAACGAGCTACAGACGAGAATTTAATGAACGAACGAACCAGAGACAGCGAAAAATAATTCGAGCTATGAACGACGTCACTTTTATTCACGGACAAATAATACATCTCTGAAATTATTTACAGGTGGAAGAGGAAAACGGAGCGATGGTACAATTTCAGTGCATGCATCAGCGAAGACAAGCACCACCGACCCTTCCTCCGGCACCATCGAATCTCACGCCGCAACAGCTTAAGAGACGACACATCGTAGCGGCCATCGTTAATTCGGAAAATAGCTATGTCGCGACACTTCAGAGGCTCGTGAACGTTAGTTTCCCTGTGTTTTCATTGTTTTTTTTAAATAAAATGAACTCTTTTTGTTATTAAAAAACGATAAAACAAAAGTAACGTAATAATTTATTTGAAAAATTTTTGGCAGGACTACAAGAAACCTCTGGAAGAATCATCGCCGCCGATTCTCAGTCAAACGAAAATCGCAACGTTGTTTCATCGACTGCCGGAGATACTTCAGTGCCACACGCTCTTCAGAATAGCTCTGGCGGAATGCGTGAGATCCTGGGACAAAGACGAGAAACTCGGCGACGTGTTTGTCGCCAGTTTCAGTAAAGCCATTGTCCTCGATATTTACAGCGGGTTCATAAATAATTTTTCCGTTGCAATGGATCTTGCCAAACAAGAATCAAAGAGAAAAACTGCGCTTGCCGACTTCTTCAAGGTGAGGCACTTGCCTGTCACTGGGATACATTTGTTTTTTTTTTTCTTTTCTTTATTTACTCGATAGCAAATGACAATTAACTTGAGAAACGCCTTGGACTCATCGGTCTTTCTTCATTGCAGGTCAAGCAAATCAGCGCTCACGACCGGCTATCATTCTTCGGATTGATGGTCAAGCCAGTACAGAGGTTTCCTCAGTTTATTTTATTCCTTCAAGTGAGTAATTTCTATCAGATTAATCAGAATACGGTTCGACGTTTCATTCAGAGGAAAATAATATAATGTGCATTTTCCTATTTATTTTAGGATCTCTTGAAGCACACACCGCAAGGACATCACGATAGGATGTCGCTGCAATTAGCACTTACGCAGCTCGAGAGTCTAGCAGAAATGTTGAACGAGAGGAAGCGCGAGGCTGAGCAGTTTCAAGCTTTCAAAGAAATGTTGAGACACGTTTCTGGCAAATTGGCCCACCGACCACTATCTTCCTCGTCCCGTTATCTCATACGAGAAGACAATGTCACGCAGTTGGTAAATACGAAAAAAATTATAACATTTCCCTTTGAAAAATCCAATCGAAAGAACATAACGACAGGAATTAATTTGTAAAAGTTTTTTTTGTCTTTTAAATTGAGTCATCGTTTCTTTCAGGAATTTAATCAGAGTGGAATGATAACGAAATCAAAGAGAAGAAGACTGCTTTTGCTGAACGATCTTGTGGTATGCGTATCCGTTGCACCGAGATCCGTGGAAGATTTTTCGGGGAGCGAAAGACTCACTTTAAAATGGACATATCCGGTGTCCGACATCGAGGTAAACAATCTTTATTTACTTTCATTCTTTCATTTATTCATTTCACTCACACTGGATATACCCAATGACAATATCTATAAATAATTCAAAGAATTAAAAAGCGCGTGACCATAATGAATGAAATTAAAGATGCTTCACGTATTTTCAACGAAAAGTTTGATTCGTTCAGAAACTCAGTACTTCGCATTAAGTTAATTATGTCAATAGACTATGGTGGGAATAGCAGGAGATAGGTATTGTTGTTCGCGATGTGCGGAGTCATACGCTAGCGAGTGAACGAGTACAGCGCGTGAGAGTTTCGCTTTCATTGTTCGTATCTTTCTCAAATATCCGGTGAGGAAATATTTTTATTTACGCTCATTATAATTCTTATTAACTCAAGAGTATTTGATTCTTTTGATATTTTCTATGAGTTTTACCAAACTGTTCAAGTTGCTCGATTGAATGTAGATCTCGGTACTTTTGTCATAAACGCTGTGCAAGAGAGATAGAATTAATTTTGCGATCCTGAATTTTTCCGCCACGATTGATCGGACGAAATACGAGAACGTCGATATGGAGAATTGTTAGACGACGAGAAACGTTCTCGACTTTTATTCGACATTCGTGACAAAGAAATGAAGATTACAGGTTTCGTTACCGACCGAGTATTACCATATTACCTCAAAAGAATTTTAAGTACTTAAAGAAAAATCAACGAATTCACTTTGTAAAAGAAATTAAAAGCTTTCTCAAAATCTTCTGAAGAATATTTCTTTTAAAACAATTTATTAATAACTTTTTGGCATTAAAACTATTAGAATTCAACATTCTTAGCAACTTTGATACGAAGGATTGAAAAAAAAAAAAATTTCTTGTCAAAGTATTCGAATTTTTATCGAATTGCACTGTTAACTTGAAAAGTATACGTGAAGTGTCCTTAACCTGTTAACCGGGGAATTCCCTTTTTAATTACGCAGCTAGGACGTGTCAGTATGTCACGCCCGGTTAACAGTTTAAAGTAATTGAAGAAGACTCTATAAACTTTATCGATAGAGTCTGTGTACTCGTTGCCAATACGAAAGATTCTGGGCAATAAATTGCACCAAGAAGCGTGTTTACAGGCAGACGATATTTAAAGATTGTACGGATTTCAAGTTATTCATAATGATTTTAATACAAGTAGTTTGAGGTGATTTGTTCTAATAAATGTAACGGATTATTGAAGATACAAGACACCAGCACTTCGCCAACCCTGAGTCGTCTTCTGACCGCCGGATTGAACAAAGGCGGGAGTTTAAAGTCCGAGAGAAGCGGAGAGGGTGGTCAGGCAGGAGCGGACAGTCTCTGCGTGGAGATGAACGACTTGATGCACGACTACGAAGTAATGTCTAGGATAAGCGACTTGGTTGGTCAATTGAAAGGGACTTACGAGGTAAATATTTTAAAATCGATGTAAATATTTCGATTCAACGATTTTCTTCGTATAATTTTTATTGAATAAATGTTAATTTGTTGTAGGGAATGACGCCTGAGACGACGAAGCAAATTCTGCAATCTATCCAATCGTCGATTCAACAAAAGGACGAGGACATGGTCTGGGCTGACAGTTGCTGCCTCCAATTGATGACGAAACAGGGCCAGATGTATACTTTTCAGACTGAAAATCCTCTCGTGAAGAAGGATTGGATAACGGAGCTGCGGTTGGCGCAGCTTGCGTTAGATCCAAACAACTCGCCATCGTGGGAAGTACCGGAGCAGGAACAGAGGCCATCAACGAAGATGCCACTGTTCGTGAGCTCTCAGCCGGTATATCACTCGCAGTACCAGTCGGAAGTTCGTTGCGGGTGTTATTACACGACGCAAAATCCCCGGCCGACTCGACGACGAGGAAGAAACCAGAGTTACCTGTGGATCTGTACGGGCGACGGTGTTTCGAGTCACGTGACGGTATTCGGTCAGTCAACGACAGCGACATCGACTTCACTGAAGCAAGTGTCGGCTTTTGACCTCGTGGAGACTCGCGTGGCTGCTGTAGAGTTCGTTAAGGGAGTGACAAACGATCCGATGACCCTGGCGAGCGATTTGGTATGGATGGGCACGGATTCTCGAAAGATAATCGTGTACGCCGCCTCAGAGCCGGAAAAACAGGAAGAACTCGGTAGTTACGCGGTCTCCGGACCCGTGGTACAAATTAAATACCACTGTGATAACGTTTTCGTAGCTCTGGGGACTGGTTCTCTTCTAATGTTCAAAAGACAATTCGACGGTACGTGGCTGCTCCGCGATCCTTCGATTATTTCGTTGGGCACCGATCCAGTCTCGTGTCTGATGCCGATAAACGCTTCGGTTTACGCGGCGTGCGGCAAAAAGGTCTGGGTACTTAACGGGACGAGCGGCGAGGTCACCAAGAGTTTTAGCGCCCAGCACGAGCACGTTGGCAATGTCAAACTCATGGCTCACTCGGGAGTTGGACTTTGGGTGGCTCTGAAAAACTCGAGCACCGTTTGTCTCTATCACACCGAGACTTTCAAGCATCTTCAGGACATAAACATCGCCTCGAACGTTCTAAGAGTAACAAAGTCCTCGAACGCGAGCTCTTCCAATTCTTGCGGCGATAATTTAAACAATAATCAAGCAGCGGTCACTGTTACCGCTTTGATGGCTTGCAAGGGACTCTTGTGGGTCGGTACGAACGTCGGGATTAGCCTGACAATCCCTCTCCCCAGACTGGAGGGTGTGCCGATAATAAGCGGACGCGTCAACATCTCTTATCACGCACATTTCGGACCTATAACTTTCCTTCTCGCGATACAGAACACAAAAAACTCTGCCGGAAGTTGCGCTAAAGAGGATAACGAGGAGGATCACGTGCAGTTGAGGCCAAAGGACGCGGAACACAGCCAAAGAAGCAGGGACCGAGCTAGTCTCGATTCTTCCTTTTCCTACAATGTTGGTAAGCTCAAGCAACAATTGGCCGGCAGTCCTGTGCTTCTTAGGCGAAAACGCAGCAAGGAAAACGAATACAGAGGTTCGAAAACACTTCCCAGGGGGTTGGGCTGCGGTGGGGGACTCTTGTCGACTTCGATCACGAGTTCTCAGAGCTCCGGCGAAAACTGCGACGTTTATGGCCTCTACGGAGAACTCATGTACGTTAAAGATTACGAGAATGAAAATAGCTCCGGTATAGATCCAATCTACGAGACTCTGAGACGAAGCGATCCAGAATTAGCGGCTATACCCAACAAAGTCAGCACTTTGGATCGAAGACTAAAAATGAAGATCACAAGACCGCGATCTCTGGATCTATCCAATTGGTCGGTTGATTCACACGCGAGTTCGCTCTACACATCCTCGGGATCCGAAGAAAATTTATCAATGAAAGCTGGAAAGCTATCGAGAAACAGCAGCAACGCAAGCAGAAATGGACCTTACGATAATCCCATTACCAGTAACAATCACGCGGTAACTCTTCCACCAACCCCTAATTCACAAAAAATTAAACCCCAAAATGTAAAAAAAAATGGTAAAGGGCATCCATCGATGCAAATGGATCAACCAAAACGAACGGTATTGACCCTCATGGGAGGACGTGGATACGTCAATTGGAAACAACAAAATACACCGATAACGCTCGACAAAAATGGATCAAAATCTACGTACAACACCTTCAAAGATCCCAATAGCAACGATGCTCACATCGTTCTATGGGAAATGAAGTTATGATACCGTACACTCTTAGCTTTACTACTCACGATTACGATGACAATGTTCTATCTAGTTACTTGCGTTAGATATCGAAGAAATTTCGTGAAAAAAAAAAGAGACGAGAGAAAGAGAGAATCGCATTTGGTGCTCACGTACTCTATCTACCTACCTACCTACTGTGTTTATAATGTATAAACAATCTTTAGGAATCTCAGTTGGTGTTATAAAAGAAGCTTAGCAATTACGTAGGTTTATGTATTATATTTTAAGCGGAACCGTGCCTTTTTGTCACTCGATCTAGCTGAAACACAGCAAGAGATTGAGATTGAGAGAGCTTTAATCAAAGTTTCGTTTTTTTTTTCACCCGTTATCCGTTAGTCGATGAAGTTCTTTAACGTCGTAAACAATCCTTAAGACTGTAAGAAAAAAAATATTTTTTTTTCTCTCGCAATTGTTAATCATCAAAGATCTGTAGATCTTTCGTAGATCGGGTGTTAAAGGAAGTGAGAGATCTAGTTGAGAACACCCTTTCTCGATAATCTTACTACTTTGCGGATTAAAAAAAAAAAAAAAAAAAAAAAACAACGTATTATACAGTGTTTGTACAATGTACCTTTCGATGTATTGAAACGATCATTTCTTTTTCTATTTTATTTATTTTATTATTTCTCTTGTTGTTGTTGTTTTTTTTTCTTTCTTGCTCGAGACAGAATCTTTCTGGGGTTAGGGAAGGGGGGAGAGATAACGGGAGCTCAGGGCGATTGTTCGATATAAATCATTCCTTTAACTGACCGGAGCTCGGGAACTCGACGCGATATCCAAATCAAATTTATAACATCGTCGAGCAGAATATTGTTTTCTAAAATTTGATAATCGACGTTTTCTCAAAGGTTTACATTTTCCTATCTTTTTTTTAAATATAACTTTTTATAAGACGGTCAAATTGTTTCACAAAGATCGGTATTTTTTGGACTTTTCGATGACAATCCGTTCGCTTATCATCAGAGCGCATTGATAGGTAAAGATATCGATAAAAAAAATAATGTTTAAATCGTTTAAACGATTTAACTCTTTCGACAGATAATTTTGATGGATAAACATTATTTTGAAAAAAAATTATTCTACCTCTCAAATGATATTGTTAACGTTCCTCTTTACCGTCGACATATCGTTCTTGGTAAATTTTTTTTTGTCACACTGAAGAAAAAAAACAGTATAAAGCCTCAACACATATTTACCTTGTGATAAGATTTGGAATTTACGTAAGTTACCCCAGTGATAGAGCATATTCGAAGATTTTTCTTTTTTTTTTCGTTGATATACCGTTGAGTTAAGAGGCGACGTTTCTCGACGTTAAAACTGTTAGCCGGCAGCCGATATATGTACATAAAATAATGTTACGCACAAAAGTGTGAGCCATTTTGTTTTTTTTTTAAATCGACGAAACCGAACCTCGACTTGGTTTATATTTTGTACACAACAAATACTTTTTGCGCCGAGAGATGCGAGGGACGTTGATTTCCTTAATTTTGTATTTATATTAACGAATAGCGTGTAACAAGAGTGGAAAACACTCGAGTATGAATATTTATTATTTAAATGAAACGCAGAGCTGCTTCTTTTGCCTTTAAAAAAAAAATGTTTTCCCTTTTTTGTAGCTCGATTATTCACAGAAAAACGAATACATTAGATTCGTAGACCAAAAGATCACGGGATAATGAGGAATTGGAGATAAAAAAAAAACAAATCGCAACATTTATACACCAATTGAATCGTGAGGATTTAATTTATTGGCGTTGTATTTTGAAATAATTGTTATTCGGAGAAATTTCACCTCGGTGGATCGTTCTATAAGAAATAAATGAAAATACTGTGAAAACTGTTTATATATCAATGATAAATTAAAGATTGTATCGTGCCTCAGTTATTTACAAACATTTATAAATCACGTTAACAGACGAAACGTGAATTTATGGCATTGTATTAAAGAGATTTTATAATTTACAGTATTCCTGTTAAATAAAGAAAAAAATTGTACTGACCTGTGAAAAAAAAATTTCTTTGATTGTCCATCCTCGATAAAAAAATGTCCAATAAAGTATCATCGATTGAAGCTTAAAAGAAATGAAGCAACTGATGTTTTATTTGTACAAATATATTTCAGAAGTTTATAAGTAAAACAATTGGCTTCAGTTGGTAGTGCATGTAATTTGTATATATCACGGTATCAATGATTCGGTTTGGTATCATCATTTTCGAAATATAAATTAACGATATTTTGTATAAAACATCATTTTACCAACCTGGGAAAAAGAATTTCTTAGTTTCCTAGCGTCATTGCAAATCTACACATCCACAAAATATTATTTTCTTCAGTTGTCCACCTGGGTTGAAATCTTTCAACAAGTTCCATAAAATCAATCTAAAAATTAAGAAATTCATGTTAAATGTGCACAAATGTTACTTGAAAAATTGAAATAAAAAACAATTAGCTTCAGTTGGTAGTGCATGTAATTTGTATATATCACGATATCAATGATTCGGTTTGGTGTCATCATTTTCGAAATATAAATTAACGATATTTTGTATAAAACATCATTTTACCAACCTGACAAAAATAATTTCTTAGTTTCCTAGTGCGATTGCAATCCTGCACGTCGGTACAAGACCAGAAAATGGGATTCTTTAGCTGCCCATTCTCGTTAGAAATTCTTCTATCAAGTTCCATAAAATCGAGCTAAAAATTAACATGTTCGTGTTAAAGCTACCCAAACATCATATTTCAAAGGTTAAAAAAAAACAATAAGCTTCAGTTGGTAGTGCATGTAATTTGTATATATCACGATATCAATGATTCGGTTTGGTATCATCATTTTCGAAAGATAAATTAGCGATATTTTGTATAAAACATAATTTTACCAACCTGGGAAAAGTAACTTTTTAGTTTCCTAACGTGATTGCAATCCTGCACATCCGCACAAGACCTGGAAATGGGATTTTCTTCAGCTGCCCATTCTCGTTAGAAATTCTTCTATCAAGTTCCATAAAATCGAGCTAAAAATTAACATGTTCATGTTAAAGCTACCCAAACATCATATTTCAAAGGTTAAAAAAAAAAACAATAAGCTTCAGTTGGTAGTGCATGTAATTTTAATATATCACGATATCAATGATTCGGTTTGGTATCATCATTTTCGAAAGATAAATTAGCAATATTTTGTATAAAACATCATTTTACCAACCTGGGAAAAGTAACTTTTTAGTTTCCTAACGTGATTGCAATCCTGCACATCCGCACAAGACCTGGAAATGGGATTTTCTTCAGCTGCCCATTCTCGTTAGAAATTCTTCTATCAAGTTCCATAAAATCGAGCTAAAAATTAACATGTTCATGTTAAAGCTACCCAAACATCATATTTCAAAGGTTTCAAATAAAAACAATTAGCTTCAGTTGGTAGTGCATGTAATTTGTATATATCACGATATCAATGATTCGGTTTGATGTCATCATGTTCAAGAGATAAATTAGCGACTATACATTTTTAAAAAACTAACTGTACCAACCTGTAACCCAAATCACTTAGTTTCATCGTTTCAAGTTGAGAGTCGTCATTGCGAGTCGGCACATCCGTAAAAGGCCATACATTTCTGCATCGTCGATAGTCTGAAAGCATTTTTCTTTTTAAATTGTAAAACTCACTATGCCAGTTGCAATTCTCAAATTAAACATTTCTAAATAGCCTCAGCTGGTAGTACATCTACTTTGTATATCACGATAACCAACAAATAACTTATTAATCCCAAACTCTTCTTAAAAAAATTGTTGATACAAAATTTATCATGAAAAAACGTATTTTTAGCCACAACATCTCCCATCGCTGATTCAAATATCCCCTCCACCCTTCCCGTGTATTCATTACCTACGATAAAAATGTAAATTTTTGAAAAAAACTCCACACTCTATACAATACATAAATAAAAAATTCAAATGTTTCTCGGTCGGTAGCACAAGTAACGAATAATTATCTCGTGCTAAATGTGCATCATTGTTTCATCATTTTGCTTTCGGCATCACTCTCAATTGATTACCGTTACCTTTCTTGCGCTTACTCATATTTTTTCCTGCTATTCCACTCGCTGGAACTGGCGCATTATCTTTACTTTAAATCCCGTCTCAACATCGTTTACGGAAGAATTAATATTTGCTCGAAAGCAGAAAATCTTTATTTAATTTTTGAAAATTCATACCTTCGGTCGATAGTCGACATAATTTTTATAAATGACGCGATGATAAAGATTTGGTTTTAGAGCCATCGTATATATTTTCTAATTCCGTAAATCCTTAGTCTTTTCACAAAGTCTAAGAAATAAATCGCACTCGACGATCGAGTAAAAAATTTCTTACAAAAGTTGGAACCCACGTGTCGACGCCATCGTCTTTCCCAATCTTTCGGACTCTCCGAGCATTTAACTATTAAAATAAATCAAAAGTATAAACCAAACAGCGTGAAGGATTCGAAAAATATTCATTGTAAACCAACAATATATCCAGATGTTAACGGATATGTAAAAGACCAAAGATATTTTGCTACTTACGTGTTTCTTCCAAGTTTTCTCTTCCAACATAATTGGACATGATTTTTGTATATCTTCCCCAAAATTAAGTTGAATATATTGTTCGATTATAAAGCTATCGTAGCTTCTTCGATAGAAATTTCACGCTGTACCTTTACGAATTTCACCCCTCGTGAGCTTCGCGAATCCGGCAAATACATTTCAATTGAAGAACGTTAGTGTTGTGTGACCGGAAATGAAAAGACAATCCGGCACTCGGCAGCTGCTATGCTGCTAAAACCTAAAGCTGTTAGCTGCTTTGGCCAGAAGCTTAAGTGGGGAGACTCTCGCTACTAACCATTCAACGAAAATGGAGTCTCGATAAGGAAGAATCTGGCTGCTAAGCTATGAGCCCTCGAGCGAGACAAACCTCGGCCGCCACGGCGTCCCTGCTTCTCTTTGTGACGTCATACGAACAGTCATTCGAAACGGTGATGAATAGAAGGAGGGAGAGAGAAAGAAAGAGAGAGAGAGTGAGAGAGAGAGAGAAGCGGCGAATAGTGGGAGAGGCAAACCAGTCATGGAGTACAGTACCGAGTGGCTGTAGTAGGTAGTAGAGAATTGTCCTTCCTAGTAAAGCGTACACGACGCCTGATGTAAACATATCCACGCCTAGAGAGAGAGAGAGAGAGAGAGAGAGAGAGAGAGAGAGAGAATTGATTCGCGAAGCGTTTATTCATAGTTCGTCATCGTCGAGAGTGCCTCGTTGTCTTTTACACCTGTGATCGACGATATAATGTTAGTTTTATATGAAAATTTACTGTTAAGTGAAGTTCGAGAATTGAGTCGATCGGGCATGCTGGTTGAGAAGACCGAGAGTGTGTGCCAGATAACGCCGAAAGCGCTTTTGGAGCAGAAAGTATATAGTGAACGCCGTTCGGCAGCTAAATTCGCAAGATTCTCAACCGAATGACAATTTTTTTTTTTTCATACTATCTTGTTTAAATTGAATACCCGAATCACTGACGAGTCACTAATTAATAATTTTTTTTAGTCATATATTGTGTACAACGTGGGCATTAAAATTTTTTTATTTAAAAACTTAATTGCTCAAAATTTTTGGTCAATAATTTTTATCATTATTCTAAGATGCTCGTATGAAAATTCAGTGAAAACTTCGCGGGGGCGGGAAAGAGGGAAGGAGTTGGTTTCCCGCTGATTTCAGTATTAAAATTTTCTTTTTTTTCTTTTCGGTTAAAAGTCAAACAGTTTGAAACATCTCCGACGATTAATAGTTTGTAACGAGTATTCCGGTCGGGCAAATAATTTTTAAATAATGTTGACTCTTAGCATTTTTGCTGCTTCATAGAGAAAGCTTTCTGTGACCCACACACCTGTCCATGTGACAAAATCTTCTTTTATTTTTATCAATATATTCAAAATGTGCCAAAGCGTCCAGAAAATATATTTAGAAAAAAAGTCTGAACGTTCCTGTAGCTCTGTGTGCTTGTATCTGCGCGCGCATCTGTGTGTGCGTGTGTGTGCGTGTGTGTGTGTGTGTGTGTATTTTGACACCGCATAATTCGAAAGTTTATAACTTGAGCACAGCTTGACCTACAGCACTTAAATTTTACAAAGAATAAAAGCACGAGGACATCTTTATTTGTTAAAATTTTTGTAACAATTTCATGAACAGCGGTTCAGATTTTATGGAATTTAATTTTTTAAATAATGTTTGTAAACGCTCTTGTTGTGAAGAAATTTTGAGATATTTGGTTAAATAGTCATTTACGAATAAAGTTATGTTCAAGAACGGATGGTATTGAATTTGAGATGAATTTTTTCTTTATGAAGTTAGGATTTTCGTGGAATTTTGAATCTTTTTTAATAATAATTTTGATTATTCTCATTTCCGTAAAATTTCATCGATTGATATGAATTTTTTTTAACAAAGGATAAGCTGCGTGATATTGTTTTTGAGCAAAATCGACTTAAAGAATCGAATTTTTTGAGATTGGAGTTTTTAAAATCGAATAAAAAGTTTGTTAGAGCTTTAAGGGATGTTTGTTGCAAAATTTAACCAAAATTTATTGAGGCGTTGAAATTTTATATAAAAATTGCTATAACTTGCACAAAGAAAAGCGTGAAAATTGAAAATTGATTGAGCAATCGATAAAAAATGTATTGTCACGCTAATTATGGAATAAATTATCGTTGTTGGTTGGAATTTTCATTCAAATATATCAGAGCGATGATATTTTGGAGCATTTTGAATTTTTTCTTTTTTCATCTCTTTATCATTGATATTTTGTCAAAATATACATTTTTTATATCAGGAGTACAAATTGAAAATGCGGGATTTTTTTCTATTTTTGAACGTTTATTCTGAAAAAATGGTAACAAATGAATTATTCAAAGTATTGTCCATCGCTAGCCACAACTTTTTCCCATCTTTCTGGCAATTTACGGATACCGTCGCGAAAAAATTCGGCCGGCTTGGCTGCTATCCAGTCATCGACCCGTTTTTGGGCTTCTTCGTAAGAATGGAAGCGCTGGTCAGCTAGGCCATGTGTCATCGATCGGAAAAGGTGGTAATCGGAAGGAGCAATATCTGGGCTATACGGCGGGTGGGGTAAGACTTCCCATTTCAGCGTTTGTAGGTATGTTTTGACCGGCGCTGCAACATGTGGCCGAGCGTTGTCATGTTGCAAAATTACTTTGTCGTGTCTTTGCTCGTATTGTGGCCGTTTTTCTTTGAGTGCGCGGCTCAAACGCATCAATTGAGTTCGGTATAGTGCTCCTGTGATGGTTTCGTTCGATTTCAATAGCTCATAATACACCACACCCAGCTGGTCCCACCAAATACAGAGCATGAGCTTGGCGCCGTGAATATTTGGTTTGGCCGTCGATGATGATGCATGGCCGGGGTAACCATATGATTTTTTGCGCTTCGGGTTATCGTAATGGATCCACTTTTCATCACCAGTGACAATGCGATGCAAAAAACCCTTCCGTTTTTGCCGTTCGAGCAGCAGTTCGCATGCAAAAAAACGGCGCTCGACGTCTCTCGGCTTCAGCTCATACGGCACCCAATGTCCTTGCTTTTGGATCATTCCGAGGGCTTTTATACGATGGGAAATGGCTTGTTGTGTCACTCCCAATGAATCTGCGAGCTCTTGTTGAGTTTGACACGAGTCTTCATTGAGTATTGCCTCCAATTCAGCATTCTCAAACTTTTTCACTTGGCCCGGCCGCTCTTTGTCCTCAACGTCAAAATCACCACTTCTAAACCGCACAAACCATCTCTCGCACGTTGAAACCGATGGAACATGACTCGGATAAGCCTCGGAGACCAATCGATGTGCTTCAGCAGCACTTTTCTTCAAATTAAAGAAGTAAATTAAAACTTCCCGCAAATGCTGTTTTGTTGGCACGAAACTCGACATATTGAGAGCTCAAAAAAACTATGAATTTGACACTGCGACAAATTGACACATACTGAAAATTAAAGCTATAAGACGTAGCTTTGACATGAACATAGTCACAGTACTGCCTGATGCGTATAGCGTTAGTAACGCCATCTGTTATCAAACCCGCATTTTCAATTTGTACCCCTGATAATTATCAGCTTAATATGGGACACTTACTCGTTATTTTTAATCTTTCCGACAAAATTTCCTCCATGAGAAAGTCAAAATTAATCATCGGACTTTCTCGTGGACGTAACTTTGTAAAAATTGAAAAATAACAAGACTTTGCATCTTCGTTATTTTATAATCTGGTAATATTTTTTTAAACGATCATAAGATTGTGTAAAATAAAATTTGGTAATTGAATAACTCAAATATATTTTACGACGATTTTATCTCATTATCGGGAGATGAATTCTTTTGTAAATTTAATAAAAATTCCAGAGAGTCTCGTTACCGGTTTCCGTATAAAAAGGGTGTTTTCTATTTTTTTTAACGCTATAAAAAATCGTTAATACGATAATGTAAAAAAAAAAATTGCAGATCCGAATATTGAAAAATCATAAAAGATCGATTTTCATTTTAAATATAAAAAAAGTGTTTTGGAAAAAATGTTGATGGGATATTTATGGGTGTTTTTTTTTCAACCATACAAACATTTATCTTTCTTTTGATTATTAATCGGTAATCTAAAGAATTAAATTTGTTTTTTTCTGTTTCTATTTTTTATTTTTCTAAACTCGATCGAATTGATTAAAAAATTGAAGTCTGATTTGTTTGTTTCTCTTTTATCAGGCTCGCTCTTCGTTTAAGCTAGTCGAACGTTAATTGACGAGAAAGAAAAATGGCTCAGGCTACGACGATCGAGACAGTCACCATTACACGGCCTCTTAAGGTAAGATATCAATTGATTAGATACCCGGATGAATATTCGAAAAATTGTTGTTTAATAATGAAAGATGAATTTGCCTGAATGTTAATAGTTGAATCTCCTTAACGAACGAGTAAATTTTCCGTCTCTTTAATCCTTTACAACTGCATCACACTGTATCCTCTCGCTAGCTAATTCACTGAGGATTCCTCGTCGTTAGCGCGGTATCGCGAGACTCAAAGCCCTCGATAACTGCCGGTTAATTGTCGACAGGAGGAATAACAACGACGTTCAATGCGAGGTCGTGAACCGAGTGGAGCTTAGATGAGGGCTGCTCGCGCATGAGTGGGAGAGACAAACTCGTTGCGCCGTCACCTTTGACCCGCGCATCCCCTAAACGGCACACAAGTATCTCTTTCTCTGTCGCTGTTACTCTGTACGTGCAACCCCTCGTCAGTAACGAGAAACCTTTGGAATTTTACAAAGCTGCACCTCGGTCCTATCAGAAATTCGTAGAAATTCCTGTGGAAAATACAAGTTGACCATTTTTTTTTTCTCCTTATTTTCGGTGGAGTCGTTGAGTCCCCTAAGGGTTGGTTTTTGTGAAGCAGCGAGATCCAAGGGACCGTAAAAATACTCAAACTCAAGTAGATTTCTCGGTCAGGGTGTGCGCATCGAGCCTCGGGTATCGACAGGCGCAGCAGCTAGCGGTAGCAGAAGTAGAAGAGCGAAAAGCGAGGGAGAAACCTAGGCCAGCAGCCTCCCTCGTAGCTCGCTCGACAACTCTCTCGAGAAAGATAGCCGAGAGTCTCCCCCGTTCCCGGAGTCGAGCCGACAGACTTCTAACCGAAGATGGCTGACGCAACCCTCGATCTCGTAGCTCTAAATTAATAAATCAATTTAACACCCGTTCTATCCGCATTTAAAATTCAGTGAATTCTGCAAGGAAGATTTGTTTTTTAAATCCCAAGACAGTTGAGATCTGAGATATCGAGAGAGACAAAA
This sequence comes from Cylloceria caligata, assembly GCA_963942595.1. NCBI lineage: Eukaryota > Metazoa > Arthropoda > Insecta > Hymenoptera > Ichneumonidae > Cylloceria > Cylloceria caligata. The sequence continues at coordinate 2,319,050 of OZ012709.1, forward strand.
ATCTAGGGAAGTCTGAAATAGTCTACCGATGTTATACGTTGGGGTCTACGACGTCCCATAGTTCGACTGCATGTGTTTCGTGTCTTTAAACAAACGATCGAGTGCTCAAATTTTAATTGAAAAACATCAAAAGAAACAGTGAAGACATATAAAGCGTGACAAACATGATTATGTACACCGTAGCTGATGATCACATGGGAGACAACGAGATTGCTCAGGTATCCTTCGATTCAGAGTTTCCTCAATTCCTTTTTCTCGATGATTCCTTCTTTGAGAAACACGTACATCGTTCAATGACAAATGCACTTGCCAAGCTTTTGTTGCAATCGCGTACTTAAAAAATGCATTCAGAATGAATACTGAATTATTATTAAAATTAATAACAGCTTTTTATTAAATTTTTTTGTTGTTTCTGTTGTTATTGTTTCAGGTGATTGCATTGATATGTGGGGTAATCGTGGTAATACTAATGATAATGGGTCTGGCATCGAGTGACTGGTTGATGGCTCATGGATGGAGTCAAGGTCTGTTCAGACATTGCATAGGGGAAGGTGCTCCTACACCTTTGCCTTTCAATATACCAGATCCACCTGGTTGCTACCAAGCCAGAGACACCGGTACGTTGAGATATACTTTTTAAAGTCAACCTGTTATATTCTTTATTTAATTTGTTATTATATAATTCACAGGTTACATTAAAGCAGCAGCAGCCCTCTGCGTTGTGTGTCTAATTGCTGATATAGCAGCCACTCTTCTAACATTTCTTGGACTCAGATCTAAGGATCACCGAGACAAACACAAATGCTACAGAGTCGCTGTATTCTGTATGGGATTAGCTCGTGAGTAATCGAAAGAATTTCTAACCAAGTCCACATAGAGCATAGAATATTAAGATGGATTCCATCGATTTCAATTTTAAATAAGAATAAGTGTTATATATTTTTAAAGGTAAGAAGAATTCGTTGATCGGATCGTTCGATTGCTTGTAACGGTGACAGGATCATAGACAAATATTACCAGATCCAATGTATATAAAACATTGTAACAATTCCATTTTTTGTTTCAAATAAAAAATAATATTGAAAACATTAAAGTCTCTCTAAAAATTCGTTGTATTTGGATCTGGAGATTTTGTTTACATTATCAGGACCCTGTTGCGAACAATACATCGCACGAGATAAATAATTTACCGATAAATAATAAATGAAACACATTTTTTAAAAGTAAATCGATGGTCATTTATTTTTCTTATAATTTTAAATGTCTAAGAGAAAGTAAAGTTAAAAAAGAACGTCCAGATATTTAGATTCACTTCTCCATCTCCTATAATCCTCATCGATGACCAAAGAATCATCTAATTCTCTTTTGACATTGCAGTTGTCTCGCTTCTCATCGCTCTGGTGATATATCCAGTCTTTTTCGCGGCTGAGCTCAATCTTGGTAAGTTAGAAGCTTCAGTACAAACGTTATTAAATTCCTCGAAAATATTATATTTAATTTATGTAATAACAGGTAACCGAACCGTTTGGGAATTCGGCTGGGCGTACGGAGTAGGTTGGGGTGCAGCGATATTTTTATTCGGCGGCGCAGTCCTATTGCTTTGCGACAAAGAGAGCGAGGAGCTTTACTACAAAGAGAGAAAAATTGTCCGGGAGGATATAGAAGCTAGTGGTGGAGGCGGCGGCTCGACGATCGGCGTGGGATATCACACCGGAAGACGCGGTATTCAACACGCCTAGTGGCATTGTACCCTGCCCGACGTTGTTCTCTAGGTCAAACATTGAATTATCTCCAATGATTTTTTTTTTTTTTTAATTAAAAAAAAATTTTTTTGGTATATCTTAAGTTCCTCTCGTTAAACGAGGCTTTTGAAATTTTTTATCTAACGAGTGAATGACTTTTTATACCACAAAACAAACAAAAAAAAAGAAAGAAAAAGCATCGAGACAATGTTAGACGGTGAAAGACGAAGGGACTAAAAATTTTAGGTAAAAACTATTTTAAAAAAAACCATCGGGATGTCCCAAGCAGATTCAACGAAAAAAAAATCAACCAAAACCCCTTTCAACAACTATCACATCCTCACCGTTCGGTGTCTTTAGTCAAAATGATTTTGGGACCATTGATCATTGACGCACTCTCTTATTTCCTACCCTCTCTTGATAAATTATTTGCCGTGGTCTCTCTCATTCCCGGACTCATTGCGGTTCTTTCTTTATTTCCTTTTAACTCTTCAACGTTCTTGTATAGTTTCTACGACGAGAGACTCATCGCGATTCTGCTAAATAAATTTATTTTCAAATTTCAAGAATAAGAAGAAAAAAGAAAGATTAAACTTTAATAAGCATGTTTTACTCACAAAAAAAAATATAAGAAGAAGAAGAAATTTAGCTTCTACTGTCCAAAGTATATGGAATATGATGAGAAATGTATTTTTTTAATACAATGAAAAAAAATAATAATAATAATATCGACATCACTCTTTGTCTACTCTGACTGACTATTTCGACAATTATATATTTCTAATTGACTTTTTCACTCCTATACCTCTCTCTCTCTCTCTCTCTTTCTCTCTTTCATCCCGCCCTTCAACAACTTTTGTATAGAGACTCTATTATTATAATTTATTCGTTTTTTTTTTTCTTTAATTATTATTTTTGATAACGCACTGATAAACCCCACGAAGAAATACAGTGTCTATTATAATATACTTTTAGTACAAGTTAAAATATAATATTTTGGATATATTTACCAGTATTTGTCGATACATACACGTGTGTGATTTCGAATCGAACATTTTGCGTCTTATTTTCGATACGAAATAAATTTTAGTTGCTCTTTGTTATTAATTTAAAATCGTTGTTATATATTTTCGCGGCAGCTATAGACATCACGATCAATCAAGTGATTCCATTGTGTCTAAATGACAATTATCTCTCTATCTCGACGAGTAAGCTCACTGAGTCAAACACGGACCAGTTGGACCACAATTTTATCAATTCCATTAATTTCTTTTTCTTCGTTTGTATGAGTGACGAGGTATAATGTAGGGGCAGCTCGGGCAGGCTATAACCGATCCATTGCGCTATATGAATATTACATACGCGTATGTATATAATAGTGTCACATTTTATAAGTACTCGGTATAGAGACAGAGAGTTGAAAGAATTATTAAAAAATAAATAAATGATAATGACGATTAAAATTAATACAAAGATAAAACGCAAAGGATTTAAAGAGAAAGAAAGAAAGAAAAAAAAATGACTGCAGTCGGATCGCAGGTATTATTAAAAGTAAACAAACAAACAAACAAACAACAATGTAGGTTTATGATAAAATAGTTATGCTTTTGCAGACTATACGCTAGTGAGTTAAGATTATAGAGTTCGTACTGCGTGCACAATTCGTTGAGAGAGAAACATTGATCAATTGTCATAGAGCATCGTCATCGTCATCGCCATCAATTTAACACTGTCAACATTTATTTTATGATAATTTAAACGTTCTCAAAATTGTCTACATTCGTTAAGGGTGGAGCGGGAGGGGAGGACTATGAGGTTGTGCGTCTATTGTGGGTAACCGTGTTCCGAAGATGTAAATATAAAGTTCAGATTCAACTATAAAAAATTGTTGGAAATACATTTTTTTCTGTAAACATTTTATATTTGAGGAAAAAAAAAGTAAAAATCCGACTTTTTTATGTATTTCGAAGTGAAGGTTTTTTTCACGTGCTCGGAACATTGTTACGAACAATATATCAAAAAGAAATTTCGATTAGATTTTTTTTACGTTTTAAGCTTTGGTCAATTTGGCGAACTAGAATGAATCTTCCGTAACGTGCACATTGCTATATGATTAACAAACAAAAACGATTTTCGTAAATACGTTTGTATTAGATTTCATTGTTTTTTAAATGCTAACAGTGACTCGTGCGTATTTGATAACGCGGAGGGCTAACATCCATTGACGTGGTTATGAACGAAATGTAAAGTAAATAACTTTTTAAAGCCTCTTTGAATTGCGCGAATAGTTGAAAAAGAAAATATGCAAAATTGACTACCGATCGATAAATGCCTCGAACGAAATGTATATAAATCTATCTTTTTCTCTAATCATTGATGACACACACGCGCATTCACACTATTTCCATCTCTTAGCATCTTATCTTTCAGATATAAGTAAGAGCAATATTTTCGAGAGCTCCGAAAATTTATTTTAATCTTCGAAGCTCTCGGAATTGATCATGTTAAAGAAAGACTGGTTCACGTATGAACGTAGAAACATTAACGAAAGTTGTGAAGGATCTTGTATTTTAACGAGATCAATAATGGATGTAATAATAGGACGACACAGATGAGATATAACGTACGGAATTAATAGGCGAGCGGATATTACAAAAATCAAGAGAAATAAAACGGCAACTAATAATAAAAAATTATAAATAATATTAATGAAAAGTTAAATTTACTTTTATAATTCGTGTATCGTGTCGATATTGTTTGGTCAATTTTTGGAGGTAAAAAGGTTCTATGAAGCTTTCGTCTACGACTCATCGTTTCAGATTTACAAATAACGAATAATATGATATTGCTCCGTCGGTAACAAAAATTGCAATGCGAATATTTCTCTGAGCCGGTTTATCTGTTGAATAAAATACGAGAAAATTGTCCTCTCTTTAAAGATTCGAGAGAGCATCGTTCTCGTTATTTTATCCAACGGAAAGTCGGTTGAGAAGAAAGATAATGTGGTACTCCTCGGTCGGTAATAAAAACTGTAATGCAAATTTATCTGCTATTTTTGATCTTTCGAATAAAATAGGAGAGCGGTGAGCTGTATTTAACAATTCTACAGTTCACTGTTCTCATTTTTTATCCGAAAGATCAATGTTGGCGTAAAAATTCGCGATGGAAAAATTCTTCTGTCTCTCTCGCATGCATGACGATTTGAGAGAGAAAGACGGCATGTAGCACATCGTCTTTAAAAAAAAATGTAAATGCAATTATGTGCGAATTCCGTCTTTTAGCTTAGCGTGCAGTCTGCGCACTCGATTAAAATATTTGGAATATTAATAGAATTGTATAGAAAGTTTTTTTTATGTATAAATCACGTATAATATACAACTGAAACGTAATATCAAATTACTTGTACATTAAAAACACGACTATTTCAACGTGATTAGAAGATTTTACATTATAATTGTATATTAAATTCAATGTAGTAATAATGGATGTGACGGGCGGCCGTTGATGAACAGAACGATTAATGAACGTATTCTGCTCCATTTCAATATTGGATCGATTCCGAATACATTTATTCACTCGTTTTTAATTAAATACACTAGCTTATGCATAAATGTTTCCTCAACAAGTACTCTCGAGTCCCACGTATTCGACGTCACCCATAATAAATGCGTTCGATAAATGAATCAGAACATTTCCAGAGTCAGTTGAATATGAAGGATTAATTTAAAAAAAGAACATTTTTACAGTGTTGTTAGACATCGCGATTTATAAAAATTTGTAACTCAGAAACTGTTTAAAAATTCCTGCTGAATATTCTAGGACATGTTAAGGAAATTTGGTATGAGACGAAATCTTTGTAGAATTTTTTTCAAGTTTGTCAATATGTATTTGTAAGTTACATCACCATCGCCTGTATAGTACGGAATGAAATCGGCCCCGACTCATCGACTCCCATAAGTTTGGTGAAAGATATAAGAAATAAAAGTTAAAAACAAAGCAATTGTCTGCCTGCATGAGCTGCGTATCGACGAGAGACAAAATGATGTTTCTCTGTAGGCTGCATTGATGAAAAAAAAAACCATTTCTCAGCATTTTCATATCGGATAGTAAACACATATCACACACGCGTTTATCGTAATAAGACAAAGAATGTAAGAAAAAGGAAAGGAAATGCGTAACGGTAAGAAAGCCGTGAGAAAACCGCGAGAAAATGTAGAATATATATAGTACGGGTCGTATATCACACAGTAGAATTGTTTGTACTATATCATTCATCGATGTGAACATATCACAGTATTGTACAAAAAAAAAGGAAAGAAAGAAAATAAAGAAATAAAATATACACAGTAAAAAATGTATTTACTGGATTTCATTTTTGTATTTAACTCGATGTTCCTAGCGTCGGAAAGGAATTAAAAAATACGCAGCCTCGTTACTAAAAGAAAAAGAACATCTCAGAGACTCGAAGTATTTTTACATCTGACAAAAACAATGCAGTAAGCACCGCTCCGTACCGGTCCTAGGATGAAAGAAAGGCGTCTTCCGCCACAACGTTAAATCCGCGGTAAAATGCCAGAATTGACATCTGTGCACAGTTAACAAAAATAGTATCGTTCGAATGTGCATGTGCACCACTGAAATATATCTTGAGTATAGTTCAGTGATGGGCTCGAAATGAAATGGTGTCGCTTGTGACCAGTTTTGTACTACCAGCTCTGTTCGAGAATTAGCCGACTTTCTCTTTCTGGTAATTAGTGGACGGTAAATTTGATGAAAGGTTCAGTCGTGGAACGTGGCAGGTGACAAAGAAGATGATGTGTTGCTTACCACAATAAATATTTGATATATTTTACAATAAATAAAACACATGCAAGGAAACGCACACGAATAAGCTGAGAAGTTTTTGAGAGAGTCACGATTGTGTTGATTCACTCTCACTGGGTTTAATGATTGTCTCGATGAGAGTGAATTCCTGTGGTGCGGAAACAACCACGAGGTGATGAGACCGAAAATGTGATGCACCGAATGAGTAGCACAAATGTCTTGTCACAGCTTGTTGTTAATATTAAATGTCTGTGAGCTTTTATAGACCGAAATGAGACCGAGAGTGCAGCACTCGAGATGAGTAGTTAAGTAGGCGCACTTGAAATGCACACACAAACGAGAAATGTTGGTTGAGATGACCGGAGCTGAGTAGCCACGATGCGTACCGTACGACCGGGAAGGAAGAGGTGCGTACGGTGTTCAAACAAGCAAAGCTAAGATGGCTGCGAGTCCAACGGCTGAGCGAGAAAATAAAGCTACCGGTTTTCTCTACCGTTCCTTTGAGGAGCTTGCATCGCCTCTGCACGAACACTGGCTGTTCGTGCAGTGCTACCACCCAGCTGCACGCACCGCTGTTGTAAGCAACGTGTAAGTAACCGAGCGATGTTAATGCCAGGTGGCCATGAGTAGATCCCATCCGTACTCGCCTCCTTGTACGGCTCGAAGCCCATAATGGCCCATCGCACCCTGAAGCAGGTGACAATGCCAGCAACCGTCGTTCAGTCGATATCTTCGTATCTGCACGGGGAATATGGCCAGTTCGTCCGGCCACTGATGAGGGTCTAGCCCGTAATATGCTTCCTCAGCATTACCTCTAGTTCCTCCCTCCAGGTATCGGTGAACCCACCCCCTGACCTCCTCGGTGAGCTGCTCATCGGCATAGGGTTCTTTCGGAGTACCCGATGTATTCTTGCGGCTTCAGGGACGCTCTCAATCCTTTGACAGTGCCTCCGCCACGACCCTCTTTTAACTGTTCTTATGGCCTCTCTGTAGTCTCTTTGGTGATTTTCCCAGTCTCAGGGGTTACTGGTTGCCCTCGCTACATTCAAAGCTCTTCTGCTGGTCGTTGGCGTTAAGTTTTCCTCGTAGGAGTCTATGAACGATTCTTTCAGTATTCTCACCATCTCTCCCTACCGTATCTACTCGGAAACTGTATTATTTTTCCCCGCAAATCGCCTACGTACGACGGCCGGTCAATCGTTCTTGGGTTCCTTATCGGTCCCTTTTATCTCCTAACAGCCGTCGCCTTAAGTGTATACGTGATTTGTCTGTGATCCGATTCTGATGGCTCATCAAAAACCCTCCAATTTCCTATCCTCTCCGCCATTCCGCGTGTTTCCAAAGTCAGGTCAATAACCTTAATCCTGTTAGTAATGCAGTTAGTAATAGTACAACCGTAAAACTCTACAGTATTTCCAGCAATTTAATAAAGTAAAAACGTACGTCGGAAATATCTTCATGAGTAAAACCTTACAACTGTATTCAACAGCGTAAAATATTATATGCTAAACAAAGCCGCTTAATTATACAAACATAACACTCCACTTGGCAAGATGTTTAGATTCAGTCAACTGTACATTAGATAATGGCCAGGTGTACAAGTGTACAGAAGCGATTTGCACAGTTTTACCGTGGAAACAGATTCTAAGAATTAGTTTTGCGACATCGTAGCTTGCCTCCGAGTTCTTTATCTTTTTTATTGCCAGTCTCGTATTCTTTATTCGTTTTAACTTGACAACAGAGCATATCGTTCCATTTCGCTGTAATCGTGGAATTTATTTCTTTCTTCTATGACTTATTAACTACGGACAGTAACAAAACTTTGGCGTAGTACACGCTTTTTATGATTGCGTCAAACGGACGCTTGATAGTAAAGTCTTATCAATCCTGCTTAAAAAATTCCATTGAAACCGATTGGAACCGATTAGTTTTCAATGGGATTTCTGTTCATTTAATGAGATTCAATCGGTTTCAATGAGATATTCTAACCAGGGTTATTAAGGCCAATCGATCTACATGCTTATACTCTAACTCGGCGCAAACTTCAGCAAGAGAATGTCTCTGACTCAGCCAGAGACCGCTCGTTAATTCAAAATTATCACTGCATTATTAAAATTAAAATACCGTACGTTAAAAGAATATTTCGCACCTTTAGGTCTTTCGACCGAGAAGCTTATTCATTATTTGTAAACTAACGGGGATCCTATGTTGAGTCCGATGGTCTTTTATACCTGGATTTCGGGGTCTGACACACTTCGTAATGCTCGCGACTCATCGGATTCTTAAATACAATTTATCTTTGTATAATTATATAAAGTTACAAAGGCTTCCCAATATTCTTTTTTTATATATTGACAAAGTTTCATCGAATGTCATTAAAGTATTTTTGAGAAATACACTTTGCCGTTTTTGACAAATTTCACACGATTCGTAAGAAGTTCACCTACGTAATCGGAAATATTATATTTCTCAATATTTATACGAAAATGTAAAAGCTGTCATATACCAAAATTCGTATTTTTATATTTCTGAGTTGGTTGTTCTCGTCGTTTTGAATGTCAGTTCTGTGAAACCATAATATAAAATAATTTCTTCTGTTACATATTTTATACGTTAGATATATTTCCGTTGATAATTGGTCTGTCATTTTTTTCATTTCTTCATTCTGAAGACCAGAACGGCAAGCTGGATTTATTCGTTTGACACGGATTGCCAAAGTTTTATCGAATTTCATTGAAACAATTTCGAGAAAGGCACTTTGTACGTAATCGCAAATCGTATATTTCTGAGTTTATCGTTATCGTCTCGTTTGGATTTCAGTGCTGCGAAAATATAATAAACTAACTCTAGTAATCACAGGTTTTCCGTTAGTACGTGGTCTCCAATTATTACTTAAATATTGAAAAAAACAACGAAAACGACGAACACCGTTTATTCATTTGACATATATATTGTCAAAGTTTCATCGAATTTCATGGACTAGCGTTTTCGAGAAAGACACTTTGCCGTATTTCACTATCGCATCATATGAAACAGATTTGCAGAATCGATTCAACGACATCGTTGTTTTCCTTTGAATTTCTTAAATCTATAATTTAATATTAAAAAATTTGACGATAGTAGATTCCATATTGCTCGTTTACTTTAATTTTTTAACTGTTTTTTCACCACGAATGGTGCGATGATACCAAGTGAGAAATGATGGCCACGGTTGTTGTGAAGTGGCCGATATAACCGAACTTTCGCGGCACGTGCATTCGTTCTCTATGACCGTGAAATTTATTTGGTGACGTCAATCGCCGTACTGTTGACGATTAAAAATGGATAAAATTTCGAAGCCACCAATGGTATTCGTACACGATGTGTGCTGATCGCGTTCGTTGACAGAAGCATGTGGAGTATAAATGTCTGCTGTGACGATCTCAAGTATTACGAATACTACTCATAACTCTATGTGACTTCGTTCCAACCAGTAATGGCAAAGCTCACACAACTTATTCTGTGCGTCGTGCTCTTCAGTTCGGTAAGTGTAAATAATATAAAATCGAATGAGCGATAAGTCCGTAAGGTATGGATATTGGTAATTTTAAGAAGCATCGAATGTTAAAATCAAAAAGACCGACACTTGGGTATAACTCCACGTTTACTTCTAACAATTAAAAATATTAAAATTCATTTTAGATCGCTTCCGCTTTGTTTGCCAAAGATATCGTTGAGGAGAAAATGGCTATTTACAAGGCCAAACATAAACAAATAAAAGAAGGAATACATAATGCAATATCTGAACTTGTATCCTATTTGGATGGACCTATCGAGGTCGTCAGGAGCCAGGTAACGTCTCGCTATGGTCGGCGAAAGAATAAATCTCAACAAAGAAACGATTTATCACAGTACGAATGGATCGTCGTATTTAATCAATGTATTTATACATGCTTGACGTAAATACAATTCACAGTTTGCCGCACAAATGGATTCCCTGTATGTTGGCGCACGTGAAGTTGACAATATTGATATTTGTATGAATAACGGCTTGAAACTACATCATCGCATTACCCAAGCGATCATAGCAGCGCGTTATTGCATTAGCAAAATAAAAGTCGATGCTGCGGATACTGAAATTTTTGAATCGTTTTATCAATTCATGATGGATTTCAATGAAATGACTTGTTACATGGACGAACAAAAGACTCAACAATCCATAGGTTCCTCGTCCATTGAAAATGTAAGTCAAAGTGTCAATAAAATGATTTTTTACTACATCTGATTTCAGATGTCACTTAAATTTAATTTCACTGGGTAGTTCGTGGTGATTGTCGGATTGTACGATGGACTTGTGAGACAACTCGTTTAGAAAAAAATGTTAATGAAATAATATTTTTCTCCAGGCTCCAATTTCATTAAACAGACAATTTGAAAATGAGGTAACATCGATTCACGATAACGTTGATCAGACTTTCGACAAGATAATGGATTCACTTGACTCGATTTCGAATCGTTTTCAAGCATCTGTCTCTAAATGCTATCCTACTGTGACAGTTGAAAAAATACGTACGTTAGGGGCGCGTGCAATAAGGAAAATTCAGAATTGCATCAATTGCCTTCGAAACGCAGTGCGGGGTGCTTAATCCAGGAAACATTACGCAGCGTGTATCAAGCATAGCCGATCTGTACAAGTAAACATGGATTGAAAGTCATTTTTTCAATTTGAGAAGATGAAATTAAATAAATGTAGGATCGATTTAAAAAAGGTTCTTTATAAAGACAACTGCATGTTTATAATCAAACCGTTGCTAGGCTCTTTCTCTAACCGGCTTTGGGATAATCGATCCAACATTTATTTTATTTTTGGAGTAAATGAGAGGGTTAATGGACGGTTTTGGAATAATCGATCCAACATTTATTTAATGTTTCGCGTGGAATGGAGTGATTGAAAGGGCGAATAGGCGAACGATAAATTATAAGCTATGTATCAATAAAATATTATTCGTTTCTAATAAACAGTTCTGTCTCTATTTGCAATTCTGGATAAATGTAAAAAGAAAGATAAATCAAAGTGGAAAATAAATAAACAAATTTTCTTTGAGCACATCGCGGACAAATTATTTCTATAATAATATTTATTCAATCTTTCATTATTTCTTCGTTTGATATATATTATCGTTTGGAGATAAATAAAAACGATTTTTTCATTCATTTCTATTGTACATTTTGATTGCTTGAAACAAGAACCGGATTTTAAGAATTAATTCAACGATATTGTAGGCTTTCTCCAAGTTCTTTGTTTATATTTTTATTGCTCGCTTGGAATATTAAAATGTTTATCGAGTTGAAGTCGATTCCACTGTGCAATTGGCATTTTTTTTTTATCTAATAATAATAAATTCTCTTATAATAAGCGATCCATCCCTGATAAACGATGATTAACGTGATCTCTATGCTAAACGCTAGTCTGTGATCTTTTAATTTTCCTATTCAATGCTCGACGTCGTAGTTTCGCAGGCAAGAAGGTGATAGGGTGCCACTGTGGAACTTATTGGGTATCGGTCAATGATCAAGAGCCATGATTAATGAATTTCAAACAACCCAATTCGATAACGATTTCCGAATCCCCAATTTCATGTAAATTAATTTTAGATTTTAACTTGGTGTATACGATGATGAATTTACATATTAACAACGTAAAAGTTATTGCTGTAAAGCGAATGAATACTCGTCAGTATCGTCGATTACAATTTATTGGTTCTTGGTAAAGTTTACGGAAGCTGACAGTCTTGAAATATTTGACATCTACATCGCTGTCACCATTTGCGTGTGTATCGTATATTTTGGAGCCATAGATGTAGCACTCACTTGTCGATAAATAAAATATTCTCTCATCTTCTTGTAAATTAAATGTTTTCTCAAATTTATTCACAAATATAATTTTATTTATCCTTCTTGAAATGCCTTTCCTCAAGTCCTTGAAGTACAGCGAAACGAAAAGAAGAACGGAAGATTGCCGAAGAAATGGTTTGAGATGCGCGATCTTTACTCCCAGTGTATCCTCGAAGAAACGATACACAGGCGAATGGAGAGACGATAAAAAGAATGGAAAAGGCTCAGAATATCAAATGTAATTACTAATTTACATTCTAACAAATTTTATATAAATTTGTTATAATCGAAAAAAGTTTTTGAGCTTTATCTTCAGGAAGCAGCTCTGACTTTCAGACAAAGTTGTTTGGTATACGAGGGCGATTGGTCGAACGATGCGAGGCACGGATACGGAGTCCTCTCGAAAATTCTTCAAGACAAACATCGCCGAAAAATCTATTCGGGTTATTGGGTGAATGGTAAGAAAGAAGGATTCGGAGGTTTCTGGTACGAGAACGGTGATTATTACGAAGGTTACTTTCTCGGCAACAAGAGACACGGATTTGGTCGAATGTGGAAGAGCGAAGGTACCTTCTATCAGGGAACATGGAAGAATGATCTTCTTCATGGAGAAGGAATGCTGGTTCTAGGTGCAGCATCGCAAATACTTTTTTTTTTTTTTTATAATTAAACGTTTAATCAAAGATCCGTTTTTATAATTAAAACTGATACCGCACACGGCTTGTTTGATGAGGACGAAGGTATACGAAGGTAGGCGAAGAAGGTCACGATGAACGTAGCTACATTTTCACAGCGAATGGAAATCGATTTGAGGGTCACTTCTCATGCGGCAAGAGGGAAGGCCAAGGAATTTTCTATCACATGAGAACGGGGCAATTGCAAGAGGGATGTTGGCTCGCCGATATTTGTCTCGCTGGTACAATCGAAGATACGTACTGGCGTCAATCCGCTGAGGAACCAACACCTTATCCTATTCCAAAGGTGAGAGAAGTTCGTTGTTCGCTCCTCCAACAATTTCTGTCGACCGAAATGCCAAAGTATCACGTAAAAAGACTTTTCGTTTCAGAGCAAACTGAAGAATTCCACGGAGATAATGAAGTCGCGAATAAATCGAGTATCGCTCCTCTGTGATCCCGCAGCTTATGCATCATCCAAAAATTATCAGGATTACGATCGTGGACATATAGATTGTCCATAGTTGTACGAAATTAATCCCATTATCTTGTTTATGCATTAAGAATTTCATTTGCCTGATTCTCAATATTGTATCGCGTAGAAACGTTAAAAGAAACGGGGTTAAATACATTCCATCGTCTTCTCGTTTCATTTTTCCTAATCATCAGCAATTGAAAATATTTTACCGAAATTTATCTATTTTTTTTTCTACAGTACGCATCTCCGGATAGTTAATTCACGTGTTGTGTATAAATATCGCATCAAGCAATTCGTAGCTAATATCAAAGGTGAGGGAAGCCCATTTTTCTTTCGCCCAACAATTCTCGTTTATCAAAATGCCAAAGACTTCGACAGAGATAGTCAAATCGCAAATAAAGGAACCGTCTCTCCGTTGTGATTCCGCAGCTTCTTCATTATTCAAATATTGTCCATAGTTCTACGAAATTAATTGCATCTTGTTTACTCGGTAAGAATTTAATCTGCCTGACTCGCATTATTGCAGCGCTTAGAAACGTATAAACAAACGCGGTTAAATATATTTCATTATCTTCTCGTTTCATTCTGCACAATAATCAGCACTTAAAAATATTTTCATGAGATTTAATAAACAAATTTATCAAGTTTTCGCCACAGTGCGCATCTCCGCACAATATAATTCACGTGTTGTGTGTATATATTACATTAAGTATATCATAGATCTCGCGTAGAACATAATTTAACAATGTTTTCGGCTCGTCTGAATCTCTCGTTTCCGACGAGACGAAAGGAAAAACCATAGCGTTACGATAGCTCATTTCTTTTTAAAATTAAATTAAATTAAATTAATGTTTTTTTGTTTAAATCAGCCTTTGATTTCATCGATTCACGTGAGTCTCCGTCGGACGCACATCGAATCGACAGCAATTTTGATTCGAGCTTCGCATCACCTAACTCACATTTTCACTTTGCGAAGATTAAGTCTTTGTCGTATGAAGCACACGCGCTACTTCGATAAATAATTTAAATGACTATTTCAACAAAATTATCGTCTTCAAATGTATCTAGATAAATGTATCTGGATCAATATATCTAGATCAATATATATGTTACGATTTAAAAATAATTCTTCACTACAATTTTGTCAGAATAGTAATTTAAATGATTTATCATTCGAGCAGTGCCCCAGTGGTGCGAGTTTCTCGCTCGTTGTCGATCGTTTAGTTATTATTTTCTTTTTATTTTCAAAGCGTACGTCGCTGCATTAGATTCAATTGAATATTAATCATTTGATTATTAAGTCACAGTGCGTGAGAAGGAATGTTTAACGTATCGTTATTATCTTCGATTCTTTTTTACCGAAGAGACTGAGTCTCATTTGATTTATACGTGAAAAAAGATAATTAGTCTTGCGTTGTCCCTTGGCGTGGAAGTAGAACGGCGTTTGGTGGTGCGAGATCCCTGGAAGATTCTCGCTCTCTCTCTCTCTCAGTCCTTGTCGCGCGAAGCCACATTCAGAACCGTGGCCTCCCGCGTCTATTCATCCAGCGATTCGAATATCAATTATTTCTTGTCTCTTGAAAATTTTTCCGAGGCAGTCGAGCAGCAGCAAAATTTTTTAAACGATGTGCGTGCTACCTTGAAGCAAAAGATTTCCATTTCTACCCTCGACGTCCGTGGACTCTATCTGCTCTTTGAGCAACTCAAGTTCTCGTATCCCAGAGACTGTCACCTCGTACTTGTGAGCCACGAGACTTCGATAAAAGTGTATCGCAAACGCGAGGAATATTATGAGCACGGGTATAAGTACGATGCACGCTGACCACGCGGCTACCTTTGAAAAATCGTAAAATTTCACCCAGCAGAGTATCGCGATCTCTAAGAGAAAGAGCAGAAGACCGAGAAGCGTCGAAAAGGCCCAAGCCACCTCGATGTACCAGTGAAGACGCTCGTGGGGTGACTCGTGAACGAGACTTATGCTGTGAAGATTGCACACAGCTTCGATGTTTGGCAGGATACACGTTGATATCATGAGGGCAAGCATGTGAACCGCAACGAGTAACGTTGTGCAAACCGCAAACGCTATTAGCATCTCCGGAGGAACTTTTGTGTCGGAGTTTAGTTGAACCTCGACCATCGCTACCTGTCGATAGAATACGTTTATTAAAATAAAATGTAAACAAAAGAAAATAATCCTCAATCATATTAATGAATAGCAGCTCCGAACGGAGCTTTGTAATTATTATTCTTACCATAGCAAAGCCGGAAAGCAGCGCAGACGTTTTACTCGATGCTTTGAGTTTGGCACGGCTGAGCTGCAGTTTCCGCCAGGACAAATATCCGGGCGTGTGAAGACCGTCTCCGGACTGCGACATCTTTGGCTGTTGTTGCCGAGGAGCAGACGAACAGAGAGAGAATTAATCTCGGTGAACGAAGAGCGTATTAAGAGTGTGCGCCAACAGCGGCTACGATAATTGCGTCATTGTGGGAGCGGATTAAGGGAAGGGATGGCATACCGAGCGGGAGATCTCTCGCACGGAGAGAGATTTCGAGATCCGCTGAATCAACGAACGTTACAGACTGTCATGCATACATTAAGGCCACGATGTCTCGCCGTTCTTCTGGCATTGAAGTTCGATCGGGTTAAATATTTGGAATAATAGTAAAATTAAATGTTAAATAAAAATGTCATTAGACACGAGGGGGTCAACCTGGTTGTCTTTAACTATTGAAAAATCACGTGATCTACAATTACACGAGGAAACGCGATAGCATCTCGATGCCAAGTATTAAAAAATACATTTTTATGTATTGTCAAATAATTTTTTTTAAAAATGAATTATAATCATTGAGAAATATATGAAATATAGTTGCAACGCGTGGTCGGTATTTTCGGAAGCAGGCAATCGACTCGTCTATTAGTAGGACGAGCGAATTTTATTAATAAAACGTTAAAAATATTAATCTTTCACTATTTCGGGTTTTAAGGAAAGAGAAAATAAAGAAACGTACCGAACGACGATGCCAACGGAAGAACTCGATCCTATCGCCTCTCGCAGGGGCAATAAAAACCAACAGCGAAGGCGCTGAACCAAACAGAATACAACATTTATAAATTAAGAAATGTTCAACACTAGGAAGCGACTTAAGACTCGGAATTTTAGTTTACTGGAAACAAGGAATTCCATAGATGAGACGACGGTAATTATTATAGTCAACTCATTGTTAAAAGACATTAAAGAATTTGTAAAAAAGTCAGTTTGTAGTAATACAACAACCGTATAAAGTTTCCATGACCTTACGTACGCTTCCGTTTACGACAAAAATGTTATCGGTTGTATAAAAATGTTATTTTTCAACAACAATATCTTCTCCGTGAAAATAAAGTTTTGTCGAGATATTGTATACAAAATATATCA
The DNA here is from genome assembly GCA_963942595.1 of Cylloceria caligata. NCBI lineage: Eukaryota > Metazoa > Arthropoda > Insecta > Hymenoptera > Ichneumonidae > Cylloceria > Cylloceria caligata. Next base: position 2,336,061 of record OZ012709.1, read on the forward strand.
TTATATACAACGATAAAAATTTATATATCCTATATATATATTTTATAAATCCACCGGATATATCCTAAAAGATATATCTCAGATATATCTCATATATAACTCAGTTATATATCAATATAAATATCTGATATATCTCAACATTTACATCTCAAATATATCTCAATATAGATATTAGATATAACTCGGATATAACTCATATATATCTTAGATATATCTCAATATAAATCTCTGATATATCTCAATATTTACATCTCAAATATATCTCAATATAAATCTCTGATATATCTCAATATTTACATCTCAAATATAACTCAATATAAATCTCTGATATATCTCAATATTTACATCTCAAATATATCTGAGATATAACTCAATATAAATCTCAGATGCCTCAGATATATGTCCGATAAATCTGAAATATATTTTAATATATATCTCCGTTGTGTAATATATTGTGTGACAAAAAGTTCCATATCTCGTATATATCTTTGGTTATATTTTTTTTTCCGTGTGAGTTCCTTAACGGAAAATCGGATTTTAATTTAGTAAAATAACGAAAATTCTTTGTTTTTGTTTTAACGCACTCTCGAAAGATAATTCAATATTTGAGAGAGAAAATTCAAGATTCCTGGAGTTTTTCTTTAACTCTCTAGGCGCTTTTTGTCGTTTAAAAGAAAAACCTTTTTTTTCCAAGAGGTTCACTCGCTATTGGACAAATTTTTTTCTCACCTTCTCTGAATCGATAACAAATTTTGATCAAAGGCGACAAGTCGTAAGCTCAGAGATTTTTCAAGACATCGTTTTTTTTTCTTCTTTTCTTCCCGAAAAACCTACAAAAAAAAAAAAGAAAAAAAATTGTTCAATTCATTCATTACTCGCTATTTTATTTCTGTAAATTATTTTAGAAAAAATTTTTCTGTTCTTCTTCTTAAGAGATTGAAAAAAATAAATAAATATAAAAAATTACATTTCCAAAACTCCGGAACTTGTCACTTTAAGCCCGCGGTGACAATTTTTTTCTTTATTCAAAGGAAACGAGAAAAAAGTTCAATAGAGAGTTGAAAAAAGTCCGGATTCCACGCTTTTTCGAGTGAAATGCTTCCGGAAAAAACGTATTTTCCGAAAACATTATTCGAAAAAATCCAATAAATCTACTTTTTTTTTCTCTTCTAACGAAATAAGCAAAAAAATTGTTTTTCTAACAAACCATCATCCCATTTAACATTGACGAGATACCGTAGATCAAATTATAGGACAAACATTGAATTGTTTTTTCGTTAACGGAGGAACACAAGATCGTGAAACTTTGCATAGTTTTTCTATTCAGATTGTCCTTTCACCTCATTCGTTTACAAAATTTCAACCAGTTTCGTTACTGCGATTCGTCCCGTGTACAATTTAACAGAATAAACAACATTTTAGGACGACAAATAAATAGCAATCAACCGCTTTTTTTTTTTTTTAGTGAACTATTTGGGAACGGAGCGATCCCACAAAAGAAAATCCATCTACGTAAAAATACAAATTTTCCAATAGTTGATAACTCGACTTACGGTTGGCGAATATTCGAGGAGGAAAGATAAGCATTCCAAGAACAAATGGAAACAAAGATAAATATTAATAACAATTCACACGAATCCACAAGTGTTAGAAGACGAGATCTATAGTGAAGTGAGCGAAAAGAAAAACGCGTACGAATGATAATTCTGGTTAATGGATTCGCCCTCGGGTAACCGCGTATAGTTTTAAATCGTTGTTATTTATTGTCGACGACTTTAGTCGAGGTCGAGATGTTTTTATTAGCCATAGGAAATAAGCTACCGACATTTCGGTGAACGATTAAGAGGTTTAACCAACAAAATTTATTGAGGAAATGATAAAAATCATTGGATTTTTGTTAGATGATGAAGGGCCAATCTTTCAGCAAAGCCTTTTCGGAACCGACCTGGCAATTTGGAAACCGTTTGTGAAAACAGGGCCCGATACCGTGCTGAAGATGAGTGTGCGAATGCGACAGAATCGGCGGAAGGTGCGACGAGGGAGGTTGTCCGCCCTCCGCACCGAACACTGAGTTTCGTCCAGTGCTCGTCGACCATACAGACATTAGGCTCGGATGTTATTCGGATCAGACCAACGCTGAAACAAGTAATCAGAAAAAGTAATATTAGCAACGTAACGAAGCGAGAAATAATGTTTAGCCTGTTGGCAAAAACGTTGATTTCATTAAACTATAGATTGACATCGTTCGAATGAAAAAACTATTTCAAATACATTTTCTTTTTAATTTTATTGTTGCACAATAAGCGCGAGAAATTTTTTATATCTGCACAATGAGAAAAAAAAATTTATTTTACAATAACGAAAGAAAAATGTTATTTTTGTAAAATAATGAGATGTATATATTTTTTAAAAAATATTTTCAATTTACTTTCATTCGCATGACGTTCATTTCTCTGTATACAAACAAATTGTCTGAAAGGAACTTTTCTTTTTTTTCACTTATTTGACATATTCGTGAGAAATAAATATTTCTAGAATAAATATTGAAAAGCTGGTAATACAGTTTGTAATAAGATACGAGTCAAATGTATTAACATCTCTGATGTTAAGTAGATGATGTTAGGTAGAATTTATTTACAATGTCGAGGAACAATTTAGTCAGCTGGATTATCGCTATCACAGATCTCTACAGCGTCAACGGGATGTTCATTACCGAGAGATAAAGGGGAGAACCGGTAGTCGAAACCTTCGTTTGTGGGTCAGGGTTAGGAAGTTATCGTATGCATTATGGCAATGACGAAAGTAATCTGCGTACAAGCTCAAATGATATTTTCTAAAACATCTTTGTTGCATGCGATAACGATTTATCTTTTCATCACAATTCAATTGACAATTTCTCTTAAATTTAACGTTCACACTTGCGCACTCGGGATCTCACCGGTTTTTTAGCTAAGCTCGAAATATCTCAGTCAAAATAGCGTCGTCTATTGCAAAATTCGTTCGGTTATGCAGCAGCAGCAGCAGCAGCAGCAGCAGCAGCAGCAGCAGCAGCAGCAGCAGCAGCAGCAGCAGCAGCAGCAGCAGCAGCAGCAGCAGAAGCTCCCTAAGTAAAATGAAAGACAATCGCTAACCTAGCGCATATAACCGTCAGCAGTGTCAGTAGAAACTGAAATTCTCAATCTAAGAAATAATACGAGAGCCACCCAACTCTTATATAAAGTTTCCTCTCTCGATATGCTCTGAGAAGTCCTCTCAGCCAACTGGAAATCGTAAAATTATCAGCTCACACGATAAATCACGTTTCTGCAAAAGTTCTTTTTTTTTTTCTTCTTCGTCTGTTTCTTTTTTTTTCCAAGTTCTCACAAAATAATTAAGTGAAATTATCGTCATCCGGGAAACTGTTATTGTGATAGCAACACCGTAATTAACGAGATAATAACAAAAGAGCCCTCAAGAAACGCTCATTTTATTCAAACTACCGACAAATTGCTTTTATTACGCAGTATTGTAGAATAAATTAATTTAATTAATCTATCTGGAGCTTTGTATCGTTCGTTGTGTAGCTTCTGGTTTAATAAATTTTTTAATATTAGATACTAGAAATATTATTTTCTATGTTTGTCAATAATAAATGCGAAAGAGTCTTGTTGTTGTTGTTGATAAACTGGAAACAGTAGACTCAATCATAACTTTCATTAATTATTCATTGCGCAATTGAAACGTCGCAAAGATTGATGATGCGAATAAATCGATGCAAAGAGAAAGAGAGAGAGAGAGAAAAAAAGAGATAGAAAGCACGTGGCTAGACTAACCATCCTTCGTCAGTCTCTTGGGTCAATCGTTGTCGTATCTAACTGCAAGAATAGAACAAGGGTATCGAATCGCGATCAAATGCGATGCCCCATTTAGAATTCTAATCTAAAAGAATACGCTTTAACTTCTCCTACGCATAAATGTATGTAAAAAAAATAAATAAATAAAAAAAACAATTGACGTGCCCATAATTTTATTAATTTGAGTGAATCTCAAACTATTTAGTTTTAAATATATCGCGAGCAAGAACCAAAGTGTTGATAGAGCTAAATGTAACGAGTACTTGCGACATGAATAAAGTTTTATTTGGGACGAGGACAGCGAGAAACTTTGCTGCTCTCGGAGACTCTTTGCATTAGAAAGTACAAACGTTGAGTGTCCCTTGGAGAGGGATTCGCTGAACAGATGAGCGTAATTGACGTGTAATTAATTTGTTATTCATGCGTTTGCGCGGGCTCTCGAATCACGCTCTTTAAAAGTTATCATCCATCAGGAAATTAAAAAAAAAAATTAATATTCAATCCCTTCAATACCTTAAGGGTCTACCGATTTTAATGTGATAAAAAAAAAAAAAAACATTTTATCTTTGGTAAAACAGTGTTTCCGAGCATGTGAAAAAATCTTCAGATCCGATTGTAACAAATTGTCGAGGAAAATCGAGTTTCAAAATATTATTTATTATTTAAAAAAATTTAACTCCTATAATTATTTATATTTGGATCTGGGGATTTTTAAATATCATTGGAACATCGTTAGGAACAATCGGCTGTGCAGAATTTTTCATAAAGTTTTTATAAACGAAAAAAAAAAAAAAATTACACGTTTTTTTTTTTTTTTTTTTTTTTAGTGATATCGGTGGAATCTTCTTCCGGCCCCTTAAGTATATTCTATTTCTGCTTAACGATACTCGTAATTGCAGTCACACTTGTACGAGAATGAACAGCACTTGTCGAAAATAAATCGACGTTTGAAAAACGATGACAAAGGAGCACGTATTCCGTGCAGAGCGAGTCGATAAAAAATTGTTTTCGCTTCTCGAGAATTTGTTTTACCATTTTTGTTGTTGTTTTTTTTTTTCAGGTGGGCGAAGATTGATAAACGATCTCGCACATTCTCTCTTCTTTTGCACTTAAATTCCTTTTCTCTCTGATGTCAATGAACTCCAGTGTCTTGTTCTATTAAATTTTCATAAATTTTTCACTGCGACGAATATATCGATTACCGAACGTTGTAAAACTCGCGCGGACCATTCGCACATCGCACTGGTCGACGACAGCGTGCGAAATACTCGCTCGAAGCTTGTCTCGTACCGTTCTCCACACCAGACGGATAACAAATGTTGAACAGTCAGACCCCGATGTTTCACCGAGAAGTACCGAACCCGACCGAACCTCCTACGACTTCTACCGACGAACTCGTTCGTCTCTCTCAGTGTTCCCCAATTCATTTTTAACGTGAAAGAAAATCGCAAGAGGATGGACTCTCCGATACTTGACTTTCCTTCTTCTGTCGCTTGAAAATTTATGAAACAAGCTCTTCATCATCAGAATTGCTCTCAGACAGACTTGTCAAATACGATGACAGTTGGTAGTGACTTTCCAGAATTAATCGAAGCCGAAAAGTCTGGAATGTTGAAGAGAAGTTTGTAATAATACAATCCGAGTATCAATTACGTTAACGAAGATATTACAAAGCCCAGAAAATAATGAGCGACACTGAACAAAGAGAAATAAAATCCCAAGAGGATTTAACGATGAAAAGAATTTTTTTTTATATCGAAAAAAATTAGTTAACCTTGTTGAAATTAAGCGTCAAGTGCTCCAAATGAATTCTTGGGTGAAAACCACTGCGAGGCACAAAGTGGAACGCGTCCGTACCGTCAAGTTCAAGGCAACATGTACATATCCCACCAACAAGTGTACGCGAGTTAATAGATTCGCTGCTACCGCTGCTGTTGCCTTTCTATGATGTTTTGTCATTCGCGGAATACGAACAGTTATACAATCTTGTTGTGAGATTCCGCGTCGTCGCTGTACGTGTTACCGGATGGTCAGTAGAAAATGAGAATTGCGATAAATTCGCTTTTTCCACTCTTTCATCTAACGGAAAGATCTTTAAATCAAGTTCAAAGTGAACGGAAAAGCTATTCGAGGGCCACCGAACGTAATCAAACTCACTTTGTTCATTTTCAGCAACAAGAATTAAAGAACAAACGAAACTGTTGCTTTACCAACTTTTAATTACACCACACTCGTTCTAAAGATAGTTTCTCTTTGCAATTATCGTTCCAACGTTTACGATCGTCGATTAAAAATATCTCTTTAAGGCGAGAAGCAACATTGCTGCGGTGAAACGTTTTCGGATCTCGGTAAATGCCACGAGAAATTGGCAGACTACGAGAAAAACTTGTCAACGATGATTCAAAATGATTATCACGTATTGGCGATTATCCAAGAGTACATCGGCTCTGATACTTGAATTTTCTTTTTACTAATACCCGACGACACATTTCGATCAATCGATTATACAAAATCGAGCAAAATCCTCTTATGAAAAAAAAAATCAACAATAAACAAAACAAAAGGTCACGAAAAGGAAAATGTCCGTCGACAAATAAGCGCGCAGAGATATCGCGATAATTACGTCTGGGTACGGACGTGTGAGTCAACTTGTTGAAATTGGCATAGGTATTCCACATTTAGCGAGGACTTAAAAGGAGTTCGAACCATATCGCGAGACATCAATAGCGTTGTTTTTGATGAATTTATTTAACGCAATTATTGAATGGATTTTTCTTTCTTTATTACTTATCCTTAGAGCATAGGTTCATTGACATATTGTTTAAATACTTAAGAAATGGTCAAGTTATGAGTTTTTACGCGAAGCTAATTCGGCGTTACACGCATGAACGGTGTATTGAGTTATGACACGAAGATTTGTCTGAGATAAGAAGAAATAAAAAACGTTCATTGATAAAATAACTACAAAGCCGCATGAGAATTAAAAAAAATATATTTATTGTGCAATACAGAGCAGTCAATTGACATAAATTCTTTTATCTCAAAAGAAAATATATTGTAAAGAAATGGGTTGTCGCGTGAAGAACATGTTATGCTACGCTCGCAATGTGATAATGTATAGAATCCAAATGTTCAACGATAATGAGTTTTCGATATTAATTTAAAAAATCAAAGGCACAAATGTTATAACAAATGTTTGAAAAAAGTGGAAAAATAAGTTTTTGTTGCAAAAAACAAATGTTTCACTGATAAAATACGTTGAGAGAAAAGCAGTGTTTTACAAAGAGAAAAAAGTGACTTCAGAGACAAATTATAATGACACAAAGCGCACAAAAGTAGCAAACGCTTGAAATATTCGTCCGGGTTACTTGGAAGAATGTATTCGAGGGTTAAGAATCGACGCAGCACACGCAATTGGATCAATAGAAAATCCAAGGAGTGGTGCGAAGCTAATGAACTTGCAGTGTTTCGTCTACTTTACAGATATTTTACGAAGCTTAAACGAAGGATATCCCACTTGGTATGATATGACACGAACCGAAGAGAAAACTTAGAACTCGAGGTGGAACATCCGTTTAACGTATCTGGGTGATTGTGACGTTGGTGCGGGCAAAGTTCCAGGTTTAGTAAGAAGCGAGTCGAGGCTGGGGCTAGTCGAATACACGAAGCTGACATAGTCATGGTCGGGGTATCCCTGGTTCACTTGTCAGTCACTTAAATTCCATTTTTCTTTTTCTTGTTTTACGCGACTAATAAGAAGAGTTGCTTTAAGAATAGAATTTCTTTCGTTTCAAGCTTTTCATATCAGTCACTAATCACTAAATTTTGACACAGAAAAATGCTTCGTCAAAGTTGTATAAACGACGTTCGAATCTTTATTATCTTTGAACAAGTGGCTGCTCGATAAAATGTATTTTCTCTCCAAGCGCGTAAGGTTTCCGTGTAAATAAGCATTCCACGATCTGTGTACACAACTTCATTAAACCGCGTGTTACTTATCGCCGCATACTTAGAAAAAAAAAAAAAAAGAGGTTTCCCTGACAAAGTTGACGTTCCTGAAACCATCGGAAAACCATCGGTAGACTGATGGACAATTTTCAACTACGATCCAATAAATTTTAATAAGATGTTTGATCAGTTCCAAGAATTCAACTTCGGACCAACTTGTGAATATCACGTAGAGAGAGAGAGAGAGAGAGAGAGAGAGAGAGAGAGAGAGAGAGAGAGAGAGTCGATACCTGCGGTTGTTGCAGGTTGGTATTTGAGTTGAGAATTGTATACCAAACGATTTCCAGTTGATGTTAAGTAAATAATGCTAAATTCATTTTAGTACTGACAAAAAAAAATGGAGAAACAACAAAAAACTGATCAGGAACCAACCTAGTAACCAACGGTGCGGTCAGTCGGCTCGCACGGAATTTTTATTCATGAAATATATGTGAAAAATATACCTTTTTACACTTATATAAAAATTTACCTTTACCTTATATAAAAATATACCCTTTTTTTTAATATATCTTTTTTAGGTTTACAACTTTGCTTCCGCCGTTTTCCTATAGATGGCTTCAGCGATAATTAGTGGTCGAAATATATAGATCATAGACGTCATGCAATAAACTTAGGTATCTGTCGACATAATCCCATGGAAACATTAGTCGATTTGTTTCTGCATCATAAAGTTATTCTCGATTGAAAATGTCAGTTTACGAGCCAAATTCTCGTCAGTTGCGGGAAGTTTTAATTTTCTGATTCAATCTGAAGAAATTTGCAGCTGCAGCTCATCGAATGCTCTGAAATATTTATGGTGAGGCCGCTATTAGCGAAAGAATGTGTCGTGAGTGGTTTTAACGCTTCGAGAACGGTGATTTTGACGTCGACGACCGGTATAGCGGTGGAAGAGAGAAGGTTTTCGAAGATGCAGAATTGGAGGCATTACTTGATCACGACTCGTGTCAAAGTCAAGAATAATTGGCACGATCACTGGGAGTGACTCAACAAGCAATTTCAAAACGCCTCAAAGCCATGGGAATGATTCAGAAGTAAGGAAATTGGGTGCCGTACGATCTGAAACCGAGAGATGTTGAACGGCGTTTGTTTGCTTGTCAACAGTTGCTTGAAAGGCAAAGATAGAAGGGATTTCTGTATCGCATTGTAACTGAGGACAAAAAATGGGTTCATTCCGATAACCCCAACCCTTAAAAATCATGGGAATTTCCCGGCTATGCTTCCACGTCGACGACCAAACCGAATATTCACGTCTCCAAGGTCATGCTCTGTATTTGATGGGACCAGCTCGACGTAGTGTATTACGAGCTGTTAAAACCGACTGAAACAATCACAGGCGATCGTTACCGAACGCAATTAATGCGCTTGAGTCGAGCATTGAAAGACAAATGGCCGCAATACAACGAGAGACACGATAAAGTAATTTTGCTGCATGACAATGCTCGACCCAATGTCGCGAAAGTGGTCAAGACATACTTGGAAACGTTGAAATGGAAAGTCCTACCCCACCCTCCGTAATCTCCAGATGTTGCTCCCTCTGACTATCAATTGTTTCGATCAATGGCGCACAACCTAGCTGACCAGCACTTCCGGCCTTCTGAAGAAGTAAAAAATTGGATCGATTCGTGGATCGCTTCAAAACATGACCAGTTTTTTCAACGCGAGATTCGTACGCTGCCCGAAAGATGGGAGAAAGTAGTGGCCAGCGATGGACAATACTTTGAATCATAAATGTATAACCAGTTTTTTTACAATAAGGCCTCGAATTTCGAAAAAAAAACGGCGGAAGCAAAGTTGTACACCTACTACATTTTTCATTTTATGTATATTATAGAAGATCCCGACGCCTTAAAGAAATGTTAAATCGATTTTTTCTTGTACGTTATATATTTCAGATATATTTTAGATATAAAATATAATATATATGCAATAAATATATTATTTTTCATATCTGTAATATATTATATGTAAATATACTGTATATTTTTTATTGATTTATTTATTTATTACGTTTGTTTCAGAGCCCTGGGTCCTTCCCTTTTTAGCAGATCACTCCTTTCCTGCACTTTGCAAAGTTAACCTAATTTCCGATACGTCCGTAGTCGACTTGACTACACTCTGTACCGCATTCGCGATGGTCACAGGGAAACAGCGGAAAATCTGGGCTTTTGTGATTTTCCGGATTATACACGAAAGAAACTTACTTAGGCGCAGATATCCAGCTCTCTGAAAAACTGGCCTCCCCGCTCACTAATTGATGCGCCAACTAGTGCACGGTTAAATGGTCACCCATCCAAGGAGTGGCACCACAAAGTGCTGCTTAAGGGGAGGCGAAACATTCATGAGTGCGAAAGAGGTAGAACTAGTATGACGGACACAACGGAGTTAAAGAGAAACAGCACATCTGTGTAAGTATAGAGGTTTTGGCTTCCCTTAAGAAGATTTCACCTTCCCTTAACTCGAGGGATCGGCCGAAGCCGCACACCGACCGTTCAACCACGGGTAATATATATTTTTTATTTTATATGTAAATATATTATTATTTTGTTATATATAAAATATATTTTATATGCCAAAATCTCCCAAGCTTCATATATATGTTTTGCATATATTTAATCTATAAAACTTTACATACGAAGTTCCCCGAGGGTTTCATAGGATTATTTGTACGTTGGGTACATGATAAATTAACTGTCGCGTGGCTTTGAATTAGCTAACGAGTGGAGACGGTTTGCGATATATTAATAGAAAATAACGTAATAACGACCAGTGGTTTGATCGGTGGTGTTGATGTTCCCTCAAAAAAAAATCCTCTCAAGGTCTATAGAAACGATCCGTGACTGTCTCGCCTACCTACATTTGTCCAAAGACCTTCACGCGAGCTTTCCGCCATGTCGCGTGATGCAACACGGTTCCCTCAGTCTAATGAAACCGAACAACCAGCTCAGGTTAAACTATAAATTAGCATTGGACACAACCCGCTACTATATGCATGATGGATATGCCAATCCATCGTAACCAATGGCGGTTATGCAACGCGGAAAACAAAACAAAATGCAGCTTGTGTCGTCGCTGCACTTAATCTTGTAGACTGCACATAAATGATATTTTATTTTTCTATTCATGTTTAGTTACAAACAAGTCAAATTCTTGTCAGTTATTTCTGACAAGAATGCTGGAGGGAAACGATAAAGAAGCTGCATCGAACGCGTTATGTTAGTAATATGGAAAGAGATAGATGCTCAAACTTTTTCGTTACTGCGACGAATTATGTACTATAGTCCACTCCCTCTAACTCAACGCAGTCGGGACCGGATTTCCGCGCTACTGGAGAAAGTCCCCCACTGCCGCTGTTTGAGGTGCGGGAAACGGTTAGGTTAGACAGAGTCCAGCAGAGTACACGAGTGAGCGTGCGACTTGTAAATAGAAGTGAGGGAGGGTAACAATCACCCTGTTTACGCTTTTCTTACAGAGAGAATCGAGAGGAAATGTCCTACTAGAGAGCGTTGAGTTAGAGAGAGTGTACTGTATCGACACTTCGACTAAGCGAACAATAATATTTAAATTTAGACACAAACCATCTAAAAGTATCTTTTCCGAACTATTAGTTTTATATTTGAATCGAAGAGAAAATAGCGAAGTAAGTTAACCCTTTATAGGTCACAAGAATATCCCCACTCCTCGGCTATGGAATAAGAACGCGTTACCCCCACTCTGCTCTTCATAGTCTCATTCCGGGACAGATTCGGTTGGGGTTACTTATAAAGGGTTAAACGTAACATTGTGTAACTTACAGCAAACCCTGCTGTCTGTCTCTTCAAGATTGTTTTATACGAGCGTGAGAGATCATCAAATTTTCTCATCGGGATTTTTTCCGCCACCATTGATCTTAGGGATAAAAGGTAAGAACGGTTAACTGTAGAAGAATTGTAACAGGTAGTTCACTGTTCTTCTCTTTTATTCGAAAAATCATTATGACGCAGAAATTTCCATTACATTCCTTTTGTTACCAATCTAGGGATGTAACGTGGCGTCACGGTAAGATGCCACAAACGGTCAGACGTTCATCCGCTTTTTGGCTTTACCATGACAGTACGATGTATACATCAGACCAAGCATCAGACATTACGATATCATCATCTATCACAGAACACGTGCCGACCACCATGTTGGTATTGTGTCACAACATGTATGCCGTGCAATAACAATTGCACCAAAAAGCGGACGTGCATCCCAAGATTCTATTTGCTGAAACACGTCAAAAGCGTATCATGTTCGTTGATGAATAATCATTTACACAACGTTTCAAGCAGTAAATTCAGCTTCGCGAGAGCGAAAAAATGTACAATCGGACTTACAAATGTAAAATTGTTTATTTATCAGACCTTGGCACTTTAGTAAAAAAACGGTAAACAGTTTGTTGATACCGACTGCGGTATGACACATAACCTTAAAGAAGTTCACAGGTGTGGACGACGTCCGTCTACTTCAAACAACGGAGATTGCTTTGGTTATATTAAATAATATTGATTTTTTGTTCACACTTATTTCGACCAATAGGAGCGTAGTATTTAACATCACGTGGTACCAACAGAACGAAATTATATCGGTAATTTTTCGATAATTCTCCTGATGTTGCTGAATAATAAACAAAAAATGTTCAATACAGCTAATTCGGACACGAAAATGTTTAATGCCAAAACAGTCAATCGGTCGAAATTCAGGTGTTTAAAATTATCTGCCGATTACCTTTCGAGCTTGAAAATTCATCAGATATTTCCAAGCTCTCGGGGTATAACTGATAATCATGAAATTTCTTGAGACATAATTTTTTCATTTGTATCTTTATATTTTCTCTAGAGTTACAACCATGGAAAACTCGGAAATTGCGAATACGCCTTAAGAACACATGCTAAACGAGTCTCGTAAGATATTTAAAATTTTATCCGGATAAAATAAGTTAAAATTCCCAAGTGATTCAAAGATATTTTTACATTAATCGAGAGGATGTGATACAAATTTCACATTTTTCTATACATGTCTATCTACCTTACGAACCCCCTTAAACGACGAGAGACGTAACGTTTCCGAGATAAACGAGCGCGCGTCAATAATTGAACAATCCAGTGGTGGTTACACAACATGAAGAAACTAAACAACGTGGAGCTTTGTCGTTGTTTAATTAAATATTTTAGAATGCGTATAAACGTTAATATTTCAAATCCCTAGTCGTGTTCTCCTAGAACTTTAAATATGATATTTGTTTATGGAGAAACGTCGGCAATATCTGTCGATCGCGTGTAACGCGAAGATTATATTTGTTAATAATGTCAATGTCGTGAATAGTGGGAGGAAAAAAAATGTGTAGATTACAGTAACAAAAAAGACTCACGAATAAATAGGAATCGCTGTCAGAACGACGTTGGACGTTTATCCGTTGGATTTAAGTGTACAGCACCGAGTATTATTAATTGACAAATGTATCTTTCTTCTTCCAAGTTAAATAGTGCAGAGACCGAAGAAGATTCGTGTTGATTAAGCAGCGAGAGAGACGTATCGTTTACCAAAGAATCAGGCGCGCGTTTGACTAATAATTGGTTCAATAAAATCGTTTAATGTCCTTTATCGAAAGGCAACTGGGAGGATATTGTCTTTCCGATAGTTACCAAAGGGCTCGGCACTTTTGTAAACGAAAACACCGGTGAATCAGTGCGCACTACTGACGTGGCTGCTGCTACGAAGCGTCAAACGATAGAACGTGAATATATGACAGAGAGAGAGAGAGAGAGAGAGAGAGATCGTTTGCGCGACGATATCGCGGTTCAAGTACTAAACGTGGTCAAGCGTTTTACACCGCGCACTGGATATTCCCATGAGGAGATCGGGAAAATGCCAAAGGAGGCGAGAAAGCAATCGTATCCATGGAAAATTTAATAGTACCCGACACAGCCGGCATTTGCGATAGCCCGTCACTCGCTCGAGAATGTTCCTTTCGAAAATGCTTACGGAGAGGCGAAGGGTGGCCTCAAATCTATAACTCGTACCGACGCCTACGCTCGACGGTCTTGATGCCTTCTCAGTCTTATGACGATTTTTCCAGCTTGTTTTGGTCAGTACGCCGTTTCGTGATGTTGCTCGCGACGCGCTGTATCGATTCATACTACCAAGTTCTGCTGAGCGCACTCTCCCTCACTATGACGTAGTCTATGCTATTACACCAGGTTCGAAAAAAAAAAAAGTTTGCACAAAACGTCGATAATGAAGAAATCGTCCAAAGTAAAAAAATTAATTTCCAACTGTTTGAATTTGATCTATTTTTGAAAAGTTCAATCGTCGTTTACTAGATTTACGAAAATTTTATCGGACTTTGTCGTTCGTACAAAAGATTTTGTTTATATATTTTACTTCGTCAATTCAGTAGAAAAAAATGTATATCAAGGTGGCGTGGTACTACTCGGTCGATAAAAAATTTGCTGAAAATTTGTAATTTTAGTAATGTCATTTGAATTTCTTTATCATGGTTGATCCGTCAAGTATTTATCCGATAGATCAACCGTCACGGAGAAATTCGGGATTGTAACATTAGTTCTATCTCTCTCTTCCACTCATACAAATGTTATCTACGTTTGATGACGTTCAATTATCTACGCTTGGATTTAACCAAACTTCTTTACCGACGGAGGGAAGCAGCGTTAAAAGGAGTGCATGACCTCTCTAGTGGTCGACGGAACTATTATCTACACCGAACAATTTATTGGTTTAGTTGCTTGTGTTTTACTGCGAGAAAACTTTGTCGATACGAGATTTTTACGTTAGCTTCGATTCGATACGAACTACGCTCGATGTATTTATCGAATGAGGGCAATAGAAATAGAGAAATTGACGGAGTCTGTCCATCTTATTCTCATACGATAGATCCACGAATTATAGCTCGGTGCAGCAAATTAAAAACACGTTCTGTTTTAGATACAATCAAACGGAGAATAAAGAAAAAGAAGAACCAAAAACACGATTAGATTCTTCCCTGCTGGGTCTCTTCCATATCAATATATTTTTAACGACTGTTGAATCTCATTTCTTGTTCGGCGCCGCACGTGCGAAGATCCGGTGACATAATGCAAAACGAACTTTTTTCAAAACGAAACAAATAAATAATTGGCACAATTAATCGAAGCATAGAAAATCCATTTGAAGTTATTTTTATAATTATATCTCCCTGCTTAGAATATCTCATTGAAACCGATTGAATCTCATTTAAGGGACAGAAATCCCATTGAAAACTAATCGGTTTCAATGGGATTTTTTAAGCAGGTTAACTTCTCATCATAACTCCATAGATATTTTTTTTTTTACTGATACCAAAAAGTGCTTTTTATCAGTAAAGAAATCGTATAAAAAATCACCCAAGATTGATCATTGCTAATTATCATCCATTGTTACTAACAGCCCGGATTAGAAATGTGACGGCACTATACGGTGGCGGCACAAAGCGGACCAGCGTGACGGTAAACTCGAGTAATGTACATCCGCACATGACACAACGTGTCGTCACAACGTTCCGTGACAGCACGTTTGCAACACATTGTAGGGCTCCACGATTTGCTGATACGGTACGAGTACAGTATTGGCACGTTGTGCTGTTAAAAAGTCGTGCCGCCACAATGTCGTCCTAATTTGCCGGCGGAGCTGTCCGCGGTACGATTTTCTTACTGGAGTGTACTCATCGCGTAGAAAAAAAAATCCCAAGATTCGAATATTATAAATTGCAAAAGTTACATTTAAAAAAAAATGTTTGAAAAAAAAATGTAAGTCGTAATTTTTCATGTAACTTTGCCATTAAAAAAAAAAGGAAACACGAATACAGTTTCGTTAAAACGATATAGCGGTGAACAAAAGAATTTGCTCGAGGCGGTGCAATTCTGGATATTTATTGCGCACCTCGTAGAGTAAACGTTTCCAACGATTATCTACTACGAGTCGTAAATTTTTTGCAGTGTACCCGGACGTTGAAATTACAGTGATGGGGCAGTAACAATTGAGTTTATATTGTACACGCTGTAAATGTTGCCGACTGTGTTGTTAAATTTAGTACGAGGTGAGCTTTCGACTATCAAAAATCCTCCATGTTTGGTAACGGTATTCTTTATCATAAAAATAAAATGAAAATCACAATTTCTCATATAATTTTGCCATTAAAATTTAAAGATGAAAAACTAAACACGAGCACAGTTTCAATTTAAAGAAGAAAAACTTGACACGAGTACAGGTTCGTAAAAAACGATATAACCGCGAATAGAATAATTGCTCGCCGATGCGGTGCAATTTCTCGTCTTTAATTATTACGCAAATCGTAGAGTAAACTTTTCCAACGATTTCCTACTGCTTGACGTAGATTTTTTGCAATGTACCCGCATTGAAATTACAGTGGTGGGGCACACGTGATGACGATTTAATTTATATTGTACACCCTGCGAGTATTAATGCCGGTCGTTAAATTTAGTACGCGGTGTACTTTCGCTATAAAAAATTCTCCAAAATCATTATCAAGCAAACAAAAAATCACAAGATCTCAATATGTCAAATTGTAAGAGTTACATTTTGTTTATGAATGGCAAATAATGTTTTTTAAAAATGACAATTGCGAGTACAATTTCGTCAAAACGATATCGCGGTGAATAGAAGAATTTCCCCCAGGTTGTGCAATTCTCTTATTTGTTGCCCACCTCGTAGAGTAAACTTTTCCAACGATTCCCTACTACTAGTCGTAGATTACTTGCAGTATCTACTCGAGTTGAAATTACAGTGGTGGGGCACGGTGTGACGACTGATCGTGAGTTTATATTGTACACAACGTGAGTGTTGCCGTGCCGTTAAGTTTAGTACGCGGTGAGACTTGGCGCGTGCCAAAACGAATCAGAAACGCAATATCTCAATTTTTGCGGCGACGCGCATTCGCATTTCTTTTATTAAATTCGCTCGTTCGCTCGCTCTGACAATCATTGACACGTGAAGAGTCTCTGTCCATTCGCGGATTTAACTAATAATTTTGTACTTCTTGTTAAAAAAAAAAGAATTCCAAGAGGATAGCAGAATGGCGAGTTTGAAACTTGCGGACGATCAACGTTTCGCACTTGGTAAAGTAAGTTATAAGTCGATTTTGGAAACTTTAGTTTCCGTACCTCCAATCCTAAGACGGTAGATGCATCTCTCTGGACCAATGACAACAAAAATTTTATCGAATTCACATTCAGCAAAATTCGATATCTATCGCTCCCTTTTGCTATTGACTTAAAAAAAAAAAATATGTTAGCGCGATATCGAAACTCGATTGAATTTTTTTTATTATTTTTTCATCAATTAAGTAAAGTGTGATTTTGAATTCTTGAAATTAAATTTTTTAGTTCTACTTGATCAAAAAGAGATTTCGTTCGTTCATCTAGATATTTAGGTCGCCATTCGTAGCAGCAGATTTCGTTGATTTTCCTAAATCTTTATCTCGGTCCAGTTCTTTTTTATTATTTTATTTTATACATTTTATGCAAACGGAGTTCTCCGGAAATGGTTGAATTTGGTGGAACCTTCTAACGGATAACGTGACCTAGATAAGTCAACCCATAGATCACTTTCGAGGGTTATTTACTTTTGTCGAAAGGAAGAAGACGGGTTATTGAACTGCAGAATAGAGCGTCGATCGAGGTCAAACGACCACAAGGAATTTCACTTGACGTTTTAAACATATTTTACGTCCATGTTAAAAATTCACTGAAAATAACGCAGCAATCGCATAACGAAGTAAAACCTTGATCCGTAATTAATATTAATTGTAGAGAACTTATAGTTGTTGATTTCATTTCTTCAAGCAACCTCGACGCACGTTCGTTCGTGCCAAGAGTCAAATAAAAGAAAAAAATGTTATAAACATATCACGTACATGTATATCGTAATAACAAATGGAGGCGTACTGCGCAGATTTCGGACTTTGATCGTCGATTAAAGAGTTGTATACTTGTATATATCGCGTCGATCACGATACGCTGTGGAAAAACTTATGAACACTATAAGCAAAGTGTATATCGGTTCATTCCAACAATAATACCATTGATTATATCCCGAAGATATCCTGCACTGTTTAAAAATGTTCCTCAGCAGTGACTCGGTCGCGTTTTACGAATATGTTTGACCCTTTTGCGCTCCGAATAACGATTTATTTAAAACTGAGACGAGAGGTCAGTATTACGACCGTTTCTTTACCGACCGACTTTTTATTCTAATTTGTAATGGTTGGTTGAGGTTTTTGACACTGTTGAATGTCTTTGAATGTCCCGCTACGCGTTAATTATATTTTTTTTCCTTTGAAACAACGCTTCTATTTGGATCAAGTTCGATGAAGCTTTGATTTTTTTACGAGATTACGATGTGCGATCATTCAAGCGTTGTAACCGTGTTCTACAGTTCATCGATAACGGTACGCAGTGAATTACCTTGAAATTAAGGAAATTGTTTATTCATAGAAACAACATCTCCGATTGAAAACGTCATGAACGATAGAGTTTTTTAATATTTAATAACGTTAGTCATGACCCACATGAGGTAACTGATGATGAAAATTTAATTACGACTCGACGCAGGTCATTCGACGCGACGACGATTTCTTTTATTATTCCAACGCACGCTGATTATACTTCCGAGACCTCAAACGCTGTCCTGTAATATTAACGTCACCGCAACATTGTATTCACCGCGTTTGCGGTGGTTGCGCTTTATTCAACTGCGTCACCGTCTAGTCCTCCTCATTCTTGTCTACTTATCTCTAACATGAATTTACATAATCGTACCAAGCGTAAACGTTCAAACTTATAATAGAGATTGGTCGCTGGACCATTTTCGGAGCTAACAATGTTATATATCCTTGTGGACGCGGTTTCTAACTTTGTTCGAATGCGCTGTTCTTCTTTCCAATGGGATATATCTCGTCTTCTCTAAAAAAGGTACCCACGAGCTCTTACCATTATATTATCACGTTAGTTTTCTTTCCTTTTACTCATTTTTATTATCATTTTTACGTTTAAAAATTTTTTTTTTCAAATCAAACTTTCGTGTGTACGAAATAAATGTTGTCAGAAGTTTAATCAGAGGGGAGGGGGGATGTAATTGTATAAAAATCTCCCACGATTCATTGTTTGTAAAGGTGATCTGATGATGTAAAAAAGTCCTCAACTCCCAATTATCCGAGAAACTTGATTTTCTATTTGAAAAATAAAAAAAAAACAATGAAATTCTTACAATTTTTTAAATATTTGAATCTGAATATTTTTAAACATTATCAGAAGACAATTACGAAAAATCAATAGTGGAAGAATTTTTGATATTTTCTTTTTATCGATAACTAAAATAAAAAACCAAAAGTGTAGATTTGTTTTTGTTAATCTATGGCCTTAAGGATATAAATAACAATTAAAATGAGTTGCAACGCTATCGGTTAAAAAAGTTATTATCCATTCGCAACGTTTTTCCATTAGAAAACTCGATTAGCAGTTTGAAAGTGGCCGAGAAAGGATTCCATGCGGGAAAAGTAAGCAAACGTAAGCAGCAGACAATTTCCTGGAATTTATGTAACCATTCATTTCCGCGGTGTAAGAATTTATTAATTACCCATTAATCTCGGAAGCGCAGAGGCATTTTTATGTACAACACCATAAAAACTTGTTTCTATTCTTGTTGTTGTTATTTTCCGGTTTTGCATTATAATTTGTCGATTAAAATTCGTAAAAATGTATTAAATTATTATAAAAATTGTATCAGGTACGTAATCAGCGTACGATATCGTAAATTTTATGGAATCACTCGTTTACGAGATGTAAAAATTTCTTAATTACCTAATTTTGCTCGAAAGTAAAAAAGTTTGCTGAAAAACTAACAAAAAAAAACCTTTTTTTTTTCATCTTTCGGCTTCGCATTATAATTCATAGATTAAAATTCTACAAAATTTCATCCAATTTTTGTAAAAATTTCGTGGTTTAAAAACCAAGAAACCATAAATGCAATCATTCATTAACGAGGTGAAAGAATTAATTATATTCTCATAGTAAAAAAAACTGTGTAAAAAAATTAATTACTGTTAAAAAAACGTATTATTTTTTGTGTTTACCGGTTTTTAATTATTGAGATTTATTTATAAAAAATTCTACGAGTTTCGTAATCAGAGAATTTACTGTTATTCGTATAACCATTGATTTCCGCGATGCAAGAATTTTTTTATAATCTTCCTTTCCTTGCGCTCCTTTCGCCAGACTGAATCATCCGAATATCCTTAATGCGATAAAAATTATCACGGGATGAAGTGGTTTTTTTTTTTTTTTTTTCATTTTACAAATTGCTTTTACTACGCGGCGAACCACGCTTGATGACAAGGATTCACGATAACTTGCTCTCGTTGCATCGATCATAGAAAGGGTGCCCGATTGCTCCGAGGACTTACGTAAAATGTACAACGACTTGAGACACGGTGAAAGTGATTGCACAGAAAAATAGCCTTTTTGACGTGTTACGTTGCTTCTATTTGAACATTTTTTTAGTGTTGAATACCGCCAAGTAAGAGGCAGTGGAGATTGGCCACAAGTAAATTGCGTTTCGCTCGTTGAGTTCCTAAACGAACAGCAGTAGCACACGTGCGTGTCCGTCCTCGTGGAAATGTGCAATCGCGAGCGTGACGTCTTCGCTCAAATTGTCCGTTCGTACTTAACGTGAATTTCTATCGCAAGAAGCGTTTTTCGTTACCTACATGCGACTTATTACCTTGTTTTCGCACCTTACCGATAAGCCACGAAAAAGGTCCGTACCCGTGTGTGTGTGTGTGTGTGTGTGTGTGTGTGTGTGTGTGTGTGTGTGTGTGTGTGTGTGTGTGTGTGTGTGTGTGTGTGTGTGTGTGTGAAAATTGATGCCATATACAACTGTCACGCTCTCACTCGCATAGTTCAGACTTGAACTATGCAGCGCGTGAACAAGCTAACTGACACGCTTTTTGCCTCTCGCTGTTTCTTCACGGCACTCATCTTCTACGTTTTGCTCTGTAGAGAGATCGGTCAGAACTCGAATGTGTGCCATTTTGCGCTGCAGAGTATTACAAACCCACCGCGTTGATGGAGAACACGTATCATTCGGCTATTCGAAACCGGTTGAAAGTCCTATGAGCCGTCTTCTTTCCTTTCACCATAATCGTTTATTTATTTTTTATGCCTACTTTCTTCTTCTTTTCATCAAGTAATCTTCTATTTTAGTTCAGACGAAGCGTGCAGGATGTCCTACAACCCCATCACGACGATCAGTTCCTCGTGCGATGGCTTCGAGGTAATAAAACTTTTGTCCGCTGTCAAGAGCTCCTCAATGTATTCAATTTTTTTAATTTCTTTCCTTTCAGCGAGGAAGTGGGACGCGGCTGCTGCGGAGAAGATGCTTCGCGAGGTATGTGTCGATGGGGATAACAGGAAAGCTAATTGTCGTTCTTGCAACTCCAACAATATGGTCTTATGGAAAAGCAACCATCTTGCAACCTGTCGTTTTAAACATTTCCTGTCCGCTGAAACAATCACAAGAGCAACGGTTTTTTTTTTTTTAGTTGGACATGGATCTTGCAAATGGTTCCTGAAACAAAATGGTCGTCGAATAACTGCGCATGCGTGGTTGCGGGTGATTATTGCAGAATAGTCTACTGATCGTCGAATCGTTCTATTTGTCGACCCGTATATTATTCTGGAGCATTTCGCGGTTGAATTGACTGTCGGGAAATGTTTAAAAACGATCGATTGTATTCCTGAAGGTTTCTTCTCCTTCTAGGGTTGATATATATCGTTGGAGAAAAGAACAACAGCGAGGCACGTGCTAATGCGATACATTGCAATTCGGCTGAGGACGTGATCAGGAAAGTCGGATCTAGGCCTCGTAAAAGGAATAAAGAGATCCTTCCTCTGTACGATAAAACAAACATTAATTACTTGTGAGGAAAAGTTTATTATTTCGAGCGTAACTTTATGAAAGCGCTTTCCCCGCTGATGCTGTAAAATTGATAATAAAAATGTGGTTCTCGAATCTCCTGAATAAATGAATCCGTCGAGAGAATAGATTAAGAAAATTTCGCAAGATACAAATTTGTAACGTCTCGCTTAATTGATATTCGCAGTCTTTGGAATGGAGAAAAGAGTGGGACGTCGACAAATTGAACGAGTGGGAACCTCCACAGATTCTCACGGATCATTTGCCTCATGGACTCTGCGGTTTTGATAAGGAAGGAGCTCCGGTGGCGGTTGTACCATTCGCCGGACTTGATCTCTATGGTATTCTTCATGTTGTTCCACGCAGGGACATGATACGAATTACAGTAAAACATCTCGAGCGTTACATGAGCGTCTGCGAGGAACAAGCGAGGAAGCACGGTCCAGCTGCTGGTCAGGTTGTCGTTATATTCGACATGGAAGACTTTAATTTAAGGCAGTATATGTGGAGACCCGGTGAGTCTTTCTTTTTCTTTCCTCATATGAGCAATAAACATTTTCGGTTTAAATTTAAACTGGGCGTTCTTGTTTTTTGTATTATTCAAGCTGGCGAGGTTGTAATTACTCTGATACAAATGTACGAAGCCAATTATCCGGAAATCCTCAAGACTTGCTTCATCATAAACGGTACCGAGGATTTTTTACCAATAAAACGTAATAGAGAACTCACGAATTTTGAGAAATAACTTTTATATATTTGCTCATTTAGCTCCAAAAGTATTCGCTCTCGCGTTCTCGATAGCCAAAAAATTTATGAACGAGTACACGATATCGAAAATTCAGATACACAAGGCTGATCCGGTTAGATGGAAATCAGAGATTCTTAAACTTGTATCGAAGGATCAGCTGCCCGAACATTTTGGCGGGACGCTCAAAGATCCCGATGGAAATCCACGACTCGCTACAAAGGTCTGAAATAGAAATATTTTTTACATTAAAAATATCATTGTAAATTAAAATTATTAGAAATTTAACGTTCCAATGTATTTCTGCAGATTTGCCAGGGTGGTAAAGTGCCAAAGGAAAAATACGTCAAGAACGCGGAGAAGGATAAGATAAATGAGGAATTCACGACTGTTGTCGTGCGAAAGGGAGATAAATACAAAATCGATTTTAAGCCGGACAAGGTCGGTTCCGTCCTTAGCTGGGAGTTTAGATCAGAGGGTCACGATATTAAATTCGGTATCGTGAGGAAGGACGACGATGGCAGTCAAACGGAGATTGTACCGATTCACCGAGTAGCAGCTCATCAATTAGATGAAATTGGACTCCTCACTTGTGACCTTCCCACTACTTGTTGGTACAATTTTGTTATTAAGAAAAAAAATGTTGCACGAAGAAAAATGATTTTGTTACTTCAACAAAATATTATTCCCTGACAGAACTGTGATGACTGTTGATAGATTCAAATTGACTATAATGCGCAATGTGTAAAAAAAATGTTGACTCGAGACAGACGTGCGTACAACATTTATTTGAACGTCACGTTTCTCCAACTGTCGTTCCATGAAAGATTTTATAGATGTCAAGGTCTTTCTATAGTTGAATGAGGTTCGCTTGAGACTAGCAAATCAGAGTTGCACAAGAGTTAAAAATTTCCACGAAGAGATGGCTCGCATTCCGACATAATAGTCTCGCAACTCGCACGATACAGACGAGGCTTGACCCACTGCGACTACAAAGTAAATCTGAATATGTGGTTGCACCGGTTTCGCTAGAGTTTGTTTATGAACTTGTTCCCTCAACAAAACCATAAGTAGACGGCAAAAAAAAATTGCTAAGCAAGAGAAATGCTTTTGTTAAAGCGACAACATTTTTTTTGTCACTACAGCGATTTTGTTAGCCGCGGGAACAAACTACCCTTTTTTTTAAAAATCGATAGAATACGATAGAACGAAAGAAGAAAAAAAAGCCTATCGTCTTTGCACGATATGCTACTACTGTAACAAAATACTTGGTGTACCAGCAACATTTTTTTTCTCTATGGAGAATCATCCAATGAATTTATTTAATTATTCTCTATTTCAGATTCCGTGGTTTTTGACAATAGCTACAGCCTCCTGAGAAACAAGAAGGTTCATTACTCGGTCAAAGTAACTGAGCCTACAGAGGATCTTAACAAATTAGCTTTGACCGAGGCATGAGAGCGATAAGAATAATTTACTCCAAATTTCCTTTCCCTTTCCGTCTCCCCACTGCATTCTCCTCTCGCTGCTGTCGCCACTGTTAAAAATTGCAAGGATCTCGAAGAAGTTACAGTCTTGGAGTGAAATCTTAACACGGTCTTGTCTACAATTATTATTTGTAAATATATTTTTTTTATCAAAGCGCAGTCTTCTCATGGACTATATATGCACATTTTGGAATGTCCTTAAGAAAATAATAATGTTTGCATATCTATAAACCGGACTCATTGTACATAATAGATAAAAGCAAAAATGAAGGTTGTAATTCAATCGTCCTCGTCATTTATCAACATCTCGAGGAGGTCAACGTTCCGACACTCATCGCCTTCCAAACGTTTTTGGGTGCCCCATATAGTCAGGGTAGGTAAAACATTCAGTTTGGTCTTAGGACCTGTTCGAAAAGGACATTCCACGTCTTTCCAGCTGCAAAAAATGTAAAGATTGTTCGTAAGCTTCTTTAGGCAGCGTAAAATCTTTTCATTTCTCAATGATGATAAAAAAAACTTACTAAGCTCTATTTCCGACTTCTACGTGTATCAAGTGAGTGTCTTTTGGAGCGGATTCCAGCGCCTTTTCGATAAAGGGTTCAGCTGTAAAATTAACAAATGTTATATTCCTCCTAATTGCAAGAAGCTAAACGAATAACTGCAATTTGGTGGTGTACACCCTTAGTTGCATAGATTAATACTCTATATCTATTATTCTCTAGGGGATTTTTCTGCAATTCAGCAAAGCGAATTGCTACATTGCAAAATTCGTTATGCGTAATAATCCCTACAACTGTAATACTCTACGTCATGGAGTAATACGATACAAAGGTGAGCGGCTCGACTGTACATGCTTAAAACTCTACAGAAGTAATAATCTATATATCACTCTAATTAAGGGTCAGACATAAAACAATGATATGCAATAGCTTCTGCCTGATTTTACATCTTTCTAATACCTCGTGTACAGCGGGATGAATCTGAATATCTTGCGACATAGAGTATTACGCATGTCCAATTAAGCGGTTCCGTTTAGCATCGTAATATTTTAATTCATTGAATATTACAGTTCCAGAAATGTACGTGTGTGAAATTTTGCCATATACAGTATCGTGTTTATGAAGAGTTTTGCAATGTAAAGTATTGCTTTGTTCAAATACAGAAAACTGTGTAGAATATTGCAGATGTTGAGTATTAAATCGAGCAACCGTGGGAGTGCCCAGTGCAACGATTAGATCATACCTTCTACACAATCTGGGCACCAGCTCTGACCATTAGGAAGATTCGTTCCGCTGTAGAGAACAAGCACCAAACCCTTCTCGTTAAACTTTTCCATCATTTCCAAGAACTTGTCGTAACCCTCAATATCATGTCTCACGACCATTTTCGCAGTATTACGATTAGTCGATTATTATAAAAAGTATTGTAAAAAGTGTTTTTCTAAAGGCTTATTTGTCGTATCGGCGAAAATCTACGAAAGCTTATCGCCTCTTATCGAAACCTAATTATCAATACGATGGTTATGTTTGATTGCTTCGATTGATAGTAAACAATTGTTGAAACACGAAATAACTCGTATTCCAGTGTAAAGATGCATTTCACTTTTTATATCTGACGTCTGCATTAATGACCTAAGGTAACGCGAGAGTCCTTTCTTATCGACTCTATGAAAAAAATATTGATGTGCGCGCTATACCGACCGAGCCGCTATGAATGCAAATGATACAGCACGATTAGAGATCGTGGAAGAGCGAGGCTATAATTGTTTCCCAAGTAGCACAAAAGTCCAAAAGCCATCGTTTTGATAAGCAAAAAAAAATTATTAATTCCCATCCGAATGACATATTTTTATTTATGATCATTTAAAGATATCGAAATGATAACCCAAACCAAAAGACATCTTCTTGGGATGGTAGCGAATGGTAGATGGCAATGATAGCTGAGGCTGGGTTTTCATTATTACATAGATGCCCGGCTTATAGAATATCTCATTGAAACAGATTGAATTTTTTTAAATGGACACATTCCAATTAAAAACTAATCGATTCCATTCAGTTTCAATGGAATTTCTTAAGCAGGGTGCCTACAATCTATTACTCCCTTCTTCAAAATTCTTCCCAATTGTTCGAAAGAAATGTGAGCTCTCAACGGAGAAGGCCCTCAAATTGTATAGTAGCAACAATAATAAAAGGTGTTAAATATTTTGACTTATTCTATCGTTCATTGCCGAATAAAACGTGATTTCAAAAGGTCTTGGTAATTGTTCTCCTTTGTAGAATGCGATCTGACCATTACAATTTATATGCTTTTATGCGCCACGTTTTCGAGGAGTTGGAGCGAAAGATAACCCTTTCGTTCGTTTCATACTATCTGTTCCAATCGTAAGCGTAAAAGTGCTGTGTACGCCCGAATAAAAATTCAACCTGACGGGCAATGGCAGCGATGAAAAGAGTAACAGAATCAGCAACGATACGTACTTTGTACTGAATAAAATAATTCTCATATACTATGTGTATCCTCATCCCATATACAAAATTATGTTTTTGCGTTGTCGGAATTATTTTCTCTACCTTTCCGTTTTAAATCGTTGACGAATGTTTGCACGCTAACAATATTATTAAATCCATCTAATAGACGCGCGAATTTAAATTTTACACACGCGAAACTTTAATTAAGTTTAAAACTGAAATTAGAAAGCGCTGAGCCCTAAACCTAACCGCTAAAATAAAACCCCTTTGCCATCTTACAAAATGAACGCCACGTAACAAAATGGTTATTGTCATTTATGCGAGAGAGTACAGTGTATCTGATCACAAATTTATAGTACACCAGGTAGATTAAGGACATTTATGTTCGACACGTGTCGATGGTTCACAATTGGATCGAGCACATCGTAAATGGACATAATTTTTTTTGTTGCACTCAACTTATATATTGTAAACATGAGTTATTTTTAATTATTGTGTTATCAATGTACAAAACGGTTAGTTCATGATATTATTATTGTACACAGCTCGTTAGCAATCATCTTTACTGTGCACAATTGGAACTGTAGGATTATATATTAGCCAAAGTATATATGTCGCGTGTATCTTTTATTCTGACTTTACACTATTTCCGATATATTTCTTAAATAAATATACGCGTAGTGTATAGTATATAGCTTCTTTCTTATGGACATAAAAACTACAACGCTTGCAGTATGCGTTCGAATTTTGTGTGTCTATCCCATTCCAATATTACTCTAATGGCACAATTTTGCGCTTTATGTAATTTACTCAGTTGTCTTTTACCCATACTAATTAACAGTGTCGCGTTATAATATTCAAAGTGAGACGTTATGATTGTCCTTTATACAAGATATCTAGTATATATCGGTATTCCATTTTCTATTGAGGAAACTCGCTTCTTTCTTTGATTTCTTTAACATACACTCACAGTGGTCCTGAAACCGCAGTCTTTCTTCAATAATTATAACTAAATATTTTATTGTTTCCACTCGCTTTATCTCAGTTTTATGACCAAACACTCCAAATGGTTTAGCTTTTACTCCTTTCCTTATACGGAGCGAACGAACGAGAGAAAGATATATATATATAGAGAGAGAGAGAGAGAAAGATTACATGGAGAAATTTAAAAAAATTTGTATATTATGTTTACTTTAAAACTTCTAGCTAATGTAAATGAATGAATTATCCCTAATTGAATGACAGAAAACTTTTATCACACTATAGAGACTCGAAAAATCTTTTGAATCGTAGAATGATAAAAAAAAAAGCTTATCGGATATGATCATCGTCTGTTTCCGTGTGTTGGTTATTGCGACTGTGAGCGGAAAAATAAATGGCGTAGTATACTTTTAGGTGTCGGTCAGTGTCGCAGCAAAAAAAAAGGTGTTTTTTCTCAAATAATATTCAGTGCACGAGAGTCAAAACGAAGGATCGACGATGGGCAAGGGATTCAACAATTATATGTGCAAAAAATTTTTTCATCCGGCATCGCGAGACAACTTGAAACGAGTACGTCGAAGACTGTGTCGGATGTACACAGATGTGAAATTTCGGTTCAATCGATATTTTTTCCTTCTTCTTTCTGATTTTCTAAATGTAATAATTTAATCGTTAGGTATGGATGGCAGAGCAACAGGCTGATGCTTACAAAAAAAAACAAGAAGAATTACGAGTACAATACGAAAAGGAACAGGATCTTCACAATAACAAGTGAGCTTTGTTTCTAGGTTATGAACGCCTTTTTTTTTCGTCTGCTCTTTCTTAACATTTTAATTATTAACAACTATTTCACTTATGTCTTTAGTTATTTAATTTATTTAGAGCAAATTTACCATTGAATGATCACTTAAGGATGGGGAGGGTGTACAATAAGTTTTAGTTATTTAGCACTTATTTAACTTTTACCGTCTGTAAAAAAAATCGTATCGACAATCTTATACGATCGATTGTTCGTAAGTGTATTCTGATTATATATGAAAATTCGCAGAATCGAGTATAACATATTGTAGAAAAAATTAAATTTTTAAAAAATATAAAATATAACAAACTGAATAAAACTCCTACAATCTGTTGTATTCTCGTTGTATATTTGTACAATTGTACGATGACAACCGCTTCTTTATCATTAGCTTTTAAGAATATGGATGGTTTCGGTGCGGATGTGATAATTTTTTTTACAACTTATAGAAGAAAATATGTCTGATAACTGAAAACTTATATTTTCACTGAAAAATTAATGTTAAAAAACTTAAAAACACGAATGGGCCCATTTGACATACATTTTTAGTGAAAATTGAGTTTCTATGAGATACTGAGATACCCAAATAGTAAGAAAATAGATAAAAATGACGATGCTGATTTAAATGATCAGAAATTCTCATGAATGGTAAAAAATCTATTGTTCTTTCACTGGTGGTTTCTCAGGAATCCGTGATAACGCTGTTAACAAATATGCAGAAATAAAAAAATATTTTTTCATTGCCGAATAAATAAATTAAAAGATTTCAATAGAAAAATTTGGAAACTCCAATAAATGAACGAGCTAATCCAATCTACATGTAAAGGGATTATAAAATCCATTTCATCAATTCCCTCCGTGGATATTAGGTTTTAAAGACAAACTGAGCAGCGAGAATAGCAGGAAAATAGGCAAATTGAACAATGTTGATACGAATCATCATAAATTTTGCTAAGTCTTAGCACGTTCATTGGCGACATCACCCTGAAAGAATGAAATTAACATAAATTTGAATTAATCACAGGGCATTGCTGAGCAAAGAGAGCAAGGACAAGTTGAGCGTGAATTTTATGTACGAACCTCCACCAGGAGCAAAGAAAGAAAGAGAGAAGGAGGACAACGAACCAGAGTACAAATTTGAGTGGCAAAGAAAATACAACGCGCCCAGAGAAAGTTATTGCAAAGGCGATAGCGAAATTCGCGATCAACCTTTTGGAATTCAAGTCAGAAACGTTCGTTGTATCAAGTGTCACAAGTGGGGTCACATAAATACAGGTATATAACAATTATTTTGGCAAGTTCTGAATCTGAGGCGATTAAACTGTTTGTGCATTTTTTTCTTTTCAGACAAAGAATGTCCTCTCTACAGTCAGGCCATGAGTGTCGTGATGGCCAGTGGTAATTCACAAACGCCGGAAGCACCTGATGCACTTACTTTGGTACAGCAGATGAGAGACGACGGTTTAGCACTTAAAAAGTACGGTTTCTTGCATTTTGTAACATATTCTTAAACAATTTTGCTGTAGAAAACCGGGCCAAATAAATAAACTTACTCTGGATTCTTAGATCGGCCCTTAACGCACAGCAACACTTACGAGTACCCGAACACGAGGATCTAATGGTTTCCGGGGACGAGGACGAGCAGCCGGAAGTAACGTTCTTTAAGTCGCTGTCCAAAAAAGAAAAGAAAAAACTTCTGAAGTGAGTGTTGAATCTTAAAATATCTTTTAACTTTTTATTATTGTACGAATATTAAGATTGTCCTTTCGCGGCATCGGGAACGGATAGGCAAGCATCCACCCCGCGGTGCGTGGTGTGGTAAACAGGTACAGCCAGGCAGAGGAAGGGCTCTCGGTAGTTGCCTCGGAGGCAACTCGATAACTCTGTCCGGATAATCGAAGAGTTCTCTTCGAAATATTCGATAACCATAGTTTTGATGAGGTGTACCGGGTCGTTAAAATCCAGGAAACATTTTGGTCCTTTATTTTGAATTGTATCTTATCGACAAATACGAAAAATGTACAACGAAAGCGCTTACGCTTTGCGCTATGCGATTCTACCATAAACGCACGTGTTAAATTTAAAATAATTTTTATTTCATCAAAATTATCGGTGACTGAGCCTCAAATTTTACAGCTATTGCGGCATACACTATAACTAAAAAATTCAAATGCTCATGATAGGGCTTCCCTCAATGTGTATTGAGTTTTATTGTTTTGAATTTTAGGAAATTGGAAAAACTCGAAAAAAAAGGAAAGAAAGTTACAAGAAAGAAGACGAAGAAGAAGTCCATCACGGAGAGTGACAGTAACAGTAACAGTAGCAGCAGCAGCAGCAGTAACAGCTCCAGTAATGAATTGGAATGTAAGAATTCGAGTGAGGAAAAGCGAATGAGAAAGTCCAAGAGGAAGCAGAAGTTTCGAAAAGAGCCGAACGAGGATTTCGCGAAAGCCGTGAAAATGAAAGAGCAACGACGACTTAGAGACGAAAAATTGAGATTCAGAAGAGAAGAAGATCGCGACAGACGCGACAAGGAAGACGGAAGACACAAGGACGAGAAAGAGAATCATCGGAGCAGGATTGATAATGGCAGAGACTGGCGAAAGCGAAGATCCGACGACTCCGACGATGAGCGACGTCGTAAACGGCACGATAAAAGGAGAAGAGTATCGTAAATTCACTCTGTAACATTCTTTACTCGTTTAACTATCGAATAATCATTCTCTTTGTAAATAAAAGTTGCTGATAGATCCAAAAAAAAACCCAAATTAAGTTACGTTCTATTAAAAATTTCGTTCTTTTCATCAGATCGTTCAAGATCGAGGAGTAAAAAATTCGAGAAGCACTGACAACCATTGTTATAAGGGACAAACATTCCTGATTGGGACATTCCTATACTACAAATGCGTTGCATTAAAACTCACGTTTTTCTCTTCATTTATTTTTATTTCATTAATTTACCAATAATCAAATATATTTATTTACACTAACGATAATAAAAGAATCGAAAGCCAAGTATTGACGACGCAGAAGTTTATCGTTAACATGCGTGAGAGAGAGAGAGAGAGAGAGAGAAAGAGAATAACCGCAATCCCATAAATTCTTATACGCTAAACGAGCGCGTTTTAATATTAGAGATCGAGGAGTGTAAAACTCCTGAAAAATTCTCTAATCAACGACGACGATACTTCGAATAACAACGTAAACGTCGGTGAACGAAAACTGGAACATTCCTAAGCTATAAATAAAAATAGTTGTTCGACGATGATCGAATATATTTATTTACACAAACAATAGTAAAATAATCAAAAGCCGACGAGTATCGACGACATCGAACGTTCATCGTTAACATGCGAGAGCGATAGAAATAACCAGAAATACCAAAAATACTAATTCGCTAAACGAGCGCTTTTTCAAGCTTGTAGATAATTAAAGAACGAGGAGTCTAAAGCCCCTGAAATATTCAGTCAACCAACGACGACAATGTTTAGAGTGAAACCGTAAACGTCATTGACGAAAGACTGGGACTATACTAAGCTATAAATAAAAATTGCTGATCGACGATGATCGAATATATTTATTTACACAAACGATAGAAAAAGGATCTAAATCCGATCAAATATCAACGACGTTAAAGTTCGTCGTTAATACGGGAGAGAGAGAGAGAGAATAACTGGAAATTCCATGAATACTAATTCGCTAAACGAGCACATTTGCAAGCTGAAGATCATTTAGGTTCGAGTCAAAAACTCTTGAAAAATCAACGTAGCAACGACGATCATTTTTAGATCGATAACGTAAACTTCGAGGGCGAAAGACTGGGATATTCTTAAACATGCAACGATCGTTATTTGTTTTGTTTTTTTCTCATTCTCGATGCATCGGATCAACAACACGATATTCAACCGTAAACGTTACAATCTTAAATCTTACGATAGTTTAATGTTTATTATTTTATTTATTATATATCTATATATGATATATATAAATAACATTATACATAATATAATATTATGTATATCATATATAATATTATAGATATATATATTTATTATGTATGTTTTCTATGTTAAAGATAATACTAGCCGACTATGGTTGCGGTGAACACTTGGGCAGTTTAAAATCTGTGGTGATGATGATGGTGTGAAATTCATCACTTTGGCTTATGATCATCGACGCCTATTTTTCCATCACTATCGCTTTTCGTATTTCTTTTCACAAAGGCGCGATTCAAAGAAATTCAACAAATCGTCGAAAATTAATCGTGTAAACGCACTGAATTGCACAATATTAAATTTGAAGTGGCTCTCTCTCTCTCTCTCTCTCTCTCTCTATCTCTATTATGAGCCGCTCGCAACGTTATTATTTACACAATGGAACGAAAGGATATACAATTTTGTCTGTCTCCTCAACGCTGCATTTTACCAACTATTGTAACACGATAATAAACGACTTTGGGTAGTGCGATCCCGGTAGGCCTTTAACGGGTGTGTTCTCGAACGTCCCGATTTGTTCTACCTTCTGACCCACGTGGTTTTTACTTTTTTCAATTCGACAATCACGTTACTATTTCTTTTCTCTCTCATTTTCATTTATCTACGTTCTTTTTTGAGCTTAAAATAAGATGAATTAATTATCTAGGTGGTAGCTGCCGGACTTTAAATATAATCTTTACGCGGCAGTGGTGCTCTTGCTTATCACCTCCCTTTCTCTATCTCTCTCTCTCTCTCTCTCTCTCTCTCTGCTGCTGCCCTTCCGTTCGAAACCTCATATAATCAATGATTAATCATTTTATCGAAAGAAGCATTTGGCAAGTGCTTCGAACAAAAAAATAAAATCTGTGCTTCGCGTACCCTGCGAGGTCTGAAAAACCTACGACGGAAAGGGGCTTTGTGTGTCCTTAGTGTTGTGTGATTTATACGAGCCCAGCAACTCCTCGTAAACTCGTGCTTACACGACGATCAGACTATAAATGACCGGCTAACTGTCCAACGTCCATCATCTCCGTGTCCTCCATACTATTATGACCCAGTGGATTGAACCTGCATACGGTAATCATAGTTGTTTCACCGAGAGTAAATTACATACAGATCAATAAAAGAAATATTAATTACAGTTTACAGTTTGAAAAATTAATTCTTCGATTTTACCTATGCTGCTGGTGATGTTGAAACAGCGGTGGCGGAAGACGACTGCTGAAATCGAGATTCCGAGGTGAGAAGCAGTGACGACTCGAACTGTGGCTGGATCCTAGAAGACCGCGACGGGGACTTCTCGAGTTCACACACTTCGGCTGACTGTACAAACCTTCTAAGACGCTCGGCGCCACGTACGTGAAACCCTTTAAACGTTACACACTTGTTTAAAGTAACGGCACGCGCAAATCGAGAATACAACGGATATTCGTAATTTTATTTTTTTCTTACCTGGAATACCATATTCGCTGATTCGCTCAAGTTACTCTCGACCGGCGAGTCTACTGGCACTGTAGCCGTAAATTGCTCGTCGAATTGCGAAGTATCATCCGCACTTTTCTGCAAAAGTTAATTAACAATGAATTCATAAAACAGATTCATAAAAATTTTTATCATTTGTGTAAGATTATTCATTTAGATGTTTCGTGTTAATGTTTAAGAAAACCAGGGTACGCACGAGGGATGGCTTGAAAGGTGGATCAAGCTTCCGTGAGATGACGTCTTGCCAATTGATGTGCTTAAAGAAATTGTGATTAATTATTTGCTCGGCATCTTCCGGACCCGAACCTAACCGTTGTGCGACTTGTCTCTGCGAATAAATAACAAAATATTCTTTCAAACGACTTCGATAAAACCATGAGTGCGATTAACGGACCTTCAATAATTTACGAATAAGGTCTCTGGCATCGGGCGTCACGTACTGGGGCAGAGCCAGCTTCCCCTTTAGAATCTTCTCAATCGTTTTCTTTCTATCGTCGGCGGTGAAGGGCGGCTGTAAATATTGTAACCAACGTTTGTTTATCAATATTCTTTTCTCATAGATGAAACTTTGTCATAATGAACATTTGTATTTTTTCCTAATCGACGGAGGAAACCTTTGTTATCATAAAACATTTTTTTACAATTTTTTAATCAATTCGAAATTGATTAAATATTCGAGGAAAAGTTGTTTAGCGTCCGAGCGTGAGTGTATGCAGTGCTTTAAAAATTCAATCGTTTATAACCAAAGAACCGTTGTAGCAATTGATGTAAAATTTGTTAAACAAATTAAGCAGCAGTCCCTCTTTGATTCTTATGATTTTCTATAGAATATATACAGACACTCTTATTTTATCCCGTCTTGAATTTAAATCACAAAATACGCGTACTCTCTAATTTACGTAAATTATTCGAAATTGCGCTAAAACGGGGATTTTTAAATAAAATAACGTTCGAGGATAATTGGTGTTGAATTCGTTTTTTTTTTTTAAACAATTGACATTTCTTCTCTAACTCACGTTCGATTTAACCCGTTCAACTCGAGTTTTCTACAGCAACAAACCATCATTCAGGGCCGTTAGGGATAGAATTTTGTCAAGTTCTAATTTTATTAATTTTTAACAACTTATACTTTCGAAATATTAAACGAAACAAGGCAAAATTTGTTTTTACAACAAATTAAATCTTATATTGACGATTGCCGAGACTTTCTAAGCGTGGTAGGCTTGTAACTTGTAAATGATTCGAATAAATTATGTTAAATATGCCACACGAGTTACGTAGCAATCGCTTGATAAAACCTTTCATTGTTATGATCTTTCGATAAAATATTTGCAGACATTTATATTTTATGCTAGATAAAGAAACCAATGAAATTTATGGTGCGTAAATGTTTTTTAATCGTGTAAACAAGTCCCCACAAAAAATCTTTACATCTACAATTTGTTATATTCGGATCGTGAGACTTTTTTTTACACAATCGGAAGAGCATTATGAATAATTCTAATAAGAATTTCAGATTCGATTTGTTTGGCATGAAATTTACCGATAAATTTATATTTTTTTTACTGTAATCGGTGAACAGCTCTTTCACTTTTTACTGCGAAGAAATTTGTATTATAACGATTATAGCGTACTCACCATCCCGGTAAGCATGTCGTACATCAAAGCACCGAGACTCCACCAATCAACGGCTTTTCCGTGACCGCTTCTCGTCAATATTTCCGGAGCCCTAAAAAAAATTGGATCATCGTAAAATTCACAAGGAAAATTCTACACCGTATGAAATTTCTACACGATCCTTCGAACTATCGTTACAACTTTTATAGCTCACATGTATTCAATGGTACCGCAGAAAGTGTGTGTTACAGTCCCCTCTTGTATGTGCTCCTTGCAGAGACCGAAATCCGTGAGTTTTACGTGACCCTCGCGATCCAACAGAATATTCTCCGGTTTTAGATCTCTGTAGATTATTCCCTGCTTGTGGAGATGCTGAAGAGCAAGAATAATCTCGGACAGATAAAAACTGAAAGAATCAAATGATTTATCGGATTACTTTTCCGTATGACCTCGATTGGCATTCTTTTTTTATTGACTATTCATATATCTTTACCACGCTGTATCTTCCAGGAATATTCCTTCCCTGTCCAAGTAAGTGAAGAGCTCACCACCGCACAAATACTCCAATATCAAGTACAATTTACCGCCCGTTTGAAAAGCATAAATTAAATTCACGATAAAAGGATGCTTCACTGCCTCCAATATGTTTCTCTCGGCTTTGGTATGCGCCGTGTCTTTTTGATTGCTGATTATAGACGCCTTGCACAATACCTGAGGAAATAGAATAAAGAAAATCACACGTAAAACTAATACTTACTTTTTACAATTTTTTTTCACTCGACTGTACATCCCTTTTGGTAAAAGGGTCAAATTTTTTTTATCAAGAGGATGGATGTCTATCGACTTGAGTTAAAAAAAGTGTTTTCCTAAATTTTACAAGTGAAAAAAGATTAACATCATAAGTTTCCTACAATCGATTGTTCGTAACAATGTTCTGATAATGTCAAAAAAAAAACCTCAATCTGGATATAGAAAATTGCAAAAGAATATCAATTTTTGACAGTAAGCCGTTTCTAAAGGTTTCAACTCAACGCAGCAGCGACTCTACACGCGTCGACTGTATACTTGGCATGATTTGAAACTAACAGAGTGCAGTTGATGCTGTGTCGAGTTAGAAACTGTAGAAACGACTTACTGACATTTTTTTCAACATTATTTTCTATTAAAATTTTTTTTTAAATATTTCCCTCGTTCTGCAGTTTTTGATATTCCGATCTGGTGATTTTTTCACTTTATCGGAACATCGTTATGAATAATTGATCGCATGGTATTATTGTTACGATTGCATAAAATTTTCGTTACAATTTGTATTTAGCAATAAAAAAATGTTTTAAATTTCTTTTTGTAGTCAAAGAAAAATTTGTATCAAATATCTCACACAATTGATCATTTGTAAAAAGAAGTTCTTATGCCTGAAAAAGTCTCCAGATCCAAATATAAAATAATCGTATGAGTTGTACTTTTTTTTCGAATGATTTTCAATTTGAAAAAAAAAACTAGAATTCTTGCTACAATTAAAAAAATTTGATTCTGAGGTTATTTCGCATCGTCACAGAAAACTTTTACGAACGATCGTTCACGTGGGACATTCGTTATGATTTTTTTGATCGATAAAGAATATCAAAGACGTTGTTATTAACCAAAATCGGCAGATTCATCCCTCGAATAAAAATATTAAAAGAATACCTTCATGGCAAAGATGCTGCCTTTATCCTTTCCAGAGACCTTGCGAACTTGAAAAACCTTTCCGTATCCTCCCTCGCCCAAAATCTTGCATAACTCAAAATCTTGAGGTCCAACTTTTTCCTGTCCCGGATTGACGTTCTGCTCGGATAGCTGGACTCTCTCGACATTCTCCGATCTGTAAATCGCACCGGCAATGCCGCAGACTCTTTACTGCTGTTTGTCTGTTGTTTTGAAACGTTATATTATTGAAACATGCAGAATTGCAACAAATAAAAAGATGCAACAAGAGACATCCTAACAATTATCGTTGCATCGGTGCCTCGTTACTCACTCAACAAGATTGTTGACGTTCGGAGCGGTGTCGTATTCTCCCTGCAAAGTACAAAAACAGTTAATCGAATATTCTTTCGGAGAGATGTACAGTGTAACCTTGACACGAGTTTTGGCCATATCGCAAGAGTCTCATGAAGTTGAAAAATAATCGAAATAATTCTTTTTTTTTTTTTTCTTTTAATAACCAAGTAAGAATATTTACCTCGGCAATCTCGATGATATCGTCGTCGGATTCGTCCTGGTCGACGTTGTCTCCGTCGTGGAGTTCGATGTCGAAAATACCAGCCATTGTCACAGCGTATACGCGACAATTACATTTATCGCGATGATAAATCCAAATTTAACTAATCGTTCCTTTTATTATTATTATTTATTCCGTAAGGTTGATTTCACAAGATCACCGCGTTATCAAACTCGGTCAGTGAGACAATGAACGCTAGGGCGCTATTACGAGAATTCGATCAAAGTCGTGCGCTGTTTTGTTACTGAACTCTGCCGCTGATGCTCTTTGAGATGCGAACGCTTCGCACACCTGTCTCGCGTGGTCAGGACTCGCGACTGTTAGGGGGTTAAGTATGACGAACGCTATATATATATATATATATATATATTTTTTTTTCAACGTTGGTAGAAGGGGGTGGTGGATGCGCCAATATGTTGGCCATTCATGATTTTTTGTGAGGACGGAGATTGTGTCTCGAAATAATTAAGTAGAAAGATCATTGCGCGTTATTCGTGTGCCTAAAATTGAATTATTTGATAAATGAGACGTTTTTTTAAATCGATCAACGAGAATACTTTTGAAATTCTATTAAATATAACGTTGTAATATGTATGTCCCGATGCACTCTCCGAAAAATAGGGACATGGAAGTTGTTTTGACTTGAGAAATCGACATCCGGTTTGATTGTATGAATGAAAATCGTTTGAGTTACAAGGAGAAATCCTATGATAGCTTTATAGAATTATACTGCACTACGCTATATATAGCGTTGCGTACTAAACTGTAATAAACTGTGGAACATCTAATTATAATTCGAATTTCTTTGTTACGGTTGATCCGTCGGTTGCTCTCCGCCTAAAAATTCTGCAGGATGACGCTCGCGTCATTCTTCCGTCAGATGAACCGCGTCGGAGAAATTCGGGATTGCAAGATTATTTCTGTTTCTCTTTGAACCATACGTGTTCCACATCACCTTAAGACGATTTGCGTAGATGTCTTCTGTCTGTGACTGATCTCTCTGTACTTGGGAGAGAGATCGCAGAATTTTTCCATTGCAAATTTCTCCGCCACGATTGGTCCCTCGGATAATAGAAGAGAACGATCGACTATAAATTTTTTAGATGCGCATGCAGCTCACCAGTTTACCTTTCACCTGTTTTATCCGAAACATCAATCGTGACGGAGAAATTTGCATTACAGTTTTTGTTATCAACCGAGGTGTAGCGAGATACAATGAACTGTGAACAAAGAAATGGAGATTACAGTTTCTGTTACCGGCCGAGTAGTCCACATGAACTTAAAGGTAAGTTCCGATACCGACCGTTTACCTCACAAATTGTTCAACACATTTTCTAGAATTCAAATTTTTGTAAAAAATGTCAGAAGAACGGAGCTCACTGCGTGAATGTAATATTGAGTGTTCGAGTGTGGACTCCGTAAATCTGATATTTAACAGAAAATCTGGGTTCGAGCGGAATGTGTTAGGAATTTTTAACTTTGTTTCTCTCGCACTTACGAATTCTCGGATTATAAATCACGTGACTCGAACATCTTAACGTTATGCGTTACACGTTTCTGTTGTTCTTTCTCACTCGCGCTCATGGCGGCTCAGCCAGTATACTACATCACCTTAAGGGAATACGAAACCTCCATACTTGCACAGATGCGCTGCTTCTCTTTTACTCTGCCGTTAGCGCCGTACTAGCCTGTCTCTTTCGCACTCATGACTAGAGTTCGAGGTTTCGCCTCGCCTTAAGGTGATGTGGTACTACTCGGTCGGTAACCGTTTTGCGAAAGACACATCTTCGCATCTAATTTTCAGAACACACTTTCTCGTTCTACACTGAACAGAATTAAATGAAATTTAGATGAGACGAAACCATAAAAGTTCTAACCCTTTCGCGCTCATGGATATATCGTCTTCTCTTCATCCAGCTGAGCTATAAGCCATGGCTCCTGAATTTATTTTTCCAGATGACTAACGACAGTTCCCGTGCACAGTTTAGGTACTTTTTTTATTCTAAATCACAATCTTAATGAGTGTACAGTGTGTTCTTTGCGCTGGCTTTTTTGTTAAAATTAACAATTTTAACAATCCTTGAGTGACAACAACCGAATTTCATTCAATTATGTGTTGAGTGTAGAACGAAAAAGTGCGTTCCGATAATTAGATGCGGTAGAGTGAGCGTTTCGCCTCCCCTTAAGACGTATTATACATGATCTGTCTCTCACATATAATCATCGATCAAGAAAAATATCAGAATTTTTCAATCTCGAATTTTTACGCTACGATTGATCTTTTGGAGAAAAGTTGAGGATTGATTGTAGAATTATAAAACGCAGTTCCTTTTGCTACCTTCTAGAGGATTTTTCTTCGAGATTCTGATGCCAGTGTACTTAAAATATTCCAAAACGTCGAGAAATCATTTTTTTTTTTAAATATCTGTGCGTATGCGTGAGTGCGATGAGCTTGCAAAATTGAAATAGGTACATCTCGGGAACGGGTAACTGGATCTTTCTGAAACTTTGCAAGCGAGTCGGGCCGCAACTTCCCTAGGTTTGCTAAAAATTTTCGTTAAAATCGTTAACGGATGTTTCATTTTACGGTTGTTTGAATTTTTTGAAAAAAGAAAGGTTGTGATCTCTCTAACTTTTGTATATTTTTAGCTATCGAGTTATAACATTCTACAAGAATAAGCCAGGGAACAAAGCTGTTCGGTATTGAGTTTGGCAAGAATCGATCAAACTATTAAGATTTTATAGAATCATAAATTTGTGTAATTATTCGAAAAAAAAAAAATCTATTTTTGAGCTAACTTTCGTAAATGTTTTATCTATCAAATAAAAATTTGTGATACAAATTGGCTAGGAAACAAGTATACTTGGTCTTAAATTTAGTGAGGATCAATCGAGGAGTACCTTATGAAATTAAACTAAAATTTTTATTCTATTAACATTTTTAATACCATTAACTCCGTGAGGAAACGACAATTGAGATAACCATTTCCCATAGAGAAGAAACCGTGGATCGGCGAGAATCACGGGTGAGCAATGCGCAAATTTGAAATTGGCACATTTTTTTTTCTTTTATCCGAAAGATCAATCGTGGTGAAGAAATTTGCAATTATTTTATCAATCAACTGATGTACGGATGGTACATCACCTTAAGACTGTAACTTTACTTTTCGTTTGAGTTTCCCGAACGATCACAAAGCTACAAATTTTTTTCTCTCTTTTATTCAACGTTATCCTTGGTACATGGCGATATGAATATATTTATTTAAAATATTTCTGTATTCTACTTATTACATCGCAAGGTATCAATATCAAAGAAACACGTTTGTTTTTCAAGTTTGACAATTAGATAAAAAAAGAATAGAATTAAAAAAATTAAATAGAAAGATAAACACAGATGAAGGCTGTTGCGTGTTACCATTTGTTGCATTTTTCAAAATATTGACTAATTAAAATATATTTATTACGAATAATGAGCTGATTTTCGATGGTCGGTAAATTATTAAACAAAGTAGTAAAATGTTCTTCGTATAATCTTTCTTTCATTGTATTTGTTTTTAACAAATAGTCGATTTAAGTTCGGTCACACAATAATTTTTCACATTAAATTAATATAAAAGTTTCATTCTTTACACAGTGCTGATTCGCTTTCGGCGCGTGCTCGTCAAGAGCCAAATAATTCGCGCGTTCGTTAATCGGCTAAAATAGCGTCAACGATATTACGTTAATAGTAGAAAAACACATTCCTATTATCTAATTGGAAGCATAAGCCACGTTTGTGTCCCATTGCGTATTTACTCCACCTCGAAGTAGCAGTATTAACACACGAAGACCTCAAAATCTAATCCGTAAATATCTTTCATAATCGCAATGTCTCAAATGTGCGAAAATTAATTTTTAAAGAAAGAAAATTGAAAGAAAAAAAAAAACAAAACATATTTGTGTACAGAATAAGCATTTATCTTAATTATTTTGCTGATTATCATTGTTGGCAGTCAATATTTGTATTACCAGAACCATCGGAACCATTGGAATCGAATTTTTTCTTTCGTATTCCAATACGTACACACGTGCACTCGCCCACTCACGCACACAACACACACATAGGCACACAACGCTCTCAGAGTTCGATGCTTTATTGCTGAATCATATATGCATCTCTCTCTCTCTCTCTCTCTCTCTCTCTCTCGCGGTAATTATTAATTACATTATTTGTATTTATTTTTACCGTTTCTACATTTTTTCGTGCAATTTCCGATTTTTCATTTTCTTTTCTTCAAATTTATTCAATTATACATACCAAGAGAATTTATTTTATTTTATTTTACTTTAATAACTTTAAACTTTCGTATCAATATTATACCAAACGAAATAACACGAGGGAGAAATAAATGTTGCAATATAAAAGTCGGGAGGTTTTTTAATTTATCTTCCCTACGATACCAATTGTCTAATTTTCTTTTCTCTCTTAGTGTTTTCCCACAATCAATAAACACCTACGTATCGATAGCTACTATGGCTAAACTGAACTATGATTTTTTATCTTTGATTTTCACTTAAATGACGACACTACGTTTATATAGCTCGACGTATACCCGACGTATTTTTTATTTAAAAAAAGAAGAAAAAAAAAAAGTATTTTCTCAATTTTCAGGCAACTATTTTATTTTATCTCTTTAATTCGAATTTATAGTCCCGGATAATATATTGGGAAAGCTTGAGAACCTCTGTTGGGCGAGCGAATATCGAATATTCAACGTTTTTGTTAATAATAATCATTTATTTTATTTTTTAAAATTTAAAGTGACATGATACGTCCTCGAAAAATGTTATCACTGACAGAAATTACTAGAATTTACTCAAGAGTCGATTATTACTTTAGACCAGGGGTCTCCAAACTTTCCAGCCTTAGGGCCATACTGATTACTCCAGTAAGTTCCGAGGGCCAAAACCATATTATCATTGTTGCCGGTGGTAAAAAGTGAAGTACTCCAAAATCTGTCCGCGGGCCGAATGTGGCCCTCGGGCCGTAGTTTGGAGACCCCTGCTTTAGACAAAAGAAAATCTACTTCGTGGTATAAACGTATTTACTTCTTTTTTTTTTTTTTTTAACAACAAATGTCACTATGTGATTGATAAAAATAAAAAACAAATTGTAATCCAATTTAATCAGAAGCGGTTAATATTTTAGAAGGAACTTTAGTTTCCAAAATACAATCGACGGTATAATTGTCTCTGAGTACATTGGTTTAATTCTCTCTGAGTAAAATGGATTACAGCATTTGATATCAATTGGGGACGAGGTTGTATCACATCGCATTAAAACATTTTTCTTTTTCTGCAAATTCTTTTTTTTTTAAGTTTTCATCGTACCGCAATGTACCTTCGATTAAATGTTTCGCGAGATTATAACGCGTAGGTCAGGTTTTTTTTTGCGTATCCACTAGTCCACATAATCGATGACAATCTGGCAAGCTTCGCTCGACTTAAAAATATCTTTGAGTGAAGTACAACGGTGACGAGCCTCTCTCTCTCTCTTTCGTCTTTATCCTTTTTTCTTCGCTATTATCTTTCATCGAATAATCGAACGTTAGGCACTATTCCCCAAATTAAGAGGATTACGCACGCCGAAGTATAATTATTATATTGAATTGTTACTCAGTCGATAATTATAATCGTTTAAGCACGTCTCGACCACGGAGATAAAGTTTTTAAAAAACTTCTTGTTATTTTTTTTTTTCGTATGTAAAAGAGATTACCGATAATCGTATTTAGCTGAAAAAACTAGACGACAATCACGTTTGAACACTTGGGCAATTATTATTTTGTTATTTTGTTATTTTTTTTTCGTTTCGAGCGATTGGTCAAACATCGCATTAATATTTTTATTCAGAAATCGGCGGAATCCAATGTTCTTTGTAAAGAAAAAAATAATGTATCAACGCCCTTAAGCGTACTATAGTTATTCTGCAATCAACAAAAACTCGAACATTTTTTTGATAACGAAAAATTCTATAATAATCGAGTAAAAAAAATGTTTTCTCGCTAGTCGATTACTCATTTTTCAAATATTGTATTGCAGATAAAAATCTCGGTTTAATAATATCCGATTTCATGTTATTTAAAGAAAGTTATTGAAAGATTAAACAATTTTTATGTGTTGAAAGCTAGGAATTGAGATATTTAGAACTCAGATCTTGCCGATCGCTGTTGCAGTATCGCTGGCGTCTAGCTAATATCCTTTAAAAAAATCATTGTCTTTAGCTCTTTAGTTTTGCACATATTTTTGTCTTTTGTTGTTGTTGTTGTTGTTGTTGAAACAGAACATGATTAATGCAACTGCTGTTGCGGGGTATGTGTGTATCTTTTTTTTTCTTCATTTTTCTTCGCAGTACGCATGCGTTTAGTATATACATATCATACAAACGACTAACGATGGATAAGTAACTGATAATTGATAAATAAAAAGACAAAGAAAAAAGGTAAACCGTGATATACCAAGTTGGCCCGATACGCGTATCATTTTCAATTAATTCAACGGTTGAATAATATTTTTATATTGGACATTAGAGGACAGAGCTAAATATTATCAATAAATTTTTGTTTTTAACGGAATGAGCTGAGGTATATGAGTTAAAGTGCCCGTCCTTTTCTTTTTCATTGCTCAGGAGGGACGAGTCATCAGAAAATCATGAAAACGAAGTTGTGTCGCACAAATTAGAACTTGCAAATTGAAAAAAGAAATAAATAATACAACAGCAAAAAATTAAAGATTTTAAGTGAAATAATTTCTTTGTAGGACATTTTCAACCGGTGCAAATACTTTTTAAATTCTTTTTCAACTTATCGGAAGGTTCACATTGAACGAAGGAACCAAATTCGCTTCGAAAGGTATCA
This sequence comes from Cylloceria caligata, assembly GCA_963942595.1. NCBI lineage: Eukaryota > Metazoa > Arthropoda > Insecta > Hymenoptera > Ichneumonidae > Cylloceria > Cylloceria caligata. The sequence continues at coordinate 2,380,595 of OZ012709.1, forward strand.
TTCCGTGTAGTCAGAGTACAAAAATTTTCATTTTAAGCTTCTGCGCATCAGCTACAATCGCTTTTGCGATGAGTTATTCATTTTTTTTTATATTCTCTTTGCAACTTTTGCTTAAGGTCAAGCGAAACCTTCATATTTACATAGATGTGCTGCGTCTCATTTGCTCCGATGTAAGCTCCATACTATTTCTATCTCTTTCGACAACTAATGGGTGGAGTATAAAGGTTTTGTTTCCCCTTAAGAACATCAAATGGAAATTCGTATACTCAAACCAACCATAGTTTTCTCACAAAGATTTAGAGATATTGAGAAGTCAATTTTATCCATCGAAGCAACCTCGTCAAAAATGTTAAAATCAAAATTATTTAACCATGAACTACAGGAACATATTTCACATCGAAACATATTTAATTTTTTCCTGTGTTTTATGAAATATTATTTTCTAATTAAGATGCAAGATTTCATTTATGCTATTGCATCATCGAGGGACAGCGGAT